>JAKLTH010000072.1:3531617-4743676 GCA_025175895.1 Wurfbainia villosa | reverse complement strand
TCCCCCTAAAGACTTGCTCCCTCTTGACCATTGCACCAACAATATTCTTGGAGAGTCCCTAAACCTATAGGAACACTAAACCATCAAAATTAAGGGTAAAAATTTAACCTTGAACTTTCACACACCTTAAAATTGATACACACCCTAAACAACTCTCATAATCCATATCCAATGGATTTTCACCCTTTATAATGCTTTCCAAAACATATCCTAGGGTTAGGAGCAGTTAGGGTAGCCTAACATAGCTGAAACATGAGCTAAACAACCTTGTTTACCCGAAATCAGCATTAGCATTCGACTCTATCAGTCAACAGTCGACTGCCCTTGACGCTAGTCGACTTCCATCCATGACAGTCAACTGATTTCTGCAAGTGCAGAAATCAGGTTCAGAAATCAAAATTATGAAAATCATAAGTAATTATACATAATTTAAAAAATCACGAAAATTTATATGTATAATACTTATATATGATTTACCTTGGACTTAGGCTTGTGGCTCAAGACTTTCTTGCCCATAGATGAGCCTTGCTTCCTAAACCCTAGGTTTTGACTCCTAGACCCTTTAATTGAATTTGTCATTCTCGCAAGGGTCTTTTCAAGTTTCTCAAGCCTTGACCTCAAGGCTTGGTTTTCCAACTCTAATCTTTCCAATTTTGAATTTTCATTAACCCTTTAGGAAAGATTCTTCCTAGGCATATGTCTACCCTTCTTAGGGTTAATACCTAGGTAGTTCTCTACCTCCCTAATACTCTCCCTAGGTAGGATTTTCTAAGGTTATTAGTCCTAAATTTCTCCTTAGTTCTAATATCGACATGTTTAGCCCATAAGTAATAAAATTTATTATTTCTAGCATGCTCCTTATGATTATGCACAATTGCAAGGGTATTAAAATTATTTCTAGCATGCTTTTGCCTATTACTTAAAGAATGAGCATTATTTAAATTTACCTTAAGGTTTGCTTTAGAAGCTTCCCCTACATTTGATGCTTCTTCTTTACCCTTGTTAGACTTCCTCCCCCTAGGGAATTGGCTTTTATAATGTCCCTTTTGATGGAACTTAAAGCACACAATATGCTCTTTGCTCTTCTTAACGGGAACTTCGACATCCTTAGGCTTCTCATTTACTTTTGGTGCCGGCGCTTTCTTCTTAGCCAATTTTGGATACTTACTCTTGTAATGTCCGACTTCCCTACACTCAAAGCATATGATATGATTTTTATTTATAATTAAGATGCTTGAGATACCTAGGGTGGTGGTAGGAAGAATTTGGTTCAATCCTTCATGGCTCCTAGAGGTAGATGCTTCTTCTTGTTGCTCCGGCTCCGGTGATCTAATATCCCCCCCTCAAACCTAGAGGTGGAGGCTTCCTCCAATTCTTCCTCTTCCAATGATCTGGATGTTGACTCCTTCTCAACTTCTGAATCCTCACTTTCTTATGAGGATGAGCTTGCTTCTTCGGTCTCCTTGTCCAATTGAGCCAATGATGGTTCTTGTTCCTTGGGCTCCTCTATTTCTTGAGCCATTGAGGGTTCTTCATGGAGCTTAGCTAGCTTGCTCCAAAGCTCCTTGGCATCCTTACAATCTCCTAATCTACACAATATATCATTAGGAATTGCATTAACCAATATACCCATTACCTTATTGTTTATATTGGAGTATCGGATTTGCTCCTCACTCCACTTCTTCTTCTTGAGTATTTTCCCATTCTCATCCTTAGGAGCATCGAACCCTACTAAAACACTAAACCAATTGTCATAATCACACATAAGGTAATACATCATTCTACCTTTCCAATATGCAAAATCTTTGCGATCGAAGGAAGGTGGAATGTTGATGTTGTCACCCAATTTCTCTTGAAGATCCATCTTGCCCTCTAGTGTGTTTTCTCCTTGGCGGTTAATCCAAATGAAGAGTGACCTCGCTCTGATACCACTTGTAGGGGATCGATGATCGCTAGAGGGGGGTGAATAGCGTGTTCGTCGTTTCTCAGAATTCGATCGTGTTGCTTGTCTATAATTTTTGTTAGCGCAACGGAATATGGAAATACAATATGAAAACAAAGATGCAAGCAAAATCACAACACACAAATATAACGTGATTCGGAACCTTAGGGTTCCTACTCCACGAGTTGAGCTCAAATGAACTCTAGCGATGCCAAACACCACTAATCAACCTCTCCTTCACGAAAAACACTCTGGAGGTGGAGAAAACCTCTTACAAGGGATTACAAAAGTAACACAATGAAAATACAAGCAATTACAAATGAAATACAACAAATGATATAAAGAAAACTTTATAAGAGATTTTTTGAATGCTTGCTTGTTTGGTTGCTTGGACTGCACTTGAAGACCCTAAATTGCACCAGTAAATCACTCCAAATCACCCTATGAACCATGGGCAAAAACATCCCATTCGTGCTCCTTATAAAGCTGCAACTCGGGCTGATTTCTGCCTAACAGTCGACTGCTTCTGTAGTCGTTGTCTCACAAAGACTTAATCCACACTAGAAAAGTTTCAACGGATACCTAGCAGTCGACTGATCAGACCCATCAGTCGACTGCTCATAGCCTCCAGTCGACTGTCAAACCCTAGCAGTCGACTCAGACATATTCTATGCCTGTGTCCTCGACTAGCAGTCGACTGCCATCTATGGCAGTCGACTGCTCGGCCAGTCAACTTCCGAATGCTATCAGTCGACTGCCAAGGTCATGTGGTCCCAGTCGAATGTCAGTCGACTCCCACCAGTTGACTGGTCATAATCCCAATCGACTGTTCAGAGTCGACTCGGTTGCCAAGTGTCAAAACACTCGACCAGTCGACTGGTCCATAACCCCAGTCGACTGCTACACCTTAACCATGAGATTTACCCCAAGTATGATGCCCTCAAACTTGCTAGACCACCCTTAGCCTAGACTTAAGCCTTCTAGCCACCTTCATCAGTCTCACGCCTATTGGATCCTTCCAAGTCATCCATGACTTGTTCATCCATACATTAGCCTTCAGGTGCTTCCATCAGCTATTGTCATGCTAAGCTGGTCTACACCGCCAAGGCACATTGGGCTTACGCTGCCAAGACACACACTTGGACTGTACGCTGCCGACTATTGGACTTATGTTGCCAAGACTCCAATATTGGATATTATATCGTATGCTACCAAGACTTCACCCTTGGACTTTCCATGCCAACTCCATGTTGAACTTTCCAATTGCCAAGACTCAAGATCGGACTTTCCCTTGCCAACCCATGTTGGACTTTCTAAATGCCAAGACTCAAGCTTGAACTTTTCCTTGCCAAGACTCATGCTTGGACTTTCCATGCCAAGTACTCATGACTTGGACTTTTCCATTGCCAAGACCCATGCTTGGAATTTCCATGCCAAGTGTCCCACTTGGACTTCTCCATCATATGGTCAACCTCATGTCAACCATATAGTCAACCCATTATCAAACAATGGTCAACTCAGCGTCAAACATCAAAACACTACTCGAGTCAAACTTGAGTCTGGTCAATCGTGACCTGGGTCGATTGCACCAACAGGGGCGAGTTCAATAGTGAGCTCTAGTGATGCACACCACCACTAATAAACCTCTCCTTCTCGGTATGACACCAGAGGTGGAGAAACCCCTTGCAAAGTATTACAATAATAAGAATACAAGATACAATAATAAGTAAAGAAAACTTTACAAGAAGAACTTTTGATTGCTTGCTTGTTGGTTGCTTTGGATTGCCCTTGAAGATCTGAAATGCAACAACACTTCCCCTTCAAAATCACCCAAAAAATCATTGTCGAAATCCTCCCCATCAAGCTCCTTTTATGCCTCACATGACCTGGATTTCTGCCTTGCAGTCGACTGCTTAAAGTGTCGTTGCCTCACAACGGACTTAATCCACATTGGTATTCTAGTCAACAAATACAACAGTAGTCAACTGCCCTTCGAGTAGTCGACTGCTGCTCAGCAGTCAACTGACTAGTCGACTACTAGAGCTTCTGTGCTCATATCCACAAACACCAGTTGACTATCATTCATGGCAGTCGACTGCCCAAGGCCAATCGAGGTACTGGTTGAGTGCTCTAGTTGAGGTGCCACCTCGACTAGATTCTAGTCGAGGTGTTGGTCCAGTGCTTCCAGAGCACTATGTACCTGAGCTCCGCTCGTCCACCCACTTCCAGTCGAGGTGCTGCCTTGACTACTCTCCCAGTCGAGGCACTGGTCGAGGTCACCTTGCTTTTGTTTACTTGCAAACGAAGCCCAGTTGATTGGAATGAACTGACAGTCGACTATTATACCTCAACACTGAGGTTTAACACCCCAAGTATGATCCCTTCATACTCAATAAACACCCTCAGCCTAGACCTAAGACTTCATCCCACTTCCATCAGCCTCATGCCTCTCGGATCTCTCAAGTCCGTGACTCTTCATCTTTATGCTAGCCTTCAAGTGCCTCCATCGGCTATGTCATGCTAACCAGGTTCCTTGACAAGGTACAGTTGGACTTATGTTACTAAGACTCTGTGCTTGGACTTTACGCTGTCAATATCACACCCTTGGACTTCCCAATTTCCAAGCATCCATACTTGGACTTTCACCGCCAAAGTTCACTTGGACTTCATGCTGCCAAGACTACACACTTGGACTTATACTGTCAAGACTATACCTTTGGACTTTCCTTGTCGAGTACCCATGCCTTGGACTTTCCATTACCAAGACCCATGCTTAGACTTTCCATTGCCAAGACCATTATTGGACTTCCAATTGCCAAGTACCCATGACTTGGACTTTCACATGCCAAGTGCTCATGACTTGGACTTCTCTCGAGTCCTACTCGAGCTAGGTCAACCTTGACCTAAGGTCGATTGCTTTAATAATCTCCCCATAAAGCTATCTTCTCATATGGTCAAACCCATGTCAACTATATGATCAACCCATTATCAAACAATGGTCAAATCCATTGTCAAACATCAAATTAAAATACTACTCGAGTCCCACTCAAGTCTAGTCAATCGTGACATGGGTTGATTGCACCAACTTAATCATCTTTCTAATAACAATTGGTTTGATTCAAGATGAGGATTGTGTTAGTTATATATGAGAGGTGACCTAAGGCAATCGCCTTATGGTTGTTCAATTTATTTGATAAATGAAGATTTACTATTTGAGTGTATATATTTTCATGTATTTGATTGGAACTTAAACTCATTTACTGAATGTCTATAATAGGATTCACAGCATGAGAGAATTTATGATTGGATCACAATTAGTGAGTATCTCTACATGTGTAATTGTGATGTATTGAAATTATCCCTAGTCGATGAATTGATTCATTCGGACACCATCAATTATATTGAGACTAGCACGAGTTATACTCTTTGATTTATCCAAGCAGCTATTTTTCATTAGCTGGAGACATTGGGATGTTCAGAGTTAACTGCGGATGCTAGTTATGGTAACTAGTACATTAGAGTGACCAGTTGTAAGACTTCATATGGTTCTCTGCATATACAGATATGTCAATGAAGTTCTTACTGCAGCTTAAGTGCGATGTTCCTTCGACTTGCGGTGTTCAAGTCATCTTGGTCATGGAGACTTAAGCTTTGACATCTTAAGCGAGCATCTCCAAGGAGATGTGAACCCAAGATGATTGGGTATAAGTCAAAATGTCTGAAGGTGTTTGAATAGCCTATAAAGGATTCACCACTCCTTGCGATGAGATGTATACCCTATGGTCACTTACTGGATTATTACTAAAGTCTTTGGCCAAAGCATTATATGTTTAGAGTATGATACTCTTGGATACATGTGCAGTAACTAGAATCCACAGGACGAGGAAATGATACTTGGGCTAGGTGTGACGTAGTCAGCCTAGTGGGGACTGACACATAGACCATGTCCTAAACCGAGCGAGTATAAGATGCGTGAAGGGAACGCGGCATGATTCACTGTAGTTGCTGAAAGGTTTCAGAAGTTGTTCTAGGGTTAACCATTGATTTTTCGGTTAATTGGAGATCATGATGTACTACTAGGTGCTACTCATGATCATTCTATAATTAATGATTAATTATAGATGACCAACATAAATGAGAAACCTATTTGGTCACACGCACTACGAGTGTTATACGAAGGATTTAAAACAAGCTTGAGAATGACATTCTCAGATCGAGAGAGACTTGGTTTGGTTGGACCAAACAAGGAGCGAGTATGAAATTGTTTCAGTCGCATCAGAAGCATGAATGGGCCGAGTATTTTGAAGACATGATGGACCAAATTGGTTTGGTTCTAATCCAATGGTGGAAAATAAACCAAAGGGATTTGGTTTGTTTTAAACGAATGAACCAAAATTGGTTTAGTTTATTTTAACTTAAAATAAACCAACGTGGTTTGGTTTATTTTAACTTAAATTAATAGAGTGGGTTAACGGGTTTTAGTTGTGAACCAATAACCATTGAGAGAAGGTTTCTTGATGGTCAAGAAACACGTTCTCTATAAGTAAGAGGGTTGAGACAAATTTCGTGGATGAGTTAAGGTTTGTGAAACCCTAGCCACCTTCCTCTCTTGTGTCGCCGCCCACTCCATTGGCGCCGCCCACCTTGGCCGCCGCCTCCTCTTATTGGCTGCCACGGTGGCAGCCACCCTCGGCTAGCAACCACGCCACCATCCGGCCCGGCATCCGGCCACCTTCTTTGCGCCAACCATCATTGTTTGGCTGACACTTCCAAAAAAAAAACAAGTTTGTGAAACTTGTTTTTGTGATCATCTCTCGGATCACAACGTCTTCGACGTGAGACTAGTATCTCTCATCAAGGCGGGGCTCGTAGCTTAAGAAGTTATCCCGACGATATTCGGTGTGGACTCGGATAGAGGCAAAACTTGCAAAGGTCTCTAAGGTTGATGCCCTTTGTGAAACGTGTTATTCGTCAGGTATACCTAGTGTAATTTCCTTTATTGCAAAAATTTTAAATGTACGATTATGTCTACACTGTTGTATCCTGCAAGCGTGTGGTGTGTGTGTGATGTAATAAAATAGTTTATTACCATTTTTATTTGCTTTCGCTATGCATGTCTATGAAACATGTTCGAACACACACCCACGTCGGTGCCCCAGAAATCCAACAATGGTATCAAAGCCCGATTGTGTTCCAACATAATCGTAAAATTATTTTACGATCAATGTTTTGTTATAATTATAATTTTGGAAATTTTCTACTTTCGAAAAGTTTAGAAAAATTATGGAAATTTGAATTTAAGAAATTCAAATTAGGAATTTCCTGATGTGTTTAGGAAATTAGAATTTGGGAAATTCGTTTCCTAAATTAAATTTGAATTTTCTTAATTAATATTTTCCATAAATAAAGTATGTGATTAAATATGAGAATTTATTTTCTAATTTAATAAATGAGATTTGATTTGAGAAATCAAATCACAAACATATTTTATTTCCAAAATTAATTATAACAATTTGGAAATTACTTGAACATGTCATAATTATATGTCATGTAATTGCATTAGATGCATTTCATTATGTCATGCATGCCGTGACATGTAGATACATTAGTTGCACATATGTATGTCATGCGTGTCATGCCATGTAGATAATAGTTATTTGCATGAAAAGAGGATGAGACCTCAAAATCCTTACACAATATTGAAGCCTACACCTTCCATTAATATGGTTAGAACCGGAGTTTCGTTTCTTGTTTAGGTTGTTGGATTCTCTCCAAGCCTGGCTCGAACCTGAACATGTTCAAACCATTGAAATAGTTGAATACTAATATGGTAAGAATCAGAGGTCAATCTTTAGTTTGGGTCGATGGACTCTCTCCAAGCATGACTAAACTATTGAATGTGCTCTAACCATATTAAAACTATTTCTTGATTAATGGGTCAGCTTTAACTTGGAGCATCAGCTTGTTGGACTCTCTCCAAGGTCGATGTGAAGGGAGGTGAAGTTGGGTGCTATGCATATGATGCATACTTGTTAATGTGTTAACAACCCAATATTTGTGCGAACATTCAATTAGTTGATAGCACAATGTGATAGTTACATATACGTGATATGTAATTGGTATATTTGATACCTATCATTGTAGCTATGAACAATTTGTTGGACTCTCTCTAAGGTTGTTCTTACCTATGTTGGATATCAACCCATTCGGAGATGGACCTACAATCTCCCGAATTAATTTTAAGAATTTTTGAATTCGAAAATAAATGGAATTTATAAATGTATGTTGATGCATTTTAAATCATCTTTCTCATATATGATCGATTTGTAATTTTAGGTTAATCGCTTGATCATGATGTCTTTAAACTTGCACTCTATTTTGGATTCAAATAAGTTGACTGGGCTGAACTTCTTGGACTGGTTTAGAAACCTGAGAATTGTTCTCAAGGCGAAAAAGCTTGCGTATGTCCTCAAAGAGCCTCTTCTCAACCGTCCTAAGGATGATACAACTCCGGACCAATTGTTGGCCTATCAGAAATATGTGACTGATTCTGAACTGATGAGTTGCATCATGCTATCCGCGATGGTACCCGAGCTTCAGAAGCAGCATGAGCATATGGATGCTAATACCATAGTCTTTCATCTTCATGAGTTGTTTGATGAGCAAGCGAGATCCGAAAGGTTCGAAGTCTCTAAGCTCCTCTTCACCTCTAAGATGCAAGAAGGTTCATCTATGGTGCAATTTGTGCTAAAGATGAATGGGTACATCGAGCGATTAGCTACACTCAGATTTGTAATGGATCATGAATTAAGTATTGACTTAATTCTACATTGTTTTCCCAAGAGTTACTCACAGTTTGTGGTGAACTACCGGATGAATAAACTTGAATCCACCATTCCTGAACTGCTCAATATGCTGAAGACTGTGGAGACTTCTGTGAAGCATGAGGATAAGACGGTGTTGTTAGTTGATTCTTCAAAGAAAGATTCTAAGAGAAAATCAAAGGAACAACATAAGGGGAAGAAGAAGGCTAAGAAGGTAGAACCAACTCAAAAAGGCACTTGCCATCATTGTGGCAAGGAGGGTCATTAGCGAAGAAACTACAAGATTTATCTTGAGTCCATAAAGAAGAAGAAGGCATCTGATGCCCCATCCTCTTCAGGTATCTTCGTTATTGATTGTCATTCTATTACCTTAGACACTTGGTATTGGATACTGGGTGTGGCTCACATATATGTAATGACATACAGAGGCTAAGGAATAGAAGAAGACTCGTCAAGGGAGAATCAAATTTATGAGTTGGCAATGGAGCAAAAGTTGTTGCAGTCATCATCGGAACATATTTGTTGAAGCTCTCTACAGGACTTGTCTTAGAACTGGATAATTGTTGTTATGTTCCTTCGTTAATAAAGAACATTGTTTTTATTTTCTGCTTAAATAGAAATGGATATCATTTGACTTTTAGTAACAATTGTTGTTACATAACTTTGAATGACGTTCTTTATGGGACTGGAACTTTATCTGATGGTATATATATATTAGACGTATCCAATGACATTTCCAATATCGAAGCAAGTAGAAGCTGCTCGAAAAGATAATCAATTAGCCTCTTACATGTGGCATCGTCGTCTTGGCTATGTAAGCAAGAAATGCATGTCCAAATTATACCAATGTGGAATTCTAGAATCGTTTGAATTTGATTTATTCGATACATGTGAATCATGCTTAAAAGGCAAGATGACTAAGTTACCTTTTACTGGAAAAGGTAAATCGATGGGAGAGTTGTGTTGGATTTCCGGCACCGCGGCGTGTGTGTGTTCGATCACGTTTCGTAAACATGAACACAGCGGAAGCAATAAAAATAATAAATCTACATTTATTACAACACACACAACGCACGCATGCATATTACAACAAGTGTAGACATAACCATAAATTTAAATTTGCAATAAAAGGAAATTTATCTACGTTATACCTTTCGTATGACGTGTAGCGGGAACGACATCAACCGGAACGATCCTCGCTAGAATCGTCTCTATCCGTATCCACGCCGAGTTCCTCGGGATGACTTCGCTAAGCCACGAGCTTCGTCTTCGTACGGGTTACTAGCCTCGTGTTGAAGACGACGTGATCGAGAGATGATCACGATCCGAATCCAAATTCGGATCCTAATACGAGTTCTCAAAACTCGCTTCTCCGGAGAGGTATTCGTCAACCAATTGACGAATCCTTCGTCCTCCACCTCAGAGGATTACCGGAGATCGAATCCCCGGTAAGTTATCCGCTGTCGGAGCTCTAACCGTCGTCCAAACGACGCTCCGACGAGAGGAGAAGAAGCTGTCCAGAAAACTGGACAGCTTGGTGGAGGAGTAGGCGCCGGCCAAAACAAGGAAGCCAAGTGCTCACCTTTTCACCGAGGCCTAGGAAGATCACCGGAGGGTCGCCGGAGGATCACCGGCTGAAGCTTGGACGCCGGCAAGGAGCTAGACGGCAGCACCACAAGCTGGGCGGCAATGGAGGTTGGGCGGCACAACTAGGTTGGGCGGCAACTCCAAGCTAGGGTTTTGGATTAGGGCTTAATTATCCATTAAGCCCTCTTTTATAGAGAACTAATTCTCTTAATGGTTATTGGATCATAACCATTAGGCCCGTTAACCCGCTCCATTAAGATAAGTTAAAATAAACCAAACCATGATGGTTTATTTTAAGTTAAAACGAACCGAACCAACTTTTAGTTCATTCGTTTAAAATAAACCAAACCCTTTGGTTTATTCTTCTCCATTGGATTAGAACCAAACCATTTTGGTTCATCCATTATGTCTTCATAAGACACGGCCCATCCACGCTTCCATTGCGACTGAAACGATTTCATGCTAGCTTTATGTTTGGTCCAACAAAACCTAGTTTCTCTCGGTCTGAGAATCCCATTCTCAAGCTCGTTTTAAATCCTTTGGATTACGCTCGTTGTGCGTGTGACCAAATAGGTTCTCGGTTTATGTTGGCCGTCTATAATTAACCATTAATTATAGAACGATCATGAGTGGCACCTAGTAGTACATCATGATCCCCAATTAACCGAAAAGATCAACGGTTGATCGAACTATTTCGAAACCCTTGATGGCTCGAATGATTCGTGCCCCATTCCCTTCACTCATCTTATACCCACTTGGTTCAGACATGGTCTATTGTGTCGATCACTAGGTCGACTCACGCCACACCTAGCCCAAGTATCATTTCCTTGTCCTACGGATTCTAGTTACTCCACATGTATCGAAGAGTACCTTACTCTAAACATGTAATGCTTTGGCCAAAGACTTTAGTAACAATCCGACGAGAGGCCATGAGTATACATCTCCTCGCAAGGAGTGGTGAATCCTTTATAGGCTATTCAAACACCTTCGATCACTTCGACTTATACCCAATCATCCGGGTCCACATCTCCTTAGAGATGTTTGCTTAAGATGTCAAAGCATAAGTCTCCATGATCAAGATGACTTGAATACCGCAAGTCAAAGGAACATCGCACTTAAGCCACAGAAGAACTTCATTGACATATCATATATGCAGAGAACCATATGAAGTCTTACGGCTGGTCAAACCAATGAACTAGTTACCATAACTAGCATCCACGATTAACTCCGGACATCACAATGTCTCCAGCCAGTGAGAATCAGCTGCTTGGATACACCAAGGAGTATACCTCGTGCTAGTCTCGACAGAACTGATGGTGTCCAAATCCATCAATTCATCGACTAGGGATAATTCCGATACATCACAATTACACATGTAGAGATACTCACTAGTTGTGATCCAATCACAAATTCTCTCATGCTGTGAATCGCATCGTGGACATTCAGTAAATGAGTTTAAGATCCAATCAAATACATGAAACATGTATACTCAAATAGTGAATCTTCATTTATCATATAAATGGTTCATATATAAGGCGATTGCCTTAGGACATCTCTCATATATTACTAACAGACTCCCACTTGGCCTAATGCCAATCGCTACGGTATCCAATACCATAAGCTCGAACATGACCCTCAAACTTATTTTGAGGTAATGCCTTAGTCAAGGGATCCGCTAAGTTCCTTTCAGTGGGAATTTTCTCGATTTGTATTTCGTTCCTACTGATGATCTCTCTGATAAGATGATAGCGGCGAAGCACATGTTTGGATCATTGATGAGACCACATCAAGTTCAGAGATGAACTTCTTGATCCAAACCGCTTCCTTTGCTGCTTCCAAAGCTGCAATGTATTCTGCCTTAGTGGCAGAATCCGCTATAGCGTCAAGCTTGGAACCTTTCCAACTTATTGCGCCTCCATTCCAGGTGAATACATACCCAGACAAAGACATGGAATCATCCTTGTCTGTCTGGAGCTGGCATCCGTATACCCACGTATCACCATGTACCCTTCTCCATATATTAGGAACACATCCTTAGTTCTTCTCAAGTACTTAAGGATCGTCTTAACAGCCACCCAATAATCCATTCCTGGATCAGACTGGTATCTGCTCGTGACACTCAGAGCATACGATACATCGGGCCTCGTACATAACATAGCATACATGATAGATCCTATTGCGGATGCATAGGGAATCTTACTCATGCAAATCCTCTCGTCTTCTGTGCGCGGACACATAGACTTCGAAAGGTGTACCCCATGCCTGATGGGTAGGAAACCTTTGTTGGATTCCGACATGCTAAACCTCTTTAGCACTCGGTCTATATATGTAGACTGTGAAAGACCAAGCAACCGTTTTGATCTATCTCTATAGATCTTAATCCCGAGGATGTAGGTTGCTTCTCCCAGGTCTTTCATGGAGAATGTCTTGGATAACCAAACCTTAATCGATCAGAAGATCAAACATCATTTCCTATAAGTAATATGTCATCGACATATAATACTAGGAACACGATTGCACTCCCACTAACCTTCTTGTACACATAAGGTTCGTCTGGATTTTGTGAGAAATCAAACTTTTTGATTGTCTCATCAAAACGGATATTCCAGCTCCTGGATGCTTGCTTCAATCCATAAATGGATCGTGGCAATTTGCATACCTTGGTTTTATCAACCGATGTGAAACCCTTAGGTTGTATCATATACACGTCCTCGAGCAGGTTTCCATTAAGGAAAGCTATTTTCACATCCATCTGCCATATCTCATAATCATAATGAGCCGCTATGGCCAGGAGCATCCGAATGGATTTAAGCATAGCTACAGGCGAATAGGTTTCGTCATAATCAACACCTTGCTTTTGACGATATCCTTTCGCCACCAATCTAGCCTTATAGGTAATCACATTACCATCCATGTCGGTTTTCCTTTTGAAAACCCACTTGCGACCTATAGGCTTTATGCCTTGGTGGGTCAACCAAGTTCCAAACTTGGTTTTCATACATGGAATCCATTTCCACTTCATGGCACCAAGCCACTTATCCCTTCTCAACTTGTCAAGACTTCTTCATAACTGGTAGGCTCCTCATCATCAATGAGTAACACGTCGTTCGATTCACTTACGAGAAATCCATATCTCTCAGGAATATTGCGTGTTCTACCAGATCTACGAAGATGTGGTGTTACAATAGGTCCAGCCGATTGCTCATCACTATGAGTTGTCGGTTGTTGTGCTTCACTAGGTATCTCATCAATGTTTATTTGAGTCTCTCGAGCCTCCTCAAGCTCGACGACACTCCCACTATTTTCTTGCAAGAGAAACTCTTTCTCTAGAAACACAACATGCCTTGAAACAAACACCTTTTGTTCCACAGGATGATAGAATTGGTAACCCCTAGTTTCCTTAGGGTATATAATAAATAGACATTTATCAGACTTAGCATCCAATTTGTCTGATACAGTCCGCTTCACATAAGAAGGACAACCCCATATCTTCAAGTAAGATACATGAGGTTTCTTACTATTCCATATCTCATATGGAGTAGTTGAGACTACCTTGGTGGGCATTCTGTTTAACAAGTAAACAGCTGTCTGAAGTGCATAGCCCCAAAAGGACTTGGGAAGAGTCGCATGATTCATCATTGACCTGACCATATCCAACAAGGTCCGGTTACGCCTCTCAGATACGCCATTATGCTGTGGTGTATATGGCGGAGTCCATTGAGACAATATACCATTGTCTCTTAGATAATCAAGAAACTCTTGACTTAAGTATTCACCACCTCTATCCGATCGAAGTATTTTAATACTCTTATCATGTTGTTTCTCTACTTCATTTCTGAATTCTTTGAACCTTTCAAAGGCTTCAGACTTGTGTTTCATCAAGAACACATGCCCAAACCGTGAGTGATCATCGGTGAAGGTAATGAAGTAGCTATAGCCTCCTAATGCTTGAGTTGACATAGGTCCACATACATCAGTATGTATTAGACCTAGTAACTCTTCCACTCGTTCACCTTTTCCAGTAAAAGGTAACTTAGTCATCTTGCCTTTTAAGCATGATTCGCATGTATCGTATGAATCCAATTCAAACGATTCCAGAATTCCACATCGGTGTAATTCGGACATGCGTTTCTTGCTTACATGGCCAAGACGACAATGCCACATATAGGAGTCTATTTGATTATCCTTTCGAGCACACTTGTTGCTCGCTTCGATATTGAAAATATCACTGGATACGTCCAACGTATAAACACCATTGCTTAAAGTTCCTGTCCCTTAAAGAACTCCATTCAAAGTTATGTAACAACAATTGTTACTAAAAGTCAAATGGTACCCATTTCTATTTAAACATGAAATAGAAATGATGTTCTTTATCGACGAAGGAACATAAAAGCAATTGTCCAGTTCTAAGACAAGTCCTACAGGGAGTTCCAACAAATACGTTCCGATGGCGAGTGCAGGAACCGTTGCTCCATTCCCAACACGTAAATTTGACTCTTCCCTTGACGAGTCTTCTTCTATTCCTTAGCCCATGTATGTCATTACATATATGTGAGCCACACCCAGTATCAAATACCCAAGTGTCTGAGGAAATAGAATGACAATCAATAAAGAAGATTTCTGAAGAAGATGGGGCATCCGATGCCTTATCCTTCTTCACGGACTCAAGATAAATCTTGCACTTTCTTCGCAAATGGCTCTCCTTGCCATAATGATGGCAAGTTTCCTTTTGTGCTAGTTCTACCTTCTTAGCCCTTCTCTTCTTTCCCTTCTGCTGTTCCTTTGACTTCCTCTTAGAACCTTTCTTCGAGGAATCAACTAACAGCACCGTCCCCTGCTCATGCTTCTCAGAAGACTCCACAGTCTTCAGCATATTGAGCAGTACCACAGATGAACCTCCTAGCATCTCAGAGGTGAAGAGGAGCTTTGAGACTTCGAACCTTTCAAATCTCACTTGCTCATCAACCAACTCACAAAGATGAAGGACTACGATATGAGCATCCATATGCTCATGCTGCTTTCGTAGCTTGGGTTCCATCGTGGCTAGCATGATGCAACTCATTTGTTCAGAATCACTCACATGTTTCTGATAGGCCAACAATTGGTCCAGAGTTGCATCGTCACTAGGGCGCTTCGAGGACATTTGCAAGCTTTTCAACCTTAAGAACAATTCTCAAGCTTCTAAGCCAGTCCATGAAGCTCGGCCCAGTCAATTTATTCGAATCCAAAATGGAACGCAATTCAAAGACATCATGATCAATCTTAGAAATACAAAACGAGCATATATGAGAAAGATGATTTTTTTAAATGCATCAATATACATTTATAAATCCCATTCATTTTTCGAATTTCAAAAACCCCAAAATCACTTCGGGAGATCGTAGGTCCATCTCCGAATGGGCTGATATCCATCATAGTTATGAACAACCTTGGAGAGAGTCCAACAAGTCATTCATAACTATGACGGTAGGTATCAACTATACCGATTGCATATCACGTATATGCAACTATCACAATGTGCTATCAACTAATTGAATGTTCACACATACATCGGGTTGTTAACACATTAACAAGTATGCATCATATGCATAACACCCAACTTCACCTCCCTTTACATCGACCTTGGAGAGAGTCCAACAAATCGATGCTCCAGGTTAAAGCCAACCCATTAATCAAGACATAGTTTTAATATGGTTAGAGCGCATTCAACCAATTAGCCCATCTTGGAGAGAGTCCAACAACCAAATCTAACGATTGACCTCTGACTCTTACCATATTAGTATTAAACTATTCCATGGTTTGAACATATTCGGGTTCGAGCTGGGCTTGGAGAGAGTCCAACAACCCAAACAAGAAACGGAACTCTGGTTCTAACCATATTAATGGAAGATGTAGGCTTTAATATTGTTTAAGGGTTTTTATGTCTCATCCTCTTTGCATGCAAATAACTATTATCTACATGGCATGGCATACATCTACATGTCACAACACGCATGACATAATGTTATGCATCTAATGCAATTACATGGCATACAATTATGTCATGTATATAATTTCCTTATATGTCATAACTATTTATGGAAATAAAATATATTTAAGATTTGATTCTCCAAATCAAATCATAATTAAATTAGGAAACAAATTTCCAAATCTAATCACATATTTTATTCATGGAATTATTTGATTAAGGAAAATCTATTTAGGAAACCAATTTCCTAAATCATTAAAACTACTTATGGAAATAAAATATTTTAAAATTTGATTTCCCAAATCAAATCATGATTAAATTAGGAAACAAATTTCTAGAATCTAATCAAATATTTTATTTATGGAAAATATCAATTTCCAAAAATACTTCCAACATTCCAAAAGTGGAAGATTTCCATAAATACTTCTAGACTTTCCAAAATTGAAAAATTTCCATAAATACTTCTAAATTTCCAAAATTAGAAAATTTTCAGAAATACATTATGACTATCGCAAAACCATTTTTACGATTATGTCGAAACACAACCTGGGCTCTGATACCAATGTTGGATTTCCGGCACCGCGGCATGTGTGTGTTCGATCACGTTTCGTAAACATGAACACAGCGGAAGCAATAAAAATAATAAATCTACATTTATTACAACACACACAATGCACGCATGCATATTACAACAAGTGTAGACATAACCGTAAATTTAAATTTGCAATAAAAGGAAATTTAACTACGTTATACCTTTCGTATGACGTGTAGCGGGAACGGCATCAACCGGAACGATCCTCGCTAGAATCGTCTCTATCCGTATCCACGCCGAGTTCCTCGAGATGACTTCGCTAAGCCACGAGCTTCGTCTTCGTACGGGTTACTAGCCTCGTGTTGAAGACGACGTGATCGAGAGATGATCACGATCCGAATCCAAATTCGGATCCTAATACGAGTTCTCAAAACTCACTTTTTCGGAGAGGTATTCGTCAACCAATTGACGAATCCTTCGTCCTCCACCTCAGAGGATTACCGGAGATCGAATCCCTGGTAAGTTATCCGCTGTCGGAGCTCTAACCGTCGTCCAAACGACGCTCCGACGAGAGAAGAAGAAGCTGTCCAGAAAACTAGAGAGCTTGGTGGAGGAGTAGGCGCCGGCCAAAATAAGGAAGCCAAGTGCTCACCTTTTCACCGAGGCCTAGGAAGATCACCGGAGGGTCGCCGGAGGATCACCGGCAAGGAGCTAGACGGCAGCACCACAAGCTGGGCGGCAATGGAGGTTGGGCGGCACAACTAGGTTGGGCGGCAACTCCAAGCTAGGGTTTTGGATTAGGGCTTAATTATCCATTAAGCCCTCTTTTATAGAGAACTAATTCTCTTAATGGTTATTGGATCATAACCATTAGGCCCGTTAACCCGCTCCATTAAGATAAGTTAAAATAAACCAAACCATGATGGTTTATTTTAAGTTAAAACGAACCGAACCAACTTTTGGTTCATTCGTTTAAAATAAACCAAACCCTTTGGTTTATTCTCCTCCATTGGATTAGAACCAAACTATTTTGGTTCATCCATTATGTCTTCATAAGACACAGCCCATCCACGCTTCCATTGCGACTGAAACAATTTCATGCTCGCTTTATGTTTGGTCCAACAAAACCTAGTTTCTCTCGGTCTGAGAATCCCATTCTCAAGCTCGTTTTAAATCCTTTGGATTACGCTCGTTGTGCGTGTGACCAAATAGGTTCTCGGTTTATGTTGGCCGTCTATAATTAACCATTAATTATAGAACGATCATGAGTGACACCTAGTAGTACATCATGATCCCCAATTAACCGAAAAGATCAACGGTTGATCCAGAACTATTTCTGAAACCCTTCAGTAGCTCGAATGATTCGTGCCCCATTCCCTTCACTCATCGTATACCCACTTGGTTCAGGACATGGTCTATTGTGTCAGTCCCCACTAGACTGACTACGTCACACCTACCCCAAGTATCATTTCCTCGTCCTACGGATTCTAGTTACTCCACATGTATCGAAGAGTACCTTACTCTAAACATGTAATGCTTTGGCCAAAGACTTTAGTAACAATCCGACGAGAGGCCATGGGTATACATCTCCTCGCAAGGAGTGGTGAATCCTTTATAAGCTATTCAAACACCTTTGATCACTTCGACTTATACCCAATCATCCCGGGTCCACATCTCCTTAGAGATGTTTGCTTAAGATGTCAAAGCATAAGTCTCCATGATCAAGATGACTTGAATACCGCAAGTCAAAGGAACATCGCACTTAAGCCACAGAAGAACTTCATTGACATATCTATATATGCAGAGAACCATATGAAGTCTTACGGCTGGTCACTCCAATGAACTAGTTACCATAACTAGCATCCACGATTAACTCCGGACATCACAATGTCTCCAGCCAGTGAGAATCAGCTGCTTGGATACACCAAGGAGTATACCTCGTGCTAGTCTCGACAGAACTGATGGTGTCCAAATCCATCAATTCATCGACTAGGGATAATTCCGATACATCACAATTACACATGTAGAGATACTCACTAGTTGTGATCCAATCACAAATTCTCTCATGCTGTGAATCGCATCGTGGACATTCAGTAAATGAGTTTAAGATCCAATCAAATACATGAAACATGTATACTCAAATAGTGAATCTTCATTTATCATATAAATGGTTCATACATAAGGTGATTGCCTTAGGACATCTCTCATATATTACTAACAAGTTGCTTGGTCTAATACATACTGATGTATGCGAGCCTATGTTAACTCATGCTCTAGGAGGCTATAGCTACTTCATTACCTTTATCGATGATCACTCACGATTTGGGTATTTGTTCTTGATGAAACACAAGTCTAAAGCCTTTGAAAAGTTCAGAGAATTCAGAAATGAAGTAGAGAAACAACTTGGAAAAAGTATTAAAATACTTCGATCTGATCGAGGTGGTGAATACTTGAGTCAAAATTTTCTGGATTATCTAAGGTACAATGGTATATTGTCTCAATGGATTCCGCCGTATATACCACAGCATAATGGTGTATCTAAGAGGCGAAATCGAACATTATTGGACATGGTTAGGTCGATGATGAATCATGCGAATCTTCCCAAGTCCTTTTTGGGCTATGCACTTCAGACAGCTGTTTACTTGCTAAATAGAGTCCCGACCAAGGTAGTCTCTACTACTCCATATGAGATATGCAATAGTAAGAAACCTCATTTATCTTACTTAAAGATATGGGGTTATCCTGCTTATGTGAAGCAGACTGATCAAACAAATTGGATGTTAAGTCTGATAAATATTTATTTATTGGATACCCTAAGGAAATGAGGGGTTACCAATTCTATCATCCTGTCGAACAAAAGGTGTTTGTTTCAAGGCATATTGTGTTTCTAGAAAAAGAGTTTCTCTTGCAAGAAAACAATGGGAGTGTCTTTGAACTTGAGGAGATTCAAGAGACTCCAATAGACATTGATGAGATACCTAGTCAAGCACCACAATCGATAACTCATAGTGATGAGCCATCGGTTGAACCTATTATAATACCACATCTTCGTAGATCTGGTAGAACATGCAATATTCCTGATAGATATGGATTTTTCGTAAGTGAATCGAACGACGTGTTACTCACTGATGATGAGGATTCTACCAGTTATGAAGAAGTTTCAAAAAGTTCAGAAAGGGACAAATGGCTTGAAGCCATGAAGTCGGAAATGGATTTCATGTATGAAAATCAAGTTTGGAACTTAGTGGACCCACCTGAAGGAATTAAGCCTATAAGGTGCAAGTGGGTTTTCAAGAAGAAAACCGACATGGATGGTAATGTGATTACCTATAAGGCTAGATTAATGGAGAAAGGCTATCGTCAAAAGAAAGATGTTGATTATGACGAGACCTATTCACCAGTAGCTATGCTTAAATCCATTTGGATGCTCCTGGCCATAGCAGCTCATTATGATTATGAGATATGGCAGATGAATGTGAAAACGACTTTCCTTAATGGAAACCTACTTGAAGACGTGTATATGATACAACCTGAGAGTTTTACATCAGTTGATAAAACCAAGGTATACAAACTTCGACGATCCATATATGGACTGCAACAAGCATCCAGAAGCTGGAATATCCATTTTGATTAGACAATCAAAAGGTTTGATTTCTCACAAAATCTGGACGAACCCCGTGTGTACAAGAAGGTTAGTGGGAGTGCAGTCGTGTTCCTAGTGTTGTATGTCGATGAAACGATATATCTGTCTTATAGTCAATCAAAATTTGGTTATCCAAAACATTCTCCATGAAAGACCTGGGAGAAGTGACCTACATCCTCGGGATTAAGATCTATAGAGATAGATCAAAACGGTTGCTTGGTCTTTCATAGTCTACATATATAGACCAAGTGCTAAAGAGGTTTAGCATGTCGGAATTCAAGAAAGGTTTCCTTCTCATCAGGCATGGGATACACCTTTCGAAGTCTATGTGTTCACACACTGAAGACGAGCGGATTTGCATGAGTAAGATCTCCTTTGCATCCGTAATAGGATCTATCATGTATGCTATGTTATGTAAGAGACCTGATGTATCATATGCTCTGAGTGTCACGAGAAGATACTAGTCTGATCCAGGAATAGATCATTGGGCAACTGTTAAGATAATCCTTAAGTACTTGAGAAGAACTAAGGATGTGTTTCTAATATATGGAGAGTGTGATATAGTAATACGCAAGTATACGGATGCCAGCTTCCAAATAGACAAGGATGATTCCAGGTCTTAGTTTGGGTACATATTCACCTTGAATGGAGGCACAATAAGTTGGAAAAGTTCCAAGCAAGACACTATAGCAGATTCTGCCACCGAGGAATAATACATTGCAGTTTCGGAAGCACCAAAGGAAGCGGTTTGGATCAAGAAGTTTGTCTCTGAACTTAGTGTGGTCTCATCAATGATTCAAACATGTGCTTCACCACTATCATTTGATCAGAGAGATTATTAGTAGAAAGGAAATACATATCGAGAAGATTCTCACTGAAAGGAACTTAGCAGACCCTTTAACTAAGGCCTTACCTCAAAGTAAGTTTGATGGTCATGTTAGAGCTTATGGTATTGGATATCGTGGAGATTGGCATTAGGCCAAGTGGGAGTTTGTTAGTTATATATGAGAGGTGTCCTAAGGCAATCGCCTTATGATTATACCATTTATTTGATAAATGAAGATTCACTATTTAAGTGTACATATTTTCATGTATTTGATTGGATCTTAAACTCATTTACTGAATGTCCATAATATGATTCACAGCATGAGAGAATTTGTGATTGGATCACGACTAATGAGTATCTTTACATATGTAATTGTGATATATTAGAATTATCCCTAGTTGATGAATTGATGCATTCGGACGCCATCAATTCTGTTGAGACTAGCATGAGTTATACTCTTTGGTTTATCCAAGCAGCTGTTTCTCAATAGCTGGAGACATTGGGATGTTCGAAGTTAACCATGGATGCTAGTTATGGTAACTAGTACATTGGAGTGACCAGCTGTAAGACTTTATATGGTTCTCTGTATATACAGATATATCAATGAAGTTCTTATTGCATCTTAAGTGCGATGTTCCTTCGACTTGCTGTGTTCAAGTCATCTTGGTCATGGATACTTATGCTTTGACATCTTAAGCGAGCATCTCCGAGGATATGTGGACCCGAGATGATTGGGTATAAGTTGAAATGCCTGAAGGTGTTTGAATAGCCAATAAAGGATTCATCACTCCTTGCGATGAGATGTATACCCTGTGGCCACTTGCTTGATTGTTACTAAAGTCTTTGGCTAAAGCATTACATGTTTAGAGTATGGTACTCTTAGATACATGTGCAGTAACTAGAATCCATAGGATGAGGAAATGATACTTGGGCTAGGTGTAACGTAGTCATCCTAGTGGGAACTAACACATAGACCATGTCCTGAACCAAGTGGGTATAAGATGCGTGAAGGGAACGAGACATGATTCACTTAACTACTAAAAGGTTTCAGAAGTTGTTCTGGGGTCAATAGTTGATTTTTCGGTTAATTGGAGATAATGATGTATTACTATGTGTCACTCATGATCGTTCTATAATTAATTGTTAATTATAGACGACCAACATAAATCGGGAATCTATTTGTTCACACGCACTACGAGTGTTATCCAAAGGATTTAAAACGAGCTTGAGAATTTGATTCTCATATCGAGAGAGACTTGGTTTGGTGGGACCAAACAAAGAGCGAACATAAAATTATTTCAGTCGCATTAGAAGAATGAATGGGCCGAGTCTTTTGAAGATATGATGGACCAAATTGGTTTGGTTTTAATACAATGGTGGAAAATAAATCAAAGGGGTTTGGTTTATTTTAACTTAAAATAGACCAACGTGGTTTGCTTTATTTTAACTTAAATTAATGGAGCGAGTTAATGGGTTTTGGTTGTGAATCAATAACCGTTGAGAGAAGGTTTCTTGATGGTCAAGAAACACGTTCTCTATAAGTAAGAGGGTTGAGACAAATTTTGTGGATGAGTTAAGTTTTGTGAAACCCTAGCCATCTTCCTCTTTTCCTCTCTTGTGTCGTCGCCCACTCCATTGGCACCGCCCACCTTGGCTGCCACCTCCTCTTGCCGTCGGCCTACCACCAACCGACAGCCACCCTTAGACCAATAGCTCCTGCCGCCGGCCACATTGTTGCCGCCGACCATCATTGTTTGGCCGGAACTTCCAAAAAAATAAATTTGTGAAACTTGTTTTTGTGATCGTCTCTCGAATTACAACGTCTTCGACGCGAGACTAGTATCTCTCATCAGGGCGAGACTCGTAGCTTGAGAAGTTATCCCGACGATACTCGGCGTGGACTCGGATAGAGGCGAAACTTGCGAGGGTCACTAAGGTTTATGCCCTTTCCGCTACGTGTTATTCGTCAAGTATACCTAGTGTAATTTCTTTTATTGTAAAAATTTTAAATGTATGATTATGTCTACACTATTGTATCCTACATGCGTGTGGTGTGTGTGATGTAATAAAATAATTTATTACCATTTTTATTTACTTCCGCTGTGCATGTTTATAAAACATGTTCGAACACACGCCCACGTCGGTGCCCCAGAAACCCAACAGATTAACTACAGGGTCACTTGATTCAACCTGCATGTCTTCTCTTTTTATAATTTCAAGTAAGTCTTTAATCCTTTCAGTTAGTGTCATCTTCTCCATTATTATCCCTTTGATTCGATGATGATAAACAATACAATCATGTCATTTAGTTGTAGGGTATCTTGCTTATATAGCATATGATGATGATATCTCTAATGGGTGTGGAATATCATCGAGATAATGAAAGTTCTCAAGCAATGTAATTTCACCAGGGGTAGGAACTAGATCAACAATAATCTATCAAAATATAAACAATTATTTAGATAATGAAATTGACAAAAAAGTTAAGTGACAACTTTAATATTTACCTATTCAGGTGAGACTTGCCCTAACAAAGTCCTCACCTTACTAATATGTAAAGGGGTTATTCTCC
Source organism: Wurfbainia villosa (assembly GCA_025175895.1). Classification (NCBI taxonomy): domain Eukaryota; kingdom Viridiplantae; phylum Streptophyta; class Magnoliopsida; order Zingiberales; family Zingiberaceae; genus Wurfbainia; species Wurfbainia villosa. The sequence goes on along the minus strand of JAKLTH010000072.1, from coordinate 4,719,782 downwards.
ACTTATTTATTTGTTTCCCTTCAATATTATATGGTCTTTGGATTGGGACATGTTCCAAAAATCAAGTATGCTTTGTATACAAAGTATTACATACTTATATGCTTATAAAAAAATAAAATTAATTAGTAACGAGGAACTTACCGTCAAAAGCTCAACAAATCTCTTTTGGTAAGGAAGTGAGCTAGTCGATACATATGTCTTAGTAGATGAAAATAAATCACCAATGGTAGGTAATTGTGGAGCCATAAATTTATGGATGACTTCAACATAATTGAAACTACGTAAGTTGTCAAAATCATCTACAATATCTATAAGACATATAAGAAACTTATATGTACTAGTAGAAAACAACACACATATAAGTTCCTCCGATGGATTAATTGAATTGATGGAAACATAAACACCTATATTTGTAATACCAAGCAAAAAAGAGACATCTCTTCATGAAAGAAACTGACACACTTGAAAACTTGAATGTTGAGATGTTGAATTTCAACTTTGAAATATATTCATCAATAGGCTATAGATTTGTGGAATCTCTTGTATGTTCAAAAAAAAATGAGGATTGTTTAATGTTCTCCCTGTGTCTACCATATAAACAAATAGAACCATGTTGCTTTTCTTTACTAGTTGGACCTCCAAAAAAAAAAACCATTAAAGTGCCCTAAAATACTTATCCATTAGAGTTTTTTCCCACAATCAATTGATGCCTATAATTTTGGAAAATAAAAATGAATAAAAGCCTAAATTTTTTCATCATATTGTAATTATATAAAACTCAAATAAAAAAGTAGTGTTCTTTGTAGATTTTGACATTGATAATACTGTACATGAATGAATTTTGGAAAAAAAATACTCATTAACCAATTTATCAACTTTTGACATTGAATAAAAAAAATAGTGTTGTTGTTGGGAAAAATTCAAACCATTCATGAATCCTAAATCCAAGTTAACGCGTGAAAGATATGGACTTCATGCTTAACTAGATAGGAATTGAAAATATAACTTTGCAGATGATCGAGAGCTTGAACCGTATGCTTGAGTTATTCTACAATAATGAGTGAGAGAGGGAAAGATTATGAGCTGGGAGAGTTTCACTGAAAACTCTAAAATTGAACGAACTAGCGTAAAACAAAAACTTGAATGGGAGAGGAAAAGGTGATGAGCTAGGACAATCTCGTCGAAAAACCTAAAATCGAATGATGGAGAGAGCAACAAAAACTTGAATGGGAGAGGGAGAGGTGTCTCGCCGAAAACCCTAAACCAAAAGATTGAGGTTGAGAGAAGGTGTGCGTTAATGTGTGTCTATAAGAAATCTCATTAAGGTAAAAGAAGCACGAAGCTCAATGTTATGTTTGGGTAGGTATTAGCTCATTGCATTTCGTATTACAATATATCAAAATAAAATTTATAAGTAACCAAATCCCCTCTATACTAATATAGTATAGAGATGACTCGGGTCATCTCCCAATGAGTGTAATCAGGAGAATAGTTTCCTTAGGATCACGTTGTTATTGCTTTGGGTTTTCTAGGGTTTTCAATCGGAATTCTAACCTACGATTTCTTGGTAATTAAAATTCTAACCTAACAATGTAAGTAATTAAAACATTCACTAAGTAAATAATGTAGGAATTTCAATAAACAAGTTAAGTACAATAATTAAAGGAATAAAAATTGTAAGAAGATTTAAATCAAACACCTAATGTGCATAACCAAAATTAAGATAAACTAAATCAACCAAATGTAAGGGTAATCCAATAAACACTTGACATGCATAAAATTTATCTAAGCTAAACAATAAGATAAATGATCTAATCAACCCAAGATATTCATAGAGATGAACAAATTCCCCACGGCTAAGTCTAACGGAGCTCGATCGAGCCTCTAGAAGCGGATGGTGGATACGGGATGGTACAAACTTCATAATTTGTAAACATGATGGATGCTATGATCTCTCTCGGATCAAATTAAGCTTGTAGAAGTGTCGTCGGGGCCTCCTCAAATGCGCAGGAGAAGGTGAAGTGAGGTGGAAGACAAAGGACGTCACTGGAATCGCTCAATGAAGTGGTTCCTCATTGTTGGTGCAATCAGCCCAAGTCACGATTGATCAGACTCGAGTTTGACTCGAGTAGTATTTTGATGGTTGACAAAATGATAGGAAATGGTAAAGTCCAAGTCATGGGTACTTAGCGTGAAGAGTCCAAGCATGGGTCTTGGCAATGGTAAAGTCCAAGTCATTGGTAATTAGCAATTGGAAGTCGAAGCATGGGTCTTGGCATGGAAAGTCCAAGCATGAGTCTTGGCAATGGAAAGTCCAAGTCATGGGTACTTGGCAAGGAAAGTCCAAAGGTATAGTCTTGACGGCATAAGTCCAAGTGTGTAGTCTTGGCGGCGTAAAGTCCAATTGAACTTTGGCGTTGAAAGTCTAAGTATGGATATTTGGCATTTGGGAAGTCCAAGGGTGTGATATTGGTGACGTTAAGTCTAAGTGTATAGTCTTGGCGGCGTAAAGTCCAAGTGAACTTTGGCATTGAAAGTTTAAGTATGGATTGTTAGTGAAAGCCCTAGAGCCAATCATGTGATGATTATTGTATGGACTTTATTGTATCATATTCCTATTTATAAAGGCATGGTTATTATATTTACTTGTATTGGTGCCAAATAACTAAGTATAATAACGTCCTTGAGTAGAAGGTTCTTATCTTTATCAATCGATAATGAAATGATATAGAGAACACTACTCTTAATAATTCCTAGTCAAGCATTAACATTCAAGGACAATGTTAATGCGTAGAGACTAGCATGGAGGTCAACTCGATGACTTGATCTCACAAGTCATGGATATGAGATATCAAGTTGACACATGGGTATGCATTGGAGAATATATACTGAATGACCCTCCATGAGAAAGTATCATGGATCGTTATATGAGTGTCATATACTTTCTCATGTGACTATTAGTCCTTGAACTTGAAGTCACCATGGTTCCCTACATAAAGAGTTGCATACTTTGGCTTCGTCAAACGTCACCCGTAAATAGGTAAACTAGAAAGGCGATTACTGGATATGTAACAAATTATGTGGAGGGATGTGAGTGATGTAGATGAGATCTATCCCTCCTATATGACGGGAGTGACATCGTTATTCTTGATAGAGTGAGACCACAAAGTGCATGGCCATGCCCAAATGAGTCAATATGAGATATTGATCTCATTTGATTAGAGTGAGTCTACTTGGAGTTCAAGATATAGATTGTACCGAGGATGACACGGTCTATGCCTCAATTGGTCAATCTAGATGTCAAGGATAGAGGGACATTATCACATATTGTGAGAGTCACAATTAGTAGTCACAAAGGTGATGTTGGATCTCAACATTCTTGTAACTTGGGTAGCAATGATGTGTTGCTAGATACCGCTCATTGCTTATGTTCCTAAATTGGTTTAGGAGCATTGCCAACGTTACAAGAACCTATAGGGTCACACACAAAGGGAAATTAGATGGAGATTAGGTTCATATGATGAACCATGAGGATTAGGTTCATCGGATGAACCAAATTGGATTAAGAGTAATCCAAATTAGACTAATTGACTTAGACTCAATTTGATTCAAGTGTTGAATGAGTCTAATTTAGATTTGATTCATTGAGTCAATTTAAAATAATGAATAGAGATTCATTATATCAAATTGACTTAAATCAAGTGGTTAGATTTGATCAACCATGGGAGATAATAGGTCAAGTTTGACTTGACTTGAGAGGGAAGATGAATGGTCAATTTTGACTTGACCAATTGTCATGTCATGGTGACTTGGCATGGGGGCCGGCCAATGATGATGTTCCACATCATCATGGACACATCATGGGGTGCCACCTCATGAGGGAGACCAAGAGTCATTGACTCTTGGAATTACATGCATGCATATAACCCCCCTCCATGGTGGTCGGCCACTTTAGTATGATTTAGTGTGTGGAGTTATTTTGTAGTAACTTCATCATCTTCTTCCTTGGATCTTCTCTTTCTCAAGCTCTCCAACCTCTCTTCTTGCCGTGGACTTCAAGGAGTGCTAGCACACTCTTAGTTGTCTTTTCTCCACCTATTGTTCGTGTGGATACCAATAGAGGAGTGTACACTTGACACTCTCGAGTTCCGGCAATCCATTTGGACGAGCGGGATAAGCGATGGGCGTCGCTTCAAGGGTAAACTCTTAACATGTAGATCTAGAGTAGATCTAAAGTTTTTAAACACGTACATGTAGTTTTATTTACCTTCGCACGGATCTGTGGCCGACTTCCGGGGTTTCCGCAACGCAAAAAAGCAGTTTTTACGGCTCGGATAGTCCAACAGTGGTATCAGAGCCACGTGCGAAGCATGTATGTGTTTTAATTTTGTAGTTTTTGTATTAGATATAAAAATTATAGATCTGTAAGTTTCTGTAAATTTCCTATTTTTATAGATTTTTTGGGTATTTTTCTCGAAGAGTCGAAGCAACAAGTGTTGGGACACTTGTAGGCTTCAACCACCGAGAAAAACTCTCCGGAACGGCGAATTCTCACTTTAGGTTTTTGGGACAGCGACTTAAGTCGCTGTAAGATCAAGATGGGACACTTGCAAAGTTTATTTTGTGAGTAGGGGAGCTGCCCCTAACCCCAAAAGGGGCATTGTCCTGCGATCGCGCCCGGAAATCGCTTAGCGGGACCGTTATGGAGAGGTGACTCATAAAATTGAAAAAAAATAGGAAAAATTATATAAATTTTCTATAAAATACATAATTTAGAATTATGTATAATTATGTGATGGTCATGGCCCAATAAGCCTAATATGATTGGATAAATATGTTGTAATTCATAATACGGCCTGCGCGCCGTTTTTGTGATTGTGGATGTTGTATAGGGTATCCGACCTGCGCGTCGTGCCTCTTCTTTTAAAAATTCTAGTTGTAAATAGTTTTAGATTCGAATGTAACTCGAGTTTCATGTTTGTAATGTACAAAATGGAGCGGTGGAAGGTCCAGTAGACGGAGTTACGAGGAGGGTGCCGACGACACATGATGGTCAAAGGAGGCGCTTGGAGAAGTCACTAACCCTAGGTTGACCATCCGATCTTCTCATTGGCTTGAGAAGATCATAGTAGGGCCATGACCTCATCACAATTAATTTATATATATATATATATATATATATATATATATATATATATATATATATATATTTGTTTTTCTTGTATGTATATGATGCATGCTAGTATATTTCTTGTATGTATATGATGTATGCTAGGATATTTTGCTTGTATGTATATGATGCATGCTAGTATATTGCTTGTATGTATGTGATGCATGTTAGTGTAGGATTATAAAGGCCTTGATGTGTATATGATACACATTCGCGATTAGATTAGATCTTAATCGAATCAACTCATAAAATGCCTACCAAGTTTTGATACCCATCACTACCTCGATCATTTGTTGTTGTTGAATCTGCCAAAGCAGAGCAACGCATATTATCTTGGTAGGGTGCGGAGGGACAATCTTGGTCCCGCCTATCATAGCTTGGGTGAGAAAAAACTCAATTAGATTGAGTAAAACTAGTTAACTCAATAGGATCGAGTAAAACTATAGGCATATTCCAACCGTTGGAAAGATAGGATAAGATCGCATTTACCATGTCGACAAACATGAACACTCTCTCCCTACGTTCTATACTTGAGAAGGATAAGCTCAATGAAGCTAATTTCTTGGACTGGTACAGGAACCTAAGAATCGTTCTCACCCAAGAAAGGAAACTATACGTCTTGGAGCAACCCATTCCGGAGGCACCTCCTGCCACTGCCTCGTGAACTGACCGTGATGCTTACAAGAAGCATCAAGATGATGCATTAGATGTGTCATGTCTCATGCTCGCGACCATAAACTCTGAGCTTTAGAAGCAACACGAGTTCATGAATGCTTATGATATGGTTGAACATCTTCGTCAACTATATCAAGGACAAGCAAGGCACGAGAGATATGAGATCTCTAAGGCATTGTTTCAGTCCAAGATGCAAGATGGGACTCCTGTAGGTCCATATGTACTCAAGATGATTGGGTACATAGAAAACCTACAGAGGTTGGGATTCCCACTTGGCCAAGAGCTGGCCACTGACTTGATTTTGCAATCTTTTCCACAAAGCTACAATCAATTTGTCATGAATTACAACATGAATGAAATTGATAAGCCACTACCTGAGATGTTCAGCATGTTGAGAACGGCTGAGCTTAACCTTAAGAAGGGAAAATCTGACTCCATTTTGATGGTGCAAAAGAAGAAAGGCAAGGGCAAGCCTAAAGGTAAAGGAAAGTCCCAAGCCAAGGGTAAAGGCAAGGAACTGAAACCGAAAGAAGGGGTGACCAAAGAAGAGACTTGCTTCCACTGCAAGGAAGCTGGACACTGGAAGCGTAACTGTAAAGTATACCTGGAAGATCTTAAGAAAAAGAGAAGTGAGACTTCTACTTTAGGTATAAATGTTATAGAAGTCAATCTATCTATTTTTTCATCATGGGTATTAGATACTGGATGTGCATCTCACATTTGTACCAATGTGCAGGCGCTGAGAAATAGCAGGGCATTGACGAAGGGCGAGGTGGACCTACGAGTAGGCAATGGAGCAAGGGTTGCTGTTGTTGCTGTAGGAACTTATGATCTATCTCTGCCCTCTGGGCTTGTACTAGAACTAGATGAATATTGTTATGTGTCTGCTTTGACTAAGAACATAATTTCGGTTTCTTGTTTGGACAAGAAAGGCTTTTCATTTATAATAAAGAATAAATGTTGTTCAGTTTATTTAAATGATATGTTCTATTGTAGTGAACCTCTAATGAACGGACTCTACATTCTAGACTTAGAGAGCCCCATCTATAACATAAGTGCCAAAAGGTTCAAGTCAAATAAGTTGAACCAAATCTATCTCTGGCATTATCGCTTAGGTCACATAAATGAGAGTCGCTTATCCCAGCTCCATAAGGAAGGGCTGCTGGACTCATTTGATTTTGAATCATATGAGACATGCGAGTCTTGCCTTCTAGGCAAGATGACCAAGACTCCCTTTAGTGGGCACAACAAGAGAGCAACAGATTTGTTAGGACTTATACATAGTGATGTATGCGGCCCTTTCAATATTGCTGCTAGAGGTGGTTACAGGTACTTCATTACATTTACTTATGACTTCAGTATATATGGTTATGTGTATCTGAAGACACATAAATCAGAATCCTTTGAAAAGTTCAAAGAATTCAAGAATGAAGTACAAAACCAACTTGGCAAGAGTATTAAGATACTTCGATCAGATCGAGGTGGTGAATACCTTAGCCATGAGTTTTGTGACTATCTAGCTGAGTGTGGGATTCTATCCCAACTCACTCCTCCTGAAATACCACAGTGGAATGGTGTATCCGAAAGGAGGAATCGTATCCTATTAGATATGGTACGATCTATGATGAGTCACACATATCTTCCTATATCCTTTTGGGGATATGCTCTAGACACAGCAACCTTCACACTTAACCGTGTACCATCCAAGGTTGTGATAAAGACATCATATACGATATGGACAGGAAGAAATCCCAAGATGTCTTTCATGAGGATTTGGGATTGTGAGGCTTATGTTCGATGTCAAGTCTCAGACAAACTGGGACCCAAATTCGATAAGTGTTATTTTGTTGGATATCCCAAGGAAACGAAGAGATATTACTTCTACATTCCCAGTCAGCACAAAGTGTTTGTGGCAAAGACTGGGGTTTTTCTAGAAAGGGATTTTGTTTCTAAAAAAACTAGTGAGAGTACGTTCGATCTTGAAGAAATTCAAGATAAGGACCATAGCACTGAGGCCTTGATGGAGGTTGAACAGGAACCACAAAGTGTTGTGGGTGATGAGATTGTTGCACAAAGAGTTGTGGAACAACCACATTGAGTAGACCTACCTCTTCGCAGTCGATAGAGTCGTCATCGGCTGAGAGATACTCATTTCTCTTGTCTGACCATGATGACGTTATGCTCATTGAGAATGAGCCTACCTCCTATCAGGAAGCTGTGATGAGCCCAGATTATGAGAAATGACTAGAGGACATAAGATCCGAGATGGAATCCATGTGCACCAACCAAGTATGGACTTTGGTTGATCCACCTGAAGACGTCAAACTCATTGGGTGTAAGTGGGTCTTTAAGAGAAAGACTGACATGGATGGACTTACGCATACCTATAAGGGTCGATTGGTGGCTAAAGGTTTCAAGCAAATTCATGGTATTGACTATGATGAAACCTTTTCTCCAGTGGCGATGTTTAAGTCCATTCGAATCATGCTTGCTATTGCAGCATACCACGATTATGAGATCTGACAGATGGATATCAAAACTGCATTTCTGAATGGAAACTTGCTCGAGGATGTGTACATGACACAACCTGAGGGTTTTGTGGATCCACAGCATACTGGGAAAGTATGTAAGTTGCAAAGGTCCATTTATGGGTTGAAGCAAGCTTCTCGGAGCTAGAATCTTCGATTCGATGATGCAATCAAACAGTTTGGTTTCATCAAGAATGAAGATGAACCCTGTGTCTACAAGAGAGTTAATGGGAACACAGTTGTCTTCCTTGTATTGAATGTGGATGACATACTACTCATTGGAAATGACATCCCTTCACTACAGTCTATGAAGACTTGGCTGGGGACGTTCTTCTCAATGAAAGACTTACGTGAAGCAGCCTGTATTTAGGCATCAAGATCTATAGAGATAGATCTAAAAGATTGCTTGGCCTAAGTCAGAGTACATATATTGACACGGTATTACTACGGTTTGCCATGCAGAATTCCAAGAAGGGACTTCTGCCGATGTCACATGGTGTGAGTCTTTCGAAGACTCAAAGTCCCTCTTCTAGAGAGGAGAGAGACCGCATGAATAAGATCCCTTATGCATCTGCTATAGGATCTATCATGTACGTCATGTTGTGTACTCGTCCTGATGTCTCATATGCTTTGAGCATGATGAGTAGATACCAGTCAGATCAAGGTGAGCGTCACTGGATAGCAGTCAAGAATATTCTTAAGTACTTGAGAAGGACTAAAGAATATTTCTTGATATTTGGAGGCGATGAGGAGCTAGCTGTAAAGGGTTACAGCGATGCCAGCTTCCAAACTGACCAGGATGATTATAGATCACAGTCAGGGTTGGTTTTTTGCTTGAATAGTGGCGCTGTGAGCTGGAAGAGTTTGAAGCAAGACACAGTTGCTGATTCTACAATAGAGGCCGAGTATATCGCTGCATCAGAGGCAGCAAAGGAGACAGTTTAGATCTGCAAGTTCATTACTGATCTTGGGGTGGTTCCTAGCATAGCAGATCCTATAGAGCTCTATTGTGACAACAATGGAGCGATTGCGCAGGCTAAGGAACCTTGCTCACACCAGCGGACCAAACACATACTACGGCGCTTCCATCTCATTCGAGAGATTATCGATAGAGGAGATGTGAAGATTTGTAGAGTACCCACAAAAGCTAACATCGCAGATCCCTTGACTAAGGCTTTGGCACAGAAAAAGCATGATGGCCATACTAGATCATTGGGTATTAGATACTATAGTGATTGACACTAGTGCTAGTGGGAGATTGTTAGTGAAAGCCCTAGAGTCAATCATATGATGATTGTTGTATGAACTTTATTGTATCATATTCCAATTTATAAAGGCATGGTTATTATATTTACTTGTATTGGTGCCAAATAACTAAGTATAATAACGTCCTTGAGTAGAAGGTTCTTATTTATATCAATCGATTGGTTGAATCGATAATGAGATGATATAGAGAACACTACTCTTAATCATTCTAGTCAAGCATTAACATTCAGGTACAATGTTAATGCGTAGAGACTAGCATGGAGGTCAACTCGATGACTTGATCTCACAAGTCATGGATATGAGATATCAAGTTGACACATAGGTATGCATTGGAGAATGTATACTGAATGATCCGCCATGAGAAAGTATCATGGATCGTTATATGAGTGTCATATACTTTCTCATGTGACTATTAGTCCTTGAACCTGAAGTCACCATGGTTCCCTACATAAGGAGTTGCATACTTTGGCTTCGTCAAACTTCACCCGTAAATGGGTGGACTATAAAGGTGATTACTGGGTATGTAACAAATTATGCGGAGGGATGTGAGTGATGTAGATGGGATCTATCCCTCCTATATAACAGGAGTGACATCGTTATTCTTGATAGAGTGAGACCACAAAGTGCATGGTCATGCCCAAATGAGTCAATATGAAATATTGAGCTCATTTGATTAGAGTGAGTCTACTTGGAGTTCAAGATATAGATTATACCGAGGATGACACGATCTATGCCTCAATTGGTTAATATAGATGTCAAGGATAAAGGGACATTGTCACATATTGTGAGAGTCACAATTAGTAGTCACAAAGGTGATGTTGGATCTCAACATTCTTGTAACTTGGGTAGCAATGATGTGTTGCTAGATACCGCTCATTGCTTATGTTCCTAAATCAGTTTAGGAGCATTGCCAACATTACAAGAACCTATAGGGTCACACACAAAGGGCAATTAGATGGAGATTAGGTTCATATGATGAACCATGAGGATTAGGTTCATGGGATGAACCAAATTGGATTAAGAGTAATCCAAATTAGACTAATTGAGTTAGACTCAATTTGATTCAAGTGTTGAATGAGTCTAATTTAGATTTGATTCATTGGGTCAATTTAAAATAATGAATAGAGATTCATTAAATCAAATTGACTTGAATCAAGTGGTTTGATTTGATCAATCATGGGAGATAATAGGTCAAGTTTGACTTGACTTGAGAGGGAAGATGAATGGTCAATTTTGACTTGACCAATTGTCATATTATGGTGACTTGGCATGGGGGCCAGCCAATGATGATGTTCCACATCATCATGGACACATCATGGGGTGCCACCTCATGAGAGAGACCAAGAGCCATTGACTATTGGAATTACATGCATGCATATAACCCCCCTCCATGGTGGCCGACCACTTTAGTATGATTTAGTGTGTGAAGTTATTTTGTAGTAACTTCATCATCTTCTTCCTTAGATCTTCTCTCTTCTCAAGCTCTCCATCCTCTCTTCTTGTCGTGGACTTCAAGGAGTGCTAGCACACTCTTAGTTGTCTTTTCTCCACCTATTGTTCATGTGGATACCAATAGAGGAGTGTACACTTGACACTCTCGAGTTCCGACAATCCATTTGGACGAGCGGGATAAGCGAAGGGCATCGCTTCAAGGGTAAACTCTTAACATGTAGATCTAGAGTAGATCTAAAGTTTTTAAACACGTACATGTAGTTTTATTTACCTTCGCACGGATCCGTGGCCGACATTCGGGGTTTTCGCAATGCAAAAAAGCGGTTTTTGCAGCTCGGATAGTCCAACATGAATACTTGGCATTTGGGAAGTCCAAGGGTGTGATATTGGCGGCGTAAAGTCCAAGCTATAGTATTGACGACATAAGTCCAATGTTTGGCGGCTTAAAGTATAAGCATTTATCTTGGCGGCATAAGTCCAAATGTACCTTGGCAAAGTAGACCCGGTTAGCATGGAAATAGCCGATGGAAGCACCTGAAGGCTAGCATATAGATGAACAAGTCATGGATGACTTGGAGGGATCCGATAAGCGTGAGGCTAATGGAGGTGGCTAGAAGGCTTAAATCTAGGCTAAGCGTTATCTACAAAGTATGAGGGAATCATACTTGAGTTAAATCTCAAACATCAAAACTGGGGTTATGGACCAGTCGACTGATTAAGTATTTTGCCACTTGGCAACCTAGTCTATAGGGACCTTCGTGACCGCTAGAGGGGGGTGAATAGCGTCGTTTGTCGTTTGTTGATGGATCTCGATTGTGTTTGTTACAAGATGTTAATACGCAGCGAAAATACGAAATATACAATATAAATACACAAGCACAATCCACAACACAACTATGTAACGTGGTTTGGAACTGAATGGTTCCTACTCCACGGGTTGGGCTCGTAAGAGCCCTAGCGATGCAAATCACAAACCACTATAACAATAACTCCTTCTTGACAGAAGTCGGAGGTGGAGAAACCTCATACAAATGATTACAGTAAGTAATACAACAAATGCAAGCAAATACAAGTATGAAATACAATACAAGTAAAGAAAAATACTTTACAAGAGAACTTGAGCGCTTGCTTTTGGTTGCTTGAAGAGTAGCCTTGGAGACCCTGAATCACACGAGCAATTCGCCCCAAAAGCTCCCAAAGAACCATGCCAAAATCCCTCCTTCCGAGCTGCCTTTATAACCTGTATTCGGGTTGGATTTTGCCTAGCAGTCGACTGATCGGGACCATCAGTTGACTACCCCTGTAGCCGTTGTCTCACAACGACATAAACACGTTGGATATGTCAAACGGATACACCATCAGTCGACTGATCATACCCATCAATCGATTGATATCTCAATCAGTCGAGTGCTTAGGTTGATCACTCGGTGAAAAAGGCTCGACATCTCGGCGAGCGATCGATCCGATCACTCGGTGAAATGCTTTGTGCCCAACATCTCGACGAGCGCGATCTCGGATCGGTCATTGATCGCTCGACCATCAATCGATCGCCCAATCGGCGATCATTGCTATCGTCAATTCCAGATCGAAACTCCGTTGACTCACACCAGTCGATTGACCCATGGTCTCAGTCGACTGATACACCTCAAACATGAGGTTTTAACCCAAGTATGGTGCCCCCATACTTGCTAGACCACCCGTAGCCTAGACCTGAACCTTTTAGCCACCTCTGTCAGCCTCGTGCCTATCGGATCCCTTCAAGTCATCCATGACTTGTTCATCCATACGCTAGCCTTCAGGTGCTTCCATCGGCTATTGTCATTCTAATGGTGTCTACACCGCCAAGGTACATTGGACTTATGCTGCCAAGACTCCCGCTTGGACTTTACGCCGCCAACCATTGGACTTATGCTGTCAAGACTTCCGCTTGGACTTTCCTTGCCAACCCATGTTGAACTTTTCATGCCAAGACCCATGCTTGGACTTTCCTTTGCCAAGACCCATGCTTGGATTTTCCTTACCAAGACCCATGCTTGGACTTTACATGCCAAGTACTCAAGACTTGGACTTTCCCAATGCTAAGTGTCCCACTTGGACTTTCCATGCCAAGTACCCATGACTTGGTCTTTACCATGACAATCACATTGTCATATATTTTTGTCGAACATCAAAACATCGTTCGAGTCAAACTCGAGTCAGGTCAACCGTGACTTGGGTCGATTGCACCAACAATCTCCCTTTTTTGATGTTTAACAAAAACACCCTTGAGTTAGGCCCCTAACTCAAATTTTTTTACTAATTATCCAAAATTGGTAATCTTACCTTTCTCCCCCTTTTTGACTAACATCAAAAAGATTCTCTCCAAGGAGGTCAATGTCCCATATCCCAATGAGATCTTACAATCTCTCCCTTGGTCTAAAAACATCTAGGATGCCTACAATCTTCCTAGTGATAAGTCTCATATTACTAAAGAGAGGCACTCCTATAAACTCTCCCAATTTCCAAATTGGGCATCTCAAATTCCCATTTTTCCCCTTCATGAGGAAAGATAACATCCATCATTCTATGATAGATACCTCCCCCTAAAGGCTTGCTCCCCCTTGACCATTGTACCAAGAATGTCCTTGGGAAGTCCCTAAGCCAATAGGAACTCTAAACCATCAAAAATAAGGTTCAAAGTTCAACATTGAACTTTCTCACACCTTAAATTTGATACATCACCCTAACAACTCTCCTAATCCATATCCAATGGATTTTCACCCTTTATAATGCTTCCCAAAGCATTTCCTAGGGTTAGGAGTAGTTAGAAAACCCTAACATAGTTGAAATTGGACTGAACATACTTTGTTTTCTCAAAATCGACTGTGATCGACTCTATCGATCAACGATCATTGTTCACATCGATCATTGCCACCAAGGCGATCGATAATAAAATTCTAATTTTCAGTTATCAGAATTGAATTTTAGAAATTCATAAATAATTATACGTAATTCAAAAAATCATGAAACTTCATACGTATAATAATTATGACCAATACAATGGAAAAATGTTTGAAAAATATTTTACCAATAAAATAATAAAATTGACACAAAGTTCAAAAGTGAAGAAAAACTTCAATGTTTAAGCTCACTTTGTATCAACTTCATCAATGGTGATTGCTATCAAAAGATAGACTTCACCAAGGTTTTCTAAAATGTTTTTAAAATATTTTTGAAAACCTATATTGGATCATGATCAATGGGCTCAATGCACATGACTTGCACATTAGCTTTTCCCATGATCCATTAATAATATAAGATGAGTTATAATTCATCTAGATGCAAAAACTATGCACCTTGAACTCAATTCATATCCTAGCATCTCACATATGTCTAAAGTGTATGAAAACACATACAAGTCAATGTGATATGAGATGTGGGTTTTGTTCTCTTAAACTACGGTTTCATGCATTTTCTAGGGCAACCCTACTTGATTCCCTTATACATGGGACTTCAAGTCATACCATAGTCCTTAAATCAATTTTAATCAAATTAAATGCATGAATGATCATGATATAAATGATAACATTAATTAAGCATGACCAATGATCATGATGTCATGACATATGATATAAAACTAAAATATTCATGACATTAAAAACTAACCCTAAACATACTCATGACATTTTATATGATAAAGATAAATATGATGTCATGACATGTTATATGGCAAGCAAAGCATGGCAAATAGAATATAAAGGTATATAATATCTAGATTTTAATGTTAATTGTCATTTGTTATTATTAAGTTCATTTTACCATATTGTCACTTTTCTCCCAAGTGTGCCAAAAATCCAAAATGGCACACTATAACCACTAAACCTAGTTTGTGCCAATTTGATTGATTTTTTATAATCTCTTAAATAATATTGGCACATCCTAAAGTCTTTTAGGATTAATGATCATCCTTATTTCTAAGTACCCCATTATCTTGGAAATGACCTAAAGTGCCACCTTTACCATGGTTAGGTTAACTACCTATCCATTTAAAGTTGGCACACCTAAACTCATCTAGCGTGAATCGATCACGCTCTTAGGAACCCAAAACATATTTGAGCTCCTTGGGTTAATTAGGTATTTCTTAGGGATAACCTCCCTAGATACCCTCCTAATGACCCTCCTAGGCTTTGAAGCCTTGGTAATTTGGATTTTGCCTAGGTCAAATTGGTAACTCCCCCTTTGACCTTCTTAATGGCTTCCCTAGGTTTCCTTGAAACCCTAGCCACTAGACACCTACCTTGGTCAACCTTAGGGATGACTTCCCTATTGACCTTGGCTTTCCTAGACCTAACTTGAGTTCCATAATCGAATGGAACATTGTGATAGGTCTCCTTGGGCTTAGGTTTGTGACCCAAACCTTTCTTGCCTTTGGATGAACCTTGTCTCCTAAAAACTAGGGTTTGACCATTTGACCTAGATTTTTTATCATTTGACCCTTTAAATTGATTTTGTATATCCCTAAGGATCTTTTCTAATTTCTCAATCCTTGACCTCAAGGCTTGGTTCTCCAACTCTAATTTCTTTAATTTGGTGGGCCCATTGTTTATTTGATAATTTTTGCCCTTCCTAGGCATATGTCTAGAATTCTTTGGATTAAGGCCTAGATGATCTTCTATTTTCTTAATAGATTCCCTAGGTAAGGTTTTTCTAGAGACATTAGTCTCAAATTTCTCCTTAGTTGAAAAATTAAAACTCTTAGCACCTAGACAAAAGTATTTGTTATTCCTAGCATGATTTTCATGATAAATAGTAAGATTACTCCTAACATGCTTTTGACTATTACTTGAAGTAGAAGCATTATTGAATTTTATCTTAGGATTTATCTTAGAGGCTCCCCCTACATGTGCAGCTCCCTTTTGAGTCTTTTTCTCCTCCTTTGGGCATTGACTCCTATAATGCCCCTTTTGATGGCACTTGAAGCAAATGATATGCTCCTTGCTTCTTTTAGTGGGGGCACCGACATCCTTGACTTTTTCGTTGACTTTTGGTGTTGGAGGACTTTTCTTGACTCTTTTAGGACATTTACTCTTGTAATGTCCTACTTCCCTACACTCAAAGCATATAATGTGATTTTTAATATTAACCGAAATGCTTGAGTTACCTAGGTCATCGGTGGTGGAAAGGGCCTCTTGAGCTCGTTCATCACTTCTCCCGGAAGTAGATGACTCTCCTTGCTCTTGCCCTTGTTCCAGAGTAGACGGTCCCTCCTCCCCCTCAAATCTTGAAGTGAAAGCTTCTTCCATCTCTTCTTTCTCTTTCGATCCGGATGTTGATTCCCTATCAACCTCCAAATCCTCAAGCTCTTGGGATGAAGATGTGCTTGCTTCTTCTTGAGCTTGAGAGGATGAGCACTCTTCTTCTTCTTCTTGGACCAGTGATGGATTTTCATGATATTTTGCCAATTCGCTTCAAAGCTCCTTTGCATCCATGTAATCCCCTAGGCTACACAAGATGTCATTAGGAATCAAATCAAAAATAAATTTGACTACCTTCTTATTTTTATCAAACTGTTGGAGTTGCTCCTTGGTCCATCTCTTCTTCTTAAGGAAGCCTCCCTTTGGTCCTCTTGGATAGTTAAATCCCTCCATCAAAATGGACCATTCTTCAAAATCCTTCATCATGATGAAGTCTTCAATTCTTCTCTTCCATGAATTGAAGCCCTCTCATCCATAAAGTGCATATGGGACCAGTGTGTTGATGTCCCATCCTAGTTGTTCTTCAAGATCCATCTTGTTCCTCTTCACCTTCTAGCGGTGCTCTTTTGGCGGTTAGTCCAAATGAAGAGCGGTCTCACTCTGATACCAATTGTAGGGACCTTCGTGACCACTAGAGGGGGTGAATAGCGGCGTTCGTTGTTTGTTGATGGATCTTGATCGTGCTTGCTACAAGATATTAATACGCAGCAAAAATATGAAATATACAATACAAATACACAAGCACAATCCACAACACAACTATGTAATGTGGTTCGGAACTGAATGGTTCCTACTGTTGGTGCAATCGGCCCAGGTTGACTCGAGTTTGACTCGAGCAGTACCTTGATGATATTTTGATGATAGACAAAACTTATGACATGGGATTGTCATGGGAAAGTCCAACATGGGGTTGGCATGGAAAATCCAAGCATGGAGCTTGGTGTGGAAGTCCAAGGGAGAAGCCTTGGCATGAGAAACTCCAAAGCATTGTGAAGTCGTGCGCTTGGTGCTTGGCATGGGAAATCCAAAGCATTGCGAAGCCGTGCGCTTGGTGCTTGGTGAGAAATGCATTGCGAAGCCATGCGCTTGGTGCATTTGGGAAGTCTTGAGGACTTGGTAAGTTCACTAGGCTCGGGGTCCTTGAGTCGGTGAAGGATGACATTGTGAATCTGTGCGCTTGGTGCATCCGAGGGACCGCTGGACGGGGAGCGAATGGAGTGAGCCCAAAGGGAAGCATACTTCTAGGGCATGAGACGCGAAGGATGGCGTTGCGAAGTCGTGCGCTTGGCGCATCCGAGGGATGTAGGCCGAGGGAAGAGAGCTTCGGTGGGGAACTCCATGAGGGATAAGGTGGACTTGGCCAAGTGGCTAAGACTGAGTGTCGGAGGCTCAAACATCGTTATGTTTGAGGTTTTAGCCGATATCGATCCGAGCATAGGTGCGATCCAACCGCTCTAGTCGTATGGGTTCGACCGGTGTTCATTGAACCAAGTCCGGTGATCCGATCATTGTTGGGAAGATCGGTCGGCGAGGGATGTGATCATCGATGACAGCGTACGAGCCGCGAATGGAGTCGAGCTCGCCAACACTCGACTGATGGACGATCAGTCGACTGATGGGTGCCATCAGTCGACTGATGTGTGATCCGTTGGAACTCAACCAACGTGGATCTGGCCGTTGTGAGACAACGACTACGGGACCAGTCGACTGATGGGCACGAAAATAGCTTGATCTAGGTTATAAAAGGAGCACGAGTTGGAGGATTTCGCCAAGGTTTTTGTGGAGCTATTGGAGGGGAATTGTTGCTGCATTCCAGTCCTTCAAGAGCCAATCAAAGCAAGCAACAAACAAGCGATCAAAGCAATTGTGTAAAAGTTTTCTTTTGTATTGTCTTTGTATTTCTTGTTGTATTTCATATTACTTATTGTAATAACTTGTGAGAGATTTCTCCACCTCCGACGTATAGTCGAGAAGGAGTTTAGTTAGTGTCGTGCGCATAACTAGAGCTCGAGGAGCTCACCCGTGGAGTAGGAACCATTTGGTTCCGAACCACGTATATGCTTGTGTATTGATTGTGCTTGTGTTGTTGTTATTTTTATTGTTTCCGCTGTGTATATTAACGATAATTGTAGACAAGCACACGAGAACGAACGAATTACGACATCAAACGAACGAGGGCTATTCACCCCCCTCTAGCCGGCCAACCGATCCGTCCCAACAAGTGGTATCAGAGCCGAGGTCGCTCTTCAAGGACTAACCGCCGCGAGAGCACTACAAGATGGCCGGCTTCATTCAACCACCAAAATTCGAAGGAGACTTTCTATGGTGGAGAAGAAAAATGGAGGTATACCTAGAAACCGATTTTGATTTTATGATTATCATAGAAAACAGTTTTGAAATGCCTAGGGACAAGTACAACAAGCCAATTGAGAAGTCAAAATGGACCCAAGACCAAATCAAAGACTTCAAGACAAATCTCAAGGTAATCAAGTTGATTAGTGACTTGTTACCTAACACTATTTGGTCTAGATTGGGTGATTATAGGGATGCAAGGGAATTATGGAATAAGGTAATGAAATTCCAAGAAAATTCCCAATCGACACAAGAAGGGGAGAATGCCGAAGAAGAACCCACAACATTTGAAGATGTTGATGACTTGGTGGAGACCTCCACCTCTAGCATTAAGGGGGAGGAGAGGCAATCTTCCATCCCGGAGCAAGAACAAGAAGCATCCACATCTAGGAGAAGTGAAGATCATGAAGAGGCCTCCACCACCTCCCTAGGTAACTCAAGTATTATTATTTTAAATAAAAATCACATAATATGCTTTGAGTGTAGGGAGAAAGGGCATTATAAGAGCAAATGCCCTAAATTGGCTAAAAAGAAGGCATCGACACAAAAAGTCAACCCAAAGTCAAACGATGCCGGTGTTCCCAAAATCAAGAGCAAAGAGCACATTGTGTGCTTCAAATGCAATCAAAAGGGACACTACCGAAGCCAATGCCCTAGGGGGAGGAAGAAAGGGCTAGAAGGTGCAACTCATGTAGGGGGAACTCCTAAAGCTAACCCTAAGGTACATTTAGTTAATGCACCTTTAATTCCTAGAGTCAAAAAGCATGCCAAAAATTATTTTAGCTCTCTTGCCATTATTAATGAAAAGCATGCTAGGAGAAACAATAAGGTTTATTGCTTAGGTGCCAAGCATGTTCATATGACTAAAGACAAACCTAGGACTCATAATTCTAGAAATATCTTGCCTAGGGAGTCAATTAGGAGAGTAGAAGAAAATTTGGGTATTAATCCCAAAAAGTCTAGGCACATGCCTAAGAAGAAGAGGTTTTCCCAAAAACCTAATGAAAATTCAAAAATGGGAAAATTAGAGCTAGAGAACCAAGTCTTGAGGTCAAGACTTGAGAGAATGGAGAAAGCCCTTAGAATCATAGAAAATTCAATTCTAGGGTCAAATGCCCAAAAGTCAAGACCTAAGGTTCAAAAACGGTCTAAGGGCAAGGAAGGTTTGGGTGACAAACCTAAGCCCAAGAAGACTTATCATAATGTTCCATTTAATTATGGAACTATTTCTAGGTCTAGGAAAACCAAGGCTAATAGGGAAGCCATCCCTAAATCTAGCCATGGTATGTGTTTAGTGGCTAACACCTCAAAGAAATCAAATGTAGCCACTAAGAAGGTCAATGGAGGAGTCACCTCTAGAGTTGACCTAGGAAAGACCCAAAAGACTATGGCTTCAAAGCCTAAAAGGGTCATTAGGAAGGTATCTAGGGAAGTTATCCCTAGAGAATACCTTGTTAACCCAAGGAGCTCCAATAGATATTGGGTTCCTAAAAGCGTGATCGATTCACGCTAAATGGGTTAGGGTGTGTCAACCCTAAGTGGATGGGTGGTTAACCTAGCCATTGTGAGTTGACACATTAGGGTGTGCCAATATGGTTTGAGAAGTTAAAAATGATTTAAATTGACACAATTAGGTCATAGAGGTCGTGGTGTGCTATTTTGCGTTTTTGGCACACTAAGGAAATAATGGCATTAAGGCAAAATGAATTTAATCCCTAGAAATGGCAAATTGATTTTAACACTTAGGTATTTTATACCTTAGTATATTTTTCTTGCCATACTTTGTTTGCCTTACCATGTCATGACATCATTTTCATTTTCATCTATAAAAATGTCATGATCATGTTTAGATTTATGTTTAGATGTCATGTATGCTTAAGTTTCATTCACATGCCATGATATCATGATATTGACATATGTTTTTATCTATATCATATCTATGCCATAATCATATCATGCATGAATTAAAATGGAGTTAAGGACTATGGCATAATTTGAAAGGAATCAAATAATGTTGCCTAGAAATATGCATGAAAACATAAACAAAACAAAACCCACATCTCACAAAAATTTGACTTGTATGTGTTTTACACATCTAGATATTGGTGAGATGTTTAGGAAAAAGAAAATAAAGGTTTGAAAAACATTTTGAAAATATTTTGAAAAACCTTGGTGAAGTCTATCTTTTGATAGCTATCACCATTGAATGGGATGATACAAAGATGGCTCTTTATTGAAGCTTTTCTAAAATTTTGAACTTTGTATCAATTTCCTAATTTAATGGGTAAAATAAATTTTCAATATTTTTCACCCATAGTGTTTAGGATAAGTATTATACGTATGCATTTTCAAGATTTTTAGAATTACGTATATTTACTTATGGATTTCGAAAATCCAATTTTAAATCAAAATCTGCGTAAGATCACGATCGCCTGTAATGGCAATGATCGATGGTAAGTCCAATGATCGTATCCGACGAGTCGATCGCACAAGCTGATTTCGGGTAAACTTGATAGTTAGGCCCATGTTTAGCCATGTTTTGGTCCCCTAACTACTCCTAACCCTAGGATATGCTTGGGAGAGCATTAGAGAGAGTGGAAATCCATTGGATATAGATTAGGAGTTGGGTTGAGGGTGAGTATCAATTTTAAGGTGAATGAGAGTTCATTGTTGAACTTTGCCTTAATTTTGATTTGGTTAATGTTCCTATTGGCTTAGGGACTCTCCAAGGACATTGTTGGTGCAATGGTCAAGGGGGAGCAAGCCTCTAGGGGGAGGTATCCATCATGGGAAGATGGATGTGTATTTCCTCATGGGAGGAAAATTGGGTTGCCTCTCTTTAAGTGATATGGGATCACTAGAAAGATGGTAGGCATGTGTTCCTCCAAGGGAGAGATTGTAAGATCTCATTGGGATATGAGACATTCATACCCTTGGGGAGGACCTTTTTGATGTAATGTCAAAAAGGGGGAGAAGTTACCAAGTTACCAATTAGGGTTCGTTGGAATTCTCATTGGGATATGAGAATTGTCAATATGGGAGAATTGGTAGACTTGAGATGGTAGTTTTGTCAATCATCAAAGGGAGATTGTTGGTGCAATCGCCTGTTGACTCGAGTTTGACTCGAGCAGTACCCTAATGATATTTTGATGATAGACAAAACTCATGACATGGGATTGTCATGGGAAAGTCCAACATGGGGTTGGCATGGAAAATCCAAGCATGGAGCTTGGTGTGGAAGTCCACGGGGGAAGCCTTGGCATGGGAAAGTCCAAAGCATTGCGCAGCCGTGCGCTTGGTGCTTGGCATGGGAAAGTCCAAAGCATTGCGAAGCCGTGCGCTGGGTGCATTTGGGAAGTCTTGAGGACTTGGTAAGTTCACTAGGCTCGGGGTCCTTGAGTCGGTGAAGGATGGCATTGCGAAGCCGTGCGCTTGGTGCATCCGAGGGACCGCCGGACGGGGAGCGAATGGAGTGAGCCCAAAGGGAAGCATACTTAGGCATGAGACGCGAAGGATGGCGCGGCGGTCGCAGCGCTTGGCGATCCGAGGGACGAGGCCGAGGGAAGAGAGCTTGTGGGGAACCCATGAGGGATAAGGTGGACTTGGCCAAGTGGCTAAGATCGAGTGTCTGAGGCTCAAACATCGCTATGTTTCGAGGTTTTAGCCGACATCAATCGACCGACATAAAAGCAATGATCGTCTAGTCGTATGGGTTCGACCCGGTGTTTGGTGAACCAAGTCTGGTGATCGATCATTAGGAGGAGGCGATCGGTGTTGAAAGATCGATCTTGTCGAGGATGGCGATCGGCGATGACACTGCGAGCACGCAGAATGGAGTCGAGCTCGCCCGACTCGGTGATGGGCGATCGATCGGTCGATGATGGGTGCCATCGGTCGGTGATGTGTGATCCGGAACTTAACCAGCGTGGATCGGCGTTGTGAGACAACGGCTCACGGGACGATCGTGATGGTCACGATCGTCGTGATGTTATAAAAGGAGCATGAGTTGGAGGATTTCGCCAAGGTTTTTGTGGAGCTATTGGAGGGGAATTGCTGCTGCATTCCAGTCCTTCAAGAGCCAATCAAAGCAAGCAACAAACAAGCGATCAAAGCAATTGTGTAAAAGTTTTCTTTTGTATTATCTTTGTATTTCTTGTTGTATTTCATATTACTTATTGTAATAACTTGTGAGAGGTTTCTCCACCTCCGACGTGTAGTCGAGAAGGAGTTTAGTTAGTGTCGTGCGCATAACTAGAGCTCGAGGAGCTCACCCGTGGAGTAGGAACCATTTGGTTCCGAACCACGTATATGCTTGTGTATTGATTGTGCTTGTGTTGTTGTTATTTTTATTGTTTCCGCTGCGTATATTAACGACAATTGTAGACAAGCACACGAGAACGAACGAATTACGACATCAAACGAACGAGGGCTATTCACCCCCTCTAGCCGGCCAACCGATCCGTCCCAACACCTACTCCACGGGTTGGGCTAGTAAGAGCCCTAGCGATGCAAATCATACACCACTATAACAATAACTCCTTCTCGACAGAAGTCGGAGGTGGAGAAACCTCGTACAAATGATTACAGTAAGTAATACAACAAATGCAAGCAAATACAAGTATGAAATATAATACAAGTAAAGAAAAACACTTTACAAGAGAACTTGAGCGCTTGCTTTTGGTTGCTTGAAGAGTAGCCTTAGAGACCCTAAATCACACCAGCAATTCGCCCCAAAAGCTCCCAAAGAACCATGCCAAAATCCCTCCTTCCGAGCTTCCTTTATAACCTGTATTTCGGCTGGATTATACCTAGCAGTCGACTGATCAGGACTATTAGTCGACTGCCCCTGTAGCCGTTGTCTCACAACGGCATGAAACACATCGGATAAATCCAATGGATACACCATCTGTCGACTGATCATACCCATCAGTCGACTAATAGCTCAATCAGTCGAGTGCTTGGGTTGATCACTCGACTGAAAGGCTTTTTGTGCCCGACATCCTGATGAGCAATTGGTGATCTCGGATCCGATCATTGCTCGAACCATCGATCGGCCGATCGCCGAAAGTCATTGCTAGGCCAATTCCAACAGTAAAACTCCCGTTAACTCATACCAGTCGACTGACCCATGGTCTCAGTCGACTGACACACCTCAAACATGAGATTTTAACCCAAGTATGGTGCCCCCATACTTGTTAGACAACCCGTAGCCTAGACTTGAACCTTCTAGCCACCTCCATCAGCCTCGCGCCTATCGGATCCCTCCAAGTCATCCATGACTTGTTCATCCATACGCTAGCCTTCAGGTGCTTCCATCGACTATTGTCATGCTAATGATGTCTACACCGCCAAGGCACATTGGACTTACGCTGCCAAGACTCCCACTTGGACTTTACGCTGCCAACCATTGGACTTATGCTGCCAAGACTCATGCTTAGACTTTCCTTTGCCAAGACCCATGCTTGGATTTTCCTTACCAAGACCCATGCTTGGACTTTACATGTCATGTACTCAAGACTTGGACTTTCCCAATGCCAAGTATCCCACTTGGACTTTCCATGCCAAGTATCCATGACTTGGTCTTTACCATGACAATCACATTGTCATATGTTTTTGTCGAACATCAAAACATCGCTAGAGTCAAACTCGAGTCCGGTTAATCGTGATCTGGGTCGATTGCACCAACATAGTCGACTCTGAGCAGTCGACTGGGGTTATGACCAATCAACTGGTCAATAGTCGACTTCCAGAGCCTACTTATGACCCCTGGCCACTTATGACCAGTCGATTGCCCATACATGGCAGTTGACTGCCTAAGCCTCAGTCGACTGGTCATAATCTCAGTCGACTGGTCGAGTCAAACTAGGCTCCCAAGTGTCGTGCACTTGTCCAGTCGACTGGTCCATAATCCCAGTCGACTAGTAAACCTCAAACATGAGGTTTAACCCAAGTATGATCCCCTCATACTTAATCGACCACCCTTAATCTAGACCTAAGCCTTCTAACCATCTACATTAGCCTCACACCCTCAGGATCCATCTGAGTCTTCTACGACTCCTTCACCCTTCGCATTAGCCTTCAGGTGCTTCTAACGGCTATGGCATGCTAACCAGGTCTCCTTTCCCAAGGTTCATTTGGACTTATGCCGCCGAGATCCATGCTTGGATTTTACACTGCCAAAACCTCACCCTTGGACTTCCTTACCAAGGTCCGCTTGGACTTTATGCCGCCAAGACAACATGCTTGGACTTATGCTGTCAAGAACTCACCCTTGGACTTCCTTGTCAAGATCCATTTGGACTTACGCCACTAAGACTATATGCTTGGATTTTACGCTGTCAAAACTACAACCTTGGACTTTCCCATTGCCAAGCCTCAATGCTTAGACTTTCACCGTCAAAACTACACACTTGGATTTACATAGCCAAGATTATTCTTGGAATTTTCAATTTCCAAGTATCTATACTTGGACTTTTCATTGCCAAGTATCCAAATTTGGACTTTTCATGCCCAGACCATTCTTGGACTTTCCATGCCAAGTATCCAAAATTGGACTTTCATGCCAAGACCATGCTTGGACTTTCCATGCCAAGACCATTCTTGGACTTCCCCTCGAGTCTGGTCAACCATGACTTGAGGTTTGATTGCTCCAACAATCTTCCTCAAATAATCTCCCTTATATGACTTTGGATATCCCAATCATCCATTTGTCATATGAATCATATGGTCAAACCCATATTATCAAACAATGGTTAAACCTATTGTCAAACACATTGTCAAAC
This sequence comes from Wurfbainia villosa, assembly GCA_025175895.1. Lineage (NCBI taxonomy): Eukaryota > Viridiplantae > Streptophyta > Magnoliopsida > Zingiberales > Zingiberaceae > Wurfbainia > Wurfbainia villosa. Next base: position 4,694,323 of record JAKLTH010000072.1, on the reverse strand, counting down.
AATAAAACTCTACTCAAGTCCAACTCAAGTCTAGTCAATTGTGACCTGGACCGATTGAACCAACAGTGTGGTCTCAAAAGAATCAAAGTAAGTTCTAGAGTTACAGTAACCAAAAGTGCACCACACTCAAATAAGGAAAGCAGACACAATCCTCACTAGGAATGTAAAAATAAATTATCTCAATCTATCAACACATAATCCATCATCAAGTAGTAACTACATGCAATCAAATAATTCATTCATGATAATAAATCTCAAAACTCGATAGTCAAATTTAACTAGCTTTCACGACTTCTAAGAAGATATAAAGGAATGCATAGGGATTTTATCTCAAAACATGATAAAACAAAAGCTCGACTACTGAAACATAATAACTAAAACAAAAGCAAACAAAGTAAAGAAACATATATACAAAGAAAAGAAAAGAGATGGAACAAACTTCCCTGAGATCCAAGCGGTTGGAGAAGATTCAATAAGAGGAGCCACACAAGAAGTGGAGTGCTCTGAAAGAAATCACTTTTCAACGGTTGAAGATGGTTCAATTGTATTATCCACATTGGGAGTGGGATGGATCGAGGTGAGGTGAGCACTTTCTTCATGTAATCTGGATAGTTCTGCACTGCTCCCTCTAATATGATCGCCTCATCGTATATACTCTCTGGCAATCAGAGGCGATTCAGAAAAAGTTTCTAGCTTAGGGGTTAGATTATTGCATGAGATGTCAGGGCCTTCATCAATAAAATTTATGGAGTCTTCAGCTCATGTGGGAGTGTCCAGTCCGGGGGCCTCCGGTTATCCATCACTCCCATGGGAATCAACTCATCGAGTCTGCTTTCCACTTCTGTCCCACTTGTCTTCTGTTCAAACTGGCAACCTTGGGCACTGGTGTCTGGCAATTGCTCCTCTTCTTCAAAACATGCACACTCCAAGTGATCAATAAGAGGTTCCAACAACAAATCATGTGGTTACACAACTGAAAGATACATACAGTCTCCTTCGCGACATCATATACAATAACCCCATAAGTAGGAGTAGTTGGCAAAAACACTAACATCTGACACAATAGTAATTTCATCAATAATTACACATGCAACATCATTAACAATAGCATCTGCAATAATAATACTCTCATCTAGTGTTCTTCATGCATCAGCATTGTCTTCAAAGTTCTCAACATCAACATTCACATCAATATCTAGAGCATCCGAAATTACATCATCAAAACTCATAGCAATAAAGGAGTCTTATAGAGTTGTATAAAAAGAGGCAAGCATATTCCCAACTCTGCAATCCATCTCCTCAAGCACATTGATCTGATTCGGCATAAAGCAACGAGACATAACCTCTAACGAAGGCAGAATGACTTCTTGTGCTTGCATCTGTTGGATGGATGATTTGAGTTGATCTAACTAAAGTTGAATTTCATGCTCTGATGCTTCAATTTCTCATTGGGAATAGAGAACACTTGTCATTCGCATTCACTTCATATCTATCTACTGGATAAGTTTCCTGAGACTCTGTATCGAAGTATCTTGTTGGCTAGGGGCAGAAGCTTATTCACTTAGTCTTGGAATGTGCTGAAAGGAGATGACTCAATTTGTTTGAATTGTTGTGGTCCATAAAACACTGACTCATCTTGAAATCTAAATGAACTCTAATAAAAAGATTTTGAGTATTTTCATGATGTGTTTCTCCATAATTGTAACTTGATTGATCTTTCCAACTAGACATGTAAGTATTGATAGATGGTAGGGGGTGGATAGCACTAAGGCTACTCAGGAACATAGGATTGCATATGTCCATACCTAAAATCTGAATTAAAATTATGAAAAGATGAACCAGAAAATGAATTATACTTGTCCTACTGATAGAGTTGATGATACTGAAGAATAGACTGATAATATTGAGACTGGTATTGATAATACTCCTGCTCAGGTTAGTAATCCTTCTGCTTCCCAGTGCCCAAATAATAAATATCACTGAAATCTCCAAATTGTTGATAATACGAATCCATGATTAAAGGAGTTCCCTATTCTTATCCTGAAATACTAACAAACAATATCAAAAGATACCGAAAATATACATGATAAAACATATGGATATACAAGAAATAAAAGAATGAAGGCAACCAAAAATTTTTTCATTTTTTTCGACCACCAAAGAAATAAAAATAAATGGAAATAAAATAAAAAAATGAAATGAAAAGTTTTTCAAAATTGAAAAGGTGGTTTAAATGATAGAATTTGACTAAAATAGATCGTTATTCATGGCAAAGGATAAGTATTGGTCTTCATACCCTAATACATATACTTGTCAAATTTGAGGACAAACGGAGATACAAATAGTTTCGTCGATAGAAAAATAAGAAATAATCCTAATTCTACCAAGCCACTACACTCCCCGACACCGACATCATTTTTGATAGCTCATCGCATGTTGTACTACGCTATATCAAAATAAAATTTATAAGTAACCGAACCTCCTCTATACTAATGTAGCATAGAGATGAATCGGATCATCTCCTAACGAATGTAATCAATAGAATGGTTTTCTTAGGATTACTTTGTTATTGCTTTGAGTTTTCTAATATAATTGAGGGGGTTTTCAATTGGAATTCTAACCTACAATTGTATGGTAATTAAAATTCTAATCTAATAATCCAAATAATTAAAACATTTACCAAGTAAACAATACATGAATTTCAACAAACAAATTAAGTTCAGTAATTAAAGGAACAAAAACTATAAAAAGAATTAACCCAAATACCTAATTAAGTTCAGTAATTAAAGGAACAAAAACTATAAAAAGAATTAACCCAAATACCTAACGTGCATAATCAAAATTAAGATAAACTAAATCAACCAAATGCAAGGGTAATCTAATACACACTTGACATGCATAAAAGTTATCTAAGCTAAACAATAAGATAAATGATCTAATCAATCCAAGATATACCTAGAGATTGTTGGAGATTTGACGCCGCTAGAGGGGGGGTGAATAGCGTTGTGCCCGTAGGAAGATGGAATTCGATCGTGATCGTGTCTACAATTTTATTAGCGCAGCGGAATACAGATAATGATAACAATAACGAAATAGACAACAAGCTAACACAATGATATAACGTGATTCGGAACCGAAAGGTTCCTACTCCACGGATTGAGCTCTAAAGAGCCCTAGTGATGCACACGCACTCACTAATCACAAATACTCCTTCTCGACACAAGTCGGAGGTGGAGAAACCTCTTACAATAGATTACAACAATAATCTAAAGAAATACAAGCAAATACAAAGGAAATGTAAAGAACACTTTACAAACTAGGGTTTTGAGCGCTTGCTTGTTGGTTGCTTGGATGAGCTTGAAAGACCCTGAAATGCACCTACAAATCATCTTCAAATCGCCTCACCAAAGCTCCCAAAAATCTGATTGTTGAGCCTTCCACGAATAGATGCTTTTATCCTCCATCGGGCTGGATTTCCGCCTAGCAGTCAACTGCCATAAGTCCCCAGTTGACTGCCAGCACTGTAGCTGTGAGACAACGGCTCAATCCACGTTGGACAAGTTCCAACGGGACTCTTGGCAGTCGACTGCCAACATTGGCGATCGGCCGTAGCGTAGTCGATCGCCTTGGCTACGGACGAGCATTCTGCGGCTCGCGGCGAACTAGCACGATCGTCGGCTCTGGCATTCGATCGCCAGATACATCGGTTCGATCGCTCCAAGATGAGGTTTTAACCCAAGTATGGTGCCCCCATACTTGCTAGACCACCCTTAGCCTAGACCTAAGCCTTCTAGCCACCTCTATCAGCCTCACGCCTCTCGGATCCCTCCAAGTCATCCATGACTTGTTCATCCATTGCGCTAGCCTCCAGGTGCTTCCCTCGGCTATGTCATGCTAACGGTGTCTACACCGCCAAGGCACATTGGACTTACGCCGCCAAGACTCCGCTTGGACTTTACGCCGCCAACCATTGGTCTTATGCTGCCAAGACTCCCGCTTGGACTTTACGCTGCCAATATCAAACCCTTGGACTTCTCAAATGCCAAGACTCAAGCTTGGACTTTCCCTTGCCAACCCATGTTGGACTTTCCATGTCAAGACCCATGCTTGGACTTCTCATTTGCCAAGACCCATGCTTGGACTTCTCATGCCAAGTACTCAAGACTTGGACTTTCCTTGCCAACCCATGTTGGACTTTTCATGCCAAGACCATGCTTGGACTTTCCTTGCCAACCCATGTTGGACTTTACATTGCCAAGACCCATGCTTGGACTTTTACATTGCCAAGACCCATGCTTGGACTTTTCATGTGCCAAGTGTCTCACTTAGACTTTTCATACCAAGTACTCAAGACTTGGACTTTACCAAATGCCAAGTGTTCCACTTGGACTTTCCCATGACAATTACATTGTCATATGTTTTTGTCGAAACATCAAAACATCACTCGAGTCAAACTCGAGTCCTGGTCAATCGTGACCTGGGCCGATTGCACCAACAATCTCTCCCTTTTTGATGTTTGACAAAAACCAAACAAATCATTTGAGTTAGACCAATAACTCAAATCCCTTACCAATTATCCCAAATTGGTAAACACTCTCTAAATGTTCTCCCCCAAACATTTATCTTACCAATTATCCCAAATTGGTAAACACTCTCTAAATGTTCTCCCCCAAACATTCTCCCCCTTTTTGACTAACATCAAAAAGGTTTTCTCTCCAAGGAGGTCAATGTCTCATGTCCCAATGAGATCTTACAATCTCTCCCTTTTTGACCTAAAAATATCTAGGATGCCTACCATCGTCCTAGTGATAAGTCTCATATCACTCAAGAGAGGCAATCCTATAATCTCTCCCAATTTCCAAATTGGGTATCAAAAACCCATCAATTTTCCCAATTGATGATACTCTCCCAATAACTTCTCCTCCCCAAGGAGAAAAACACATCCATCATCCCAAGATGGATAACTCCCCCTAAAGGCTTGCTCCCCCTTGACCATTGCACCAACAATGTCCTTGGGAAGCCCCTAAGCCAATAGGAACTCTAAACCATCAAAATTAAGGTTCTAAGTTCAACATAGAACTTTCACTCACCCTAAATTTGATACTTTGACCTAACACAGCTCCTAATCCATATCCAATGGATTTTCACCCTTTATAATGCTTCCTAAAGCATATCCTAGGGTTAGGAGTGATTAGGAACCTTTTCCATAGCTAAACATGGGCTAAACAAACCTTGTTAACCCGAAATCAGACCTGACAGTCGACTCACGACGATGTCGATTATTGCCACACACATCGATCATTGCCACCGAGGCGATTAGAAATGAATCTCGATTTTAATGAATTTTGAAAATTCATAAATAATTATACGTAATTCGAAAAATCATGAAAATTCATACGTATAATACTTATGACACACACAATGGGTGAAAAATATTTGAAAATTATTTTACCCATAAAATAGTGAGTTTGATACAAAACTCAAAACCATTGAAATTTTCAATGTTTTGGCCCTATTTTGTATCAACTTCATCAATGGTGATTGCTATCAAAAGATAGACTTCACCAAGGTTTTTCAAAATGATTTTAAAATGTTTTCAAAACCTTATTTTGGATCATATTCCTTGGGCTCTATGTACATGACTTGTACACATGCTCTCCCAATGATCCACTAATAAAATTAGATGAGTTTTGGTTCAACTAGATGCAAAAACTATGCACCTTGAACTCAACTCATATCCTAGCATCTCACATGTATCTAGGGTGTATAAATACACATACATGTCAATTGGATGTGAGATGTGGGTTTTGTTCTCCCTAATCTAGGGTTTCATATATTTTTCTAAGGCAACCCTACTTGATTCCCCTTATAAATGGGACTCTAAGTCATGCCATAGTCCTTAAATCAATTTTAATCAAATTATCTTAAATGCATGAGTGATTATGACATTTGAGATGATATAGATAAACACATGCTCATAATCATGATGTCATGGCATAAGATGAAATCTAAAAATACATGACATTTAAAGTCTTAATCCTAAACATGTACATGACATATAGAATGATTAAAAATAAGCATGATGTCATGACATGTTATATGGCAAACAAAGCATGGCATATAAAATATATAGGTATAGTAATACCTAAATTTTAATATTAATTGCTATTTGATATAATTAAGTATATTTTTCCATATTAACCTAAATTTTCCCAAGTGTGCCAAAAACCCAAAATGGCACACTAACCTCTAAACCTAAATTGTGCCAAAATGATCATTTTATCAAACTTCATAATTAATATTGGCACATCCTAAAATCCTTTTAGGATTAAAATCAAACCACATTCCCAAGGTAACTATAACCTTGAAAATGACCTAAAATGCCACCTTTGTCATGGTTGAGTTAACTACCCATCCAATCAAGGTTGGCACACCCTAAACCCATCTAGCGTGAATCAATCACGCTCTTAGGAACCCAAAACCGATTTGAGCTCCTAGAGTTAATTAGCTATTCCTTAGGGATAACCTCCCTAGATACCTTCCTAATGACCCTCCTAGGCTTGTTAGCCTTGGTCATTTGGGTCTTACCTAGGTTGAATCTAGGGGTAACTCCCCTTGCAACCTTCTTAGTGGCCACCCTAGGTTTCCTTGAAACCCTAGCCACTAGGCACACCCTTTGGTCAACTCTAGGGATAACCTCCCTATTGACCTTGGTCTTCCTAGACCTAGTTAGTGTTCCATAATCTAATGGAACACTATGGTAAGTCACCTTGGGCTTAGGTTTGTGACCCAAACCTTGCTTGCCCTTGGTTGACTTTTGACTCTTAGGTCCTAGGTGTTGACTTTGACTTTTGGACCCTTGATTTTGACTAATTGACCCTTGCATTTGATTTTGCATAACCTTAAGGGTCTTTTCAAGTTTTTCAAGCCTTGACCTCAAGACTTGATTTTCCTTTTCTAATTGCCCGATTTTAGAATTTTGATTTAAATCTTGGGCATTGGACTTCCTAGGCATATGCCTAGTCCATTTAGGGTTTAGACCTAGGTGCTCTTGCACCTTTCTAATTGTCTCCCTAGGTAAAAATTTTCTAGAGTTATTTGACCTAGGTTTGTCCTTAGATAAGTTGTTTTTAGGGACATTAGTCCCAAATTTCTCCCTATTATCTAAGTGAATATTTTTAGCTCCTAAACAAAAGTATTTATTTCTATTAGCATGCTTTTCATGGCAAATTGCTAGGGAATTGAAATTTCTAGCATGCTTTTGTCTATTAACTAAAGAAAGAGCATTATTAACTTGATATACCTTAGGGTTAGCCTTAGTAGCTCCCCCTACTTGTGATGCTCCCCTTTGCCCCTTCTTCTCCCCCTTCGGGCATTGACTCCGGTAATGACCCGGTAGTCGGCATTTGAAGCAAATCACTTGCTCCTTGCTCTTTTTCATTGAGGCACCGGTCTCCTTGACTTTTGGCACAGGTGGAGTCTTCTTAACCCGTTTAGGACACTTACTCTTGTAGTGTTTTTTCTCCCTACACTCAAAGCATATAATATTCATTTTATTATTAATTGACATGCTTGAGTTACCTAGGGTGGTTGTGGTGGTCGGAGTGGATTCTTGAGCTTGCTCTTCCTCTCTACCGGATGTAGATGGTTCTTCTTGTTGCTCCGGTATCGATGATGCCCTAATCTCCTCCCCTTCTATCCTAGAGGTGGAGGTCTCCTCTTCTTCTATCACTTCTACCTCTTCCGATCCGGATGTTGATTCCCTATCAACCTCCGAATCCTCTAGCTCTTTGGATGTTTCTTCTTGAGCTTGAGAGGGTGATGGTCCTTCTTCTTGGACGGGTGATCGACTTTCATGGAGCTTGGTCAAATCGCTCCATAGCTCCTTGGCATCCACGTAGTCACCTAGGCTACACAAGAGATCATTAGGAATTAAATCAAAAATGAATTTGATTACCTTTTTATTTTTATCGAATTGTTGGAGTTGCTCCTCACTCCATTTCTTCTTCTTGAGAAACCCTCCCTTTGGTCCCTTAGGATATTCAAATCCTTCCATCAACGCGGACCACTCCTCAAGGTCTCTCATCATCAAAAAATCTTCAATTCTCGCCTTCCAAGAATTGAAACCTTCTCGTCCATAGAAGGAATAGGGAATTGGGGTGTTGATGTCCCATCCCAATTGTCCTTGAACTTCCATCTTTTCCTCTAGCGTCTTGACTCCGGGTTGTTAATCCGTAGAAGAGCCCCGGGCTCTGATACCACTTGTTGGAGATTTGACGCCGCTAGAGGGGGGGTGAATAGCGATGTGCCCGTACGAAGATGGAAATCGATCGTGATCGTGTCTACAATTTCGTTAGCGCAGCGGAATACAGATAATGATAACAATAACGAAATAGACAACAAGCTAACATAATGATATAACGTGGTTCGAAACCGAAAGGTTCCTACTCCACGGATCGAGCTCTAAAGAGCCCTAGTGATGCACACGCACTCACTAATCACAAATACTCCTTCTCGACACAAGTCGGAGGTGGAGAAACCTCTTACAATAGATTACAACAATAATCTAAAGAAATACAAGCAAATACAAAGGAAATGTAAAGAACACTTTACAAACTAGGGTTTTGAGCGCTTGCTTGTTGGTTGCTTGGATGAGCTTGAAGGACCCTGAAATGCACCTGCAAATCGCCTCACCAAAGCTCCCAAAAATCTGATTGTTGAGCCTTCCACGAACAGCTGCTTTTATTCTCCATCGGCCGATTTTCCGCCTTAGCATGACCGCCATAAGTCCCCGATCACATTCAGAGTCGTGAGACAACCCAATCCACGCGTTGGACAAGTTCCAACGGACTCTTCTGGTAGTCGATCGCCAACATTGGCGATCGCCCCAGAGTCGATCGTAGCCTAGTCGCTCACGGAGCGATCTCGCGCGGTGAACTAGCGATCATTCACGGCCCTTGGCGATCATTGCCGTCTCATCATCGATTCGCTCCAATGAGCGGTTGGCCTAGCGATTCGGCTCTTAAACGGCAGTCGAACTCAAGTCGACTCACGGCAGTCGAACCATAATGTCGAACCTCAAAGATGAGGTTTTAACCCAAGTATGGTGCCCCCATACTTGCTAGACCACCCTTAGCCTAGACCTAAGCCTTCTAGCCACCTCCATCAGCCTCACGCCTCTCGGATCCCTCCAAGTCATCCATGACTTGTTCATCCATTGCGCTAGCCTCCAGGTGCTTCCCTGGGCTATGTCATGCTAACGGTGTCTACACCGCCAAGACACATTGGACTTACGCCGCCAAGACTCCGCTTGGACTTTACGCCGCCAACCATTGGTCTTATGCTGCTAAGACTCCCGCTTGGACTTTACGCTGCCAATATCAAACCCTTGGACTTATCAAATGCCAAGACTCAAGCTTGGACTTTCCCTTGCCAACCCATGTTGGACTTTCCATGCCAAGACCCATGCTTGGACTTTCCATTTGCCAAGACCCATGCTTGGACTTCTCATTTGCCAAGACCCATGCTTGGATTTCTCATGCCAAGTACTCAAGACTTGGACTTTCCTTGCCAACCCATGTTGGACTTTTCATGCCAAGACCATGCTTGGACTTTCCTTGCCAACTCATGTTGGACTTTACATTGCCAAGACCCATGCTTGGACTTTTACATTGCCAAGACCCATGCTTGGACTTTTCATGTGCCAAGTGTCCCACTTGGACTTTTCATGCCAAGTACTCAAGACTTGGACTTTACCAAATGCCAAGTGTTCCACTTGGACTTTCCCATGACAATTACATTGTCATATGTTTTTGTCGAAACATCAAAACATCACTCGAGTCAAACTCGAGTCCTGGTCAATCGTGACCTGGGCCGATTGCACCAACAGAGATGAATAAGTTCCTCGTGACTAAGTTCAACAGAGCTTGATCGAGCCTCCGGAAGCGGATGGTGGACCGAGATGGCACAAACTTTGTAATCCGTGAGCTTGATGATGCTTCGAATTCTCTTGGATTCGATTGAGCTTTGAGAAGTGTCGTTAGAACGAAACTTCTCCTCAAATCCGTAGGAGAAGATGAAGTGAGGTGGAAGATGGTGGATGTCTCTGGAATCCCTCAATGAGGTGGCTCCTCATCGAATCCGATGAAGGGAAGTGAATGGATGAAGGTGGAGGCAGCTGCTAGGCTCTAGGGAAGAAAAGATGAAGTGTTTTCTATCCAAAAATGACTTTTATAGGGTCCTATCCAACACAACGTCCGTGCCATGACCGTGTCTAGTGGACACGACTAGGCCTGGCACGGTTGTACCAAGCTCTGATCAACTTGGCGCAGCTTGGGCATGCTAGGCTCTGTGAGCTCCAAACGTGCACTAATCAAACGAGGTTGTAAAGGACCTGGTTTAACTCTAAAAATCTTCGATTTGCTTGTCAAATATCCTACAAAATAAAATATACAATAAATTAGTATTAAGGACATCGAATTAGCATGTATTTATATTAAGATGTTAAAACAATCTATATTCGTAAAATCTGATAAATACATGAATTAACCATATGAATAGATTAAAACATTGAAGGATGAATATACATATTATATCAAAAATATGAGTTATCTATAGGTAAGGATGCATGAGAGTCGACATGACAATTGAATGACTCAGAATTTTTTTATTGATTTTTACGGTGATTCGGATGCATAAAAAATAAAATAAAATACAATTGTTGATACATGAATTATGTTTTTTGGGAATTTTAAAATCATGATGCATCTTTTGAGAATTAGATTACCTATGGTGGACTCTCTGATATATTATAGTCTGGTGCACGAAATTTTCGTCATGCGAGATTTCGGAAAAGGATCTATTGTATGTAATTTTACTTTATTTTTTATAAGAAATTATTTCCAGGATTCCCACCGCATGACCTTTTGGACCTTCTAATATATTATCGATTTTTTTTTACATGCCTTTAATGACATAGACTAGATTGACTGTCCTACGGATTGATATTTTATTAATGAGCATGCAAAACTTTTTAGATGAGATCTATTGTCATTAGGGGTGTGCAATCGGTCGGTTAAACTGAAAAAACCGATCGAACCGACCGAACTTTCAAGTTCGGTTCGGTTCAATCGGAAATTCAGTTTTTTTATTTAAAAATATCGGTTTATTCGGTTTTTTCGGTTCGGTTTTGGGTTTTAACCGGAAAAATTCGGTTTACCGAACTGACCAATTTTTTCCCACAGTCGACTGATCGACACGCCTGTGTTGTGCTCAACACAGACGTGTCGCACATTTCTCATGTGCGACACGCCTATGTCGACGCCTGTGTCGATTGATTATCGCGATTTTATCTAAAATCGCGATTCGTGAAACCACAAATCACGATTTTCTTCCCTAAACCCTAACCTTTCACTCTCAGCCTCTCGCCAACTCTCCTAAGTCATCTCTCCGGCCTCCGTCTCCTCTTCGTATTTGTCCATCCTAAACCCTAATTCTCTCCATCTCCGTCTCCTCTCCTAGGCTCCACTCGCACATCAACGGCTGCAGTGCTTCCCACACGCCACACCCTTTCAATTTTCGACGACTGACGGACGACGGTTAGTTTACTATACTTATTTAGTTGTTTTACTATACTTATTTTTATGATTCAATTTTCGACGACTGACGATGATCATGATTCATGAATAGTAAAAAATTTAGGTTTAGGGTTGTTTATAATTCTAAATTGCTAATCTAGTAAAATAGTTATATATAATTTTTTAAATGAATTGTATGTTTTTTTTAGATGTCAATGCAAGGAAATCTTTCAAATATGGATGTTGATAATAGTTGTTCAATGCCACAATCTGGATCTTCAGTAGGTACAAGACCACCTGTGACAAAAAAAGTAAGCAAATGGAAAACAATCAAACCAAGAAGTGAGGTATGGGAGCATTTTACGAAGTTTACCAATATGGCTAATGAGATTAAAGTCAAATGCAATTATTGTGATAAGGAGTTTTTTTGTGATCCATACAAGAATGGAACAACAAGTTTGAAATCTCATATGACCTCATGCAAGAAACATCCTTATGCTATTAAAACAAATCAAACACAGTTGAGTTTTCAAGTGGGTGCAAAACAGGGTGAGGGATCTCTTATTTCTTGGAAATTTGATCAAGATGCATCTAGAAAAACATTAGCTAGAATGATTATCATGGATGAATTGCCTTTTAAATTTGTAGAAGGAGAAGGGTTTAAAGCATTTATGTCTATGGTATGTCCAAAGTTTAGAATTCCTTCGAGATGGACAGTTGCACGTGATTGTCTTGAATTATACAAAATTGAAAGGGAAAAATTGAAAAGTCTGTTGCATGATTCGACACAAAGAGTTTGTTTGACTACTGATACATGGACATCGATTCAAAAAATTAACTATATGTGTTTGACTGCTCATTTTATCGATAAAGATTGGAAGCTGCATAAAAGAATTTTGAATTTTTGTCCAATTACAAGTCATAAAGGCGAGACCATCAGTTTATCTATTGAAAATTGTTTGAGAGGTTGGGAAATTAATAGAATTTTCACTATTACTGTTGATAATGCAAGTTCAAATGATGTCGCTGTCAATAGTTTCAAGAAAAAGATGGTTAACTGGAATTCTACTATTTTAAAAGGTGAATTCATTCATATGAGATGTGTAGCTCATATAATCAATTTGATTGTTGTTGATGGCTTGAAAGATATAAATCCATCTGTGATGAGAGTCAGGAATGCTATTAAATATGTTTTGCAATCCCCTCTAGATTAAGCAAGTTCAACGAATGTGAAATTGAAAAAATTAAAGTAAAAATCATTGTGTTTGGATGTACCAACGGATGGAATTCAACTTATTTGATGTTGAATGTAGCGGAAAAATTTGAAAGAGCTTTTGATAGGTTTGATGAACAAGACCCATGCTTTAGAGTATCTTGTCTGATTGGGGTGTTGTTGTGAATGATAATGGAGATATGATATTTGGACTAGACGGGAATGTCCAAACAGAATTACAGACTATTGATGGGAAGCCAACTAGTACTGATTGGAATAATATTAAACTTTTTGCATCTCTATTGCAAGTTTTTTATGAGTTAACATTAAAAGTCTCAGGATCTTTATATGTCACTTCTAACACTTTTGCACATGAAATCAGTTCTATTCATTCCATATTAAAGGAGTGGCAAGAAAGTGATGAACCTGATGTGTATTCAATGGGATTGAGAATGAAAATGAAATTTGATAAATATTGGGGAGATCCAGAGAAAATGAATAAATTGATTTATATTGCAGTGGTAATAAATTAGATTTTTTGGAATTTATGTTGATTGAGTTATATGGAGATGAAAAAGGTGCAATAGCAGGAAAGAATATAAAGGAGACTTTGTTTGCTTTGTACAAAAATTATAAGGAGAAAATAGAGCCTCAAAGTAACACCTCAAAAAATTCAGTTAATTCAGAATCAGGTGATAGCGACATCGTGCCTAAAAATATGAGTCAAATAGATTTGAAAAGGCAATCAATCTTTGCAAAGTATAAGAAACAAAAGGCACAAATTTTTGGTGATGGCAACATGTCAGAATTAGATAAGTATCTGAATGAAATAGTTGAAGAATATTGTGAGACTTTTGATATTTTGGGATGGTGGAAGCAAAATTGTCATAGATTTCCTATACTTGCTCAAATTGCTCGTGATGTGTTAGCCATTCCAATATCAACAGTTGCTTCAGAATCCGCTTTCAGTACTGGTGGTCGGGTACTTGATTGTTTCAGGAGTTCATTGACTCCAAGAGTGGTAGAAAGTCTGATTTGTACTCAAGATTGGCTTCGATTAAGTTTGGTGTCAATTAATGTCGAAGAAATTTTAGAAGATGTAGAAAAACTTGAAAGCGGTACGTTTTATTTATAGTTAGTTGTTTGTTTACAATTAAAAATAGATAGAGTATTAATTTGTTTGACTTGTATCATGTTATACTTTTTTTGTCAGAGTTTTCAAAAGTAATATTGGATTCGTCTTCTTCGACAACACCAATTGAGGTGTAATTAACTACTTCATGGTATGCTTCAATTATTATAATCTAGTTACAAGTGTATTTACTTTTTAATTATCTTGTTCAAATGGTGATAACAAATTTGTACTTCTTGATCATTATTTATTAGGATAAACACAAGTGGTGAAGCAGACAAGTTTGGACTTTGAACTCTGAAGTAAGTCACAACTTACAAGGAGTCAAGGAGTGAAGGAAGGACCAAAGACTCAAGTCAACTCTCAAGTTTCAAGTGTCAACTCTCAAGATCTAAGGATACATTGTATTCATTTTGATATTAGACAAGATCTAAGTGTAAAAAAATTAAAATTATATGTTTCATTGCTATGTTAGCAACTTGATTGCTTGAATGTTTTAATTTTAACGAGATATTTTTATATATTTTGATGTGTTGATATTTATTAAATTGTATTTTGTATAGTTGTGTTATTGTGTAATATTGAATGTTTTAAATTTTAATGTTGAAATTTAAGAATATACAAGAAAACCACTGGGGAGGTAGTTTATATTGGCTTTGACTATGATCATTAACCGAAACCAAAGCGTGTCGCAGCCGCGGTGACAGTCGTGTCGCGTAGAAACCGCGAGCGTGTTGCTCTCTGTCCAGTCACGATACGGCGATACCAAAGCGACACGGGCTTTGGACACGAGCACAACGCGTCGTGTTTTCCGTTACGATTACGACGGGCTTTGCGCCTGGTAGAGCATAGGCGTGTTGATGACGTAAAAAATCGGTTCGGTTCAGTGAAAAATTTCGGTCGGTTCGGTTTTAACCGAATGCACACCCCTATTTGTCATGGCATTTTAAAAGGAAACCTATAGTGACTTGATACGGTAAAAAAAAAATTAAATGTAAGACTATTTCAATGCAATGTGTAGATCACTCTGTTTAATTTCTTCTTTCTAAATTACATTTACTCATTAATGATGCACTTAAAATTTAGTGGGCTAATATAGACACAACATAATTAAGTCTTTCATACTCACACAAAAATATATGAAAATCAATTATTATTATTTTTACAAAAAATATATGGTGAATCCTTTTTCACGTTTAATTCAATTGTTGATATCTTTACCGAACTAAATAATAGTTGAACATAAGTCACTATCTATAGCCTCTATTGAGTTTAAGAAGGGAAAAGAGAAAATAAATAAATAAAAGAGGATAATAAGAAAATTTATCATATGCATGATTTAGATTTTACAACTATAGTATTTATAATTATTGAAATTATCGTATTTAGTATGATTGTACACGAGGATTGGCTCGCTTCCTACCAAATAATTTAAGTAGATTGAGTTGAAATTTTATCAACTCGTCATTTTGACGAGCCTAAACAAATCAACCTGTGCAGATTGTAGGTCTAGATGGATCAGCCCGTGGTGAATTCGGATTGGCTCGAGGATTAAGAAATGCCAAAAGAAGATGGAATTTGTTAAAGTAAAATTGTATAAGTTTTTTTTTGACTAATATTCGAATATTAATAAGATAAATTTTTCACAACCACAATCTTCTTCTATCACACATACACCTCGTTAAAGTATAGAAGGAGTTAGAGAAAAAAACAAAAGAATATTTGATATAAATATTCTAATATATTTTTTCTTGTATATTTTAATTGGTTATATCATTTTATTTATATATTCTAATTAATGTAGGAAATGATACATATCAGAATCAAATAATTACATACCAGTGTTAAAAAATATCAATTATATTGAATATCTAGTTGGAGAAGTCAAAGTTTAAATTTGTATATTATAAAGATTTGAATGTTTCTGAGCATTGAAAGAATCAAAAGTATCAGTACTCAAATTTATCGATCGATAATTAGATCTTAATTATAAAATTTTAATTACTTAAATATTTACTTTCTTATTATGGTATCTCATCCACTTTGTCGGTCGTCGCTTCAAATCCTCAATGTCAGTAATTTTAGAGATTTTTTTTTATTTTCATAGCCCGTAAGTTGGCCCGATCTACAAACTGTCTTAGATTTCTTAATCTGTCAAGATAGTAGATCGGTCTATCCTTCTCCATTAAATATTAAATTTATAATAAATTGACTTATTTTGACCGCTCTAATGTACACACATATAAAGAAATTCTTATAATTATAACATAAACAAATTTTTTCCCCCTGCTAATACAATTTCAACGTCCGTCGTACGTCTCCCCCAACCCACGCCTCTCTCGCTTTATCATTTTTTCCCCCACTTTTATACTGCAGAAAGAGGAACCCCTCACGCCTCACGTTCCTCACCTTCCATCGTATCGGTGGCTTCGCGGCGTTACGGAGGATGAGATGGATCAGACGGTGCAGCAGAACCAAGTAGAAAGCGGGGCACGCCACGGCCACCGCCAAACGGCGGCCGCTTTAGATAGACCTGTACTTGATCAAAGAGACGATATTTATTTTTAAAATAAATTAAATACCTCTTTAAAAAAATTTTAAAATAATTCATCAATATATTTTTTAAAATTTACTTCGGATTCTTTAAATTTTATATACGACTTACCGATAAATACCACCCTGGACGCGTCAGAGACTTACAGATTCATATATCACGCACAAATATCAACTTGAAAATCGAAAGGATAAATAGAACAGAAACATTAAACTATTAGTAGGCCAGCACACCAGGCCAGTTGAAAGTTCTTCTCATTTAGAAATGCATTTTCAGTTATGGAAATGCCCTCCTGCCTTTCCTCGATCTTCATTCAATTCTTTCATATACAAGTTGATTCCACGGCAGGAATAAAGTCAGTCCTCCGGAAAAAAGGATTCTCTTATCATATCCATACAAGGTGCATTAACTAGCTCATTAATACTAATAATTCCATTTTACAATATTTGCAGGAATAAAGCCACCTTCTATTTCTGCAATCTGTACATGCATGAAAGAGAGAGGTCTTCATGCTTCATTGGATTTATAAATAGAGACATGCTTGTTAAATTATACTCAGTGATCACCTGAAGGATTTCTAGCTAGGATGAAAAAGTGGGGTGTATCTATCAGTCTTGTGTTCTTATTCCTTATCGTCATGGCTTTGGGTTGTTAATTTGTTATCTTCTTTTCCCTGTTGATGTCTGTAATTTTCTGAATATGGAAGCTCAGTGTGTGTTTATTGCTGTGCCTGTGTTAGAGATGGCGACCAGTGCTGATGCAAAGGTATGCTACCGCCGGAGCCGCAAGTATCCAGGATCGGATTGCATCGAGGAGGAATGCAGCGCTGTGTGTAGGCAAATAGAGGGCTTTGCGGGTGGCAAATGCAACATAGGCTTCATGTGCATCTGCTACAAGCCGTGTGCCTAAATGTCGAAGGATGATATGTGAAACAAATGCTAATCAATAATAAAAGAGTTGTTTATGATTTGATTGCCTTAACATGCATTTCCCAAGTGGGGACTGAACAAATATAATTAATGAATGAGCTTGAAACACCATTTTCTAGATTGAATATTTATTTATAATTGTGATCAACACTTGAACAAGTCTATAGTATGCAATTTTATTCTGCTTTGCTTTTATAAAAAGATTATTTTCAAAATTTAAATCCGTAATCTCTAGATCATATATATACGATAGAAAT
Organism: Wurfbainia villosa; assembly: GCA_025175895.1. Taxonomy (NCBI): domain Eukaryota; kingdom Viridiplantae; phylum Streptophyta; class Magnoliopsida; order Zingiberales; family Zingiberaceae; genus Wurfbainia; species Wurfbainia villosa. The sequence goes on along the minus strand of JAKLTH010000072.1, from coordinate 4,676,662 downwards.
TTTATCGTTTATTACACCAAAACGTACTCCTCTTCATATATTATGAAAGATTGTAGATTTATATTTTTTTACTAAATGAATATATCCCTTAGAAAGCTCTTAAACTAATGCAACTTCACCCGCCCACCTTAAAAATATGAATTAGCACAACAAAGAGTTGATATTTGCAATTTAGCAAATTTGTCCATGTGGCAATTAATTTAGGGCAAACTATTACATATTCTTATGCTAATCTAATGGAAAGAAAGACAGAATGAGTACATAAATCCAGGGAACATAAACTAAATTCTTCAATTTTGCCACCTAGTCATATTTTGAACATTCATTAATAATGTTTATAAAATACAACTTGTTACTATTCTCGTGTTTATGTTTGGCCGGTTGGTGGCATCCTATAAGTACAACAATTGTAGCCAAGTCGATCGCACCATGAATGCCTTTTATGAAATTTCCTACCATGTCTTGACTCAACATGGACCTTCCACCATTATATTTTCCTGGTTGTATGCGAGTGCGACACCAAGGAGGTAGTAGTTGAGGGTTGATTGGATGATAGGTCCATAATTGTTTATCTTGCGCAGTATGGATAATAAATCGTAACGTTATATGTTCTTGATGAGGCACAAATCTAAGGCTTTTAAAAAGTTTAGAAATTTCATATTTGAACTAGAAAAATTAACAGGTAGACCTATTAAAGCTTTTCAATATATCTAATCGATGTGGAGAATAGTTGTCTACTAAGTTTCTAGATCATCTAAAAGGGAATAAGATTCTCTCTTTCTCTCTTATCAGAACTATCTGGGTCATTGTGACTTGTCTCTCAATTTACACAACAAGAAAAACATATTTTAGAGACCGAATTTGATATTGATTTTCGATCTCTAAATACATTAGTGACCATTTTAGAGATTCAAATATTCGATCTCTAAATTTTCAATTTCTAAATTAGAGATCGATTTTAAATTCAGTCTCTAAATTAAAGATTGATTTTAAATTCGATCTCTAAACTAATTAGAGACCGAATAAAAATTCAGTTTCTAAATTAGAAATCGGTTTTAAATTTAGTCTCTAAATTTAGAAACTGAATTATTCGGTCTCTAAATTAGAGATTGATTTTAAATTAAGTCTCTAAATTAAGATAGAGTCAATGGTGTGTCAAATTATGAGTTTTGACACACTCGAGGGAATCAACACATTATTATGACTAATTTGATATTTGATATAATCTTAAACAATGGCAACTAGGCTCAAAGACTTAGGTATCTCTATATACTATAAGAAAAATAGAAAATAGCAACAATTTTTTCGTCGCTAATACCAAAAATTTGTCTCTAAATAATATTAACAATAATAATATTTCGTCGCTATTTCGTCGTAATAAGCTTGTTGCTAAAAGAAGTTAGCAACAAATTATAACTTTTTCGTTGGTAATATTACCGATGAAAGGAAAAAAGTTGCGAAAAATAAAATTTTCATCGCTAAATCTAGAATATCAGAAAGAGGAAAATCCTTAATATTGGCGATGAAATATACCAAATTCGTCGCTAAATATCAGTCGACTGATGCAAGAAAGCAGTCGACTGTCTATTTTTTTGACCAACCACAAAATTGGAAGAGCCAACTCGACTGACGGGTTAACGATGAAACGGATTCTATTCGTCGCTAAATATCAGTCGACTGACGCAAGAAAGCAGTCGACTATCTATTATTTGGCCAACCACAGAATCGAAAGAGCCTCGACTGGCGACTCGACTGATGAGTTTGCGAAGAATATTTATAAAATTTGTCGCTAATATCCAACAACAGGCGACTGTGTCAACTGGCGACTCGACTGATACGCAAAAAATTAGTAATGAAATTAAATATTTCGTCGCTAACCCTCAAAATCCTGATGTCACGTATCGACGATTAGCGACGAAATTGAAAAAAATCGTCGCTAACCATGAAAATACAGATTTCCAAAATTCATTTAATTTGTATTCGAAATCCTGTAATATAATATCAATCACACAATTTAACTTAACGACATACAACTCAAACAATTTAACAACAATTACATTTAACAACAACTAACATAACATCCAGTTTCATAAATACATCCAATTTAAAGTCCAAAACATCCAATTTTACAAATTCATAGTATCCAAATTCAAACACATTTAAGTTCACAATTTCACTAGGTCAAAATAGAAATGTTCACAAACTCTAAGATGGAGGAGGAGGTGGAGTGTTGGTGCAATCGGCCCAGGTCACGATTGACCAGGACTCGAGCTTGACTTGAGAGATGTTTTGATGTTCGACAAAAACATATGACAATGTGATTGCCATAGGAAAGTCCAAGTCTTGAGTACTTGGCATGAGAAGTCCAAGAATGAGTCTTGGCAATGGAAAGTCCAAGTCATGGGTACTTGGCATGGAAAGTCCAAGTGGGATACTTGACATTTGGGAAAGTCCAAGCATGCATGGGTCTTGGCAATGGAAAGTCCAACATATGGGTTGGCAAGGAAAGTCCAAACATGGGTCTTGGCATGGAAAGTCCAACATGGGTTGGCAAGGGAAAGTTCAAGCTTGAGTCTTGACATTTGAGAAGTCCAAGGGGTTTGATATTGGCGGCATAAAGTCCAAACGGGAGTCTTGGCAGCATAAGTTCAATGGTTGGCGGCGTAAAGTCCAAGCGGAGTCTTGACAGCGTAAGTCCAATGGACCTTAGCGATGTAGACACCGTTAGCATGACATAGCCGATGGAAGCACCTGAAAGCTAGCGCAATGGATGAACAAGTCATGGATGACTTGGAGAGATCCGAGAGGCGTGAGGCTGATGGAGGTAGCTAGAAGGCTTAGATCTAGGCTAAGGGTGGTCTAGCAAGTACGGGGGCACCATACTTGGGTTAAAACATATTGTTTGAGGTGTGCCAGTCGACTGGTATGAGTCAACTAGGGTTTGACTGCGGAAAGTATCCCAGCAATCGACTGCCAGAGGTGGGCAGTCGACTACGGGCTCAAGCAGTCGACTGATCGTGTGATCAATCGACTGGTGCTCGAGAATTTCGGCACAGAATAGAGTCGAGACTCGACTACGGGGTTAGCAGTTGAGTGAAGGCTCCATCAGTCAACTGATGGACATGATCAGTCGACTGATGTCCTATCCGTTGGATTTTTTCAGCGTGGATTACACCGTTGTCTCACAGCAATAGTGTCATCAGTCGACTGATCGGGACCATCAGTCGACTGATTGGCGATTTCCAGCCCAGGCAGAAGCTTTAAATGGAGCTCGTGGAGGAGGAAATCAACAAGGTTCTTTGAGGCATTTTGGGGCGAGTTGTTGCTGTAATTCAGGGTCTCCAAGTGCTACTCGATCAACCTAGCAAACAATCATTCAAAAGCTCAGTGTAAAGTTTTCTTTACTTGCATTTTAGTGTAGTTGCTTGTATTCTTATTGTATTACTGTTGTAAGAGGTTTCTCCACCTCCAACTTGTGTCGAAAAGGAGTTATTTGTGATTAGTGGTTGCTTGTGCATCACTAGAGCTCGATCCGTGGAGTATGAACCATTCGGTTCTGAACCACGTTAAATACTTATGTAATTGTGTGTTTGTCTATTTCGTTATTGTTATTTGTTTTATTTCCGCTGCGCTAACGAGATTTGTAGATGAACGCAATCGAATTTCATCATGTACTAGCACGACGTTATTCACCCCCCCCTCTAGCGGTCACATTTCCTCTACAATTGGTATCAGAGCCTGAGGCTCTTCTACGGACTAACCGCCGGGAGATAAAGACGCTAGAGGGAAAGATGGAATTCTAAGACAAGCTTGGATGGGACATCAACACTCCACCACCATACGACCGAGAAGCTTTTCTGGAGTGGAGAGCAAGAATGGAGACATTCTTGATGATGGACATAGAGGATTGGTTCATCCTCATGGAAGGCTTTGAACCTCCTAGGGATAAGAAGGGAGAGGTCCTAAAATTGAAGAAGTGGACCCAAGAGCAACGCCAAAAGTTCAAGACCGAAGTTAAGGTAACAAAACTTTTGGAAGATTTAATCCCTAATGATGTTTAGTGCAAACTAGGGGATTACATGGATACCAAGGAGCTATGAAGCAAATTGACAAGATTCTATGAGGAACCTCACTCAATCCAAGAAGAAAAGGAAGAGGAGTAAGAGAGCTCATCCTCACAAGCAAGTGAAGATTCGAAAGTTGAGGAGGAGTCAACTTTCGGGTCGGTGGAAGAGGAAGAGGAAGAATTGGAGGAGACCTCCACCTCTAAGATTGAGGGGGAGGAGAAACCATCCACACCGGAGCAACCTCAAGAGGAGCCATCCACCTCCGCGAGGGATGAGGAACCCACTCCGATCACCACCGCCGAACTAGGTAACTCAAGCATGTCAATTAATAATAAAATTAATATTATATTCTTTGAGTGTAGGGAAGCCGGACACTATAAGAGCAAGTGCCCAAAGAGAGTAAGAAAAGCTCCACCAGCGCCTAAAAGTCAAGAAAAGTCAAAGGATGTCGATTCCCCAACCATCAAAAGCAAGGAGCATATTATATGCTTCAAATGTAGTCAAAGAGGGCATTATAGGAATCAATGCCCTAAGGGGAGCAAAAAGACTCAAGAAAGAGCATCACAAGTAGGGGGAGCTTCAAAAGCTAACTCTAAGGTATATTTCAATAATGCACCTTCTAAGTTTCGAAGTCAAAAGCATGCTTTTAATTCTCTTGCTATCTCTCATGAAAAGCATGTTAGAAATAACAAATATTTTTGTTTAGGAGCTAAAAATGTCCACTTAGAAAATAAGGAGAAATTTGGGACTAATGTCCCTAAAAAGACCTTACCTAGGGAATCCATCAAGAAAATAGAAGACCACCTAGGTTTTAATCCTAAATGGACTAGGCATATGCCTAGGAAAAACCATGCCCAAGGATCGAATCAAAATTCTAAAATTGGACAATTAGAGGTTGAAAATCAAGCCTTGAGGTCAAGGCTTGAGAAACTTGAGAAGACCCTTAAGATTATGCAAAACCAAATAAAAGGGTCAAATGGTCAAAGTCAAGAGTCTAGGACCAAGAGTCAACACCTAGGGCCTAAGAGACAAAAGTCAACCAAGAGCAAGAAAGGTTTGGGTCACAAACCTAAGCCTAAGGTGACTTATCATAGTGTTCCATTTGATTATGGAACACAAACTAGGTCTAGGAAGACCAAAGTCACAAGGGAAGTCATCCCTAGAGTTGACCAAGGTATGTGCCTAGTGGCTAGGGTTTCTAAGAAACCTAGGGTGGCCACTAAGAAGGTTACAAAGGGAGTCACCCTTAGAGTTAACCATGGCAAGACCCAAATAACCAAGGCTAACAAGCCTAGAAGGATCATTAGGAAGGTATCTAGGGAGGTTATCCCTAAGGAATACCTAGTAAACCCTAGGAGCTCAAATAGGTTTTAGGTTCCTAAGAGTGTGATCGATTCACGCTAGATGGGTTTAGGGTGTGTCAACTTTAAATGGATGGGTAGTTAACTCAACCATAGTAAAGGTGCCACTTTAGGTAATTTTCAAAGTTATGGATACCTTGGAAATAGATTTGTTATTATGATCCTAAAAGATTTTAGGATGTGCCAATACATTTTTGGGATTGTGAAAAATAATTTAAATTGACACAAATTAGGTTTAGAGGTGTTTGTGTGTTATTTTGGATTTTTGACACACTTGGGAGATTAGTGGCAATATGGCAAAATATACTTAATTATATCAAATGGCAACAAATATTAAAATTTATGTATTATTATACCTATACATTTTATGTGTCATGCTTTATTTGTCATATAACATGTCATGACATCATATTTATTTTTATCATTTATATGTCATGATTATGTGTAGGATTAAGGATTAATGTCATGAGTTTTTAGATTATATCATATGTCATGACATCATGATCATTGGATATGCTTAATTATTTCTATCATTTATGTCATGATCATTCATGCATTTAATTTGATGAAAATTGATTTAAGGACAATGACATGACTTGGAGTCCCATTTATAAGGGAATCAAGTAGTGTTGCCTTAGAGAATGCATGAAACCCTAGATTAGGAGAACAAAACTCACATCTCACATCACATTGACTTGTGTGTGTTTTATACACCCTAGATATATGTGAGATGCTAGGATATGAGTTAAGTTCAAGGTGCATAATTTTTGCATCTAGAATAAACTAAAACTCATCTTTAACTAAAGGTGGATCATTGGGAAAGCTTGTGTACAAGTCATGTACATTGAGCTCAAGGAATATGATCCAATATAGGTTTTCAAAAACATTTTAAAATCCTTTTAGAAAATATTGGTGAAGTTTATCTTTTGATAACAATCACCATTGATGAAGTTGATACAAAGTGAGCCAAAACTTTGAAGTTTTTCTTCACTTTTGAATTTTGTATCAATTTCGATATTTTATGGGTAAAATATTTTTCGATCATTTTTCACCCATTATATTAGTCATAAGTATTATACGTATGAATTTTTACGATTTTTCGATATACGTATAATTATTTATGAATTTATAAAATTCGACTACGATAAGCGAAATTGAAAATTTGATTATCGATCATTACTTAGGCGATTGGTGATCTCTGATAGAGTCGACTGTCAAGGCTGATTTCGAGAAAATAAGGTATGTTTAGCTCGTTTTCAGCTACGGTAAAATTCCCTAACCACTCCTAACCTTAGGATATACTTTGGGAAGCATTATAAAGGGTTAAAATCCATTGGATATGGATTAGGAGAGGTGTTTAGGGTTTGTATCAATTTTAAGGTGAGGAAAAGTTCATTGTTGAACTTTAGGCCTTAATTTGATGGTTTAAAGTTCCTATTGGCTTAGGGACTTCTCAAGGACATTGTTGGTGCAATTGTCAAGGGGGAGATATCCATCAAGGGATGATGGATGTTATTTTTCCTCATGAGGAGGAGAAATGGGATTTTGAGATACCCAATTTGAAAATTGGGAGAGTGTATATGATTGCCTCCCTTGAGTGATATGGGACTTATCACTAGGAAGATGGTAGGCATCCTAGGTATTTTTGGACCAATGGGGAGATTGTAAAATCTCATTGGGACATGAGATATTGACCTCCTTGGAGAGAACCTTTTTGATGTTAGTCAAAAAAGGGGAGAACTTATTGGGAGAATGACATCAATTTGGAAAATTGATGGGGATGATTGGTTTGAGTTAGATGGTCTAACTCAATGATTTGTTTGGTTTTTGTCAAATATCAAAAAGGGGAAGATTATTGGTGCAGTCGGCCCAGGTTACGATTGACCAGGACTCGAGCTTGACTCGAGAGATGTTTTGATATTCGACAAAAACATATGACAATGTGATTGTCATGGGAAAGTCCAAGTCTTGAGTACTTGGCATGAGAAGTCCAAGTATGAGTCTTGGCAATGGAAAGTTCAAGTCATGGGTACTTGGCATGGAAAGTCCAAGTGGGATACTTGGCATTTGGGAAAGTCCAAGCATGGGTCTTGGCAATGGAAAGTCCAACATATGGGTTGGCAAGGAAAGTCCAAGCATGGGTCTTGGCATGGAAAGTCCAACATGGGTTAGCAAGGGAAAGTCCAAGCTTGAGTCTTGGCATTTAAAAAGTCCAAGGGGTTTGAGTCCAAGTGGGTGTCTTGGCAGCATAAGTCCAATGGTTGGCGGCGTAAAGTCCAAGCGAAGTCTTGGCAGTGTAAGTCCAATGAGCCTTGGCGGTGTAGACACCGTTAGCATAACATAGCCGATGAAAGCACCTGAAAGTAGCGTAATGGATGAACAAATCATGGATGACTTGGAGGGATCCAAGAGGCGTGAGGCTGATAGAGGTAGCTAGAAGGCTTAGGTCTAGGCTAAGGGTGGTCTAGCAAGTATGGGGGCACCATACTTGAGTTAAAACCTCATGTTTGAGGTGTGCTAGTCGACTGGTGTCATATGGCAGTCGACTGGTATGAGTCAACTAGGGTTTATTGGGAAGTATCGGTGATCAAGCGCCAGTGGGCGATCGACTACGGGCTCGGCGATCGGTGATCGTGATCAGTCGATTGGTGCTCGAGAATTTCGGCACAAAATGGAGTCAAGACTCGACTACGGGGTTAGCAGTCGAGTGAAGGCTCCATCAGTCGACTGATGGACATGATCAGTCGACTAATGTCCTATCCGTTGAATTTTTCCAGCGTGGATTACACCGTTGTCTCACGAATGAGTGTCATCGATCGATGGTCCCCGATCAGTTAAATGGAGCTCGTGGAGGAGGAAATCAAAAAGGTTCTTTGAGGTGTTTTGGGGCGAGTTGCTTTTGCAATTCAGGGTCTCCAAGTGCTACTCGATCAACCTAGCAAGCAAACATTCAAAAGCTCGGTATAAAGTTTTCTTTACTTGCATTTTAGTGTAATTGCTTATATTCTTATTGTATTACTGTTGTAATCTATTGTAAGAGGTTTCTCCACCTCCGACTTGTGTCGAGAAGGAGTTATTTGTGATTAGTGGTTGTTTGTGCATCACTAGAGCTCGATCCGTGGAGTATGAACCATTCGGTTCCGAACCACATTAAATACTTGTGTAATTGTGTGTTTGTCTATTTAGTTATTGTTATTTATTTTATTTCCGCTGCGCTAACGAGATTTGTAGACGAATGCAATCGAATTCCATCACGTACTAGCACGACGCTATTCACCTCCCCTGTCACGCCCCGAGAGAGTCCCCGCCAGACAAAAATCCGACAATATCTCCCCTGTATGGGTGACAATACCAATTTTCATACAAGGCCTACACGGCCACTATACATCGGTCAACACGACCGGAACAAAAACATCTACACACGCAGATCATAAGGCCTCAGGCCAACCATTATAATAAATAAATGAAGTCTATCACATCTAGACTTACCCCTTCTGCCATCTGAGCAGGAACATACAACCAACTAATTGAATAGTCCATAAGGACACCACAAATATTTCCAAATTTCCACAAGTACATAATCAAACATCAGGACCTAAACATATCTTCTATACAAAATCCAAAACCATAAGACCAATAAAACCTATCCATTTCGACTAGGGGGATTGGCAGCTGGACTCTCCTGACAGCTTCATCCTGAAATAAAAATAAATCAACGGGATAAGTTCAAAGAACTCAGCGGGTATAGTAGATATGCAAAATAAGGTATAGCTAACAATAAAAATCATGCCAGTACAGTCTCACATATAGGGTAAGCAAGAAATAAATGCAAAAAGGACTGTACTCACCTGAATCTTCTACCCTGATATAGGAGCATGTGTCCTACTATAAGAGATAAAGTTATCACCATATACGAATATGAATCTTGTATGCATGACAATCATATGCAACATCCAAGGCATCAATACAATAATGCAGCAAACACAATACAAATGCGATCCGTGCAAAGTGCATGTCGTGCAAATGACATGGTCACCCCTGACGCCAGTCAGCCGCCTCACACGCGATGGTGAAGCCGAGTGGGTAGGGCTATGACAACTGTGCACTCTGCCATCACTGCTCCTGAGTGACCGAGTGGACAGGATGCTGTCGGAGTACACCTATCCTCCTGCCCCAAACAGAGTGGGGGAGCTAAGCTCTCATCTCCCGGTGTCATAGACCAGAGGAGGGATCCCTGCCCGCTACCACGCTGTCTCATCGCTACCCATGAGCGGACCAGCGGAGCCTGACAGAGCAACTGCACACACCCTCCTGATGTACCACTAACCCATGAGTAGCAGTGTGTGCAGGCCATGTAACTGGCTGCGGGCTCGACAATAATGGAACCCCGTCCAGCCAGCATGCAATCATGCAAGATGGTGCATGATACTAAAGCATGTAAATCCAACTAAAAATACCTATCCGAATAATATGCACAATCCATAAGTGCATATCCATAATCCAAGTAACTATGATCCAAATAGAACAGGGAAGGTATAATCATAACCTATCACATGCATGTATCAAGTAGGCACCAAAAACATACTAGGCATATAAACATGAAAATTATTACAAGTCAAAATACCCGCCTGAATAAAAATGTCCGTAAGAATAAAATCGTCACGATCGGAGACCTGCCTCATGACCGAAACCTGCATACAACATAATTATCATCAAATCCAAACACACACAACGTGTTAAATTACTACTATACAATTTCTATATTCGCATTCTTTTATCGATTACGAATCAGAAACTCTCACCTGTACATCAAACTAAATCCCATTAGGATTTCCATATTAACTCACCTTCCATATTAAACTCTTTAATTCATACACCATAATCAACACCCCTTTTTTTTCACAACAGTTTACAACCATTTCTAGATTATCCATTTCCATCCTAAACCTCACACCCAAACCCATAATCTATCAACTTACAGCTAATAAAAAGAGAAGATAGATCAAGCTTACCAAGCTTCGGTCAATACCAATCCATCGACAACCCTTTCACAGCCAACCCACACTCCACTTCACAGCCATGCACTGTCCATCCACAACTGTTCACAGCCTTCACAGCCGGCTAACTCACCGCCACCTTCACAGTCGACCTAATACAAACACATAGCCGACAGCAACGCATCCCACCCATAAACATGGACAAAAACACAGAAATCAAACATCAACAGATGAAGAGAAAGAAACAGAACGCGTCATACCAGTGACTGATACCTCACCGATAGCTCGTGCAGACTAATTTGAGAACAACCCCTGTCGAGGGGTCCTTACCAGGCTGATCGAAGTTCAACCGTTCAACCGTTGGTGCCGACCCTTTATTGGACTACTCCCGTTGCCCCTTGGGCAAGAGCCCTGCCTCCTCCTTCGATCGTTTCGAAGACGAAGGGAAACAGTCTGAAAGAGGGTTGCCTCGTCTCCACCATGGCTTTGCTTCTTCCCCGATCAGAAGGACGGCACTGGCTCGTGGCTAAAAAGCGCGGCGGTGCATGGCGGCTTCGCGGCCGGCACTGAGAAGTCGGCCCGCAAGCGCAGCGGTGAAAGGGAAAACAAAGGCGCGTGATCGGAGATCCCAAGATCTCATGAGGAGGAGGCGATCGATCTTGAGAGCTCGTCGGTGGCAGCGGAGTCTGAGCAACGGTGTGCGTATGATGCGCGTTGGTGGCGCGGGAGTCACGGTACGTCGGTGTGAGGAAGAAACGGTGGCGACAGTTCGATGGCACAGATGCGATGGGCGCGAAAAAAAAAGGAAGAGCTCAGGCGGCTCAGCGGAGAGGGGAAAGGCAATGGATGTGGCGAGAAGAAAAGGAAATAGCGAAAGAAAGGTGCGCGGAGAGGAAGAAGAGAGAAATCGTGGTCGCGAGAAAGGGAAAGGCTCGGGCGGCTAACCGCGTGAGAGATGAGGAAATAGGAATAGAAAAAACCTAGGTTTAATTTATTCTATTTACTCATCTAAATAGGCCCTTTGAAAGCCTATTTTCCCTATCCCCGTCATTATCTCGTATAAGCCCCGTTTAATTCCTAAAATTCCCTAAAAATCCTGAAAAATTTCCAGGATTATTTTCCTTAATTCCTTGGCCATTTAATTTAATATTTTAAATTTTCAGTATTTAACATTCTCCCCCACTAATAAAAATTTGGTCCCCAAATTTCCTACTCAAATGTATCTCGAGTAAGAGATACCACAAGTACTGAAAATATATCTCACGTACCTTAAGTAAACAAATGGGGATATTGAGCTTTGCTATTTTCTTCAAGCTCCCAAGTAGCCTCCTCATCGGTGTGGTGACTCCACCCGACTTTGACAAGTCGCACAACCTTGTTTCGTAACTGTCGTTCCTTGTAATCCAAAATTCGTACCGGAACCTCTGCGTAATTAGCATCAGGTTGAATGGAACCTGACACATCTGACAGAATATGTGTAGAGTATGACACATACTTCCTCAACATGGAGACATGAAACACATCATGAATATCCGTCAAGGACGGTGGTAGCGCTAGGTGGTAAGTGACTGCTCCGATCCTCTCCAAAATCTCAAACGGACCAATGTATCTAAGAGATAGCTTACCACAGAGGTCAAATCTCTTCACCCCTTGGTGAGACTCGCAGGAATACCTAGTCACCAATAGAGAACTCCAGAGGTCTCCATCTCCGATCCGTATAACTCTTCTGACGATCATGCGTTTCGACCATCCTTTGTCTGATAGTACGGACCAACCTTGCCTCATACTAGCTCTCTGGGGTCCTAGCAACAGGGCCTCCCCAACCTCCTTCCAAAAGTTGGGTGTACGATACTGTTAACCCTACGATGCTTCAAACAGGGTCATTTGGATAGTCGAATGATGGCTGTTACTGTAGGCGAATTCCACTAATGGCAAGTGGTTCTCCCAGTTGTCCCCGAAATCCATAACACAGGACCTTAGCAAGTCCTCTAGTGTCTGAATGGTCCACTCAGACTGTCCATCTGTATGTGGATGGAATGCAATACCAAAACAGAGTTGTGTGCCTAAGTCCTGCTGCAGACTCTGCCAAAACCGGGACGTGAACCGGGGATCTCTATCTGATATAATGCTCACAGGAACACCATACAATCTAATGATCTCCCAACAATATAACTCTGCCAAACGATCCAGAGAGTCAGTCTTTCGAATCGCTAAGAAGTGTGCGGATTTGGTTAGTTGGTCCATGACTACCCAAATCGCGTCATGACCTTGATGTGTCCTAAGCAAACCCACCACAAAATCCATAATAATACGCTTCCACTTCCATTCCGGAATCGGAATTTCCTGAAGCATCTATTCCTTAAACTAATGCAACTACCGAAAACCATTATCCTCCTCGGAGTCAGAGACGGTAGTCCATCTAATGACCAAACTTCCTTGTTACAACCATTCGTGTTCCAGCTACTCCATAGTAGCTATCCAGTAGCTAGCCAAAACTCCATGAGCATTTCTGCTCCTCACCTCTTCTAAACAATATAATAACTGCGAAGTCCACGTCATATATATGACGGTTTATCTCGCAGTTCTTTATCTGCCGTAAGCTTAGGATACGTCTTATTCTATAGCATCGGAGTCGCTCCGATCCCCGAAATGATGCATCCATGTACACTACCCTTCCATCCACACCAGAATGATTAATCAACACTGGCGTAAAAGTCAACCATCGTCTGAGCCCAGAAACTAGTTTCACAAGCTTCAGACCAAATAAATTCCATCACCTTCCTGGTTCAACCAGTCAGCGATGTAGTACCGCTAGAGTATCCTATCCATATCTATGGTAATAATCAAGTCAATACCAAGAAACCACCATCTACGGCGGCCGAGTGCACAACTGATCCAATCGTGTCCAGAATACACGACCTCCCAAATCCCTGGACGACTAAGTCATCAATAAGTCTAATAAGATAACCATAAGCTCATACAATTTATACCAAGTATGAAATTGTCGTCGCTATACAACTGCATTCTCTTTACTCTAGGCTGATGATATAACAACCATCATAACGACAATGATAATTGTATGACACCATGTCACTACAATATCATCACACCAGTCACAAATCAATCTTAGAGTATACACAGGTGTCCTATAGCTGATCTAAATAGATCCTCTATCCACTATGAAGGATATTCATTTCCTTCCACAACTACCGTATTCTATCATCGATAATCGATGCATAATCTCAAAGGTCCATCTCTCCTTTAACAAAGAGTTCCGGATCTTTTCTGAAAGAAATACTGGGACAGATAAATATCCCATCCAACACCTCCTATAATAAGGTAAAACGATCTTTCATCGTCTTAACCAGTGTAGACATACACGCCTTATCCATAACCAAATCACTTTTAGTAGGGACTGATATTTTCTGAGGGTTTACTCCTTGTCCTTCAAATTGGTGGCTAGCGGGCCAAATCCCTAGCTTCCTAATTCGACATCAGTCGTCACCTCTAAAGAGTCCGTACTTCTGAAATCATCGTTAGGTTCCGCAAGGTCACTACGTCCTCGACCTCGTCCCTGACCATGAGCAGGGACAATTTCACTAAGTCAATACTCTTCCTAACCACTAAAGTACAGTAACCACTAAAGACAACATTTTTCCTATAGCTCAGAGATATCCTTCAGCTCGCCTGATCCCAAAACCCGAGAACTCCCAAAAATCCAAGAAAAATAAAATCCTCGAAACACAAAACCCACAAACCAAAATCGCAAACCAATAAAATTGTCACGTCCTGGGGGCATATCCGTCATCCAAATGACAAAGGAGCCCCTTAGTGATAATATTCCGAAATACAAGGACCAGATCTGGTAAAAACCTCGAAATATTAATAGAAATACCAGTATTTTATTAACTGCATGCATGCACGACTAACCATATATCAATTAAAGTAAAATAGTTTTATGACACCAAATCAAATTGCGACCAAAAATCCAAAGTGCATAAATAAAATGCAATACCGATAAAGTAGATCAAGCAGCATCTCGACGATGCAGTGGGACAAGCACGACAAGGAACTCTCTGAGCGACACGAAGGTAGGTCAATGAGACACGTCCTCCATCAGCTAACCTAGAGGATAAGTAAGAAGGGGGTGAATACAACCACTCTGTGGATATATTGACAATAGTGCATAATCATAATGCACATAATGGAAGTCACAGGGAACAAGCTAGAGTAACCCAACCCTCAGAGTACCAATATCGATGCAACTATCACGATCGATATAACAAATATACCCACAACATACACAACCACTGCAACAAGCAGTGCACTCCGGATACCACGACAAAGCCTCGTGGCTCTCGCACAAAAAGGGAACTATCTATGAGCTACCGCGAACGTAACCCATGGACCGATAATCAATAGCACGGTCTACGCGCAACTATATACTACCACGAATGAGACTCGTTGATAGACAGGCAGTATATAGATATTTAATTATTGACTACACGCACTAGCGTACTACCACCAATAGGTCGTGTGGGCAGTCGATTATCCTAGGTTGTTAAACCTAGGGTTATCCAATACATCCAACATAAAACGACCATCAACGTCGACAAAGATCATCGATCTACCATTAACCTATTGAAGCGGTCAAGCGAGGGTTTCAACACCTCTAAAACGAAAAGTTTACCAAAGTCGGTAAAGATCATCGACTTATAAATAAATAAGTCGAGATGGTTATGTCTAGCGTTTCAACCCTTCTAACATGATCGGTTATCAAGGTCGATCAAAATCATAAGTCCACTAATAATCATGTCTAGATGATTAATCATAGGGTTTCGTCCCAACTAACAGGAAACGCCTATCAAGGACAATAAGGACCACAAATCTACTAACAAGCCCGTCAAGAGGGTTAAGCCTAAATTATATCATCCTACCAGTTCAATCATACATGCCCCAACCTGCTACCACGAACATATCTCGTGGGTACTTAACATGTAAAGTAGCTATCTAGCTACAGACGTTATACGAATCCGATTATCACCAACTCCGAACAAATAACGCAAGAATATAACCTTACAGTAGGTCATCTCAACCATGATTGGGAGGCATAATTGACCACAATATACAAAGCACCTACCTATAGAGAGACTCTACTACAGACTCCCTCTCTCAACCAAGAATGGGAGATATAGTAAGGATTAATCGCATCCTAACCATACGAACTCTACTAGTCCGATCACCATATCAAATGAAATAGTAAATGGATAATCACATACTAATATGCACATCCGGGTTATTACGCCTAGGGTTCCAACACCTAGGGTTCCACTAATGTTGTTTCATTCCTGAGATCCGCTCCTACAGAATAACCTCATTTAAGTTCTACTGGTCTTAATCATGATATCCACCGCAAAAACACATAACCATATACGCTGTCTAATAAACGACGGCATAGTCATACTAATGGCGATCAATGGCTGAAATTAATTAAGGTATAACCAAAGGGTCATGTCAGATCAAAGTCAAGGCAATACTCAATAAAACATCAGGTGCCTATATATACCCTAAACTACGTAAGCAATGTAATCCTATCATCATGCACTAGGATCTAGAGAGTTAAAGAACCTCTATATATACCTTCTACGAATTTATCCATCTTATTCATACTATTCAACTAGTCCAATCCTAATACTAGTCCAAATAGTAATAGGTAAACATCTACCAATAATATCTAATCATTTATATCACAATGATAACTAGCAACCTATAGCAGTAATAGCAATTTATAACCATATGCTAACCATAAACCAGCAACCTAAAAATCTAAAAGTCTAACAGATATCAGGTTAAAACAATACTAGACAAAACATGATACTACCCAAGTAAACCACATAATGAATATAACCAATACAAATATATACTAAATCTAGAAAATTTTCTAGAATTTATTTACCTGTTAGCCGTCTGGAGATGTCCTGTCGCCGTCAAATCCCCCATATTGTCCTCGTCAATAATGCCTCGAATTTCCGAAACATAACAATCGTCGAAAATCCGTACCAATCCAAAAATACCCCAATTAACCTGCCAAACTTGGCGAACTCCAAAACCCCAAAGACCCTAAGGAACTCGGAACCTACGCTCTGATACCAAATAAATTGTCACGCCCCGAGAGAGTCCCCGCCAGACAAAAATCCGACAGCATCTCCCCTATACGGGTGACAATACCAATTTTCATACAAGGCCTACACGGCCACTATACATCGGTCAACACGACCGGAACAAAAACATCTATACACGCAGATCATAAGGCCTCAGGCCAACCATTATAATAAATAAATGAAGTCTATCACATCTAGACTTACCCCTTCTGCCATCTGAGCAGGAACATACAACCAACTAATTGAATAGTCCATAAGGACACCACAAATATTTCCAAACTTCCACAAGTACATAACCAAAACATCAGGACCTAAACATATCTTCTATACAAAATCCAAAACCATAAGACCAATAAAACCTATCCATTTCGATAAGGGGGATTGACAGCTGGACTCTCCTGACAGCTTCATCCTGAAATAAAAATAAATCAACGGGTAAGTTCAAAGAACTCAGCGGGTATAGTAGATATGCAAAGTAAGGTATAGCTAACAATAAAAATCATGCGATCTGATCTCACATATAGGGTAAGCAGAAATAAATGCAAAAGGGTGTACTCACGAATCTCTACGATATAGGAGCATGTGCCTTACTATAAGAGATAAAGTCATCGCCATATACGAATATGAATCATGTATGCATGACAATCATATGCAACATCCAAGGCATCAATACAATAATGCAGCAAACACAATACAAATGCGATCCGTGCAAAGTGCATGTCGTGCAAATGACATGGTCACCCCTGATGCCAGTCAGCCGCCTCACATGCGATGGTGAAGCCGAGTGGGTAGGGCTATGACAACTGTGCACTCTGCCATCACTGCTCCTGAGTGACCGAGTGGACAAGATGTTGTCGGAGCACACCTATCCTCCTGCCCCAAACAGAGTGGGGGAGCTAAGCTCTCATCTCCCGGTGTCATAGACCAGAGGAGGGATCCCTGCCCGCTACCACGCTGCCTCATCGCTACCCATGAGCGGACCAGCGGAGCCTGACAGAGCAACTGCACACACCCTTCTGATGTACCACTAACCCATGAGTGACAGTGTGTGCAGGCCATGTAACTGGCTGCGGGCTCGACAATAATGGAACCCCGTCCAGCCAACATGCAATCATGCAAGATGGTGCATGATACTAAAGCATGTAAATCCAACTAAAAATACTTATCCGAATAATATGCACAATCCATAAGTGCATATCCATAATCCAAGTAACTATGATCCAAATAGAACAGGGAAGGTATAATCATAACCTATCACATGCATGTATCAAGTAGGCACCAAAAACATACTAGGCATATAAACATGAAAATTATTGCAAACTATCCTAACTAGCATATCAACTGGACTATATCTAAAAGATAAGTCAAAATATCCGCCTGAATAAAAATGTCCGCAAGAATAAAATCGTCACGATCGAAGACCTGCCTCGTGACCGAAACCTGCATGCAACATAATTATCATCAAATCCAAACACACACAACGTGTTAAATTACTACTATACAATTTCTATATTCGCATTCTTTTATCGATTATGAATCAGAAACTCTCACCTGTACATCAAACTAAATCCCATTAGGATTTCCATATTAACTCACCTTCCATATTAAACTCCCTAATTCATACACCATAATCAACACCCGTTTTTTTTGTTCACAACCGTTTACAACCATTTCTAGATTATCCATTTCCATCCTAAACCTCACACCCAAACCCATAATCTATCAACTTACAGCTAATAAAAAGAGAAGATAGATCAAGCTTGCAAGCCCGGCGATACCAATCCATCGACAACCCTTTCACAGCCAACCCACACTCCACTTCACAGCCATGCACTGTCCACCCACAGCTGTTCACAGCCTTCACAGCCGGCTAACTCACCGCCACCTTCACAGTCAACCTAATACAAACACATAGCCAACAGCAACGCATCCCACCCATAAACATGGACAAAAACACAGAAATCAAACATCAACAGATGAAGAGAGAAACAGAACGCGTCATACCAGCGACTGATACCTCACCGACGTCTCATGCAGACTAATTTGAGAACGGCCCCTATCGAGGGGTCCTTACCAGGCTGATCGGAGTTCAACCGTTGGTGCCGACCCTTTATTGGACTACTCCCGCTGCCCCTTGGGCAAGAGCCCTGCCTCCTCCTTCGATCGTTTCGAAGACAAAGGGAAACAGTCCGAAAGAGGGTTGCCTCGTCTCCACCATGGCTTTGCTTCTTCCCCGATCAGAAGGACGACATCGGCTCGTGGCTGAAGGCTGCAGCGGTGCATGGTATCTCACGGCGGCCGGGGGCACAGGGAAGTCGGCGCTGCAACGACGGCGGTGAAAGGGGAAAACAGAGGGTGGTGCGGTCGGAGATCCCGCAAGATCTCGTGAGGGAGGAGGCGGTCGATCTTTGAGCTTCGTCGGCGGCAGGAGTGCAGCGGTGAAAAGCGGTAGCAATGCCAGCGTTAATTGGCGCGAGAGTCTGATGCTCCGTCGGTGTGAGAAGCTTCCACTGTCGATATCGGCTGACCAATTTGGACTTTTTGTCGATTGTCCGGTCTCCTGACCCAACCGGTCTTCATGCCAAATGTCCGATCCACGCGACCCATCTGAACTTTATGCCTGGTGTCCGATCCTCCTGATCTGTCAAGATTCATGCCTAGTATCTGGTCAACTCGACCTATTAGGACTTCCTGTTAAGTCTGCACACTTAACACTTATATTAGACTACAAGTGAATCCTAACTTTTAACTGAGGTTCATACATCAAAATTTTAGAGTGATGCTCACTGCATCAACATGTCCTCCTTTTTGATGTATGACAACACATCAGTTAAAGTTAGGAGAATTAAATACCAATCTCCATATATTGAAATGTATAAGAAATAAACTAACAATTTTTGTCATGCATAAATTTAACCATCTATGAAATGCATTTATCCTTATCAAATTTTTGCATCCTTTAAATCTATAATTTTATATCTCTTCTCTATTATGTCTCTTCCTCCCCCTTTGGCATACATCAAAATAAGGGTTAAGTTAAAGATACGAACATAATATATTGCAGAGTTATTATGATATTTTATCAAGAACCATTATCAAAATTCCCCTTGAACAATTCAACATTTTCAAAATTTTCAATTTTTCTAAATTTTCAAGTTTTTTAAGATTTTCAAAACTCCCCCTAAATAAATCTAAAGTTTTCAAATTTTTCAAAAATTTTCAAAACTCCCCTTGAATAAATCAAAAATTCAAAATATTTTAATTTTTCAAAAACTCCCCCTGAATAATTCAAAATTTCAAAATTTTCAAAATTTTCAATTTTTTTTAAAAAACTCCCCCTGAATAAAAACTTATTTTCAAAATTTTTAAAGAATTTTCAAAATTTTTCAAAATGTTCAAAGACTCCCCCTAAATTATTCAAAAAAAAAAAATTAAATTTTCAAATATTTCAAAAACTCTCCCTGAATTATTCAAATTTTTTTTTAAATTTTCAAATTCCAAAAATTTTAAAGACTTTTAAAATTTTCTAACTCTTTAAAGTTTTTCAAAACTCCCTCTTGAATAAAACTTTATAATGTTTAATTGTTTTCTTCCCATACATCAAAACCTAAGTAGTAATTTTAAAAATCTTTTAGCTTTTTAAGACTTAATCTTTTCAAAGTAAATTTTTCTCCCCCTTAATTTAAGTTTTAAATTTTCAATACTCTCCCTAGAATTATGTTTTTATTTTAAAGTTTTTTTTTAAAAAAATAAGATATTTGAAAGTATCTTAACTCCCCCTTAAAGCTAGAGTGTTTGAAACACATTTAAGACTCCCCCTTAATTGAATTTTTTTCAATATTTAATAAACTTGAAACTATTTTCTCCCCTTCACTAAATTTTGAATGAAGCGAATTATCTTGAATTGATTTGGGATTAATTGTGTTAATTGATTTGTTTTTATTTGAGTTGATTAGCTGAGTTGAATCGATTAAGTTCACTAGGTTGTTTAAGTTGAAATAGTTAAGTTGAATTGATCAGATGGTTTGGATTGATAAGATGGTTAATTAAGTTGATTAGAATTGACTTAATTTAATTGATTATGTTTAGTTGTTTAGTTAAGTTTAATTAAGTTGTTGTTAACTTTAATTAAGTTGTGATTAAATTTAATTATTGTTAAGTTTAATTAAGTTAAGTTATTGTTAAGTTTAATTAAGTTGTAATTAAGTTTAAGTTATTGTTAAGTTTAATTAAGTTGTAATTAAGTTTAAGTTATTGTTGAGTTTAATTAAGTTGTGATTAAGTTAAGTTATTGTTAAGTTTAATTAAGTTGAGATTAAGTTTAAGTTATTGTTAAGTTTAATTAATTTATTGTTAAGTTTAATTATGTTGTAATTAAGTTTAAGTTATTGTTAAGTTTAATTAATTAATTTGTGATTAAGTTTAAGTTATTGTTAAGTTTAATTAAGTTGTGATTAAGTTTAAGTTATTGTTAAGTTTAATTAAGTTGTGATTAAGTTTAAGTTATTGTTAAGTTTAATTAAGTTATTGTTGAGTTTAATTAAGTTATTGTTAAATTAAACAGAATTAAGTTTTAAATCATCTCATCCAAACTATGTTTTCAATACACTTATCCCTATGGATTTTTGTGAGATGAGTATTTCTTTTTATCTTATTTAAATTAAATGAGCAATTTTAAAGTGTTTAAACTTGTGTTAGATTAGGGCTTGGTTTGAGCTAGTCAAGTAAGTTTTTTCAGTATTGACTTCCAGGTCGTGGCGAGGCACATGACCTTCTTGATTATCGGAGCAACAACAACTTCCTTGACAAAGTCAATAAAGGAATCAAGTACTTGATTCACTTTAAATTAAGCCTTGGTCTAACTAGTTAAAGACTTAGTGAGTTAGCTTCGGTCAGTTTCACTCGACTTAGTGCACCAGGTCGTGGCGAGGCACATGACCTTCTTGGTTATCGGAGCAACGATCACTTCCTAGACATGCACTTCGAAGAGCTTTCCTAACTTACTATCAGTTCACTTGTCTTAGTACTAGAGCTACGTTTGGTATGCCGTAATTTGCCTTGTAATGTAATCCATATTACATTACAAGGCAGATTCCTTTGTTTGTTATTGTCTTAGAACTGTAACGTAATGTAATCTGGATTACAAAAGACACTAAAGTTTTGTAATCTGGATTACAAAACAAAACCTATGTAATCCAGATTACATTACAAGCTTCTAATTTGCATGCATGCAAATGTGATTTATTGCATGCATGCAAATGTGATTTATTGTATGCAAATGGAACCGGCGACCAGCGGCCGATCGACGGTGCCGATACGATGCACGACGCCGTGATCAGCGGTGATCGGCCGGTGATCGGTAAGGCCAGGCGATGGCCGGCCGTCGGCGATCGGCAATCGCGGTGGCCGATCGGCGGCCAATGACGATCGTCGGTCGGTCGTCGGCCGACCAGTCGATCGCCGGTTGGCCGCCGTCATCGTCGTCATTGACGTCGTCGATCCATTCCTATCGTCTTTGTAATGGACACCAAACAAAAGAATGTAATGACCTTTGTAATCCAAGATTACATACAATTTGTATCCAAACATAGTAATGTAATCAAGATTACATTGCATTTCATTACAACTTGGATTACATTACATCCTACCAAACGCAGCCTAAGTTGTTCAAGTTTAAACTACTTTGTTTCCTATCTAGTCCGTTCTAAATTAAGCAAATAAAGTAAACTAAAGCATGCAAATATTTAACTAAACAAGGAAACAAGCAAAGTGTTAGCTCCCCCTAAATAGTAGCTAGATTGAGTTTTGTTCACTAAGTGAACTTGACTCTTGGGAACCCTAAATTGGTTCGGTTCAACTTGGTTAATTAAGTTAGTCTTAGGAACCTAAGCTTGGACTCGATTCTTAGCATTTCGGTTAAACAAGGACATGTATGATCTATTTGTGTCCTTAGCCTTGTATCCGAGTCCGGACTTATTGTACACGGCTCGTTGAGACCCAAGCATCATGTTGAGATACTTGGAGTCCAAAGTGAACCTTTCCAACAATCCGGTTAGATCTTTTACTTGCCTTTTTAGGACCGAGTTCTCTTCCTCAAGCTTTTCAACTCGAGTTGAGTCTCTATCCTTAATTTGGCAAGTCGAAGTCTTTGAGTTGACTTGCTCCTTAAGTACTTGGACTTCCTCAAGAAGTGAGTTGACTCGATTTTCGGACTTGGTTAGTTTCCTACCTAAGCATGCAATAATGTTATACAATTTATCTTCTTGAGGAGAAGTTACCTCGTCAGAACCTTCGGAAATGGATGCGGATCTGTGGCTTCTCTCGGACTCGGACTCGGACTCGAACTCATGTCTTAATTCGGCTTCGGACTCGTCATCTGCCATGAGTGCTACGAAGCATGTCCTAGATATTTCCGCGTCCGACTCTTCCGATGATGACTTGACCAAATTTGCCTTAGATGCTTTCTTCCTTTTTCTTTTTCTCGATTTGGATTTCTTTCCTTTTTTGTTCGTTCCTGCCATCAAAACTAAACCATCCTCGGGATGACTCAAGTTAGCCTGTTCATGCAATTTAATTAATTTGTCCCATAATTCTTTAGCATTTTGAACCGGCCCGACTCGACTTAGCTCATCATTTGTAAGTCCGCATTGCAAGGTGTTTAAAGTCTTGTAATTGACTTGAGCTTTTTTCCTAAAGTTTGCGGTCCATTTCTCCGGATCTAACAACTCACCCGAGTCGTCTACCGGAGCTACGAACCCTTTCCTAATCGAGAACCACCTCTAGGTCGGTTTTCAAAAAACACTCAATTCGCCTCTTCCAAAAAGGAAAATCCTCTCCGTTAAAGAGAGGAGAGCGAATGGTGCTTAGACCCTCTAAATGCGACATTTTTATTTTTCCAAAATATTCCTAGAGTTATTAAAATTAAATAATTCTAAATGGAATAATTAATGAAAAATATTTTAAGAGTAGAGAATTAATAAATGCTTTTCTAATTTGTAGAAAAAATATTCTAAATTATCTAAATGCTGAAAAACAATTTTTAGCAATTTTTAAATGCTGAAAAAATATTCTAAATTATCTAAATGCAGAAAAACTATTTTTAGCAATTTAAATATGGAGAAAATGATTTTTTTTACGAATTTAAATATGCAGAAAATGATTTTTATGAATTTATAAATGTAGAAAATTATTTTAATGCAGAAAACTATTTTGAAATGCAGAAAATTATTTTAAAATGCAGGAAATTATTTTAAAGTGCATATAATTATTTTTAAAATGCACAAAATTATTTTAAAATACAGAAAACTAATTTAATACAGAAAATTATTTTTAAAATATAGAAAACTATTTTAAAATGCAAAAAATTAATTTAAAATGCAGAAAACTAATTTAATAAATTTAAATATCCAGAAAATGAATTTAAATATGCAAAAAATTATTTTAATGAATTTAAATATGTAAAAAATTAATTTAATGCAAGAAAAATTATTCTAATGCAATAAAATTTTTTCTAAAATAATAAAAATTAATCTAATGCAATAAAAATTATTCTAAAGCAATAAAAATTAAACAAAATTATTCTAAATTAATCTAAAGCTCAGTTGCACCAATTTGAAGCGCCTCCGCTCTGATACCAATTGTAGGATCGAGTGAACCGAGAGAGGGGGTGAATCTCGGTATTTAATAATTTTAAACTAATAAACGTACGCAACGGAATATAAAGACAATTAACAACACAAGCAATTTTATTTGGTTCACAACCTGGACTGGGTTGCTACTCCAAGGCCCGTAGCTCTACCACGAGCTACCTCGATGGACAATTTACTAAATACCCTCCGACTCGAGTGCTCTCGACTTCGGAGGGTTTCGCTTTTACAAATGATAGAGTTAGGTGACAAACCACCCACTCGGAGAATTAAGTATACAAGCGAAACAATAAAGTAAAGAGATTACAAGACTTTATACCAACACTTAATAATTATAGAGGTAGTCACAAAGTGTCGGAGGAACGTCTTGTCGTGGAATCAGAGTGTAGTGGACGAGCAAGTATTTTGGCAGCACTTCGACATTGATTGAATTTCAATTTATTGATCTGATCAAGCACAACTTTTATAAACTCTTTCCAGTCGACTCCACATCAGCCCATCCATATGGAAGTCGTGGTCTTCCAATCGACTGAATCCCCTTCAGTCGACTCCACGTCACTCGACTCCGCATCGGGAAATTCCTCTCATCAGTCGACTCAAGCTCTTTCCATATGCGTTGCGTGATCTCCGATCGATCACAAGCTGATCCTGCCAAATAGGTATCCAGTCGACTGATACATCTTCAGTCGACTGGACTTCAGTCGACTTGAATCCATTCAGCCGACTGGTCCCTGCAAAACAGGATTAGCACAGAATAGATAATGTGAATTATGATAGTAATAGTAATACTGCTCGAACTCGACTATTAAGTCCCATGCGGACTTTTCGTCGAATCGACGCCTAGCTTTGTCCCCCTATTGAGGACTCGACCTCACCTCTTCACTCAAGGCTTACCTGCCGACTACTTGTCAGACTTACCATTCTTGACATCCGATCTGACCCACCAGGTATTCCACCAGTTGTCCAGTCTGTCTGACCCAGCTGGACTTTTTGTCGATTGTCCAGTCTCCTGACCCAACCGGTCTTCATGCCAAATGTCTGATCCACACGACCCATCTAGACTTCATGCCTGGTGTTCGGTCCTCCTGATCTGTCAAGATTCATGCCAAGTATATGGTCAACTCGACCTACTAGGACTTCCTGTTAAGCCTGCACACTTAACACTTATATTAGACTACAAGTGAATCCTAACTTTTAACTGAGGTTCATACATCAAAACTTTGGAGTGATGCTTACTGCATCAATAGTTGGAGTCGATCGGAGTATGTGTCTCATGTCTCTCTACGTGTCAAACGAACTGTAAATCAAAAAGTGTTAACAATTAACAAGTTAAATAAATAGCAAACAAAATAAATATATTTAAAACCACATTTCTAACTAGTAGGAGCAGGAGCACTGTCATCGTCAGGTGTAGGCACAACTAGGGGGCGCTCAATTCTCTTAGGCGGCATAACTGTGACATAAGCATTATATACAGATCGACATATAATGAAAGATTATATTAAATACATGAATTATAAATAAAGAACAATATAAATACCATGTAAATACATATAATCGCTATCATTATCTGAAAAGGATAAATAATCATCCGCCTCACTATCAATTTCACTATCTTCACCCTCATCAATACGACTACTTTGAGCGCCCATATCCAGATCCACTTGTGCATTTGCCATATTTATTTGTTGATGCTCAATATCTAATCGACATAGTTGAGTTATCGTTAAGTCTTCGCCGACTACTGAAGTTGAATCATTGGATGAAATCTCTTGGTTTGGCTCATATTCAAGATATTATCAACCTCAAAATCTTCAGATATTTCATCAACTTCAGTTACTTCATATATTTCTCGGTGGTGAACCCTTTGCACGACCTTCCAATGACCTCTACGTTTAATATCATTCAAATAATACACTTGACTTGCTTGGTTTGCCAAAATGAATGGGTCATCATCATACCATATTTTAGAAGTGTTAATACACAAGAGATCATACTCTTCCACCAACGATTTTTTTGGATTACATTGGAACCATTCGCACCAAAATAATTGGATTTTATACCAAAAAGAGTAAAATATTTGAACCAGATCCTTCAACACACCAAAAAAATCCAAATTGTCCCCATCGTCAAAGGATAGTACGCTGATCCCACTATTCTGAGTAGTTCTACGTGAATCACGGAACCTCATATGATATCGAATCCCATTTACAGTGCATGCATTATACAGTTGAACTTCAGCATCAGGTGTCATTGCTAAATAATACAACTCATCTGTGATCGCTGAATTTGTAAAAAAAATTAGCGCTATAATTTTATCCCTAAACCACAGTGAAAAATCTTGCTCGTGATATTGTATAACTTGATCAGCATGAACCTTTTGGGACATAAGTTGCAAATGTTCACTGTATAAAAACTTAATCAATTTAAAATTTGTTAATGAAATAGAATTAAAGTAATAACTTAATGTAAAAACTTACTTTCGATATCGATCGACTTCTTTACAATTGTTCAAAATGTATCAATGTGTTTTCTTAAACAACGACAATTACAATTTCAGACTTTGTTGGTTGCCAAAGACTCTTATTTCCTATGAGAAAACACTTAATTTGCATATTGATGGTTGAACATCTTTATTTCGTTCCGGCTTAGAAAAGATTGTCTCAATCTGGCTCATATATAACGAACTGAAAGCCAATGCCTCATTTACAATATACCCCTCTACAATAGAGCCTTCAGGGCATGCTTTATTACGAACATATTTTTTTAGTCTTCCCAAATATCGCTCAAATGGATACATCCATCGTGAAGAAACTAGGCCAGCTCACATGGCTTCACGAGATAAATGAACTGTCAAATGAACCATAATGTCAAAAAATGTCGGAGGAAATATCTGTTCCATCTTACACAATATCAAGACTATTTGCTCCTCCATTTTACATATGTCCGTTGTGTGTAAAGATATTGCAATAATATTGTTCAAGAAGTTAATGCAAATATACAGTTGATCCATGTTTCTTTTAGCATAGATATCAACAAACATGTATATGTGAAGTTTTATGATATCAGAACTAAAATATTGTATGTAGAAAGTTCTTTACGCCCAAGAGACAAACAAAAAAAGCTACCACGAATGCATCACTAACAAGCAGAAGACATATGGTCGATGAATATTGAAATGTAAGGAACCTATGATCTAGGAATGTCGTACGCCGCTAGTTCTATAGGAACTTCTTTACTACCACGAATCTAGAAGTAACAAGAAAAACCTGTAGTTGATCAAGAGTGAAAAATACTAAACCTAGGATTAAGAAAATGTCATTTTATTTTATAAATTGAAACATAAACTTATGTGCCTACCAATCCCTTAATTTAAAAGATAGATATCATGATTGTCACACAAGTTCTTCTATCATTCAAATCAAATGGTTGGTTAATTACACTGTATAATTTTGGATAGAGGAATCTCCCCATTTTGTTGATACAAGAGAGAATGGTTCCTAATTATAAAGATTTAGATGTGTAACCAACCCCTTGAATGTAATTGCACATTATTAGCTTAAAGATGCTCATCAGACAGATTTTAGTTAATCTCAATCCATTAAATATATTGAGCACCTTATTAACCACAATACATGCTCTAATAATATAGACATCTTGGAGACTAGATATTTGGTGTGGATTTTCTATTTCAATTGAAAAAAATTAGATAGATGAAATTAAAAAAAAAATAGCCATCAAATTTCCAAAAAATATCTGTCTAGATTGACCTTGAGATGGCACCGAGAAGAAGTCAGAGCTGGATGTTAGGGCAATCTCTTGTCGTGATATGGTTTTGATGTGTGTGGCAAAGGGTTTAAGTTAGGTTGTTATTATGTTTTGATATGTGCGTTGGAGTCTTGCAGGACTTAGTAATTCGCACATGGAGCCGTGGCGGGTTCACCACTCACTACCTCGTGCTTGAGTCGGAGAAGGAGCATTGCAGAGTCGTGCGCTTGATGCTGCCGAGGGATCGCCGGACGAGATGACTTGAAGCGAAGCCAAGGAAGTAGACTTCGGAGGCAAGAGACGCGAAGGAGCATTGCAGAGTCGTGCGCCTGATGCTTCCGAGGGACATGGTCGCGAACGAAGAGAGCTTCGGCAAGGGACTTCGAGTGAGATGAGAGAATGAGTGAATTGTAAGTAGCTCATTAGGTGAACTTGGCCAAATGGTTGAGTGTCGAAGGCTCGACCGCAAGGGTTGAGGTTTACCCGACCGTCGGAAGCTCAAACGAATGTTAAGTTTGAGTTTCACACGGCACCAGTCGACTGCCATGAAATGGCAGTTGACTGCTCTGAGTCGAACGCGGTTCAACCGGTATCCGACTGATGGGTTTAGGTGCAATGATCTCATGGGATGGAAGTCGACTACGTGAGGATGTCGCGCGAACGCGCCGAGCCGGGCAATCGATTACGGAGGCGTGATCGATTGGATTCATCTATCCCGCGCAAGGGATCCGTTGGACTACAACGGTCGGGATCCGACGTGTTCGGAGGCTGTTAAAGTGGCGGCAATCGACTGCTAAGGGCGGCAGTCGACTGGTGGCGACCAACGGGAAGAAATCAGCCCTCTATATAAAAAGAGAGGGTGTGGGCTTGTGGATGCCTAATGCTTATGCTCTAAGTGATCATCCAAGTACTCCACAAGATTCAAACTCCTTCTCTTAGTTTTCTTTCACATCTATTGTAAAAGAATGAGTGCTCTTGAGTTGTAAAGGTTACCTCCACCTAGCTTGGTGCAAAGGAGAGACCAATAGTGGATTTGGTTGCGGAGTGATTCACCGAGGATGAATCGGGGACCGTGGATTAGCGGCGTAGCCGTGAACCACGTTATATTATCTTGTTAGCATTGTTTTTATCTTTGCATTGTTTATTTGCTTGTCTTGTTTGTTTCCATTGCGCTAATTAGTTTTGTAGACGAGCGAATTACGTCATCGAACGATTGAGGGCTATTCACCCCCCTTTAGCCGACCACATCCACACTTCATCGATCCTACAAGTGGTATCAGAGCCAAGTCACTTGTCGAGGACTAACCGCCGCAACAAGCACTTCATAAAAAAATGGTCGACTCCAACATTCACCCACCTAAGTTTGAAGGAGAATTCTCTTGGTGGAAAAAGAGAATGGAGGTATTTTTCGAGACCGACTTTGAAATTCTTTTAATTATGAAAAATGGTTTCGAATTGCCTAGGGATGAAGAAGGGGAGTCATTGGAGAAATCAAGGTGGAACAAGAGGCAAAGGGAAGAATACTTGGCAAATTCAAAGGCCAAGCACCACCTCTACAATGTACTCCCCCAACAAGAAGTGAATAGGATAGGGGAATGCTCTAGTGCAAAGGAGATATGGGAGAAGCTAGTGCAGCTTCATGAAGGTACGTCGGAGGCTAAACTTGCAAGGAGAGACCTCCTCCGCTCCCAACTATCAAACATCAAATTAGAAAAGGGAGAAAAGGTAACCTCACTACACTCTAGATTTAAAAAGATAATAACCGGTTTATCTAGTGTAGGTGAGAAGCTTTCAAATAGGGACATGCTCATAAAGGCTATAGATGCCTTTCCTCGGTCCTCAAGATGGAGCTCTATGGTGGACTCATTCTACATCTCCAAGAACCTAGAAGTTAGCACCTTGGAGGAATTTTTCTCAACAATGGAGCTCCACGAAACAAGGCTTGAAGGAATAGTTGAAGAGCCTAGAATTCAACTTTCAAGAGGAGTAGCCTTGATGACCCACAAAGGGAAGAAGAAGATAGAGACTACCTCCTCCTCCAATGAAGCATCATCCTCCTCCTCCATGGATAGCACGGAAGAAGTCTATATGGTAAGGAGGGTAAGGCGTGCATTAAAAGGTTTTAAATTCAATAACTCTAATGATAGGAGAAGAAGACCAAGGGGGAAGATTATTTGCTACAATTGCCAAGGAGAGGGACACATAAGGAACAATTGTCCCCTCTTGAACAAAAGCAAGGAGGAGAAGAGAAAGAAGGAAGAAAAGAGGAAGAAGAAGGGGAGCAAGAAGAAAGAAGAAGAGAAGAAGGCCAAAGAAAAAGGGAAGGTCAAAGCACTAAAAGCAAGGACATGGGATGACCCCTCTTCATCATCCTCATCATCATCGGAAGAGGAGAATGCTTTTGTCACCAACCTTGCCCTAATGTCCTTTGACGACCTAGATTGCTCCTCCTCCGAAAATGAAGAAGTAAGCTCAAGTGAGGAGAGCTCGAGTGAAGAGGGAGCTTCGTCACCATCCTCCTCATCCGAAGAAGAAGAAGACATGGAAGCTATGGTAACAAATCTAACTCCCAAGAAAATAGTTTCCATAGTTTCTAGCTTAACTAAGGATCTATTTAGAGTTAAAAAGAAAAATAAATGCATGCTAGATCAAATTAAGGACTTAGAAGAAAAATTAAAAAAAGCATGCTTAAATGTAAATGATAATATTTCTTCTAGCTCAAATGATGCATGCTCACATGAATATATGTCACTTAATGTTAGTGATGCATGTATGGATGAAAATAGGGCTCTAAGGGAAAAGGTAGATTATTTGACCAAGGCCCTATAAAAATTTACAATAGGCTCCAATACCCTTAACATGATAATTGGGAGCCAAAGAGCTAGCTTCAATAAGAAAGGCCTAGGATACAAGGGAAAAACTAATGAAAATGCCTATAAATGTTTGATTGGTAGGGGTCAAAGCAAAAATAAGACAATTGCTAGAAAATGGATCCCTAAGGAGTATTTAGTGAACCCCATAGGCAAGAATTTATATTGGGTTTCAAAATTCATCCTTAAGGGTTAGGAAAACCCTAAGATAGTCAACCATAAGGATTTCATCTATATCATATTTTTGGTTGACTTAGGATGACGGGACAATATTTTTGAAATAGTGTTAGGTGATGATAATGCACCTATAAATAGATAAATCATGCTTTAGGTGATATTTACCTTATTATCATGTAATACCTAATGCATGATCAAAATTTGATGAATTCATAATGTGAAATTAATTCATATATGTCTTTATGATCATGTGGAATGATAGGATGATACTTAACCTTGATAGAATTGCATGAAAATAATGGTTAAGTATATACAAATACCTTTAGGATACATCTCACACTCACCATAGGCTACCATGATTGAAAACTTAGCATGGGTGAGATGATAGGATGATACAAATGTCCACTAATGCCTATGACATCTAGATGGTCATTTAAGGTATCAAAATAGCAATAATAGATCAATCATGGGGAAGACTTATGTTTAATTCATAGACATATTGCCCAAAGATCATGGTTGGATATTTCACATGTTTTCAAAACAATTTCTTACTTTAAAATATATGTATTCATGTTTTGAAACAATCCAAAGCAAAACTAGGTGTTAAAATGGATACTAATATGATCAAAAACCTAGTGGTTTTTAAAGCTTTTGGATTTTTGACAAATCTCTGAAAATATGATGATTTTGCATGAAAAACTATTTTTCATTGATAAAGAATCCTAAAATAAATGTGTTCCCCAAATTTCACTATTTTTCAAATTTTCTGAAATTTATAATGCATGTCTGAAATTCGTCCAGAAAATCAAAAATTCGAATTTCATTGTGCGATCATTGCCCATCGATAGCGATTGGTGATCACCTAAAAATTGCCCAAAGAACTCGATACACGGTTTAAGGCTTGTTTTTGGTTTATGTTTCTCTCTAGACTTGATGTCATACTGTATAAACTTTGTTAATTATTTTTTATAGTGTCAAAGGGGGAGAAAAATATATGTTTAAGTAAGGGGGAATGCATTTAGGGGGAGTTTCATGTATTAAGGGGGAGAGCTGCTAATCATGTTTATTCACATGCTTTCTTTCCTTAATATTTTATCAAATATTTTTACCTAACTTAAACGGATTGCCACATATCAAAAAGGGGGAGATTGTTAGGGCAATCTCTTGTCGTGATATGGTTTTGATGTGTGTGGCAAAGGGTTTAAGTTAAGTTGTTATTATGTTTTGATATGTGCGTTGGAGTCTTGTAGGACTTAGTAATTCACACATGGAGCCGTGGCGGGTTCACCACTCACTACCTCATGCTTGAGTCGGAGAAGCGCAGATCTCGCCGAGAGGGACCACGGACGAGATGACTTGAAGCGAAGCCAAGGAAGCAGACTTCGAAGGCAAGAGATGCGAAGGAGCATTGCAGAGTCATGCGCCTGATGTTGCCGAGGGACGTGGCCGGGACGAAGAGAGCTTCGGCGAGGGACTTCGAGTGAGATGAGAGAATGAGTGAATTGTAAGTAGCTCATTAGGTGAACTTGGTTGAATTGCTGAGTGTCGGAGGCTCGACCGCAAGGGTTGAGGTTTACCCGACCGCCGAAAGCTCAAACGAATGTTAAGTTCGCCATGAAATGGCGATCGACTACAGTCGAACACGGTTCGGGGTATCCGATCGATAGGTTTATGCCCGGTGATCGGCTATGGGACGCATTGATCGCCGAGGAGGATGTCGTAGCGCAGAACCGCTCGAGCCGATGGGCGATCAACTACGGAGGCGTGATCCAGCCAACCGATGGATTCATCGACCAATGCAAAGGGATCCGTTGGACTACAACGATCGGGATCCGACGTGTTTGGAGGCCGTTGAAGTGGCGCTCGATCAAGGGCGAGCGATCGTGTGGCGGCCAACGGGAAGAAATCAGCCCTCTCTATAAAAAGAGAGGGTGTGGACTTGTGGATGTCTAATGCTTATGCTCTAAGTGATCATCCAAGTGCTCCACAAGATTCAAACTCCTTCTCTTAGTTTTCTTTCACATCTATTGTAAAAGAAGGAGTGCTCTTGAGTTGTAAAGGTTACCTCCACCTAACTTGGTGCAAAGGAGAGACCAATAGTGGATTTGGTTGCGGAGTGATTCACCGAGGACGAATCGGGGACCGTGGATTAGCGGCGTAGCCGTGAACCATGTTATATTATCTTGTTAGCATTGTTTTTATCTTTGCATTGTTTATTTGCTTGTCTTGTTTGTTTTCGTTGCGCTAATTAGTTTTGTAGACGAGCGAATTACGTCATCGAACGATTGAGGGCTATTCACCCCCCTCTAGCCGGCCACATCCACACTTCATCGATCCTACACTGGAGAAGGAGGCCAACAGGAGGCCAGACCTACCACCGAAGCCGGATAATCAAGAGCTAGCGTGTGCGGAAGAGAAGTCGTCGAAGAAGAGAAGTCATCGCGCGAAAGCTAGCGCGTCGGGCCAACGAGGAGAGAAGTCGAAGCACGAGATGGAGAAGCGCGGAAGAGAGGAAGGAAGAGTCGCATGGAGAATCGTCGAAGAGTAGGAGAATCGTCGGAAGAGAGGAAGGAAGAAGGGTTGCCGGAGAAAATGGGAGAATCGGCGTGGGCGAGGGTTTTTTTCACAAATATTAGCGACAAAAAAAATATTTCGTCGCTAATATTTATTATATTAGGGACGGAAATTTTAAATTTTCGTCTCTAATATATGGCATATTGGTGACGAACAATGCATATCGTCGCAAAAATAGGCACATCAGTCGACTGGTGGTATACACCAGTCGACTACCGATAATTTGGCCAACCACAAAATTTAGTTTACTTGACTGGCCAATCGACTGAATAGTTTACAATGAATATTTATTTATTTCGTCGCTAAGTATCAGTCGACTGGTGATATATACCAATCGACTGATAGTATTGGCGACGAATTGATAAATATTATCGCTAAACTTAAGTATATTAGCGACGAAATATAAATTTCGTCGGTAATACTCATTCCGAATATAGGCTAGCGACGAATATTTTTAATTCGTCTCTAATATATTTTATATTTGCGACGAAATATTATTATTTCGTCGCAAATGTGATGCTATTTACGACGATCAAGAAATTCGTCGTTAAGTCTCGTTTTAGCGACGGATTATCAATTCGTCGCTAATATTTCATATTTATTTTCCATTTTTATTGTAGTGATACCTTTATATTATAAAATTTATCATGCTTTTTTTGCCATAATCTATATCTTGACATCATGTATCACATGATTATTTAAAATATGTCATGATTAATACTTAGATTGATTTCTAACTTGTCATGACATCATGCTTCATTGACAATGTTTTTAACTTATGCACATCTAATATGTTATGATCATGTTCATGCATTGGTTATTAAATTGAAATTAAGAACAATTGTCATTATTTGACACCTAGGTAAGGTGATCAAATTAGGATGCCTAGATAGCAATGCATGATCCTTAGCTTAAGAACGAACCCACATCTCACAAAGACTATAGGATGATATGTGTGTGTATTGAAATACTCTAGACACATGTGAGATGATAGGAAAATGAGTTAAGTTCAAGGTGTTTACATGTTACATCAATATGAACTCAAACTCATCAAATCATAGGAATGAATCATGAGAAAAGCTAATGTAAAAATCAAGTACACTTAGCCCATAGATCATGATTGAAAATAGGTTTTAAAATTATTTTGGAAAATCTTGGTGAAGTCTATCTTTTGATAGGAATCACCATTAATAAGATTGATACAAATAAGACAAAAATATTGAAGTTTTCAATGATTTTAAACTTTGTATCATTCTTAAAACATAATGGGTATTTTCATATAAATCAATTTCCCCCCATAGTATTTGGTATAAGTAATGTGTGTATAAAATTTCAAAAATTTTCAAAAATCATAGAATTACTATGCATTTCCAAAACTTAGACCGAAAAACCAAAAAAACTATCATTT
Source organism: Wurfbainia villosa (assembly GCA_025175895.1). Taxonomy (NCBI): domain Eukaryota; kingdom Viridiplantae; phylum Streptophyta; class Magnoliopsida; order Zingiberales; family Zingiberaceae; genus Wurfbainia; species Wurfbainia villosa. The sequence goes on along the minus strand of JAKLTH010000072.1, from coordinate 4,641,633 downwards.
CTGAAAATTTTAGAAATCAGTCGTCTACCTAACATACCAGTCTATTGATAAATTTGTATTTGGCTGAATAAGTATGATTTAGCCATTAAACTTTAATCCTAAAGAACCTAACTACTCCTAACCCTATAATATGTTTAAATAAGCATTGAAAGGATGAGATTTTCATTGAAAATAAATAGGTGAGTTAATTAGGGTAAGAATTAAACCTTAAAGGGATGTTAAAGTTCGAGATCGAACTTTTACCCATATTTTTTGAAAGTTTAGACATCCTATAGGCTTAAGACGTCTCCAAAGACATTGTTAGTGCAATGGTCAAGAGGGAGCAAACCTTTAGGGAGAGTTTAATCATCAAGGCATGATGAAATATTAGTGATAAGGGTTTTGCCACTAAAAAGAATGAAGGGTTGAAGATGAAGAAAAAGGTGTTAGTAATATATATGAGAGGTATCCTAAGGCAATCGTCTTATGTTTGAACCATTTATATGATAAATGAAGATTCACTATTTGAGTATACATGTTTGCATGTATTTGATTAGATCTTAAACTCATTTACTGAATGTCCACAATACGATTCACAGCATGAGAGAATTTGTGATTGGATCACAACTAGTGAGTATATCTACATGTGTAATTATGAAGTATTAGAATTATCCCTAGTCGATGAATTTGGACACCATCAATTCTATCGAGACTAGCATGAGGTATACTCGGTGTATCCAAGCAGCTGATTCTCATTGGCTGGAGACATTGTGATGTCCGGAGTTAATCGTGGATGCTAGTTATGGTAACTAGTTCATTAGAGTGACCAGCTGTAAGACTTCATATGGTTCTCTGCATATATGGATATGTTAATGAAGTTCTTACTGCAGATTAAGTGCGATGTTCCTTTGACTTGCGGTATTCAAGTCATCTTGGTCATGAAGACTTATGCTTTGACATCTTAAGCAAGCATCTCTGAGGAGATGTGGACCCGGAATGATTAGGTATAAGTCGAAGTGGTCGAAGGTGTTTGAATAGCCTATAAAGGATTCACCACTCCTTGCGAGGAGATGTATACCCATGGCCTCTCGTCAGATTGTTACTAAAGTCTTTGGTCAAAGCATTGCATGTTTAGAGTATGGTACTCTTAGATACATGTGCAGTAACTAGAATCCATAGGATGAGGAAATGATACTTTGGATAGATGTGACGTAGTCGACCTAGTGGGGACTGACACTATAGACCATGTCCTAAACCAAGCGGGTATAAGATGTGTGAAGGAACGGGACACGATTCATTGTAGTTGCTGAAGGGTTTTAGAAGTGGTTCTAGATCAACCGTTGATTTTTCGGTTAATTGGGGATCATGATGTATTACTAGGTGTCACTCATGATCGTTCTATAATTAATGGTTAATTATAGATGGCCAACATAAACTGAGAACCTATTTGGTCACACGCACAACGAGCGTAATCCGAAGGATTTAAAACGAGATTGAGAATGAGATTCTCATATCGAGAGAAATTAGGTTTGGTTGGACCAAACAAGGAGCGAGCATGAAATTGTTTCAGTCGCAATGGAAGCATGGATGGGCTGAGTCTTATGAAGACATGATGGATGAACCAAATTGATTTGGTTCTAATCCAATAGTGGAGAATAAACCAAAGGAGTTTGGTTTGTTTTAAACGAATGAACCAAAGTTGGTTCGGTTTATTTTAACTTAAAATAGATCAACTCAGTTTGGTTTATTTTAACTTAAGTTATTGGAGCGGGTTAACGGGTTTTGATTATGAACCAACTCTAAGGAGAAGTTTTCTTAATGGTTAAGAAACACGGGCTCTATAAAAATGCGGTTAGGTTTTTGGAGAGCCCTAAGTTTTATTTTGGAAAAACTTTTCTTCCTCTCCTCTCCCTCCTCCTTGCCGCCGCCCAACCTTGCCGCCGCCCCTTGCAGCTGCTGCCGCCGACGCCACCAGCTGCCGCCGGCCACCTGCTGCTGTCGGCGACCCTCCGGCGACACCCCTTGGCTCCAGTGACCAAGGTGTAGCCGGCCTTCCTCCTTTAGCCGACACAAATCCTCCACCAAGCTGTCTAGTTTTCTGGACAGTTTGTTTCCTTACGTGTCAGAGCGTCGTTTGGACGACGTTTGGAGCTCTGACAGCGGCTACCTTTCCGGGGATTCGATCTCCGGTAATCCTCATAAGTGGAGGACCAAGGATTCGTCAATCGGTTGATGAATACCTCTCCGGAGAAGCGAGTTTTGGGGACTTGTTTTTGAATCCGAATTTTGATTTGGATTGTGATCTTCTCTCAATCACATCGTCTTCGACACGAGGCTAGTGACTCCTACGAAGATGAGTCGTGACTTTGTGAAGTCATCTCGACGATACTCGGCGTGGATATGGATAGAGGCGATTCTAGCAAGAGTCGCTCTGGTTGATGTCATTCCTGCTGCACGTGATACATCAGGTATAACTAGAATAATTTCCTTTTATTGCAAAATTTGAAACTACAATTATGTCTACACATATTGTACTATGCATGCATGTGATGTGTGTGTTGTAATAAATTAGATTTATTGCCTTTTAATTCTTCCACTGTGCACATGTTTACGAAACATGTTCGAACACACACTCACCGCGGTGCCGGAAACCCAATAGTGGTATTAGAGCCCAGGTTGTGTTTCGACATAATCGTAAAATTATTTTGCGATAGTTATAATTGTATTTATGTAAATTTTCTACTTTTAGAAAGTTTAGAAGAATTTATGAAAATTTTCTAATTTTGGAAAGTTTAGAAGTGTTTATGAAAATCTTCTACTTTTGGAAAGTTTAGAAGTATTTATGGAAATTGACACTTTCTATAAATAAAATATGTGATTAGATTTGGAAATTTATTTCCTAATTTAATCATGATCTGATTTGGGAATCAAATCTAAAATATATTTTATTCCCATAAATAGTTTTGACAATTTAAGAAATTTGTTTCCTAAATTAAATTTGACTTTCCTTAATTAAAACCTTCTATAAATAAAATATGTGATTAGATTTGGAAATTTATTTCCTAATTTAATCATGATTTGATTTGGGGAATCAAATCTCAAATATATTTTATTTTCATAAATAGTTATGACATATAAGGAAATAATTGTACATGTCATAATTGTATGTCATGTAATTGCATTGGATGCATATCATTATGTCATGCATGTCGTGACATGTAGATGTATGTCATGTAGAAAATAGTTATTTGCATGCAAAGAGGATGAGACATTAAAACCCTTACACAATATTAAAGCCTACACCTTCCATTAATATGGTTGGAACCAGAGTTCTGTTTCTTGTTTGGGTTGTTGGACTCTCTCCAAGCCCGGCTCGAACCCAAACATGTTCAAACCATGGAATAGTTTAATGCTAATATAGTAAGAGTCAGAAGTCAATTGTTAGCTTTGGTTGTTGGACTCTCTCCAAGCCGAATTAATTTGTTGAATGCGCTCTAACCATATTAAAACTATTTCTCGATTAATGTGTTGGTTTTAACCTGGTACATCGGCTTGTTGGACTCTCTCCAAGGTCGATGTGAAGAGAGGTGAAGTTGGGTGTTATGCATATGATGCATACTTGTTAATGAGTTAATAACCCGATGTATGTGTGAACATTCAATTAGTTGATAGCACATTGTGATAGTTGCATATATGTGATATGCAATCGGTATACTTGAATACCTACCATTGTAGCTATGAATGACTTGTTGGACTCTCTCCAAGGTTGTTCATATCTATGTTGAATATCAGCCCATTCGGAGATGGACCTACGATCTCCCGAAGTGATTTTGGGGTTTTTAAATTCGAAAAATGAATGAGATTTGTAAATGTATGTTGATGCATTTTTCTATCTTTCTCATATATGCTCGATTTTGTATTTCTAGGTTAATCGATTGATCATGACGTCTTTGAATTTGCGCACTATTTTGGATTCAAACAAATTGACTGGGCCTAACTTCTTGGACTGGCTTAGAAACTTGAGAATTATTCTCAAGGCAGAAAAGCTCGCATATGTCCTCGAAGAGCCTCTTCCCGCCCGTCCTAGTGATAACGCAACTCTGGACCAATTGTTGGCTTATCAGAAACATGTGAGTGATTCTGAACAAGTGAGTTGCATCATGCTAGCCGCAATGGTACCCGAGCTACGGAAGCAGCATGAGTATATGGATGCTCATACCATAGTCTTTCATCTTTATGAGTTGTTTGATGAGCAAGAGAGATCTGAAAGGTTCGAAGTCTCCAAGCTCCTCTTCACCTCTAAGATGCAAGAAGGTTCATCTGTGGTACTGCTCAACATGCTGAAGACTGTGGAGCCTTCTGTGAAGCATGAGCAAGGGAAAGTGTTGTTAGTTGATTCCTCGAAGAAAGATTCTAAGAGGAAGTCAAAGAAACAGCAGAATGGGAAGAAGAAAAAAAAGGCTAAAATGGCAAAATCAGTTCAAAAGGGCACTTGCCATCATTGTGGCAAGGAGGACCATTGGTGAAGAAACTGCAAGATTTATCTTGAGTCCGTGAAGAAGAATAAGGCATCAAATGCCCCATCTTCTTCAGATATCTTCGTTATTGATTGTCATTCTATTTCCTTAGACACTTGGGTATTGGATATCGGGTGTGGTTCACATATATGTAATAACATACATGAGCTAAGGAATAGAAGAAGACTCGTCAAGGGAGAGTCAAATTTACGTGTTGGGAATGGAGCAAAGGTTGCTGCACTCACCATCAGAACGTATTTGTTGAAACTCCCTACAAGACTTGTCTTAGAACTGGACAATTGCTTTTATGTTTCTTCGATGATAAAGAACATCATTTCTATTTCTTGTTTAAATAGAAATGGGTACCATTTAACTTTTAGTAACAATTGTTGTTACATAACTTTGAATGGCATTCTTTATGGGACTGGAACTTTAAGCAATGGTATTTATACGTTGGATGTATCCAGTGACATTTTCAATATCGAAGCGAGCAACAAGCATGCTCGAAAGGATAATCAATTAGACTCCTACATGTGGCATTGTCATCTTGGTTATGCAAGCAAGAAACGCATGTCCGAATTACATCGATGTGGAATTCTGGAATCGCTTGAATTAGATTCATACGATACATGTGAATCATGCTTAAAAGGCAAGATGACAAAGTTACCTTTTACGAGAAAAGGTGAACCGATGGGAGAGTTGCTTGGTCTAATATATACTGATGTATGCAGGCCTATGTCAACTCAAGCTCTAGGAGGTTATAGTTACTTCATTATATTCACCGATGATCACTCATGGTTTGGGTATCTGTTCTTGATGAAACACAAGTCTGAAGCCTTTGAAAGGTTCAAAGAATTCAGAAATGAAGTAGAGAAACAACTTGGCGAGAGTATTAAAATACTTTGATCGGATTAAGGTGGTGAATACTTGAGTCAAGAGTTTCTAGATTATCTAAGGGACAATGGTATATTGTTTCAATGGACTCCGCCGTATACACCACAGTATAATGGTGTATCTGAGAGGCGAAACCGAACCTTATTGGACATGGTTAGTTCGATGATGAATCACGCGAATCTTCCCAAGTCCTTTTGGGGATATGCACTTCAGACAACTATTTACTTGCTAAACAGAATGTCAACCAAGGTAGTCTCAACTACTCTATATGAGATATGGAATAGTAAGAAACCTCATTTATCTTACTTGAAGATATGGGGTTGTCCTGCTTATGTGAAGCGGACTGTATCAGACAAATTGGATGCTAAATCTGATAAATGTCTATTTATTGGATACCCTAAGGAAATGAGGGGTTACCAATTCTATCATCCTGTGGAACAAAAAGTGTTTGTTTCAAGACATGTTGTGTTTCTAGAGAAAGAGTTTCTCTTGCAAGAAAACAGTGGGAGTGTTGTTGAGCTTGAGGAGGCTCAAGAGACTCCAATAGACATTGATGAGATACATGGTAAAGCACCACAACCGATAACTCATAGTGATGAGTCATCGGCTGGACCTATTGTGACACCACATCTTCGTAGATCTAGTAGAACACGCAATATTCCTGAGAGATATGGATTTCTAGTAAGTGAATCGAACGACGTGTTACTCATTGATGATGAGGAGCCTACCAGTTATGAAGAATTTCATAAAGGGATAAATGGCTTAATGTCATGAAGTCAGAAATGGATTCCATGTATGAAAATCAAGTTTGGAACTTGGTTGACCCACCTGAAGGCATAAAGCCTATAGGGTGCAAGTGGGTTTTCAAGAAGAAAATCGACATGAATGGTAATGTGATTACCTATAAGGCTAAACTGGTGGAGAAAGGATATCATCAAAAGCAAAGTGTTGATTATGACGAGACCTATTCACCTATTGTTATGCTTAAATCCATTCGGATACTCCTGGTCATAGCGGCTCATTATGATTATGAGATATGACAGATGGATGTGAAAATAACTTTCCTTAATGGAAACCTACTCGAGGACGTGTATATGATACAACCTGAGGGTTTCACATCGGTTGATAAAACCAAAGTATGCAAATTGCGACGGTCCATATATGGATTGAAGCAAGCATCCAGGAGCTGGAATATCCGTTTTGATGAGACAATCAAAAAGTTTGATTTCTCATAAAATCCGAACGAACCTTGTCTGTACAAGAAGGTTAGTGGGAGTGCAGTCGTGTTCCTAGTATTGTATGTCGATGACATATTACTTATAGGAAACGATATTTCTGTCTTACAGTCAGTTAAAATTTGGTTATCCAAAATATTCTCCATGAAAGACCTGGGAGAAGCAACCTACATCCTCGGGATTTAGATCTATAGGGATAGATCGAATCGGTTGCTTGGTCTTTCGCAGTCTACATATATAGACTGAGTGCTAAAGAGGTTTAGTATGTCGGAATCCAAGAAAGGTTTTCTACCTATTAGGCATGGGATACACCTTTCGAAGTCTATGTGTCCGCGCACAGAAGACGAGAGGATTTGCATGAGTAAGATTCCCTATGCATCCGCAATAGGTGTTGGAATGTATACTGAAAGCCTAGCTTTTTTGTATGAATATTTTTATTTTGAAATAAGAATCACATGATCATTGTTTGCACTTTATATTTATTATATGTGTGCATATTGTCTAATACTTTACATTGTAGATAACATGGTGCTTGATGTGACACAGAAGATCATGTTATCAGTCCCTTGTAGAATATAAGTAGAGGCTCACAACCAAGATGATTTTGGGCAAACCATTGGCATGGTTGTAGTGTAGCTTGGTATTGTTTTGTCTTGAACATAGAGTTACACTAGTACACTTAGGTGTATTGAGCAGGACCGACATAGAGGTGATTCAATTTATTGCTGACTATATAATTGAATCGGACCTCGGATATTATGTTGTACATGCTCTTAATCCCGATATAATAACGGGCATATGTACTTAGTATTTATTTCTTGGATTTACCAAAGGGTGAGATTTATATGAATTAAATCAATATGCCCGGTAAGTTGGGAAATGATATTATTTACATGGTGTGTCGTTGATTATAGGAGGAAACCGTATCCTATATATTAGGTTGATGATGTCCCCTTGAGGAGCTCATAAGGTTCATCATGTAAACCCTGCAGGTTGACTTAGTCAACATTATGATAAAGTTGAGTCGTACTACTCGAGGAGTTAGATGTTAATTGATTGATGGTCAGTAAATCAATTAATTGACGAACATTCGATATCTTAAACACGGGGAGATGGATATACAAATAATGTATGGAGCTCATATTAATTTATGGGGGTTGGTGAGGTAATTCAATGATGATCCTCTAGTGGAATGGAACATCATTGATGGATCAAGTTTGTGTGGTTCCGATCTATTGGGTGGCCAAGATCCAACTCCTCCTCATGGTCCCTATCGTAGCCTAATATAAACCTGATGAAGACTAGATCCAATGATGGAAAACAAAACTCTAGATCCAACGGTGGAGATTAAATCTCTAGATCCGACGGTTGAGATTAAATCTCTAGATCCGACGGTTGAGATCAAATCCCTATAACCGACGGTGGAGATTAAATCTCTAAATCCGACGGTTGAGATTAAATCTCTAGATCCGATGGTTGAGATTAAATCCCTAGATTCGACGGTAGAGATTAAATCTCTAGATCCGACGATTGAGATTAAATCTCTAGATCCGACGGTTGAGATTAAATCCCTAGAACCAACAGTGGAGATTAAAACAAGGCTTAAGCCCAACTCTATAAAAGGGGGCTTAAGGTGGGCGGTAAGAAGTTGTTGTTGGATGTTTTTGGAGATTAGGGTTTTGCCTTTCATTGGTTTGGGCGGCAAGAAACCCTAGGGAGATTAGGGTTTGGTTCCTTGGTTGGGCGGCTAGGGTTTGGAAGGAAGAGTAGGCGGCAACGATAGGAGAGGATCTCTTCTTCTTCCTAGGGTGTGGCCGGCTCCTATCTCTTCTTCCCTCTACCTTGGTCGGGGCTCAACCGATTCCTCTTCTCCTTTTCTTTTCCTCTTGGCCGGCGGCACAAAGGAGCTAGGGATTGTTCCCTTGTTCGGTTCCTTGGTTGGCCATCTTGTTCTCTCTATTCTTGGGGCCGGCGGCATCAATCCTTTGTGGATTGGTGGTTGGCTCAAGCAAGAAGGGAAGGAGAGTTCTTCTTTCTTTTGATTGAATAAGATCTAGGAAGCTTCAACTTGTGGAGGATCTTCGCCCACACGAAGTCTACAAGGAGGTTAGGACATACGATAGAAGATCAAGAGGTATAAAAGTTTTACAAGTTTTATTATTGATCTTTGCATGTTCTTATTAATGTGATTGTATGTGTTGATTATACTTGTCTACATCCATATGTATTTGTATAATCATAGACCCCGAAGATAAACACAAAAATCGGCGATCCGTTCGTCATCTCTTCCGCGGCTAACCGACTAGAAGAGCTTGGTTGCTTGAACAACTAGTTTGTTCAAGCGATCGCTCAAGTCGTTAGCACGACGACGAAATGGTTGAGCTTAGGAAACTCATCACATCCGGATTAGTTTTCATTAGTGAAAATTTTAATCCGGGGACATGGGAGCCAACGAGCCTCCGAGCCATGCCATCAAATTGGTATCAGAGCCCAGGTTTCCGGTTTTGTGTGTTTTGGATTCGGTTACTTTCACACACTTATCATATATTGTGTATGCCGGATGATAGTAGGATGTGCGTAGGATAACTTTTTTGTTGCAGGCATAAGTTCCAACTATTATGGCTATATATGTGTGTATGTGATTGCATGTGTGTGTGATTGTATATTATTTGAATCCTCGGGATTGACGAGGCTAGATTAGTATTTAATTTTTGTAATTAAATACGGCATTGTTTAGCCACTCATTTTAGTTTACTTTCGATCTAGATTATTTGTATACTCCTTCGTGGAGTATAGGATCGATGGATGTAAATTAAAATAGTTTGTCTTGGCTCGGATCTCTTTGGTGACTTGCGCACGGGAAAAGGTGGAGCGGACGAGGTGGCGACACGACGGGACGCATATTGGAGAACAATGCCATAATAGTTGGGAAATTTTTTTTTTTCCATATTTATTGCTGATTTGTTTTATATGCATGTTGTGTGTGCTTGAAAATTCCTCACTGTCAATTTACTAAGTGGGAGAGGGACATTTTAATTAATTCCCGTGGCCTTCATTACAATTTGACGTGTGATGCAACAAACTTGTGCGTCGGCTCTGAGTGTCTTCCTCCCCATCGGATGAGTTTGTTTGCGGATCACTAGGTCAAATAATGGTTATAGAAAATTATTTAGGAGCGTGTGTACTTCCCCATCGATAAGGCACATAATCCGAGATAATTCCCTTAGTATCGTGTAATGATGCACACTTAGATGCAAATAAAAAGTATCCTCCCCATCGAAGTCACTGCTTTTATTTGTAGGGCCAAAGAGAAACCAACTATTAATTTTATTTGTCAAAAAGTAAGGATGACAAGATAATAAAATTAAAGGGTTAAACCTCCTCTTACAAATGTAGAATTCGTATACATCCACACTATCGTGGCATGCGATATTCTCGGTGTTTTGAGGTGTTGGTTGATTTCGAAATTTTATTGTTTGAGGAATCAATGATATTTTGAAATCTACAGTAATGATCTATGTGATTCTTAGGATTTTCAAAAATGACTTTCAGTCCACTTACTATGATACTAAAGGAAATAAACTTACTGTACCCAAATAATGTTGATTGGAAAAGAATCTAGATATTGTCTTATCTGCTAAGGAGTACAAGTATGCACTCTTCGAAGAATGTCCTCAAGCCATGGTTGCTCAAAAAGGTTTCTACTTCTAAGCCGAAAGGCAAGAAGAAGGAGAAACAAGGTGGAGCAAAAGGTGGTGGGAGGATCTCAGGGAGGAGTGAAGAAGCCGAAAGGCAAGTACTTCACTTACAAGCAGGATGGACATTGGAAGAAGGATTGTCCCAATCCCAAGCAGAACAAAGATATATCCTTTGGACTAGTCGTTGAAACATGATTAGCGGTGTTATCTACCGGCACCTGGTGTGTAGATACGAGAGCCACTAATCATGTCTGCAATACTTTGCAGGGGTTCCAGGAAACCCGACGACTAGCTGAGGGAGAGATTACCGTCTTCATGGGCAATGCTTCAAAGGTGGCGGCTATTGCAGTGGGAGACGTTTATTTATCTTTTGATAGGAATAAAGTTTTGGTTTTGAGAAATTGTCTTTATGTACCTACTTTTAGAAAGAATCTAATTTCAGTTTCTAAATTATTTCTGGATGGATATTCTGTTTATTTTAATGACAAAGTTGTTATAAAAAGGAATAGGGAGATTATCTGTTCTGGTACATTGGTTGGCAATTTATTCACTCATGAACCGAAAACTCCCACGATGCATATAGAAGTGAATAACTCATCTTCTAAGTCTAATAAGAGAAAAGAACCTTCGAAAATGAACCAGACATATCTTTGGCACCTAAGACTTGGTCATATTAACCTGAGTAGAATTCAAAGGTTGATAGCTAATGGACCCTTGGGTTTATTAGTGGTGGAAGATCTCCCAACCTGCGAGTCTTGCTTGGAAGGTAAGATGACCAAGAGGCCTTTTAAGGCTAAGGGGTATAGAGCCAAAGATGTATTGGAATTGGTTCATTCTGATTTATGCGGTCCTATGTCTATCCAGGCTAGAGGTGGCTTTGAATACTTTGTCTCTTTTATAGACGATTATTCAAGGTATGGATACATTTACAAGTCCAAAGCTTTGAGTGTTCAAAGAATTCAAGGCTGATGTGGAGAACCGTCAAGGTAAAAGTATCAAGACACTACGATCTGATCGTGGTGGCGAGTACCTCTTGGGATAGTTTAGGAGTTACTTATCAGAGGCTGGGATTCAATCCCAATTGTCCGCACCTGGCACACCCCAGCAAAATGGTGTGGCGGAGCGAAGGAATAGGACTCTTATGGAGATGATCAGATCGATGATGAGTTATTCTGAGTTACCTGATTCGTTCTGGGGGTTTGCTCGGAAGCAAAGACACATTCGAACTTGGTTCCACTCTACCCTCTACTCCCACAGAATTGTGGACTGGGCGAAAGCCTAGTCTAAGACATATTCGGATTTGGGGTAGTCCAGCACATGTGCTGAAGGGAGATGCTGGTAAGTTGGAATCTCGTACAAAAGTGCGCTTGTTTGTTGGCTACCCTAAGGGAACGAAGGGTGGTTTGTTCTATAGTCTTAGAGATCAGAAGGTGATCGTGAGTACGAATGTCAGATTTCTAGCGGAGGACTATGTGATGAACCACAAGCCCACGAGTAGGATTGTTCTTGAGGAGTTAACAGGGGAAGTCCCGACTTCAGTACCACCTGTACAAGAGGAAATACCACAAGTCACTACACCGCGTGTCACAGAGCATACACAGGAGGCACCTCATCGTAGTGGGAGGGTTGTTAGATAACCCGTGAGATTCATGTTTTTGGGAGAGTCTTCGGACTTAGTCCCTGGTGAACATGAACCTGATCCCTGGACATATGACGAGGCACTCCAAGATAGAGATGCGATATCTTGGCAAAGAGCGATGAATTCAGAGATAAAATCTATGGATTCTAATCATGTCTAGGAGCTAGTAGAACCACCCGATGGTGTGAAAGCCATTGGATGCAAGTGGATCTACAAGAGAAAGAGAGGAGTAGACTGGAAGGTTGAGACCTTCAAAGCTAGGCTTATTGCGAAAGGGTATACTCAGAAAGAGGGTATCGATTATGAGGAGACCTTTTCACTGGTAGCTATGCTTAAGTTTATCCTGATTCTCTTATCTATTGCTGCTCATGAGGATTATGAGATTTGGCAGATGGATGTCAAGACAGCTTTCCTTAACGGAAGTCTTGAGAAAAACATCTATATAAAGCAACCAGAGGGATTCATTGCAAAGGGCAAAGAGCATATTGTGTGTAAGCTTAATCGGTCCATTTATGGATTGAAGGAAGCTTCTAGATCTTGGAACATCCGCTTTGATGAGGTAATCCAATCATATGGATTTATTCAAAGTCCGGATGAGCCTTGTGTATACAAGAGATGTGATGGAAACGTAGTGGTATTTCTTGTACTATACGTAGATGACATTTTGTTAGTTGACAACAATATCAGAGTGTTATTAGACGTAAGGGTATGGTTGTCCAAACAGTTTGATATGAAGGACTTGGGAGAAGTGGGACACATCCTTGGGATCAAGGTAATAAGGGATCGCAAGAAAAGGATGTTGTGCTTATCTCAAGCTTCATACATTGACACTATCCTTGCTCGTTTTAGCATGTAGAACTCCAAGAAAGGTTTTCTACCTTTTAGGCATGGAGTACCTTTATCTAAAGAGATGTGTCCTAAAATATCAAAGGAGATAGAGGAGATAAAGGTGGTTCCTTATGCTTCGGCAGTAGGAAGTCTCATGTATGCTATGTTATGTACGAGACCAGATATCTGTTTTGTCATGGGCATGGTCAGTAGATATCAGAGTAATCCTGGACAGAGACATTGGACTGCGGTAAAGCATATATTGAAGTACCTGAGAAGGACTAGGGATTATATGTTGGTTTACCGGGCAGATCAATTAGTCCCTGTGGGTTACACGGATTTTGATTTCCAATCAGATAGGGACAACAGTAAGTCTACCTCGGGGTTTGTGTTTACTTTTGGAGGTGGAGCCATAGTATGGAGGAGTGTCAAGCAAAAATGCGTGGCGGACTCTACCATGAAAGCTGAGTATGTGGCAGCCTCTGAGGCAGCCAAGGAAGTTGTATGGCTTAGGAACTTCTTGATAGACTTGGATGTGATTCCTGATTTGCCCAGAACTATCACAATTTATTGTGATAACAGTGGTGCAGTTGCAAACTCGAAGGAACCACGAGCCCATAAGGCGAGTAAACACATAGAGCGCAAGTACCACCTGATACGAGAGATCGTAAAGTGAGGAGAAGTAGTTGTCGCCAAGATTGCATCAGAGGATAACCTGGCGAATCCTTTCACTAAGGCCCTTCCAGCGAAAGTGTTTGATAGGCATGTGGAGGACATGGGGATCAGATGTATGGCAGTATGATGACAGCATAGTCTTTTAGTATAAGTGGGAGATTGTTGGAATGTATACTGAAAGCCTAGCTTTTTTGTATGAACATTTTTATTTTGAAATAAGAATTACATGATCATTGTTTGCACTTTATATTTATTATATGTGTGCATATTGTCTAATACTTTACATTGTAGATAACATGGTGCTTGGTGTGGCACAGAAGATCATGTTATCAGTCTCTTGTAGAATATAAGTAGAGGCTCACAACCAAGATGATTTTGGACAAACCATTGGTATGGTTGTAGTGTAGCTTAGTATTGTTTTGTCTTGAACATAGAGTTACACTAGTACACTTAGGTGTATTGAGCAGGACCGACATAGAGGTGATTCAATTTATTGCTAACTACATAATTGAATCGGACCTCGGATATTATGTTGTACATGCTCTTAATTCCGATATAATAACGGGCACATGTACTTAGTATTTATTTCTTTGATTTACCAAAGGGTGAGATTTATATGGATTAAATTAATATGCCTGGTAAGTTGGGAAATGATATTATTTACATGGTGTGTCGTTGATTATAGGAGGAAACTGTGTCCTATATATTAGGTTGATGATGTCCCCTTGAGGAGCTCATAAGGTTCATCATGTAAACCCTGCAGGTTGACTTAGTCAACTTGATGATAAGGTTGAGTGGTACTACTCGAGGAGTTAGATGTTAATTGATTGATGGTCAGTAAATCAATTAATTGACGGACATTCGATATCTTAAACACAGGAAGATGGATGTACAAATAATGTATGGAGTCCATATTAATTTATGGGGGTTGGTGAGGTAATTCAATGATGATCCTCTAGTGGAATGGAACATCATTGATGAATCAAGTTTGTGTGGTTCCGATCCATCGGGTGGCCAAGATCCAACTCCTCCTCATGGTCCCTATCGTAGCCTAATATAAACCTCATGAAGCCTAGATCCAATGATGGAAAACAAAACTCTAGATCCGACGGTGGAGATTAAATCTCTAGATCCGACGGTTGAGATTAAATCTCTAGATCCGACGGTTGAGATCAAATCCCTAGAACCGACGGTGGAGATTAAATCTCTAAATCCGACGGTTGAGATTAAATCTCTAGATCCGATGGTTGAGATTAAATCCCTAGATCCGACGGTAGAGATTAAATCTCTAGATCCGACGGTTGAGATTAAATCTCTGGATTCGACGGTTGAGATTAAATCTCTAGAACCAACGGTGGAGATTAAAACAAGGCTTAAGCCCAACTCTATAAAAGGGGGCTTAAGGTGGGCGGCAAGAAGTTGTTGTTGGATGTTTTTGGAGATTAGGGTTTTGCCTTTCATTGGCTTGGGCGGCAAGAAACCCTAGGGAGATTAGGGTTTGGTTCCTTGGTTGGGCGGCTAGGGTTTGGAAAGAAGAGTGGGCGGCAACTATAGGAGAGGATCTCTTCTTCTTCCTAGGGTGTGGTCGGCTCCTATCTCTTCTTCCCTCTACCTTGGTCGGGGCTCAACCGATTCCTCTTCTCCTCTTCTTTTCCTCTTGGCCGGCGGCACAAAGGAGCTAAGGATTGTTCCCTTGTTCGGTTCCTTAGTTGGCCATCTTGTTCTCTCTATTCTTGGAGCCGGCGGCATCAATCCTTTGTGGATTGGTGGTTGGCTCAAGCAAGAAGGGAAGGAGAGTTCTTCTTTCTTTTGATTGAAGAAGATCTAGGAAGCTTCAACTTGTGGAGGATCTTCGCCCACACGAAGTCTACAAGGAGGTTAGGACATACGATAGAAGATCGAGAGGTATAAAAGTTTTACAAGTTTTATTATTGATCTTTGCATGTTCTTATTAATGTGATTGTATGTGTTGATTATACTTGTCTACATCCATATGTATTTGTATAATCATGGACCCCGAAGATAAACACAAAAACCGGCGATCCGTCCGTCGTCTCTTCCGCGGCTAACCGACTAGAAGAGCTTGGTTGCTTGAACAACTAGTTTGTTTAAGTGATCGCTCAAGTCGTTAGCACGATGAAGAAATGGTTGAGCTTAGGAAACTCATCCCATCCGGATTAGTTTTCATTAGTGAAAATTTTAATCCGGGGACATGAGAGCCAACGAGCCTCCGAGCCATGCCATCAATAGGATCTATCATGTATGCTATATTATGTACAAGGTCCGATGTATCGTATGCTCTGAATGTCACGAGCAGATACCAGTCTGATCTAGGAATGGATCATTGGGTGGTTGTTAAGATGATCCTTAAGTACTTAAGAAGAACTAAGGATGTGTTCCTAATATATGGAGAAGGGGACATGGTGATACGCGGATATACGGATGCCAACTTCCAGACAGACAAGGATGATTCTAGGTCTCAGTCTGGGTACATGTTCACCTTGAATGGGGGAGCAGTGAGTTGGAAAAGTTTCAAACAAGACACTGTAATGGATTCTACCACAGAGGCAAAATACATTGCAGCTTCGGAAGCAGCAAAGGAAGCGGTTTGGATCAAGAAGTTCATTTATGAACTTGGTGTGGTTTTAGCCATTGTTGAAGCAATATCAGTTTAGTGCGACAATAATGGAGCAATTGCACAGGCAAAAGAGTCAAGGTCTCATCAACGATCCAAACATGTGTTTCGCCGCTATCATCTGATCAGAGAGATCATTAGTAGGAAGGAAATACAAATCGAGAAGATTCCTACTAAAAGGAACTTAGCGGATCCTTTAACTAAGGCATTACCTCAAAGTAAGTTTGAGAGTCATGTTAGAGCTTATGGTATTGGATACCGTGGCGATTGACATTAGGCCAAGTGGGAGTTTGTTAGTAATATATATGAGAGGTGTCCTAAGGTAATCGCCTTATGTTTGAACCATTTATATGATAAATGAAGATTCACTATTTGAGTATACATGTTTGCATGTATTTGATTAGATCTTAAACTCATTTACTGAATGTCCACAATACGATTCACAGCATGAGAGAATTTGTGATTGGATCACAACTAGTGAGTATCTCTACATGTGTAATTATGATGTATTAGAATTATCCCTAGTTGATGAATTGATGGATTTAGATACCATCAATTTTGTCGAGACTAGCACGAGGTATACTCTTTGGTGTATCCAAGCAGCTGATTCTCACTGGCTGGAGACATTGTGATGTCCGGAGTTAATCATGGATGCTAGTTATGGTAACTAGTTCATTGGAGTGACCAGCTGTAAGACTTCATATGGTTCTCTGCATATATGATATGTCAATGAAGTTCTTACTGCAACTTAAGTGCGATGTTTCTTTGACTTGCAGTATTCAAGTCATCTTGGTCACGAAGACTTATGCTTTGACATCTTAAGCAAGCATCTCTGAGGAGATGTGGACCCGGGATGATTGGGTATAAGTCGAAGTGGCCGAAGGTGTTTGAATAGCTATAAAGGATTCACCACTCCTTGCGAGAAGATGTATACCCATGGCCTCTCGTCGGATTGTTACTAAAGTCTTTGGCCAAAGAATTGCATGTTTAGAGTATGGTACTCTTGGATACATGTGCAGTAACTAGAATTCGTAGGACGAGGAAATGATACTTGGGCTAGGTGTGACGTAGTCGACCTAGTGGGGACTGACACTATGGACCATGTCTTGAACCAAGTGGGTATAAGATGCGTGAAGGGAACGGGGTACGATTCATTATAGTTGCTGAAGGGTTTCAGAAGTGGTTCTGGATCAACCGTTGATTTTTTGGTTAATTGGGGATCATGATGTACTCCTAGGTTCACTCATGATCGTTCTATAATTAATGGTTAATTATAGACGGCCAACATAAACCGAGAACCTATTTGGTCACACGCGCAACGAGCGTAATCCAAAGGATTTAAAACGAGCTTGAGAATGAGATTCTCAAATCGAGAGAAATTAGGTTTGGTTGGACCAAACAAGGAGCGAGCATGAAATTGTTTCAATCACAATGGAAGCATGGATGGGCTGAGTCTTATGAAGACTTGATGGATGAACCAAATTGGTTTGGTTCTAATCCAATGGTGGAGAATAAACCAAAGGGGTTTGGTTTGTTTTAAATGAATGAACCAAAGTTGGTTCGATTCGTTTTAACTTAAAATAGACCAACTCGGTTTGGTTTATTTTAACTTAAGTTATTGGAGCGGGTTAACGGATTTTGGTTATGAACCAATAACTCTAAGGAGAAGTTTTCTTAATGGTTAAGAAACACGGGCTCTATAAAAACGCAGTTAGATTTTTGGAGAGCCCTAAGTTTTATTTTGAAAAAACTTTTCTTCCTCTCCTCTCCCTCTCTTCTCCTTGCTGCCGCCCAATAAGGTTGCCGCCCAACCTTGCCGTCGCCCCTTGCAACTACTGTCGCCGATGCCACCAGCTATCGCCAACCACCTACTGCTGCTGGAGACCCTCCGGCAACAACCCTTGGCTCCGTTGACCAAGGTGCAACCGACCTTCCTCCTTTGGCCAACACAAATCCTCCACCAAGTTGTCCAGTTTTCTGAACAGCTTATTTCCTTACGTGTCGGAGCATCATTTGGACGACGTTTGGAGCTCCAACAGCGGCTACCTTGCCAAGGATTCGATCTCCGGTAATCCTCATAGGTGGAGGACCAAGGATTTGTCAATCGTTTGACGAATACCTCTCCGAAGAAGCAAGTTTTGGGGACTTATTTTCGAATCCGAATTTTGATTCAGATTGTAATCTTCTCTTGATCACATCGTCTTCGACACGAGGCTAGTAATTCCTACGAAGACGAGGCTCATGGCTTTGTGAAGCCATCCCGACGATACTCGGCGTGGATACGGATAGAGGCGACTCTAGCAAAAGTCGCTCCGGTTGATGTCATTCCCGCTGCACATGATACGTCAGGTATAACTAGAATAATCTCCTTTTATTGCAAAATTTGAAACTGCGATTATGTCTACACATGTTGTACTATGCATGCGTGTGATGTGTGTGTTGTGATAAATTAGATTTATTGCCTTTTAATTCTTTCGATGTGCACATGTTTACGAAACATGTTCGAACACACACTCACCGCGGTGCCGGAAAGCCAACAAAAGGGGGAGAATGTGTAAAGTCATGGAAGATTTTTTTATGTGTGTCAAAGGGAGAGAAATGAAAGAGTTTAAGTTATGCTCAAGGTGCTTAATGCACAAAAATGACACAAAGATGACCTATAAACCCAAAACCTTAAACTAAAACTTCCATGAATTTCAAAATCTAAAATTCTAAGTTAGGAACCTTCATTATGCTTTGACATAAGAAGAGATAAGTTGGACTTATAGACTAGCATAACTTAAAGATATTATCAAACATCAAAAAGGGAGAGATTGTTGATGCAATCGACCTCAGGTCAAGGTTGACCAAGCTCGAGTAAGACTCGAGTTGAGTTTCGATGTTTGACAATATGACTAAAGGTAGAGGATGGTATAAGGGAGATTGTTGGTGCAATCAATCTCAGGTCAAGATTGACCAAGCTAGAGTGAGACTCGAGTTGGAGTTGAAGTTGAGTATGGAATGGTATGGGACATCTGTAGTCATATGGAGATGAGCGTGAAGTCAAGTAGGTTAAGGTTGATCAGATACTTGACAAGTAAAAAGTCTAACAGGAGTTGGCAAGAAAAGTCCAAGTATAGACACTTGGCATGAAAAGGAAAAGTCCAAGCAAATCAAGGAGGATCAGATGCTTGGTGTCGAAAAAACCCTTGCAAGTCTGGAGATCGGAGGCAAGGCAAAGAAAGTCCAAACAAGTCAAGGAAGACTGAATATTTGGTGAAGTGAAGTCCTAGCAAGTCAAGGTGACCGGATGACTAGGTAGATGAAGTCCTGGTAGATCAAGGGTGACTGTGTTTGGCAGATGAAGTCCTGGCAGGTCAAGGTGATCAGATGATTAGGCAGGTGAAGTCTCGGTATGTCAAGGGTGACCGTATTTGGCAGATGAAGTCCCGACAGGTCTGGAAGATCATGCTTGGCAAGGGAAGACCCGGCCGATCGGGAAGACCAAGCTTGGCAAGAGAAGTCATAGTAGATCATGGTTGATCGAAAGCTAGAAAAATGAGGTTCTTGCAGGTTAAGGGTGACCAGATACTGGATGAGAAAAATCCTAATAGGTTAAGAATTGATCAAACACCAGGAGAAGTTGGAGTTGACTTGAAATAAGACTGGCTGATGAGGTATCAGTTGAATGGTGTTATTCACTAGTCGACTGGAACATGATAGCCGTAGAGAGAGATGCCCAGACTCAGATGGTCAGGCGATGGAAAGCTATAGTGCTCCCCATCTGAGCACCCGAGGGCTCGGGGAGTGCTTGGGAGCGCCCTAGCACTTGGGCATTCAGGGAGCGCTCGAGCACTCAGGCATTCGGGGAGCGCCTAAGCACTCAGGCACTAGGGGAGCACTCGGGCGCATGCGAGTATAGAAATGGTGCTCAAGCGCGATGAGTGCTCAGGCCACATAGAAACAATGCCTGGGAGCTGCTCGGGCAATGAAGAAATAGTGCTCGGGTGACGAGCGCTCGGGACGTGCTGTGGAACTCTATGCTCGAGCGCTGAGGCACACGACATTAGCAGGTAACTGTGGTACTTGGGTGATGAGGTGCTCGGGAGAGTGAGAAATTTTGCTCCGATGGAAGCAATTGATTGGTGCGGTAGGACCAGTTGGCTGGCATTAGACGTCAATGTACAGAAGCTCTCTGAGTCTACTGCTCAATCGATTGGCTTCAGTGGCCATCAAACAGAAGCTCATGGAATCAACTGGTGGCATGAAGCAGTCGATTGATCGACTGAAAGCCAATGTGGAAGGAGTCATTATGAGACAACGGTCGAGTGACCAATCGACTGAGAGTAAGAACAGTCAATTGGTAGGCGGAGTTCAGCCATTGCGGAGCTTAAAAATGTAGGGAATGATATGTTCGCTAGAGGAGGGTGAATAGCGGTTCCGATTTTTGTGTACTTGATTCGATCGCCTCGAATACGTTCGTACTCGGCTACAAGTTTGTTAGTACGCAGTGGAAATAAATAGAAATGAAATACAAAACAAACTCAAGCATAATCAAACACAATGATTTAAGGTGATTAGGAACTAGGATTCCTACTCCACAGTTGAGCTCTAGTGATGCACATCACCACTATCAAACTTCTCCTTCTCGGTGACACACCGGAGGTGGAGAAACCTCTTACAAAGTTCTTATAGCAATAAGAAATGAATACAACCAAATACAAAGAAAATACAAATGAAAAAAAAGAGAGAGAAAACACTTTACAAAGTACACTTTTGATGCTTGCTTGTTTGGTTGCTTTGATTACCTTGGAAGGTCTGAATTGCAGCAGCAAATCCCCTCCCAAATCACCAAGCAATTGACTACCTATAGTGTCGTTGTCTCACAATGAACTTACTCCACATTGGCATTCTAGTCAACGGATACCTTAGCAGTCAACTGACCTTACCATCAGTCAACTGCCAACCCAGTAGTTGACTATGGGACATTTTGTGCCCGTATTAGCAAACATCAGTCAATTGTCATTCATGACAGTCGACTGCCAGAGTACAGCTCGAGCAGTCGAACCTCAGTCAACTACATGACCAGTCGACTGGTCATAATCTTAGTCGACTGCTCTGAGTCAACTCGACTCCCGAGTGTCAAACACTTGGTCAGTCGACTGATAAACCTCAACAATGAGATTTAACCCAAGTATGATCCCCTCATACTTGATAACCACTCATAGCCTAGACTTAAGCCTTCTAGCCACCTCCATTAGCCTCACGCCTCTAAGATCCCTCCGAGTCCTCCACAACTCATTCATCCTTCGCGCTAGCCTTCAGGTACTTACATCGGCTATTGTCATGCTAATCGAGTCCTTTGCAAAGGTACATTTGGTCTTATGTCACCAAGACTCCATGCTTGGATTTTATGCTGCCAAATATTGGACTTCTGCTACCAAGACTACATGCTTGGACTTTACGCCGCTAATATCACACCTTTGGACTTCCTTGGCAAGATCCTTTTGGACTTATGCCACCAAGACTCATGCTTGAACTTAACACCGGCAAACTTACCCTTGGATTTTCCCTTTGCCACTCATGACTTGGACTTTCCTTGACAACTCTATGTTGGACTTTCCAATTGCCAAAGTTCACTTGGACTTTACGCGGCCAAGACTTTACACTTGGACTTATGTCACCAAGACTATACCTTTGACCTTCGGACTTTACCATTGCCAAGACCATGCTTGGAATTTCAATTGCCAAGTACCTATAACTTGGAATTTCCATACCAAGTATCCATACTTGGACTTCCGAGGTTGATTGCTCCATCAATCTCCCCAAAATAACTCCGTCATATGACTTTGGATATCTCAATAATCTACTAGTCATATGGTCAAACTCATATAGTCAACCAATGGTCAAACTGTTAGTTAAAGCCCTAGAACCAATCATGTGATGGTTGAATAGGGAACATTTTGTATCATATTCTATAAAGGCAAAGGATTGGTTATTATATTTACATCTTGCTTGTGCCAGCTAATTTAAATATAATAATGCCCTAGAAAAGTAGGTTCTTATCTACAGCACATCAATTGGCAGAATTGATTATGAGAGGCTGTAGAGAACACTTTCCTAAATGTTCCTAGTCGAGTATTAATATGCAAGGGCAATATTAATACATAAAGACTAGCATGTAGGTCAATTGATGACTTGATCTCACAAGTCATGGATATATGATATCAAGTTGACACATGGGTATATATTGGAGAATATATACTGAACTGACCCGCCATGAGAAAGTTTCATGGATCGTTATCTGAGTGTCATAAACTTTCTCATGTGACTATTGGTATGAATAGTCCTTAGACCTGAAGTCACTACGGTTCCCTACATAAGGAGTTATGTACTTTGGTATCGTCAAACGTCACCCGTAACAGGGTGGACCATAAAGGCGATTACTGGGTATGTAACAAATTATGCGGAGGGATGTGAGTGATGTAGATGGGATCTATCCTTCCATATGACGGGAGTGATATCGGTGGGCTCTTGATTGAGTAGAACTACTAAACGCATGGCCATGCTCGAATGAGTCAATATGAGATATTGAGCTCATTTGTTTGAGTTAGTTTACTCAGGATCAAGAAACACATAGATTGATCGAGGATGACACGGCCTATGCCTCATTGATCAATCGATATCAAGGATAGAAGGACACTGGTCATATATTATAGTAGTCACGAAAGGTTAGTTGGATCTTGACTTATCTCAGAACTTGGGTAGCAATGATGTATTGCTAGATGCCGCTCATTGCTTGTGTATCTAAAAGAGTTTAGGTCCACTGCCAACGTTATGAGAGCCTATAGGGTCACACACAAAGAGCATGATAATTAGAGGAATTAGAGTATTCTAGTTTGACTAGAATAATTTGGGAATAAGCTTAAGTACAAAATGGTTTTTGGACTTTAAGCTTAGTGAGAATTTTAGCTAATTGATTTAATGAGATTAATTCAATATGTTACCTTATTGATTTAATAAGATTAATTCAATATGATAACATAAGCTTAATTGAATTAATAAGATTAATTCAATATGATAACATAAGCTTAATTGAATTAATAAGATTAATTCAACATGCAAGCATGCCACATAAGCATGCCACCTAAGCATCCACCTAAGCTAGATAAGGTGGAAGGGGACAAAATGATTTTTGTCTCCTTAAGTGGCCGGCCAAAACAAAAGGGGTCTCAATGCAATGGATTGCATTAAATTGTAGGAGGTGAAAGGGTTTTGCCAACCCTATAAAAGGCCCCATGGAGTGGCCGGCCAAAGTATCATTTGGATTGTGATTGTGGTGTGGTTGTGAGAGAGAGCTTGAGAAGCTTGGTGGAAGCTTTGGTTGTGTGGCTTTGTGAGTGTAGGCTAGCAAGAAGAGTAGTCTTCTTCCTCCTTTCTCTTCTTCCCTAGATTCCTCTCCTTTAGGGACTTCTCTAGCAAGAAGTAAAGGAGAGCTCTTCTAGTTTCTCTTGTGAGACAAGAGCTTGCTCGTGTGGATACGTATAGAGGCACGGACACTTGAACGTGCTAAAGATCCAACAAACCGAAAGGAAAAGCGGGATTGCAAAGGGCACGCAACAAAGGTAGAACTCTCCTATAAGATAGGTTTGGTTTAGAGAAATTTATTTTATACGAGTTTGCTTTCGCATGGATCACTTGGAAGGGATCCTATTTTCCGTTGCGCATATGTCATTTGGCATACGAGAATTCCCTACACAAACCTATTGTCAAACATCAAAACACTACTCGAGTTTCACTTGAGTCTGGTCAATCATGACCTGGGTCAATTGCACCAACAATCTCCCCCTTTTTGATGTTTAACAATAGTTAGGCTAACCAATAAGCCTAAACTTAACTCTTCCAATGTCAAAGCATAGTGAAAGTTTACCTAACTTAAACCTCACCTCTCCCCCTTTGGCATACATCAAAAAGACTAGCAAGGGTATCAATGTCTCATATACCAATGAGATCTTACATTCTCCCCCTTGGTCCAAAAATATCTAGGATGCCTTCACTCTTCATAGTGATAAGTCTCATATCACTAAATGAGAGACAATCCTCACTTCTCCAAATTTCCCCCTTTAGTGAGCACAATGAGGGTTTCCAAACCCTTCATTTCTTCCCCTTTGAGGAAAACCTAGCCATCATCCCTTTTTGAATAAACTCCCCTTAAAGGCTTACTCTCCCTTGACCATTGCACCAACAATGTTGGTCAGACTCTAGTATGACTCGAGTAGTATTTTGATGTTTGTCAATATGGTTGGATATAATTTGATCATATGTTGATCATATGACTAGTGGATGTTTGGGATATCCAAAGTCATATGAGAGAGATTATTTGAGGGAGATTGTTGGAGCAATCAAACCTCAGGTCAAGGTTGACCAGACTTGAGTGAGACTCGAGGGGAAGTCAAAATTTGGATACTTGGCATAGAAATCCAAGAATGGTCTTGGCATGGAGAAGTTCAAGTATGGATACTTAGAAATGGAAAGTCCAAGAATGGTCTTGACATTGAGAAGTCCAAGAATGGATACTTGGCAATGGTAAAGTTCAAGGGTGTAGTCTTGGTCACGTATGCCCAAGTATATAGTCTTGACGGTGAAAGTCCAAGCATTGAGGCTTGACAATGGGAAAGTCCAAGGATGTATTCTTGACAGCATAAGTCCAAGTATGTAGTCTTGGCGGTATAAGTCCAAGTGGATCTTGGGAAGGAAGTCCAAGGGTGATGTTTTGACACCATAAAGTCCAAGCATGTAGTCTTGGCCACATAAGTCCAAATGAACCTTGGCAAAAAAGACCCAATTAGGATGACATAGCCGATCGAAGAAGTCTGGTGTCCGGTCCTCCTGATCTATCAAGTTTTCTGCCTAGTATCTGATCTACCCGACCTACTAGGACTTTTACTCAATGCCTAGTATTTAGTAAACTTGACCTACTTGGACTTCCTAGTAGGAACTAAGTATAAAACAACTGAAGCTACTGAATGGTTCAAAAATGTTCTAGGGTATATTTAGACTTTATGGTCAATTGGGGATCATGATATACTGCTAGGTGTCACTCATGATCTATTCATAATTAAGGGGTTAATTATGATTGGCTAACATAGCTTGGAACTTATTGGGCCACACGTAATACGGGTGATCTCGAGACATAAAACAAGTATGAGAATGATATTCTAAATGAGAGAGGATATATCTGATCATGCCAAGAGGATGCGAAACGGAGGCTATAGAATCTCCTATGGCCATGCCGGAGCTTAGCACGACCATATCCAATTGAGGTGTTGGTCGAGTTTATCTTGCTTTTGATCGGCTGTTTTCATGCATGTCCCATATCCAGTCGAGGCGCCACCTCACTAGCACCTAGTTGAGGTGATGGTCGAGCATGCCTTGCTTCTGAGTGGTTGCTTGTTGGAGTATTGGAAATACAATCAAAGTCCCACATTGGTAAGACATGGAAAAGATCATGTGCTTCTTAATGGTTGCTTGTTGGATCATTGTAGAGATACGTGGATCTTACAGGCACTAATAATTGGTATCAGAGTCATGGTTCATGTTAAGCCATGAACCTCGAACGAAGAAAGTTGAGCTCCCATGTCCGGATCAAGAGAACCAGACACCAGGCAGGAAGTCCAGTTGGGTCGGGAGGACCGAACAACTGGCAGGAAGTCCAGTTGGGCGCTGTAAGGGTCGATAATTGGGCGTGAAATCCACCGGGTCGAGGACTGCATAGCCAAGGTGAAGTCTGGTGGGTCAAGATCGGACATCAAGCAGAGGATGTCCTTGGAGGAGGGATAGGCTTGAGGGGGGTCAATGTGGTCCTTCGTTTGAGGGGGGGATTATTGGAGTATTGGGAATACAATCAAAGTCCCACATTGGTAAGACATGGAAAAGATCATGTGCTTATAAGATGAAAAGATATCTCCATTGGTATGAGACCTTTTGGGTAAAGCTCAAAAACAAAACCATGAGGGTTTAGGCCCAAAGTGGACAATATCATATCATTGTGGAGATACGTGGATCTTATAGGCACTAACATTGTTGTCATGTCTGCTCTCAAGTCCAGTCGAGGTGTTGGTCGAGTGCCTCTAATTGAGGCGCTCTAGTCAAGGTGTTGGTCAAGTGCTTCCAGAGCACTATACACCCGAGCTCTGCTCATCCACCCACTTACAGTCGAGGTGTCGCCTCGACAACTATCCCAATCGAGGCATTGGTCGAGGTCACCTTTCTTTTGTTTGCCTACAAATGAAGCCCAGTCAACTAGAACGAACTGACAGTCGACTTTTATACCTCAACACTGAGGTTTAACACCCTAAGTATGATCTCTTTATATTTGATACTCACCCTAGGCCTAAACCTAAGCCTTCAACCCACTTCTATCAGTCTCACGCCTTTCGGATCCCTCGAGTTTGTGACTCTTCATCATTGCACTAGCCTTCAAGTGCTTCTATCGGCTATCATCGTGCTCTCGGGTCTACCTTTGCCAAGAGGTCATGCCTCCGGGACTTCATTGCCAAGAGGCCACGCCTCCGGGACTTCACTACCAAGACTCCTCGTCCGGATCTTCACTTGCCAAGACTTCTCATCTAGGTCTTCATTTGCCAAGACTCCTAGTCCGAGACTTTATTTGCCAAGACTCCTCTTCCGGGTCTTCACTTGCCAAGACTCCTCATCCGGGACTTCACTTGCCAAGACTCCTCGTTCAGGACTTCATTTGCCAAGACTCCTCGTCGGAGACTTCATTTGCCAAGACTCCTCGTCGGAGACTTCATTTGCCAAGACTCCTCGTCCGAGATTTCATTTGCCAAGACTCCTTGTCCGGAACTTCACTCGCCAAGCACGGTCTCCCATACCTGCCGAGACTTCCCTCGCCAACTCCCCGTTGGTCTTTCCAACATCAAGTGTCCGGTCTCCCTTGACCGACTTGGATTTTCCCTTGCCAAGTATCCATACTTGACTTTTCCTTGCCAAGTCACCATACTTGGATTTCTTCACACCAAGTGTCCGGTCAACCTTGACCGACTTAGATTTCTCCAATAATCTCCATCATATGACCTTGGATGCCCCATACCATCCACTAGTCATATGGTTAAACCATATTGTAAACCATTGTCGAACATCAAAACCCTACTCGAGTCTCACTCGAGTCTGGTCAATTGTGACCTAGGTCGATTGCACCAACAACTTGCCCCATAAATCTTTAGCGTCCTCAAATTCTCCTATCTTACATAATAGATCATTAGGTATTAGATTAACCAATATTTTTGTTACCTTGTTGTTGGTCTTGAATTTTTGGACTTTCTCCTTCATCCATTTCTTCTTCTTGAGGAGCCTCCCCTTTTTGTCCAAGGGCGCTTTGAAACCTACTTCAATACAAATCCAATTTTCTATATTATATTAATGCCTATAAGATTCACATATCTTCACAATAGTATGATATTGTCCACTTTGGACCTAAACCCTCATGGTTTTATTTTTGGGCTTTACCCAAAAGATCTCATGCCAATGGAGATATCTCTTCACCTTATAAGCACATGATTTTTTCCATATTTTATCAATGTGGGACTTTGATTGTATTCTCCATGCTCCCAACAATCCCCCCTCAAATGAAGGATCACATTGAGCCCCCCTCAAGTCTATCCGTCCTCAAAGGACTTCCTCTATTTGACATCCGATCCTCAACCCACCAGGACTTCATGCCAACTGTCTGGTCCTCCTGACCCAGTTGGACTTCCTACCAATTATTCAGCCCTTCTGGCCTAACTGGACTTCCTGTCAGTTGTTCGGTCCTTCCGACCCAACTGGACTTCCTGTCTGATGTCTGGTTCTCATGATTCGGACATGGGAGCTCCACTTCCTTCGTTCGAGGCTCATGGCTTGACATGGACCATGACTCTAATACCAATTGTTAGTGCCTATAAGATTCATATATCTCCACAATGGCATGATATTGTCCACTTTGGGTCTGGCCCTCATGGTTTTATTTTTGGGCTTTACCCAAAAGGTCTCATGCCAATGGAGATATCTCTTCACCTTATAAGCATATAATCTTTTCTATGTCTTACCTATTCTCCATGCTCCCAACATATTACACATAAAAAAATATTTTATTCTATTTTCCAATACCGAAAATGATCGCAGACGAAGATGGGTGGAATTGTGATGTCATCGCCCAATCTTTCTTGAAACTTCATTTTCTTCTAGATGCTCCTCTAGCACTTTTGCTCCCTCGGTTGTTAATCATTGAAGAGCAACCTTACTCTGCTACCAATTATAGTGTGTATGAATGTTGCGCTAGAAGGGAATGAATAGTGATTTTGAACTTTTCGTTCGATCATGTCATGCTCTTCTACAAATGTTAGTAATGCATAGTGGAAACAAAATAAAGCATAAACAAAAGACAAATACAATACATGCACAACACTAAGGTTTTTACGTGGTTTAGAACCTACGATTCCTACTTCACGACGAGCTAGTGATCCACACCCACAATACTCTTCTCTCCTTCTAACGCAACGCGTTGGAGGTGGAGAAACCCCTTATAAAGAGTTTATAATGGAAATACAAAAGTATTACAAAGAAGGAATGAAATACAAGTAAAGAAAACTTTACACAACAATCTTTGCTTGAGAGCTCTTGTGGTTGCTTTAGAAGCCTTTGAAGACCCTAAAATGTACCAGCACTTCGCTTCAAAATTACCAAAGAAACCTTAGCCAAAATTCTCCACGAGTTGCTCCTTTTATGACCTGCATCGAGCTGATTTTGTGCTTGATAGTCGATTGCTAAAAGGCACCAGTCGACTGTCCATAGTGTCGTTGTCTCACAACGAACTTAATCTACATTGGATTAATATAAATCGTCACACTACTGAGCTTCCGGATGATCACGACGCCCATCCATGGTAGTCGATCGCTTCAAGACCACCAATTACTCATACATGGCGCTCGATATGACACGATACACAACAATGAGCCATACGACTACTTGTTCGTCGATTTGTCATAATATCAGTCGATTACTATAAGTCAACTGAGCTCCCGAGTGTTGAACACTCGGCCAGTCGACTGGTCCATAACCCCAGTCGATTGGTAAACCTCAAACATGATATTTAAATAGAGTATGATCCCTTCATACTCCAACGGATACCCTAGCAATCGATTGTCTATACTAGTAGTCAACTACCCAGTCGACTACCATAGCTTTTGTGTTCTGGCCACTCATGATCAGTCGAATGTCGATCCATGGGAGTCAACTGCCAGTGACATACAACAGCAGTCGAGCTACAGTCGACTACTTTCTAGTCAACTAGTCAAAATCTCAGTCAACTGCTGCAAGTCAATTGAGCTCTCAAGTGCTAAATACTAGACCAGTCGACTGGTTCATAACCCTAGTCAACTGGTAAACCTCAAACATGAGGTTTAACCCAAGTATGATCCCCTCATACTTGATCGACCACCTTCAGCCAAGACCTAAGCCTTCTAGCCACCTCTATCAGCCTCACACCTCTCGGATCCCTCGAGTTCGTGACTCTTCATCCTTCGTGTTAGCCTGCAGGTATTGGCTATGTCATGCTAACCGAGTTCTTTATCAAGGTTCATTTGGACTTATGCTGCCAAGACCACATGCTTAGACTTTACACTGCCAAAACCCTCACCCTTTGACTTCCTTGTCAAGATCCATTTGGACTTACACCGCCAAGACTACACGCTTAGACTTTGCGCTGCCAAACCTACAAACTTGGACTTTCCCTTTGCCAAGTACTCATGACTTAGACTTTCCAATTACCAAGACTATGCTTAGACTTTCCATGCCAAGACCATGCTTAGACTTTCTCTTGCCAAGACCATTCTTGGACTTTCCAATTGCCAAAGTTCACTTGGACTTTACGTCGCCAAGACTACACACTTGGACTTATGCTGCTAATTACTTTTAAACTTTCCTTGTCAAGTATCCAAACTTAGACTTCCGAGATTGATTGCTCCAATAATCTCCTCCAAATGATCTCCTCCTTATGACTTTGGATATCACAATCATCCACTAGTCATATGGTCAACATATGGTCAAACAATATTGTCAAACAATGGTCAAACTCATTGTCAATCAATTGTCAAACATCAAAACACTACTTGAGTCCCACTTGAGTTTGGTCAACATTGACCCGAGGCCTATTGCATTAACGGTTTGGTCCAAAATGACATTAAATAGATAAAAACAAGTTCAATGTAGAATGACAATCATCCAACAAGTTTTATCCAAAGGCATATCAAAATATAAGTACCACCAACCTAATTCAAATATCTAATTCATTTTAAAATTCAAAGCTTGATTTATATGGATTGATCTCAGAGAGCTGCTTCACCACATAATCTCTCCTAAATGTCTTTAGCAATGCGAAGAAGTTGTCAACCTTGTGTTCATCCTTGAGAATGTGCTCCCCAACATCCATAATTTCTTGCTGAGAGAAGTCAGAAAGTTCCATTAACTCATCATATATTTTGATTTTTCTATCATTACTCTCAGTTTGTTTCTTGAAGTCGGTGGAAATTTCCTTCATCTCCTCATTAGCCTCCGCAATAACAGTAACATGCTTCCGAATCTCTCCCACCAAGTCACTTAAAATATCATCAGTCTTCCCTTTTTTACTTCTGGTGGTTGCCTTCTTACTTGATGAACAAACTAATGAATATGCAATCTCCATCTTAGATTTCCTTGTTTCATCTCTGACAAATTCTTCATCTTCATGACCTTTAGCATGTTCATTTATTTCACGCTCAAATGTGTCAGACTCTTCATTACATAAATTTATCTCTTCTACTGCATCAGTTGGGATTTCTGCACCAGCTCCTGTAGCACAATTTTTCCTCCACACAAACATCAAGTCATCAAGGTGGGGGAACTCTTTGTTTCGTAAGTCAATAGTAGCAAGATGACTCTAAATTAAAAATATATTATTAGAAATAAACCCACAATTATCAAATAATGAAAAACCACAAAAATAAAAAGAAAAAAAACTACCTAAACTCAATCATCAAAGGCATCCTTTGTTGCAGTAATACATTTCTCAACATCGTTCCACCCAAATCCACTGCTGTGATTCAACATTTCATTGATAGCATGGAACTACCTCTTCAGTAACTTATACCTTGACTCGATATGAGGGGTAGCCTTCAGATTAATTGATGACACTTTAACAACCATGAGTTTATCCAAATGTAACAAGTATCCAATTCGAAAACTATTCTCGCTCTTCCAAGTTGAATCTTTGCTCAACTCAAGAAGACAATCAACTAATACAACATCCTCTTGTTTTGACTACACATGTTTGGTGTTGTGAGTTTTTCTTTTGGACTTCGTTGACATTAAATTTTCTATTTGTTCAACTAGGGTTGATGGAACCAGATGTGAAGTTTGTGCATCCTTGGTCATTTCTACTACTTTTAGCATCTTATGACTCTTTTCTTCCATGAAAACTAAAATTAAACCATCCAAATAATATATTTTTCTTGCATAAAACATAATCACATTGTTCAAATGAATAATATCAAAATCCAGATACAATCAAATTGTTCAAACTATTTAAATGGATAATAAACATAACTACAACATAATCAAATATTTCAAATACATAGAAATGAAACCCAAATTTCTAATTGATGTAACTAGTCAAGCCACGTGGAGCTCAACCATGTTTAAGCTCATTTGAAAGCCTAATATATTTACATTTAACATGTGAGTCAATAGGACATATCTAACATCAGCTTAAGTTGTACATATCTAAGCTTATCTTATGTCAAGTATTAAGTGATTATTATCTCAATGAGTTAACAGAGACACAAGCAATAAAAAAATAATGAATATTCAAACCAAAGATTGCTATGCTCTACCGCTGACCCAAAATGCTTAATCTCAAGCAAATAGTTGTTCACTCATTTAAATATCCATTAGCTCACAACTTTTCCATATGAGTCTATACTAGGATGTCACAAACTCTCAACTTAAGGATTGACAATCTTGATAATCCCCCAAGTCTAACCTAGAGTCATCTCAAAATAATAAAATGGAAAGCTCAACACTGGCAAGTTTTTGCAGAAGTTTTTTTAGAAGGATAGCGATTTATGGTTTTTCCCTCCTTTGTCCTCTTGTGGTGGCTTTTGCGTGAAGAGTAACAAAACCTAGCTAAGGCTTCTTACATGTTTCGAGTGTGAGATTTATTTCAGAAGATGGTATTTTCTGTACATCTAAACAATTTTGTTGTGCATCAATTAAATCCCAAAATCTCAAAATCTTTCCGAAATACTTGCATTGGATAAATAAAAACTCAAAATCAGCATAAAATTAAATACCTGTGAAGAACTCCGCTAGAGTTCTTTGCGATCACGAATCGGAAAAGTCGTGCCTTGACAAGTGGGATGCCTTCGCGAGTGGAATGCCGCTAGGGTCCTTTGCGGAGTGGATGCCTTCGAACGTTGGTAGGATTTTGCGAGAGGATTTCGAACGACTCTGCTAGAGTTTCGCGATCGAGAGGAGTGAGTTTCGATCGTATAAGTCGGGAGAAAGCTGGGTAATAGTTTACGTAGGGCGGAATTGATATTTTATAAATTATCAAGGGTATTTTCATCTCAAAAGATAAAATGGAAGGATAATTTTGTGAAAAAAAATTGGTTAGCCTCAGAATCAGATAAAACCTTCAGGTGCGTTCGGTTGGGGATTTTTATTGATAACCTTGTTAGGTTATCAATAAAAATCTTGTTTGGTTTAGGTTATAAACAATTACCTGGTAATTGTTCATTACCTAGTTATGAACAAAAACCTTTTTAGGGGAATCGGAAAACCTTAGAGAACCAAAGTTTTTGTTGATTCCCGGGGTTAAGGAAATTTTTTTCCAATATTACCCCAAACAATATATTAAATGTCAATTTGTCAAAACTCAATCGATTTGTCGTCTGGCCGCCGATCGCCGCTTCGCCTTTAGCCGCTTATCGCCGCCATCACGGCCGCCGCTCGTTTTTAGTCGTTGCCGCCTTCGTCGGCCATCGCTTTTCGCCGCCGCTCGTCACGGGCCACCGTAATTGCCGGCCGCTCACGCCTCGCCGCCACTCGCCGCCACTCGCTCGCAATTGCCACGCACCGCCGCTCGCCGCCGTCTGCCGCTTCGCCGCCACGCCGGCCAAGCCGCCGCCGCCGTCGGGCCACGCCACCGCCGCCGCTGGTTGCCGCCGCGCGCTTATCATCGGGCCGCTGGCCGCCACCCATCGCCTGGCTTATCACGGCCGCTGATAATTTAGTAAAATGTTAAACTAAGTTATATATTAAAACCTCCAACCAAACAAGGTTTTTATCTAAGGTTATACTTTATTCCAAGGTTATGTTTTATTTCCTGGTAATCACATAACCAAGGTTATGTATGATTACTTGAACCAAACGCACCCTGCGTTTGGTTGGGGGTTTTTGTTGCTAACCTTGTTAGGTTATCAACAAAAATCTTGTTTGGTTTGGGTTATAAACAATTACCTGGTAATTGATCATTATCAAGTTATGAACAAAAACCTTTTTAGGGGGAATCGGAAAACCTTAGAGAACCAAGGTTTTTGTTGATTCCCGGGGTTAAGGAAACTTTTTTCCAATATTACCCCAAGCAATATATTAAATGTCAATTTGTCAAAACTCAATCGATTTGTCATCCGTCGTCGGTCACCGCCATTCGTCATTGCCGCCGCTCGCCGCCGGCGTCGCCGTCGCCATCGCCCGCTTGCCGTCGCCGCCGTCGCTGTCGCCGTCGCTGCCGCCGTCGCCGCCGCTGCCGCTGCCGTCGCCGTCGCCGCCGCTGCCGCCATCGTCGTGGCCGGGCTATCGCCTGTCGTCGCCGGTCGCCGCCGCCGTTGCCGTCGTAGGCCGCTTATACCGTCGCCGCCGCCGGCCGCGCGGTTGCCGCTGGCCGCCAGCGGGCCTCACCGTCATTGCCGTCGTCATGTTGCTGCCGCTGTCGATCCGCCGCCGCTTCATCGCCAAAATATATTTAAAATTACTAAGGTGTTGAGGGCTTGAGGTAATAATTTGTAAGACAGATAAAGTAACATGATTAAAAAAATAAATATTTGAAGTAACTAAAATCTTATAATTGAGATTCAATTATCGACTTACAAAATTGAGTACCGATGTTTTTGATTCTTTTCCAATGTTCTAAAATATTTAAATTTTGATAATATATAAATATAATTTTTTCTCTTTCAAATAGAGATTCAATTGAGATTTTTTAGCTTGAGTAATTATTTGATTTTGATATGTTATTATTTCCTATATTTATTAGAATAGTAGTGACAAGATAATAAAAAATAATTAGAGTATAAAAAATATTCTTTTGTTCTTTACTCTTAACTTTTTTTATACTTTATTGAGGTGTATGTGTGATAGAAGAAGATTGTAATGGTGAAAAACTTATCTTTTGACATTTCTCAACCCATGGCCAACATTCTACCCTAACCAACTGTCTAGACCCATGACGTAGTAGTAACTTTCAAGAGGCCAAAGAGGCAACCGCCTCAGGCCCCGACTTAGAAAGGGGCCCATAGAAAAAAATTTTAAAAACTTAATCGTAATTTTTAAAATATTATAGAGTTTTTTATAATATTATAAAAAATAATTAAAGTGTATAGTAAACCTACTCACTTTCATAACCGATTAAAAAACTTTCACTTTTTATGGAAAAAATATTTTAAAGGGCTTAATCATAATTTTTAAAATATTGTGAGGATTTTTTTATAATATTACAAAAAAATTAAAAGGTACAGACTGACTTCTTCCTCCTCATTCATACTTCGTAATATCTTTTTCCGTCGACCTCTTTAATTTTTCTCTCTATTTTTAATCCTAAAATTTTTATTAAATTCTAATCCATCTCCCTATCAATTTTTTATCGTCGTCGTCATTGTCAGTATCATCACCGTCGCAGACATTGCTTATCGTTGTACAATTGGACCGTGATTGCTAGCATCGTCATCGTCTCACTTCATATTAAATTGATCATTGAGAATTTGAGGTGGAGTTAATCTTGAACGATAATTTATTTTACAGAAGAAATATGACTTTGTTAGTTATGTTATTCTTAATCCTAATTCCTAAAAATATATTTTACATTTAAATAATTCAAATAGAATCGATATTCTTAATCTAATTCCTAAGAATCTATACATTCAACTTTCTCAATTTTAAGTAGAATACTTCATCCGTATTATCCTGCTAATAAATAAATTTCTTTGATAACTAAATTTAACTTTAGAATTTATAGAACCATCCTGCTAATAAATAAATTTCTTTGATAGCTAAATTTAACTTTAAAATTTATAGAAAATTAGTTATTTAATTAAAAAATTGATCGAGTGACTTGTTTGATTTCAACGAAGTGTAAGAGAGAAATTGAAAGTCAATGACATAATTTATAAGTAGGTTTAATTTTAAAGAGCACTTGAAAATGATTTTATAGATATTATACCGAGTAAATTATCATTATTAATTTTAAATTACTCTTTTTTTTATTATCATAAAGTTATTATTATTTTACAATGCAATGTGCATTTAAGGATTAATGTTATTTTATACACAAATGATTCTTAATTTATTTTTTTACAAAAATATGCAAAAATATATTAGCAAGAGTCAAAATTGAATTTATTTGATTTTAAGAAATGATATTTTATTTTTATTTTTAATAATTCAAATATTCAAGAGACAAAGGAAAGGAAGAAAAGTCTATGAAAACTAGACGACTAGTATTTATATAATTATTTTAAATATTTATTAACTTTTTATTGATGTAATATATTATTTCTAATTTATTTATGTATTTATTATATTTGTTATTTATAAATTAAATTTTATAGTAATTTATCATAATAAAAGGGTCTATTTTTGCTGTGAGTCGCTCCGTTTAGGCCCGGCAAAATGGCGGGTTGATAAAAGTTCAACCCAACCCGCTTAAATTGTTTGGCGGGGCGGGCCAACCCGGCGGGCCTAACCCAACTTGACAGCTCTATCGCCCGTCGCCGACCGCCGCCGTCGGCCGCCCGTCGTCAGCCGACCGGGCACTATCGTCGGCCGATCGCTGTCGTCGTCATTAATATTTTTGTCGTTGTTGTCGAATTGATTGAGCAAAGATAAAGGATAATTTAGTAAAATGTTAAACTAAGTTATATATTAAAACTTTCAACCAAACAAGATTTTTATCTAAGGTTATACTTTATTCCAAGGTTATGTTTTATTCTTTGGTAATCACATAACTAAGGTTATGTATGATTACTCTTCTTAGATTTTCCTATTCCGGATAATACAACCTCATTTGTTGATGTGTCGTGTATTCAATATTACTTGTTAATCTTTTACATCTTGAACCAAATAAGATATTTGTAGATAATCTTGAATAGATAGATAATCAAGATTATCAATAAACACTCTGAACCAAATGCTCACTAGGAATTTATAACCTAAAGTTCCTGGGGGGTCCTCTGCAATCAAATTCTAGGAGGCACCCAGTGGATTGCTTTGAACAAAGAAGGTTCTCAAGGGAGCCTCTTCCCAAAGAGCCAGCAGCCCCTTCTGTGCCAAGATTCTGGTAGAGGAGCTACTTGTAAATTTCTAACCTCCTTAGGTGGGGAGTATATCGGTTCCTCTAATCTGAAGGATTATCTATTCCAGTTTGAAAATATGGCTCTTCTTCACTAGTATATTGATGGGATGAAGTGTTCTGTATTATTGACGACTTTTTTAGTAGGTCTCTCGCATAACAATAATTCAACACTTTAAAACCTAACACCATCAACTCTTTCGATAACTTTTGCTCTACATTCTTGCACTATCTTGCTAATTGCGAGAAATACCAATAGACCCCTGAGCGGCCTATTCAATATCAAGAGTCATTTCGAAAATACATCAAGCATTTTACCAAAATGATATTGGAGGAACCTTTTTCCATGCTCGACGTGTTGATCAGCCTCTCCTAGGATTTGAAGGAGGAGAGCTTCTTTTGATTTTTGAAGAAGTGCCCAAACTTATCAGTCGAGTCCAAATGTACATTAATATTAAACAAGTGTAATGCCTAAGAGAGGAGTAGAAAGTTGTTTCTTGACATGATGTTTCGACTGAGATACAAAGATGTTCAATGATGAAAGCGGCTTGACCGATGACTCGGATTATTTGTTGACGCGGTTGGACTTGCTAAAGTGACGGTTTCGTTAACTCGGATGGGTTTGTTGAGTTGTTTCAGCTAGTGCCGAATGATGTATCACGGACGATCGAGAAAAAAAAAATTGCAAAGGAAACACAATTAAGAGGGTGCCGAGGGAGATCTCGGCTAAGTCCCTTCGACGCTCAAGTAAGGAATAAGTAGAGAAAAAAAAAAGGAGAAGCAGTGAATGGAAGACCGAAGGATTAGAGGATTTTCGAACCTGACCCCTCTTTGATCTCCTCGAGTTACCTTTATATAAACGGATCTATTCTTACGGAGCGGTACAGAAGGTATAAGCGGCATTACTCTTTAAAACAAGGACCTGTCGTTTTTAAAAATAATAGAGGATATTATCTTCATAAATGCTACAGGCGTATGAAGAGTAATTAATGTCACTCGCGTGGTTGATGAGAGACAAGATTCAATTAATGCGGCGGACATGCCTCCTTGAGATGGGCATGGTAGTATGTTTTCTTGTAGTATGAGGCCTCCGACAAATAATGCCTCGTTGGACATCTTGACTTTAATGACTATCATGTCACTTGACCTGCTGAGATATAAGCTAGCTGAGATATACGTTTGTCGAGACATAATATTGAAGCCTGCTATAACACCTGCCGAGATATAGTGCTTCCGGAATGTCATACGGTTGAGCCGAGATATAGTGCTTTCGGAATATCATACGATTGAGTTGAGATATAGTTGTAAATATGATGTGACCTAATCCTAGGTCAGTTCTAACCGGTATCACTTGATCTACCAAAAAGCTAGAGGAACAAGCAGACTTTCATCTTTGAGATTGTTTATTCTCTACACTCACCTCAAGCTAAAGGGAGAAAGCTCTAAATGTACAAGAACTAAATTTTTCAATATCTACCATATTATACTATAGAAGAGAATGATGTGACTGTAGAGTTCGGATTGAAATGTAAAAAAATTACAAGCGCTTCTTTGATTTACCTTTGGTGATCGATAGAAGTCATTTGGACTCTGATTTTATCTGACTCACCTGTTGACGATGTGTTCTAAAAATCCATGGGACGTGACCGATTACTTTCAGAGATTAATCGTACCGAAGATTCGGATATTCTTCATAACTTATACTCCTCCTATCAAGACTACAATTATGTCATTCGAAATTGCCAAAAGCTAAGTTCACGATCCAAAGGAGGAGCAAGGGAAAACCCTCGAGCGATGATGAAATATCTTTTGAGTAATGGAATAATTTGACCAAATTATAATGGGATTTTTAATACATTTTTTTAAATGGGTGACTTTTCAGATACTACTTTTTGTAATAAATGCAAAAAAAAACACAGTAAATATATCATAAAATATTTTTTTAAAAGAAAAGTTTAACATTCGTAACCGTTATAAATGCATCACTATTTGCACCAACGAATGACATTTATATAAAATAATATATAAAAATTTATATACTTTAAAATATAATTTAACAAAAGTGTAAGATTAATCAAATATTTATTAGGATTATACGATGTAATTTTTTTTTTGAAAATAAAACATTAGTTTATATTAATTTATTTAAAATGTCACCCCTGGATCGTGATGTTGCCGTGTCTGAATCCGTCTCTATAAACAGGCGGAGCCGACGTATCGTTTCCTTCGTCACGAAGTCGTCAATACGAAATTAGCCACGACACGATGCCAAGCATTGTAACGCCACCGCTACGCCGTCGCCCCACGCGGTGTCGAAACCGTTGCCTGCTGTCCGATCGCCTCCGCCCTTTATAACGACCCCGAACCAATTTCTTCCCCCAAATTCGTTTCTTCCCTCAAACTTCCGTCTCCCCAATTCAACAATGGCCGAGGAATCGCTCCCCCACGTCGCCGTCGCCCACCCTTCCTCATCCGTAAGCGTGTCCTGATAATCTTGTTCAATTCGATTTTGGTTTCTGATTTATTCGAAAGTGAAGAATCCTATCGGTGTGGTGATGTAGCCCGAACCGGGGCCGGAGGAGGGGCGT
This sequence comes from Wurfbainia villosa, assembly GCA_025175895.1. Taxonomy (NCBI): domain Eukaryota; kingdom Viridiplantae; phylum Streptophyta; class Magnoliopsida; order Zingiberales; family Zingiberaceae; genus Wurfbainia; species Wurfbainia villosa. The sequence goes on along the minus strand of JAKLTH010000072.1, from coordinate 4,602,307 downwards.
GAGAGGCTGAGGTACCTGGATTTCGTGAACGCGGCCGCCATCCAGACGTTGCTTTGCGCTTCTCGGATCTATGGATTTTTCAAGGAGAGCGCAGGGCCGCTGAAGCCCGGCGTCCAGAGCCTCGAGGCTACTGTCAAAACTGTCGTTGGGCCCGTCTATGACAGGTTTCGTGATGTTCCCGACGACTTCCTCAAATTCGTCGACCAGAAGGTTCATTTTTTATCCTATTCCTCTTATCTGTGCTTTGGTGTTCCTCAAGTTTGCCCCTTTTTTCATCTAAAAAATTGGAAGCAAAGAAAATGGGGAATATTTGTTTTGAAAAAATTTGAACTGCTAGAGAATTTCTGCAATAGAACGATTAAAACAAAAGTAATCATAGAATTGTAAAAAAAAAAAAAAAAGACTTTTTGTTGAAAAGCACAGTCTTGTGCAGGTAGGTGAATCGGTGGAGGAGCTGGAACGCCGCGTCCCTTCAGTTGTGAAGGATGCCTCGGCGATGGCCGGGTCAGCCGCCAGCGAGGTCCGGCGCACGGGCCTGATCGCTTCTACTGCTGGCCTCGCCCACTCCGTCTACGCCGACTACGAGCCGGCGGTCAAGGCGCTCTGCGCCAAGTATGAATCTGCCGCAGAGCTGGCTGCTGCGTCTGCCTGGCGGTCGCTAAACCGCCTCCCGCTGGTCCCCCAGGTGGCCCAGGTCGTCGTTCCCGCCGCTGCTCACCTCTCCGAGAAGTACAACCAGGCGGTCACCTACTCGGCCGACAAGGGCTATACGGTCTCTGCCTACCTCCCCCTCGTCCCCACGGAGCGTATTGGCCGTGTCTTCTCAGCCGAGGCGACCGCTCATTGACCTCTTCATTGTGGTCTGTGGAGCTACCCATCAATATTTTTTTCTTTTGCCTAGCGAGGTGTTTGTCCTCCATTGTAATATGTGTCCGTACACTTAAAGATGATTTATCTCTTTTTATTTAATTATGATGTCAAAGATAAAAAAATATATGGGGTGAATATATTACCTTTTACACTGAGAGATTAATATTTTTTTTTATTTTGGATAAAAATATTTTTAAAATTTTGTCAAATTTCGATTCCATCTTGTATAATAAAAAATATAACATTTCTCTCCCTGCGCATATATCGCTCCTATTCTGCGGTTGAATTCGAAGGTGAGGTGTGCATTGACGATCCACGACCGAATCTAGAGGCAGGGCATGTGTCGATGATCCGCAGTGGAATTTGGACGTGGGGTGTGCGTCGACGATCGACAGTAGAATTCCGAAGTAGGATATGCGTCGACGATCCACGGTTGAATCCAAAGGTAGGGTGTGCATCGATGAGATAGGGGAAGGACGACTTTGCTTCCGTGGTGGGTCGTACGTCAACGAGATAAGGGAAGATCATCGGAACTTGGCTCTACTGTTGCAATGGGTCGTCGACAAGGCAAGTGAAGATATGTGGAGCTTGCTCAGCTTCCTATTTAGACAGCTATGTGCTGCCTATTTAGAGTTTGAAAATGTAATTCCAAAAACTCTTGACCATCCTCTAGTTCCTGATTCTAACTAAATTTATTTCAACAAAATGAAACAATGTTATGTCTGCTACATGAACATTACTTTTCTGTGTTTTAGGGATACCCAAGATTGATAAGCTGGAAATTGAAGGAAGAGGCTTCAACACAAATTTATATGTTGTTCGAGGTATATATAGTGGGGGTAAAGAAGGCAAGAGCAGAATCCAGTGGCATAGATCAATGGTTGGAAGTCCTGATTTAATTTCCATACCAGGTTAAACCAAAATATACTAAAGAAGATAATTGAGTTCCCTCTTTTCAAGGATTGAAAATTATTTTAAGACATAACTTCTGTTTATTATGATGTATTTGGTCAAAGAAAAATGTTAGAAAGAGATCATCTTTAGCCAAGTGAAATATTTGCACTAATATTTTTCAAAAGGAATCTTAAATTATTTGACTATTTTGATTTCTTTTTTCATTTGATTTGGTTCAACCAGTAATGATTTGAATCGTCCAATTATAGAATTGTTGAATATTCAATTTGGTTCCACCAGCTATTCGACCAGTTGTGTGAAAATGTCTACCAATTTTATATATCTCTGGAATTGTTGAGAACTAAGTGCTTCAGGTATTTTTCGAAGTTGTTTCCCTCTGAGAGATGAGTACTATGTTGTCATTCTTATACAGTGAAAATACTTCTCGCCAAATGGTAAGATTAGACAGCCAAATTTGAAATAGAGTCCAAGTTTAAATACTATCAAATAAAGCATGAGTTAATTCAAGTTTATCCGAAGTACATTTAAGTTCAGTTCGATAATTAAATCGATAATAAAGTCGTATGTCATACTATGATATATCAAAATAAAATTTATAATTAAACCGAACCCCCTCTATATAAATGTAGCAAATGATTCGGATCATCTCTCAATGAATGTAATCGATATAATTGTTGTCCTTAGGATTGCTTTCGTTTAGGTTTTCTATATGATTGGAGAGTTTTAGAATTTAAATTCTAACCTGCGATTGCAAAGTAATTAAAATATTCAACAAGTAAAACAATATATGAAATATAACAACACTTGAAAGGCAGAAATTGAAGCAATAGAATTGTAAGAAACATTTAATCGAACATATAACATACACAATTAAATTAAAATAAACTAAGCTAACCAAATGTAAGGAGAAAATTGACAAACACTTGACATGTAGATAATTAATCTAAACTAAACAAAAAGATAAATGATCTAATCAACCCAATATATATTCGAAGGTGAATAAGTTCCTCATGGCTAAGTCAAATGGAGCTAGATCGAATCTTCGAAAGCGACGATGGATGTGGAATATTGATGCAAACTCTGTAATACGTGAGCTTGATGAATCCTCTATTGAGGATCAGACTTGCAGTAGAGGGGGAGGGGGGGGGGGTGAATAGCATTTTCGCGATTTCGTCGATTGTGATCGTGTCGTGCTTGTCTATGAAAACGTTATACACAACGGAATATAATACAAATAGAAATAAAGACAAAACACATGTACAATATAATATTTTACATGGTTTGGAACTAGAATTCCTACTCCACAGCGACATTCTAGTGATCTACCCTCACTATGAACTCTCTCCTTCTCAGTATAACACCAGAGGTAGAGAAATCTCATGCAATAACTTTACAACACAAAGGTTATACCAAATACAACCAAAATACAAGTATACAAAGAAAATGAAAGAAGAAAGTGAAAACACTTTTACAAGATTACGATGTTACTTGCTTGCTTTGGATGACTTTTGAAGATCTGAAATGCAGCAACACTTCGCCTCAAAATCACCCAAGAACCGCTGTGAAAATCTTCCTCCTCGAGATCCATTTAAAGCTTCTGTCAAGCTGGATTTTTGCCTTCCAATCGACTGCTCTTACCTAGCAGTCGACTGGCCTCAATGTCGTTGTCTCACAATGACTCCATCCACGCTAAAATATGCCCAATTGATACCTCAGCAGTCGACTTTCCTTATCAACAATCGACTATTATCCAGTAGTCAATTGGTCAATCGACTACGCAACAATCTGTAGACTGCTAAAATGCCATCAGTCGACTGCCTATACATGACAGTCATTTGCTGAAGGCCAGTCGATTGCCCATACATGACAGTCGACTGCCAGTGGCACACAACAGCAGTCGAGCTGCAGTCAACTACTCATCAGTCGATTGGTCATAATCTCAATCGACTGCTATGAGTCAACTAAGCTTCCGAGTGTTGAACACTCAACCAGTCGACAGGTCCATAACCCCAATCGACTGGTAAACCTTAACCATGAGGTTTAACCCAAGTATGATTCCCTCATACTTAATACTCACCCATAGTCTAAACCTAAGTTTTCTAGCCACCTCCATCAGTCTCATGCTTCTCGGATTCCTCGAGTTTGTGACTCTTCATTCTTCGCGTTAGCCTTCAAGTATTTTCATCGGCTATGTCATACTAATCGGGTCATTTGCCAAGGTTTATTTAGACTTATGTCGTCAAGACACATGCTTGGACTTTACGCCGCTAAACTTACACCCTTGGACTTTTATATTTTCAAGACTCATGCTTGGACTTTACGCCGCTAAGGCCCATGCTTGGACTTTATGCCGCCAAACCTACACCTTGGACTTTCACATTGCCAAATACCCATGACCTGGACTTTCAATTGTCAAGTACCCATGACTTGGACTTTCCTTGTCAATACCATTCTTGGACTTTTCAATTGCCAAGATCAAGCTTGGACTTTCACATGTCAAGTATTCATGACTTGGACTTCTCCATTGCTAAGTATCCATACTCGGACTTTCCCTTGCCAAGAATCTAATCTTGGACTTCCGAGGTTGATTGTTCCAACAATCTTCCCCAAATAATCTCCCCCATATGACTTTGGATATCCCAATCATCCATTAGTCATATGGTCAACATATGGTCAAATGATATTATTAAACAATGGTCAAACTCATTGTTAACCCATTATCAAACATCAAAACACTACTCAAGTCCCACTCGAGTTTGGTCAACATTGATTCGGGGCTTATTGCACCAACATGCTTCAAACTCCCTCGAATCTGATTGAGCTTGGAGAAGTTTCATCGGAACGGAACTCCTCCTTGAATCCATAGGAAAAGGTAGATGAAGTGGAAGATGGGGGACATCGACGAAATCTCTCGATGAAGCAGTTCCTCCTCGAATCTACAAGAGGAAAATGGGTGGAGGAGGGTGAAGGCGTGTGTTAGGGCTCTAGGGAAAATTAGATGAACAATGTGTCGTTCCACTGTTACAAATTAGAATTTATAAGTAACTAAACCCCTCTACACTAATATAGCATAGAGATGACTCGGGTCATCTCCCAATGAATGAAATTAATAGAATGGTTGTCCTAGAATTATTTTGTTATTACTTTGAGTTTTTTTTGTTAAGATTGGGGGGTTGTGATTGAAATTCTAAACTTAATGAAAGACTGTGCATGGAATTAAAACTCTAACCTAACAATGCAAGTAATTAAAATATTCACCAAGTAAACAAAGCTGGAATTTAATCAAACATCTCAAGTGTAGTAATTTAAATGATGAAAATTATAGAGGAATTAAGTCAAACACTTAATGCGAACAAATGTAAAACTAACATAGATGTAAGGAGCATTTAAACAAATAATTGACATACATACAAATTAAAGTACTCTAGGATAAAACAAGAAAATAATTGATCTCTCCTTCAATGCTGATCAATGATGATACAACGAAGGTGGGAACCCTCTGACCCCTCACGGTGGTTGGTGGCTATCGACATTGTGGATGACGCTACTCCTCTTCATACCCTAGGAGGAGAGGTCGATGGAATCCCTTTTGTAAAATACTGAAATTAAAATATGAAATTTAATGGCCAAAATTTCGGGGAAATAATCCTAGGGATTATTTTCGGGATTTTTAGGGAATTTTAGGAATTTTTCTGGATTTAAACAGACTCCGTACGAGACTTTTACGGGGATAAAATAAATAGACTTTTGGTGGGGTCTATTTAAGGGGTTTAATACACGATGAAAACCTAATTATCTATTTCCCTTATTTTTTTTTCCCCGCCCCGCCGCGACATCACTTTCCTTCGGCAGTTTCTCTTGCGAGCCCTCTTCTCCGCGACGATCCCTTCTTCCCCGAGCCCGAGTCCTTGCGTCGACCGTTCCTCCGCAAGCGCCGGCGGACATCATCGCCTTCCCGGTGCTCCGGCCGCCGAGGGTTTGCAGCAACCGCCGAGGGGGCCTTATTCGCGTCGTCCCACTGACCCTCGTCGCGCTCACGCTGAGCAGCGCCTCTTCTCCTCAGCGCCGACGAGCGTTCGCCTTCCGGTGCTCGAGCCGTCGGCTACTATTCTTCGTGTCCGACCACCCGAGTCCTGCGGCCATTGTCCCTCCGCAAGCACCGCCACCGTTGCCTTTCTCGGTGCCCAGTCGCGACCCCAGCCGCCGCTGCCTCCACCGCCACACCTCGTCGTCGGTTCCTCTGCCCTAGGCAATGGCCTCGGTTGTTCTCCGACGGTCTGCCACCGAGGAGATCTGCATGGGAGGAGTTTCCCAAATTTCCGGTATATATAGTTTCTCTGTTTACTTCGTCTGTTCCAGTGGTTGTTGTTTAGGTGAAGAGGAACGGCTATGAATTTGAGGGGGTTGCTGGCTGAGAGGGTTGTGGAGGATTGTAAATGGCTGTGAGTTATGTAGGGTTCCAATTAAGGTTCATTAGATCCCTAATTTCGTGCAAGGATTGGCTGTGAACAATCTTTGAGCCACTGTAAATTGAGTTGGGGATCTAATTTTGGGAAAGGATTGATTGTCGATGGAATTTCTAGGGCGGGTGAGCTTGATTGGTCGGTTTAGGTTGATTCGGGTGTTGATCGGTTGATTTGTATGATATTCGGAGGATATGGGATTTGGGTGTTATTGCTTGATCTTGAGGATATCTTTGTAAGTGATGAATTAGGTTAATTGATTTGGAAATTGGTTTGGGTTAATTGGGTTATAGAAGGAAATCGATTAATTATTCGATTTGTCATTGAATTGTATATTTTGTGCTTGACTATAATTATGCTATATGCGAGTTTGATCCACGAGCGGGTCCCCATCGTGACTTCTTCTTGCGGATATATATATTCAAAGTGGTATTTTGACTTAACGCTTAGATTAAGTCAAATTGATATGCTAGTTAGGATAGCTTACAATAATTTTTCATGTTTATATGCCTAGTATGTTTTGGTGCCTACTAGATACATGCATGTGATAGGATATGATTATATTTACCGTTTGATTTGGATCATAGTATGTGGATTAGGATATGTACATATTGGTTGTACATATCATTCGGATAGGTATATTATGAGTAGGATTTACATGCTTTAGTATCATGCACCATTTTCGCATGATTGCATGCTAGTGACGGGGTTCCATTATTGTTGAGCCCTGACTAGTTACATGCACTAACGCCACTCATGGGTTAGTGGTACATCGAGGGTGTGTGCGGTTGCTGTCGTCGAACTACCGTCCGCTCATGGGTAGCGATGAGGCGCGTGGTAGCGGGCGGATCCCTCCTCTGGCCTATGACACCAGGAGATGAGAGCTTAGCTCCCCCACTATGTTTGGGGCAGGAGGATAGGTGTACTCCGACAGCATCCTGTCCACTCGGTCACTCAGGAGCAGTGATGGCAGAGTGCACAGTTGTCATAGCCCTACCCACTCAGCTTCACCATTGCGTGTGAGGCGGCTGACTGGCGTCAGGGGTGACCATGTCATTGGCACGACATGCATTTTGCACTGATTGCATTTTGTATTGTGTTTGCTGCATTATTGTATTGATGCCTTGGATGTGCATATGATTGTCATGCATACAGGATACATGTTTATATATGGTCAGGACTCTATTACTTCTAGTCAGGCACATGCTCCTATATCAGGGTAGGAGATTAGTAAATCTGATCATTTTGTATTTCTTGCTTGCATACCCTTTTTATGTGAGACTGTACTGGCATGATATTTTTATTGTTAGCTATACCTGATTTTGCATATCTACTATACCCGCAGAGTTCTTTGAACTCACCCCGTTGATTTATATCTATTTCAGGATGAAGCTGTCAGGAGAGTCCAGCTGCCAAACCCCCTCGTCGTGGAAGTGTATTTGGTTGTTTTTGGTTTTGGATATCTTGTTTAGAAGATGTATTTAGGACTGGAATTGGATTTATGTATTCGTGGGTTTTTGGTGTCCTTATGGACCTCTGTTCGGAGTTTTCTTCGAGATTGGATTTTTGATTGAGTATTCCTGCCCAGATGGCAGAAGGGGTAGGTTTATATGTGATATACTTTTGATTAGGTCATTTGTTTGTAGGCCTGAGGCCTAATTATACTCTGCGTGTGTTGTTTGGATTCCGGTCGTGTTGACCGATGTATAGTGGCCGTGTAGGCCTTGTATGTAAATTGAGATTGTCACCCGTACAGGGGAGATGCTGCCGGATTTTTCGTCTGGCGGGGTCTCCTTCGGGGCGTGACAATTTATTTGGTATCAGAGCGCCTAGGTTTTCGAGTTCCTAGGGGTTTTTTGGATTTTTCGGAGTTCGCCACGTTTGGCAGGTTTTACGAGGTAATTTGGAAAATTTTGGATTGATATGGATTTCCGATGATTTTATATTTCGGAATTCGAGGATTTATGACGAGGTCTATATGGGGATTTGGCAGCGACAGAACCTCTCCTGCGGCAAAATAGGTATGATGAAAATTTTATATATTTTTACTTCTAGTAACATCTGTTCTAGTAGCATCTGTAATAATTTAACAGATATGAGACGAGGTGGGCGTGCACCTGCACCGAGACGTAGTGCAGGGTAACCACGCAAGAGGACAGTGAGATCTCTGGTTATGGAGTTGTCAGAAAGGGTCTATTGAGTTTTGACTCATGTGTAGACTCGTAGTAGGGGTCGCCCACCAAGGTGACCAGCCGGAGTTGTCGTAGTGTTTATACTCCAGGTTAGATTTGACTATGTGTTTAGTGGATAATAGGAAATAACATTTAGTGTATTGGTCACTATTCGTAATCGTGGATGGAGTTGACCACAAATGACTTGTTTAGTTTGTGAGTCTTGAACCTGTATCGAAAAGATGAATTGTCTTTGAGAGCTGACTGATATCGAGTCAGAAAGCAGGGGTCAAGTCGTCACATTGGTTGTGGAAATCAAGGACTACAGTGTTAGAGATTTTCACTAATTATACTAGGCAGATTATTACTCTGTGGGGCAATGGACAAAGAATGTATACTATTGTTGATACAGTCCTTGGAGGTTTAAGTTACGAAGTTCCATAGGGATTTTGATCCTTGAGCAGCTTGAGCCTTAGATTGATAACATTGAAGGTACTGATAAGTACCTAACTGGTATTTATATAGGAGTGGAGATAGTTTCTTACTATTGCAATGATCAAGTTGTTACTTGGTGGAATATGTAGAAGGAATTTATTTGGGGAAATAACCCATTACGGGATCACGGGTTCAGGATGTTTTCGAGAGACGGTATTTCTCCATGTTATTTTGTATGACTCATTGTTGGGAAATGCTTGAGCCTTAAGTTGAGTGATTAATTGATAATGGATTTCACTATAGAGTTTACTAGAATTACAGAGTTTACCCCCACTTAAGGGCTCAAGATAGTGATTGAGTTGTTTTCGATCACCACGATTTATTTGCTTACATTTGGATTAGGATAGTTGGATTTTTTTTTCCATCAGATCCTATTAGGAGGCATTAGGGTGAGTCATATTTATAAAAATGACTGCAACAAGGGTCTCAAGAGAATAGTGTAGTCAATCTAGTGATAATAACCTACACTTCGGATAAGGTAACGGTAGGAGTCGTGAACGTGCTTTTCTAGCTGAATTCACGTGACATTATTTCGTTCCCATGTTGATGTTCGATATTGATCAAGGCTCTGTCTCAGGAATAAAAGATTGATGAAACAACTCATTTCCCTGTGGAAAACAGGAATATGGATTTAAGTTTTCTCCTCAGATATATGTCGCTATCAGAAGTGGTTTGTACACTTGTGGAGATATGAGGCTGGTTGTATGGTTCTTGAAGAAAATGATAGGAAGAGGTGTATACACCTAGATTCATACAGTTACCAGATTCTTATTCTAGGTCACTGTGAAATAGGGAATCCGTTAAGAGCAGAACTTGGATGAGTTTGCATCTTTACTCGAAAGGAATTGTAGATGGTTGAAGGATTGATCATTGACGTATTACTATAATTTACCTTACTTGATGAAAGATTGAGAGATACAGGTGTTTACAGATATCTATGGTTAAAACATGTACAGATAGGATTAAAAGGATTTTCATATTTGGATCATGTGGATTAATAGTGTTTCCACTGATAGGTGAGATGTTGAGATGATTACTGTGATGATTATCACAGGGGTATGAAAATGATTTTGGATGTTTATAGGTTGATTGATGGAAATGTTATATTATGGTGAGAGAGTTGACTTAATTGTTTTATAGTTGACTTGGTTGTTATGATGTGAATATCTGGATATTAACTTGGAGGTTATGCTTGTGACATGATGGTATAAGAATGTCTCTCGGATGCCTGTATAATTCGAGAGCAATCAGATGTAGTGTTGGAGGAACTTCTAGGCTTGCCGCAGTATAGGCAAGTAGAGTAGGCGATCGGAGTGATTTCGAAAATAGTTTCGATATCGAAGATCCCCTACTGTGAGATAATTTATTTGGTACTGAGGTAATGTTATTTTTACGAGCTAATATTTTTACTTATGGTGCGTTGGCTGAGGGCTAGTGTAAAGCGCACAAGGTTGTTAAAGCTCGTGATGTACTCAAGGCAATGTCATTCAATTGGCTGTAAGCCAATCGAGTTGCTTAGATACCGTCATCGATCGGTCTTTCAAAGTTGGCAAGGTTGATGATGCTGAGAGGTATTTGTTGGAAAGATGATTTTTCAGGGGATAATTTAGTTGGTATCAGTGTTGCTTAACACTATGAGAATTGGAAGAATCTAAGTTCTAATTAAAGGAGGTGTTGGATGGGATATTTGTTGTCCCAGTATTTTATTTCTTGGGGAGCTTTGGAACTCATTGTACAATGAGAGATGAACCTTTGAGGTTATACATCAATTATCGATGATGGAATGCGGTAGTGGTAGAAGGAAATGAATATCCTTCATGGTGGATTGAGGATCTATTTAGATCAGCTATAGGACACCTGTGTATACTCTTGGATTGATTTATGATTGGTGTGTTGATATTGTAGTGACAGGGTGTCATACAATTATCAAAGTTATAGGGATGATTGATATATCATCAGCCTAGAGTAAAGAGGATGCAGGTGTATAGTGGTGACAATTTCATAGTTGGTATGAATTGTACGAGGTTTGATTATCTTATTTGACTTATTGTGGATTTAGGAAATCGTGTATTCTGGACACGATTGGATCATTTATGATGGTGGCAGTTGGAGTTGAGCACTCGACCACCTATGATGATGGTTTTCTCGTATGGATTTGATTATTACCATAGATATGGATAGGATGCTCTAGCGGTATTACACCGCTGATTGGTGATGAAATTTATTTGGTCTGAAGCTTGTGAAACTAGTTTCAGGGCTCAGACGATGGTTGACTTTTACACCAGAGTTGTTTGATCATTCTCGGGTGGAAGGAAGGGTATTGTATGCGGATGCAATGTTTCAGAGAAGGGAGCGTTTCTGATTTAGTTGATTGAGACGTATCCCATGGTTATGTCAAATGAGGAACTACGAGATGGGTTGTCATATATATATATGACGTGGACCTAGTAGGAGTTGTTATGTTGTTTAGTAGAGGTGAGGAGCAGATATGCTTATGAGGTTTTAGCTAGCTACTGTGTAGTTGCATTTGAATTTAGGAAGAGTTACTATTGATTCAGGAACAACAGATAGATTCCTGTTGTGATGATAGAGAGCATCTACCATAGAGTTGTACTTTTGCTCTACCGGGTTAATTAGTGATATTGGAATTTGTATGTAGTAGGTGGCTAGATAGCTACCTGACATCTTGACTGGCTATGAGTCCCGGTCGTAGTAGCATGTCGTTGCCCGTAAGTAGTGCCTTTGGTATTACCTCGAGAGTCACGAGGCTTTATCATGATATTTTTGATAAGTATTGCTGAAGATTGCAATAGGTTCTATATGTTGCAGATGTATCAGATTGTATTCGGAAAATAGTAAGTATTGAAACGTTCTCCATGGAGGAACGACAGGCGGAACTTAGTTGACTTGGGATCGCGACTGTGTGTCAACTAGTAAAGGTGGAATATTAATAATCAGTAAGGTTCTGTACCAAGAGGAAAGTGGGAGCCTAGTATGATGGACGGTGTTTGGAGATTATTTGGAATTCGGAAAGGGCTTAGTATGATTAGCTAAGTCCGCTCATTTTCGTTCGATCCATACGATGAGTTTGTTGAATTGCTGGATAGGTTATACTATGGCGATTTCCAGTTCATGGAGGATCTGTGAGTATCGTATGTGATAGCGTGATTTACCTTGGATTATGGATAGTCTTTAACAGTCGGATATAGAGATCCACTCATCTGATTAGGTACTTGTTATAGGTGGACGAAATGAAGATACTATTCATATTTTGGAAGGGCTGCTAGAAGCAAGTGTGATTTGATGTTAAGGGATATCAGTAACCCCACTTAGTCACTTGAGGTGTGACTTGTCTCCAGATGCTTGAGATGGTTGTTGGGACATCTCGTACTAATATACGAGTAGAAAATTTGGGGACCAAATTTTTATTAGTGGGGGAGAATGTAAAATACTGAAATTAAAATATGAAATTTAATGGCCAAAATTTCGGGGAAATAATCCTAGGGATTATTTTCGGGATTTTTAGGGAATTTTAGGAATTTTTCTGGATTTAAACGGACTCCGTACGAGACTTTTACGGGGATAAAATAAATAGACTTTTGGTGGGGTCTATTTAAGGGGTTTAATACACGATGAAAACCTAATTATCTATTTCCCTTATTTTTTTTCCCCGCCCCGCTGCGACATCACTTTCCTTCGGCAGTTTCTCGCTGAGCCCTCTTCTCATGACGATCCTTCTTCCCGAGCCCGAGTCCTTGCGTCGACCGTTCCTCCACTAGTGCCGGCGGACATCATCGCCTTCCGGTGCTCGGCCGAGGGTTCTGACAACCGCCGAGGGGGCCTTATTCGCGTTGTCCACAGCCGCAGCCCTCGTCGCGCTCCCGCGAGCACCGCTGCCCGACGCCTCTTCTCCGCAAGCGCCGACGAACGTTGCCGCCTTCCCGGTGCTCAGGCCCGTCGGCTACTATTCTTCGTGTCCGCAGCCACCCGAGTCCCTGCGGCCGGCTGTCCCTTCGCAAGCACCGGCCACCGTTTGCCTTTCTCGGTGCCCAGGTCGCCCGGCCCAGTATGACCTCCACCGCCCACGCCTCGTCGGTTCCCTACGCCCCTAGAGGCAATGGCCGGTTGTTCTCCGGCGATTCTGCGAGGGAGATCTCTGGGAGGAGTTTCCCAAATTTCCGGTATATATAGTTTCTCTGTTTACTTCGTCTGTTCCAGTGGTTGTTGTTTAGGTGAAGAGGAACGGCTATGAATTTGAGGGGGGTTGCTGGCTGAGAGGGCTGTGGAGGATTGTAAATGGCTGTGAGTTATGTAGGGTTCCAATTAAGGTTCATTAGATCCCTAATTTCGTGCAAGGATTGGCTGTGAACAATCTTTGAGCCACTGTAAATTGAGTTGGGGATCTAATTTTGGGAAAGGATTGACTGTCGATGGAATTTCTAGGGCAGGTGAGCTTGATTGGTCGGTTTAGGTTGATTCGGGTGTTGATCGGTTGATTTGTATGATATTCGGAGGATATGGGATTTGGGTGTTATTGTTTGATCTTGAGGATATCTTTGTAAGTGATGAATTAGGTTAATTGATTTGGAAATTGGTTTGGGTTAATTGGGTTATAGAAGGAAATCGATTAATTATTCGATTTGTCATTGAATTGTATATTTTGTGCTTGACTATAATTATGCTATATGCAGGTTTCGGTCACGAGGCAGGTCCCCAGTCGTGACGATTCGGTTCTTCTTGCGGATATATATTCAGGCGGGTATTTTGACTTAACGTTTAGATTAAGTCAAATTGATATGCTAGTTAGGATAGCTTACAATAATTTTTCATGTTTATATGCCTAGTATGTTTTTGGTGCCTACTAGATACATGCATGTGATAGGATATGATTATATTTACCTGTTTGATTTGGATCATAGTATGTGGATTAGGGATATGTACATATTGGTTGTACATATCATTCGGATAGGTATATTATGAGTAGGATTTACATGCTTTAGTATCATGCACCATTTTCGCATGATTGCATGCTAGCTGGACGGGGTTCCATTATTGTTGAGCCCGCAGCTAGTTACATGGCCTGCACACACTGCCACTCATGGGTTAGTGGTACATCAGGAGGGTGTGTGCAGTTGCTCACAGTTCACTGGTCCGCCTCATGGGTAGCGACGAGGCAAGCGTGGTAGCGGGCAGGATCCTCCTCCGCCTATGACATTGTGAGATGAGAGCTTAGCTCCCCCACTATGTTGGGGGCAGGAGGATAGGGGTACTCCGACAGCATCCTGTCCACTCGGTCACTCAGGAGCAGTGATGGCAGAGTGCACAGTTGTCATAGCCCTACCCACTCGGCTTCACCATTGCAGGAGAGGCTACTCGATCAAGGCTGGGGTGACCATGTCATTGGCACGACATGCATTTTGCAGACCGATTGCATTTTGTATTGTGTTTGTTTGCATTATTGTATTGATGCCTTGATGTGCATATGATTGTCATGCATACAGGATACATGTTTATATATGGTCGACTCTATTACTTCTAGTCGTGCACATGCTCCTATATCGTAGGAGATTCGTAAGTACATATTTTGTATTTCTTGCTCAGATACCCTATTTATGTGAGATCAGATCGCATGATATTTTTATCATAGCTATACCTGATTTTTGCATATCTACTATACCCGCAGAGTTCTTTGAACTCACCCCGTTGATTTATATCTATTTCAGGATGAAGCTGTCAGGAGAGTCCAGCTGCCAAACCCCCTCGTCGTGGAAGTGTATTTGGTTGTTTTTGGTTTTGGATATCTTGTTTAGAAGATGTATTTAGGACTGGAATTGGATTTATGTATTCGTGGGTTTTTGGTGTCCTTATGGACCTCTGTTCGGAGTTTTCTTCGAGATTGGATTTTTGATTGAGTATTCCTGCCCAGATGGCAGAAGGGGTAGGTTTATATGTGATATACTTTTGATTAGGTCATTTGTTTGTAGGCCTGAGGCCTAATTATACTCTGCGTGTGTTGTTTGGATTCCGGTCGTGTTGACCGATGTATAGTGGCCGTGTAGGCCTTGTATGTAAATTGAGATTGTCACCCGTACAGGGGAGATGCTGCCGGATTTTTCGTCTGGCGGGGTCTCCTTCGGGGCGTGACACCTTTTGCCAAACTTGAAGGAAGGGAGGTGGAGGAGGATGAATACAACGTGGATGGAGCCTCTCCCGACCAAGAGAGGAGGTAAGAAGAAGAGATAGCCGACAAAACCTTTGATTTCCCTTTTATACTTACTCCTAAAGGTGTCTCCACCCCGCACCACGGCTTGGCCATAGTGCCCACCACGACCAAGTCGTGGTGGCCTCTGGAGTGATCTCTGGGTTTCTAACAACAGGGACTACGACTGTGATTCATTCCATGGTCAGGCCATGGTCCCTCCTATGGTGGACCTTGCTCCAAATATCTTCGATTTGCTCTTGAAATCACAAAATAAAGTATATAACAATTAGTGCTAAGGACATCAAATTAGTATGTATTTTCATTAAGACACTAAAACAATCCATATTCATAAAACATGATAAATACATCAAATTAATCATACAAATGGATCAAAATATCGAGGAATGAATACAAATATCATGTCAAAAATATGAGTTATCAACTCCCCATACTTATTCTTGAACTTCTCGTGCAAGTGAATAAAACTAAGAAAGTGAATACATATGTATTCCCTTAGCAATTTTCAATCATACATAGAAAATTGTTAAAGAGAGTTACCTAGGATTGTCGAATCTCAAAGACTCAAGAATTCATGCACTTAAATCTTACACAGATTAACAACTATAGTGACTTCAATGCATCTTGAGTAAATTGAGAATGACTAGGTCTCACAAGATAAATGATGGTATCTCTCACTATCATATACATATAATGGTAGAGTTCACTCGAGCTACTTATGATTTATACACTGTCATATGCTTGCTTATTTTCTACTCTTTACCACTATATACGCATAAGAACATACAATCTTTGAAAGTTTATTAAGAATGTAAGGAAAACATAAGTAAAAGCAAATAATAATATGCATATAGGAAAATATTGGTGCAATCAACCCAGGTTACGATTGACCAGACTCAAGTGAGACTCGAGTAGTGTTTTGATATTTGACAATGTGTTTGACAATATGATTTGACCATATGATTTGTGGATGGTTTGATACATCCAAAGTCATATGAGGAGAGTATTAAGAGGGAGATTGTTGGAGCAGTCAACCTCATGCCAAGGTTGGCCTAGCTCGAGTGAAACTCAAGTGGAAAGTTCAAGTATGGATACCTGACATTGGAGAAGTCCAAGTATGTGTTGATGCAGTGAGAATCACTCTCTAGTTTTGATGTATGAACAATAGTTAAAAGTTAAGATTTACTTGTGTTCTAATATCAGTGTTAAGTATGCAGGCTTAACAGGAAGTCCTAGTAGGTCGTGTTGATCGGATACTAGGCAAGTATTTTGACAGATCAGGAGGACCGGACACCAGGCATGAAGTCCAGATGGGTCGCATGGACCGGACATCTGGCATGAAGACCGGTTGGGTCAGGAGACTAGACAATCAATAAAAAGTCCAACTGGGTCAGGCAGATCGAACAGCTGGTGGAAGCCCTGGTGGGTCAGATCGGATGTCAAGAGTGATAAGTCCGACAGATAGCCGACAGGTAGGCCTCGAGTGAAGAGGTGAGGTCGAGTCCTCTTCAGGGGGACAAAGCTAGGAGTCGATTCGATGAAAAGTCCGCGTGAGACTTAGTAGTTGAGATCGAGCAGTATTACTACTGCTATCACATTTTATATTATGTATTTGGGCTAATCTTGTTTTGCAGGGATTTGTCGACTGAATGTATTCGAGTCGACTGAAGTACAGTCGACTGGATACCTACTTGGCAGGATCAGCTGGCGATTGATCCGAGATCTGGCAACGTAGATGGAAAGGATTTCAGTCGACTCAAGGGTTTGAGTCGACTGAAGAGGCAAATTTTCTGATGCGGAGTCGGGTGATCTGGAGTCGACTGGAGAGGTTTCAGTCGACTGGAAGACCAGAAGCTCCTAATCGACAGGTTGATGTGGAGTCGACTGAAAGGCATTCCAGTCGACTGGAAAAGGTTTATAAAACAAGGGTTTGACTGGATCCGAAAAAGAATTCCAAACTACGTTGAAGTGTTGTTGAAATTCTTGCTCATCCACAAAAGCTTACTTTCCACATCTAGGCGATCTTTTGATACTCTGCACCTACATCAACAATTCATTTAGTGTTGGTATAAATTGCTTGTACTTTAATTCATTTCATTTTTTGCTTGTGTACTTAAATTCAAGATGTAGGGATGTATACTGAAAAGTTTATCTTTTCTATGAACATCTTTATTTTTGAAATAAGAATCACATGATCATTGTTTGTATATTTTTATGCAATATTGTCTAATACATTACATTGTATATAACATGGTGTGTGGTGTCACACGGGAGATCATGTTATCGGCTCCTTGTAAAGTATAAGTAAAGGCTCACAACCGAGATGACTTTGGACAAACCATCAGAATGGTTGTAGTGTGATTTGGTATTGGTTTGTCTTGACCATAGAATCACACTAGTGCACTTTGTGTGTATTGAGCAGGACCGACATAGAGGTGATTCAATTTATTGCTGACTAAATAATCGAATCGGACCTCAAATATTATTTTGTACATGCTCTTAATCCCGATATAATAATGGGCACATATACTTAGTAATCATCTCTTTGATTTACCATTGGGCGAAATTTATAGATTATATCGATAGGCTCGATAAGTTGGGAGATGATATTATTTATATGGTGTGTCGTTGATTATAGGAGGAAACCGTGTCCTATATATTAGGATGATGATGTCCCCTTGAGGAGCTCATAAGGTTCATCATATAAACCCTGCAGGTGGACTTGGTCCGGCATGATGAAAAGGTTGAGTGGTACTACTCAAGGAGTTAGATGTTGATTAATTAATGGTCAGTAAATTAATTAATCGACGAACATTCGAGATCTTAAACATGGGGAGAAAATGTACAAATAATATATGGACCCCATATTATCATATGGGGGTTGGTGAGGTAGATCAATGATGATCCTTTAGTGGATTGGATCATCATTAGTGGATCGAACTTTATGTGGGCTTGATCCATGGGTGGCCAAGATCCAACTCCTCCTCATGGTCCCTAATGTAGCCTATTAACACCTCATGAAGCTTAGATCCAATGGATGAAAACAAAACTCTAGATCCAAAGGTGGAGATTAAATCTCTAGATCCAAGGGTTGAGATTAAATTCCTAGAACCAATGGAGGAGATTAAATCAAGCCTTAAGCCTAACTCTATAAATATTGGCTTAAGGGTGGGCGGCAACACATGGAAGAGGAAAGGGGGCTTAGGTTGGGCGGCAAGGGCTTTGGAGATTTAGGGTTTTGGGTGGCCACAATTAAGGAAAGATGCTTCTTCTTCTTCTTCTTCCTTATGGTGGTCTGCACCTTTCTTCCCTCTACTCTCCTTGGTTTTGGCCAGCATCCAACATTCTCCCTTTCATCTAAGAGCATGGCTTAAGGGGATTAGGGTTTGCTTCCTTTGGAGGCTAGGAACCCTAGTTGGTTTAGGATTGGGTTTGGTGGCTAGGGTTTTGGGAGTCATGGGTGGGCGACAACATTGGGAGGAGTTTTTCTTCTTCTTCCTAAGGTGTGGCTGGTTCCTCCATCTTCCCTCTACCTTGGCTTGAGCTCATCCTAATCTTCTTCCCCACTTCCATGGCCGTCCATAAGGAGAGCTAGGATTAGGGTTTGGAGGCTTAGGGTTTAGGAGGCTTGGGTGGCACCAAATAAGGAAGGTTTCTTTCTTCTTCATCCTTTGGTGGCCGGTGCCCACAACCCTATCCCAGCCCTTGGGCGGCATCCAAAGACCCCTTCTCCTTCTCCTTAGGTGGTGGAAACAAGATATAGGGCTTTCCCTTGGTGTCTTGGCCGGTTTCCACCATTATCTCCTTCTCCTTGTTGGCCAGCGGCAAGCATTCTCCTTGTTGCTTGTTGGTTGGCTATAGGAAGGAGAAGAGCTTTATTTTTATTCTTCCTCTTGCTTTGGAAGAGAAAGGAAGGAAGATTTGCGATCTAGGAGCTTTGACTTTTGGTAGAGCGTCGCCCACACTACGTCCGAAAGGAGGAAGGACATACATTAGAAGATCGAGAGGTATATCGATTCTCTAATCTTTATATGTTACTTGCTTGTATTTGTTTTTCAACAATGAGCATGATATAAATTTGTAAATGGCTAAATAATACTTGGATCTCGAGCATAAACACAAAAACCGGCGATCCGGACATCGTCTGTTCTGCAGCTACTCGTAGAATAGAGGATGGTCGCTTGAACAACTAGTTTGTTCAAGTGACCTCTCTAAACGAATAGCAAGACGATGACTTGGTGGTTTGGGCAATCCCTTTTGTCTAGGATTAAAATTTTTTAATCCGGGGACATCGAAGGGATCGCCATGGATAAGCTACCGAGGTGAAGTGGGAAGCGAAGTTTCCCCTCACAGACTCGATAAGCAAAACCCTTCAATTAGTATGAGAGCTTCCGGGCAAAACCCTTCACAAGAGTGGGTAGAGTGTTATCCATCTCTTATATTTTTAAAAAGTGAAACCCTCCGAAATCGAGAGTTCTCGAATCGGAGGGCATTTAGTGATTGTCCATCGAGATAACTCTCGGAAGAGCTACGAGCCTTGGACTAGCAGCCCAGTTAGGATTGTGAACCAAGTAAAACGAAGTTTTATTATTTTCCGCTGCATACTCACAATAGTTTTCAAAATATTCTAATAGTTTTAAAATAATTTTTTAACCTCCGAGATTCACTCCCTCTCTCGGAGAAAAATGATCCTACAATTGGTATCAGAGCGGGGGCGCTCCGAATTTTGTGCAACCACCATCGTGAGCTTTAGAATAATTTAGAATATTTTTTCTTGCTTTAGAATAATTTAGAATATTTTTTTCTTGCTTTAGAATAATTTAAAATATTTTTTCTTGCCTTAGAATAATTTAGATTATTTTTCTACACTTAGAAAATTGCTAGAATATTATTTCTGCATTTTTAGATAAATTAATTTTCTTCATTTTTAGATAAATTAATTTTCTATATTTTTAGATAAATTAATTTTTTGCAATTTTAGATAAATTAATTTTCTGTATTTTTAGATAAATTAATTTTCTGTATTTTAGATAAATTAATTTTCTGTATTTTTAGATAAATTAATTTTCTGCATTTAGGAAAGCATTTATTAATTTTCTGCATTTAGGAAAGCATTTATTAATTTTATGCATTTAGAAAAATATTTATTAATTTTCTGCATTTAGGAAAGTATTTATTAATTTTCTACATTTAGGAAAATATTTATTAATTTTTTGCATTTAAAAAAATCTTTATTAATTTTTTCACTTAGAATAATATTTTTATTAATTCTCTACACTTAGAATAATTTTCGTAAATTATTACATTTAGAATAATTTTTTTATTTAAACAGCTCTAGGAATAATTCTGAATTTTAATTAATTTAAATTAAATTTAAGAATGTTGCATTTTAAGAGTCTAAGTATCGTTCGCCCTCCTCTTTTTAACGAAGAGGATTTTCCCTCGTAGAAGAGGTGAATGAAATGTTTTTTGAAAACCGACCTAGAGGTGTGGTTTTCGATTAGAAAAGGATTTGTAGCTTCGATAGACGACTCGGATGAGTTGTTAGATCCGGAGAAATAGACTGTAAACTTTAGAAAAAAGGCTCAAGTCGATTACAAGACTTTAAACACCTCACAATGCGGACTTACAAATGATGAGCTCAATCGAGTCGGACCGATTCAAAATTCTAAAGAATTATGAGACAAATTAATTAAATTGCATGAACAGGCTAACTTGAGTCAACCCGTGGATGGTTTAGTTTTGATGGCAGGAACAAACAAAAAAGGAAAGAAATCCAAATTGAGAAAGAGAAAAAGGAAGAAAGCATCTAAGGCTAACTTAGAAAAGTCATCATCGGAAGAGTCGGGTGCGGAAATATCAACGACATGCTTCGTAGCACTCACGGCGGTCGACAAGTCCGAAGCTGAATCAAGACATGAGTCCGAGTTCGAGTCCGAGAGAAGTCACAGATCCGCATCCGTTTCCGAAGGTTCTGATGAGGTAACTTCTCCCATAGAAGATAAATTGTACAATATTATTGCATCCTTAGGTAGGAAACTAGCCAAGTCCGAGAATTGAGTCGACTCGCTTCTTGAGAAAGTCCAAGTACTTAAGGAGCAAGTCAACTCGAAGACTTCGACTTGTCAAACTAAGGATAGAGACTCAACTCAAGTTGCAAAGCTTGAGGAAGAGAACTCGGTCCTAAAAAGACAAGTAGAAGATCTAATCGGATCGTTGGAAAGGTTCACTTCGGGCTTCAAGTATCTCAACATGATGTTTGGTTCTCAACAAGCCATGTACAACAAGTCCGGACTCAGATACAAGACTAAGGACACAAATAGATCATACATGTCCTTATTTAATAGAAATGCTAAGGGTCGAGTCCAAGCTTGGGTTCCTAAGTCTAGCTTAGTCAACCAAGTTGGACCAAATCAATTTTGGGTTCTCAAAAGTCAAGTTCACTTAGTGAACAAAACCCAACAAAGCTACTATGTAGGGGGGGCTAACTCGTTGATTGTTTCCTTAATTAGATAAAACTCTTGTATGCATTAGTTCACTTTACTTGCTTAATTTAGAACGAACTAGATAGGAAACAAAGTAGTTTAAACTTAAACAATTTAGTACTAAGACGAAGTGAACTGATAGTAAGTTAGGGAAACTCTACGAAGTGCATGTCTAGGAAGTGGTCGTTGCTCTGATATCCAAGAAGGTCATGTGCCTCGCCACAACCTGGTACACTAAGTCGAGTGGAACTGACCAAAGCTAACTCACTAAGTCATTGACTAGTTAGACCAATGCTTAGTCCAAAGTGAATCAA
Source organism: Wurfbainia villosa (assembly GCA_025175895.1). Taxonomy (NCBI): domain Eukaryota; kingdom Viridiplantae; phylum Streptophyta; class Magnoliopsida; order Zingiberales; family Zingiberaceae; genus Wurfbainia; species Wurfbainia villosa. The sequence goes on along the minus strand of JAKLTH010000072.1, from coordinate 4,580,374 downwards.
GTACTTGATTCCTTCATTGACTTTGTCTAGGAAATGGTCGTTGCTCCGATAACCAAGAAGGTCATGTGTCTCGCCATGACCTGGAAGTCAATGTTGGAAAAATCTACTTGACTAGCTCAAAACAAGCTTGAATCTAACACAAGTTTAAAAAACTTTAAAATTGCTCATTAAATTTAATTGAGATTAAAAGAAATCATAATCTCACAAAACTCATAGGAATAAGTGTATTGAAAACCTAGTCTGGGTTAGATGATTTAGAATTTAATCAAGTTTAATTAAACTTAACAACAACTTAATTAAACTTAACAACAACTTAATTAAACTTAACAACTAACTTAATTAAACTTAACAACAACTTCATTAAACTTAACAACTAACTTAATTAAACTTAACAACAACTTCATTAAACTTAACAACTAACTTAATTAAACTCAACAACAACTTAATTAAACTCAACAACAACTTAATTAAACTTAACAACAACAACTTAATTAAAATCAACAACAACTTAATTAAACTCAACAACAACTTAATTAAACTTAACAATAACTTAATTAAACTTAACAACTTAACAACTAAACTTAACAACTTAACTAAATAACTAAACTTAACATCTTAACTAAACAATTAAACTTAACTTAACCTAACTAAACTTAACTAAACAACCTAACCTAACCAATTTAATCGATTCAACTCTAATCAATTCAATCGATTCAACCCCAATCAACATATTCAACTCAATTCTAATCGACTCAACTCGATTTTAATTAATTCAATCAACTCAACTTTAATTCTAAGAGAATCAACATAATTAAGGGGGAGTTAAGATATATTATAAAACATAATTCTAGGGGAAGTTAAACATTTAAAATTTTATTTTAAATAGAAATTAAGTATAAATATAACAATGTTACTTTAAGGGGGAGATAAAGAGTCTAGAAGGATAAAATATTTTTCTAAATTATGATATGTTTAATATCTTTTAAAAAAATGTGCTTTAAAATGGAATTGGATAAGAAATATGTTGGTGCAGCAGGCACCTAAGTCGAACCTGAGTTTTGATTATAGCAAATGATACAAAGTTAAGCTTATATTGTTATCTCACGAGCTAAATCGAGTGTGCAGAAAAGTGTCAATGCTGGAGTTGAAGGCTAGCGACACCCAGAGGAAGCTGCAGTGGTCGGGCGACACTCGAGTGACTTCGGAGGGAGCCGAAGGAATCGAGTGGAAGGCCGGAAGCGAAAGCGACACAGTAAGTATCGAGGTAAGCTCGTGTGTGTGCGAGAGTAAGAGAGGTCGTATCCTCCTTACGGGGATGATCTTAAGCGTAGATTCGACCAAAGACATCCTATAGATAGTCTAGGTCGAGATCGGATGGTCAGCGACTGTCAAAATAATATTTTTGTTAAGCTAACTTTTCCCTACAGCTAGTATCAGTCGACTACCAGCTTAGAAGACTCGACTGTCGTCCATCACGATCGTCTGCGGTCGCAAGATTCGGCCGATCTGCCATCACCGATCGATCGATGATGGCCATCACGATCGTGGTGGTCAAGGATCAACCTCGAGGAGTCAAGCCTTATCACCATTTTTCAAGGAGCCATGTGCCTAATTTCCATTGGTTGAAGGTCCTCTCGAAAAGGGGCTCAAAGGCTACAAAAGGAGGGTCTCTCCTAGGATTTTTTCATCAATTCTAAGCTTCCAAAAGCCTCCGCCAAGCTACAACTCTCCGACAACAAAGTGCTTCTTCTCCAACGTCTAGGTTTAAATTGCTTTTATTTTTGTTACGTCAGTATAAGTTTTATTTCAGTTCATTAAATTACTTTCTCGGAGCTTTTATCGTAACGAGGAGAGGGGGAGTGTCCCTCTACCTCAAACTTCGTGTTTCTTTTGTATCGATTAACTCATACCTCTAACGAGGAGGAGTTCTTTAGTGTTTTGCCCTCCGTACGTGGTCAAGGACCACTTGGGCCTTGGAGTAGTAGCCGAAGGCTACGAACCAAGTAAAATTCTCTTGTCTCATTTACTTTACATTTATCTTTCCGCTGTGTATAAGTGTTTTAAAATGAATTCGAAAAAGAAAAGGTTTATCGCTATTCACCCCCCTTCTAGCGATCCGCTTCGATCCAACAATTGGTATCAGAGCCAGGGGTTGCTAAGATTTGGTGAAACCACCGATCTAGCTTTTTATAGATTTATTTTTCTTTTTAATTCTGTTTATCTCGAATTTATTTCATTTGGTTAGGTTTCCTCCCGTACTACTAATCCAAGACGCGAGTCTTGGTACATTTCGTGTGTTTTTGTCGTTGCTAGGTTTTTCGTCTTCATCTCCTCGTTTCTTTTGTTTTAATGGCCCATCTCGAGAGTTTTAGCACTGTTCGACCTTCGTTTTACAATGGAGATGACTTCCGTTATTGGAAGGGTCGGATGGAATGCTTTCTTGAAACTCAAATCGAGATGTGGATCATAATCCAAACGGGATTCACACTTCCAACTAACGAAGTGGGTGAATCCTTGGATTATGACCAATGGACCATTGCGACAAAAAGACAAGTCGAAGCCGACGCCAAGGCAACTCAAATCCTCCAATGTGGCTTGTCCAAGGAGGAGCTTAATCGCGTCGGCCCCTTCATCAGCGCAAATGACCTTTGGACAAAGCTAGTAGAGCTACACGAAGGGACCGATGAAGCCAAGGTATGTAAGCGTGATCTTTTGTTTAATAAATTATATAATCTAAAAATGCAGGAACAGAATCGGCGACACAACTTCATGTCTGCGTTCAAGACATAGTCAATAATCTACACGCGATCGGGCAAAAGGTCAAAAACCGCGACCTTATAAGGTATGTTCTTAACTCCTTTCCGAGGACTACCTTGTGGGCATCCATGGTCGATGCCTACAAGGTCTCCAAGGATCTTTCGAAGCTTAATTAGGTTAGATGAATTATTTTCCGATTTTGAACTTCATGAACAGTCTAACTTGGAACCCGAGAAGGGTATAGCACTTTTTGCAGGTTCGAGGAAGAAAATCGCAAGCAAGCCACCTCCGAAGGAAGAAGAGGATGAGTCCGATTCGGAGGTCGACTCGGAAATGGAGGTCGAACTAGTCAACCTAGTTCGGAGGATAGTCAAGGGCCAAAAATGAACCGTCACTCGACCCAACGAAGGTAAGTCTAAAAGTTCGAATATTAGATGTTACGAATGCAACAGGTTTGGACACATCAAGTCCAAATGCCCAAAACTCAAGAGCAAATCTCCAAAACACAAAAAGGCACTCAACGCTACTTGGGAAGAAGCATCCGAGGAAGAAGATAATGATCATGTTCTCATGGCTAAACCGGTGGAATCGGAGATGGAGTCGGAACCGGAACATGAATCGGAAACCGAAGACGAGTCGGACTGCGAAGCACTATTCAAGACAAGCCACGGATACGCATCCGGTTCAAAAGATACACTCAAGGTAAGTTGATCCCTCATTAGTACACTTTATAATGCAATTAAGTTTTTAACTAGAAAATTAGCTAAGTCCGAGTCCAAGGTCGAGACCCTGGTTGAGGAAGTTAAACTCCTCAAACACGAGGTCTCCCTAACCTCTTCGACTAGTCGAGTTCAAGAGGAGGACTCAACTCGGGTTGAAAAACTCGAAGTTGAGAACTCACTCTTGAAGAGTCAAGTCGAAGATCTTAGGAACACGTTGGAAAGGTTTACTTTGGGATCCAAAGGACTTGACCTCCTACTCGGATCGCAAAGGGCCGTGTACAACAAGGTCGGACTAGGGTTTAGCTCAAACACGACAAATAAGTCATATATGTCGATTGTAAGTCGACATAAAAAACGTGTCCAAGCATGGGTCCCTAAGACCACCTTGATTTCAAACTTAGGATCGAACCAGTACTGGGTTCCCAAGGACCAAATCCACTATGTGGAGAGACCGAACCGATTCAACTGTCCAGGGGGAGCTAGTACGAAACTTGTTTGTATTTTAACTTAGAAAATGACATGCTTAGGTTCTTTATTTAGTTTGATTTTTCTTTCTAGAATGGCTAGATAGGACTATAACTCATCAATACTTGATAACATAGTACCAGGACGCGGCGAGATGATAGTATGCTAGGAAAGCGGAGTCTCGTGTATTCGGGCTAGATAAGGCGTATCTAGTTCGGTGCACTTGACCGAGCGAAACTAGCTGAAGCTACCTCGCCGTATCCTAGACTAGTTAGACCAGGAAGTGGTCTTAGGTGAGTCAACTCTCTATTTTCTTGAAAATGGCTTTGTCTAAGGAAGTGGTCGTTGTTCCGATCAAAGAAGGCCTCTGTGCCTCGCCACGACTTGGAAGCCATGATCTTGAAAAGGTGACTTGATGAGCCTAAGGTCAAATCCGAATCTAACGCAAGGTTGACAAGTGTTAAAGTCATTAAATTTGATTCAAGTAAAATTGGAAGTAATCTCACAAGAACATATAGGGTTAACATGTTTGATCATGTAGACATGGGTGAGATGATTTAGGTTAATAATTTTCAACCAATCTTTAATAAATCCAATATCTGATCCAACTACCTTGCGTGTAGGATCAATGGATGTTGGACAGTGGTTGCTCCCGACACATGACCGGGGATCAACTCAAGTTTTCGAAGCTTCGATTCAAACGACAAGGATCGGTAGCCTTCGGAAACAACGACAAGCTCAAAATCATCGGATCAGGTGATATTGATCTCAACTCTAACTTTATTATTCAAAATGTCTTATTGGGAGAAAATTTTCAATATAATTTACTTAGTGTAAGCCAATTGTGTGATAATAACTATAAGGTCATATTTCTAGAAAATGAATGTGTAATTAATACAAATGAAACCTCTAAAACAATCCTTAAGGGAACTAGAAATAACAATATTTACACTATTAATTTAACTAACTCCTCAACCAAGTGTCTTATGACACGGCAAGAGTAATCATGGTTGTGGCACCGACGACTCGGTCACTCACACCCAAGACTCATCCACAAGATGAGTCAGAGTGACTTAGTCAGAGGTTTGCCTAACCTCAATAACTTGAACAATAAAATATGTAATGTTTGTCGACAAGGTAAACAATCTAGGACACAACATCAACTAACTAATCAAGAACGAACCAAAAGTGTTCTTGAGCTCCTGCACATGGATCTATTTGATTCACACGGAGCTAAGTCACTTAATGGGAGTAAATTCTGCTTAGTCATAATTGATGACTATTCTAGGTTTACTTGGGTTAGGTTCATCAAACACAAAAGTGACACTCTAGATCAATTAATCAACTTATTTAAACTAGAAGAAAATCAACAAAGCGTTAAAATCAAAAGACTTAGGACTGATCATGGTGGTGAATTCGAGAACAACAAGTTTACAGAATTCTGTAACCTAAATGGATACCATCATAAGTTCTCTTGCCCTAGAACCCCACAACAGAATGGCCTAGTAGAACGTAAGAATAGAACCCTACAAGAAGCCGCTAGGACAATGTTAAACGAGTATAACCTACCCGATAGGTTTTGGGCGGAAGCCGTGAGTATGGCATGCTATGTCCAAAATAGGATCCTTATGGTAAAGAGGCACCTTAAGACCTCATTCGAGATTTATCATGATAAAATACCTAACATCAAGTACTTTAGGGTATTTGGGTGTAAGGTACATATCCTAAACACTAAGGATTGGAAAATTTACATCCAAAACCTCGACCAAAATCTTTCTAGGATACTCGACTACAAGTAGAGCTTATAAAGTATATAACCATGACACCCTTAGAGTCGAGGAGACTATCAATGTAGTATTTGATGAAGGACACGAACCTACAAAACCTCCGACAACCCCAATTAGCGAGCTGATTCATACTAGACCTAACTCTGATCCGGAGATCAGGTCTAGTATTAATCCTAACCTAAGTCAACCAAGTCACTCTATCGACCAAGTGATAGATGACTCTAACCAAACTAGAACTCAAACGAGTCATCTTATTGATCAAGTTGTAGACTCAAACCCAAATCAAACTAGAACTCAAACGAGTCATCCTATTGATCAAGTTGTAGACTCAAACCCAAATCCAACTAGGACTCAAACTAATCATCCTATCGACCAAGTGATAGGTGATCCAAGTCTAGGAGTTCGAACTAGAGCCTCATACAGAAACCTTAGTCAAATCTCCTTGATTTCTAAAATTGAACCCAAAACTATTGACTAAGCTCTTCTTGATCCCAATTAGATTATTGCAATGCAAGAAGAGCTGACTCAATTCACTAGGAACGAAGTATGGGAATTAGTACCACCACCTAAAGATAAAACAATCATTGGAACAAGGTGGGTGTTTAGAAATAAACTTGATGATAAAGGTGAAGTAGTTAGAAATAAAGCTAGACTAGTCGCTAAAGGGTTTAGTCAAGTCGAAGGTTTAGATTACGACGAGACCTATGCCCCAGTAGCTAGATTAGAGTCCATTCGAATGCTATTAGCATATGCTGCACATCGAGGATTTAAGTTGTTTCAAATGGATGTGAAATCTGCGTTCTTGAATGAATACATTAAAGAAGAGGTTTATGTTAGTCAACCCCCCGGTTTCGAAAGTTTAGATAAACCCGACCATGTTCTTAGGTTAAAGAAAGCCCTCTATGTAAAATACGGAAAAAAAAATTATTAATTGGGTTTAATTTAGTTTATTGGGATGAATCTATTGGGTTGAGCCCATTGGGCTGAGTTCATTTGGTATTATTTGATTTAATAAGGGATGGATTAAATGTTAATTAGGTTAGATCTAGGTCAAACCTAAGCTAGCTCAACCGAACTGACCTCTCAGCTACGATTTTCTTCCCCTGTTTTGATTTCGCACCGCGATCCCTCTTTTCCCGATCCAATCTTTTTCTTCTCCGATTCCATCTCATCCCGATTCCGTCGCAGCCGATTTCTTCTTCATCGTCGCTGTCGAAGCTCACCATCGCCGGTCACGCTGGAGTCCTTCCCCTTTCTGCTTCGTCGTCGTAGCTCACCTCTTCCGACGATTTGCCATCGTCGACGCCGAGCTAGTCGATCTCCACCCCGAGCTTGGGCCGTCGCTCCTCATTGTTGCCGCCACATCGATTGTCGTCGCCCGATCTCGCGTTGCCACGCCGATTGGTCTCGCCGTGAACTGGAGCCGCTATCGCCGTCGCCATCCTCTTCTCCGCAGCTATCGCGTCCACCATCGCGGATCGCCACAACTATCACTCACCTCGAGCCGGAGTCGTTTGCTGATCACGCGACTCTATCTATCACTGGTCGGCCAGATCTCAGTAGCGAATCATAGTTGTTTGCAAGTCGGTGATTTCTACAGTCAACAGTTGGATCTGAGGTTTCTAGCTAGGTTCACAATCCTCTCTTAGCCCATTTGTAACTGTGATTACTTCGATTTTTGTTGTTATGATCGACTTTGGGTTGATCTAAGATTGTGCTGCCATTTTCAATAGGTGTGATTTCTGGATGGTACCGGAAAAGAAAGAAATCAAGGGGTGATGGGCTGTTGATTTGTTCTTCCATGTGATGTGGGGGAATTGAAACAACGCAAGGTAATGGCTGTGATGAGATTTTGGTGAATATTGATTGAGGTTTGTAACGACTCTGTTGTATTGAAGAGTTGTCGGCGTGAAGGTTCCGATCTGGTATATCAACAAATTGTTGGTTGGGCAGAAGCTAAGGGAAGCAGTAGAATGGGAAGCTATGAGCCGGTGCCATGGGTTCAGAATTAGGTAAGTTTCGATTTGAATCTATCATGATAGATATACTATGGTTGTAATTATTTGTCATTGATTTATTGATTACTGTTATTGGAAGAAGTTTATTTGGTAGAGATTCGATTGATGGATTTATGTGGATACTTGATTAGGATAATTGGATCAATCTAGTTGATCGAGATATAAAGTTGATGTAGGATTAGGATTGGATCCTAATATTAGAATTGACAGCATGATTGGATCAAATATGTTTTTGTTTACAGGATGTTGATTTCAGGACTTTGATTAGTGATGATGCTCGTAGTTAGGGATGGATGATACGAGCTACATAGCAGGTGGGTAATATCTACCTGGTCCGATAGTTTTGATCAAATTCTAGTGCATGAATTTGGATATATGTTTATACCTGTTTACCTTAAATCCACTCATGTTTAATCATATGCTTGTACTGCCTTTGACCTTTGAGATATTGATGTTACTTCATTGATTATCTAGCACGGATAGGAACTATAAACCCTATTATGTGTTAGTCGATGGATGTTCAGTAAGTACAGGTGGTTAGGGTTATCCTTGTGACCTCAGATTGGATTACTGTGTTACATCACTGGGGTTAGGTGATGGTTTGGGATATGGAGTCGATTGTTGTCTCGTACACATGTTAGTTGTGCATCTATGGTGGATCTAGTTGTCCGTTCATAGATAAATGTGTGTGATTGTCAGTATGTGGTTATGGACTAGAGGTCCTAGTATGATTGTATATCCATTATGGATCGTATATCTGTGTGTGGTTATATGGATGGTCGATAGTATCTCGCTACTGACTAGAGGTCTTAGCGTGGTTGACTGTCAGATGAGTATGACTTTTTGTACGATAGAGATAGTCTTGTGGATTGTAGTCCTTGCATAGTTGACTTTTGGTTGACCAGGACTCCCCGTGGGATAGGGAGTGTTGCGAGGATACTTGTGTGGAGCTATGCATCATTACATTGGTCTCCCTTGTGAGGTCGAGACGTCGGTCACCATCCTGCCTCCCCGGCCACTCGGGGTAGTGGTAGCAGAGTTGAGGGCAGAGCATTGGATGTGCCGCGCTCGACCACTATATATACGGTGGTAGCTGGAGATGCGCACTTGGCCACTGAGCAGAGTGGTGTTAGTACTCGTCCACTATAGATGGTGGTTGTGTGATGTGCAGTTGTCCTATGTGCGGCGCTTATCTACTCATGGGTAGGGACGGCGTGGCTTGTAGCAGGGACCCCCAGGAGTAGTTAGCTTTTTATGCTTATACGCTACTCAGTCATACTACCCAACTCGGCCACTCGAGAGTAGTGGTAGCTGGAGTCGGGCTAGTTGTCATTTATCGTGCCACCTTGGCCACTTTGGGGTTGTGGTTGGACGGGTCCGCAGATAGTGACCATGCATATGCATTGCTGATATATATGTATGCATGTATTTGATATATGTTTTACATATGCCTGTGAGATGCTGCATTTGATTGAACTATGATTGCTGCATATGGTTGTTCATCATGATACATGTCATTTACATTTTATATACTGCTATGTGTTGAGCATGATATATGTGTTGGTCCAGACTGATGTATGCATTTGATTAGCGTTATGTCATAGTGTGGTATGGACCGGGATGTTATTACATGTGATTATTACTGTTCATATGTCTGAGTATTGGTCAGGTATGGGATTGACTTGGTACGTTATATGGGTTATGTTATGGTAAATCTGTTTAGGATGATATAGCTTATGGTGTTGCAGACCGTCAGGTATGTCGGTACATTACTTCATGTTCAGTTGATTAGTTTAGTATATACATTGAGTATGACTATACTGTGGTTACTTGCTATTAGATTTGGATATGACTGTATGTCTATTGGACTCATGTTGTATACCTTTAGATCTTTACATGTATACTAGTAGATCTCTTTACCCTATATGTTCATGCACTTTCTACATATTACCCCTGAGTTTATACTCACCACCCCGGGACCCTGGGCTTCTTGTCGCCCAGGTAACAGGTAGAGAATTCCTTGGACGTTCAGAGCTCCGCCAGCTGATCCCATCTCACACCAGACGGATGGATAGGTTTTTCGTATTATTGTATTACTATGGATTGTTGTTTTGGGGTTTTACCCTGTATGGTTTTCGTATTTGTGATATACGGATGTGTTGTATGTATTTGGTCTTTGATTCGATTTCTGTTATGATTCTTGTCGTGTCAAGTCACTCCGGAGTGCACAGTTGGGTCCTTGTATTTTGTTTTATCTGTAGTATGCTTCCGCTGTGTTTGATATATTGATATCTTTATATTATATTGTTGTTGTGGGCCTATGGGCCTTGTATTAATCCGATAAGTTGCCACGTACAGGGGAGATGCCATCCGTTTGCTTTTCGGCACGACATACTCTTGGGGCGTGACAATTTTATTGGTATCAGAGCCCTAGGTTGCAAAGTCCATTTTCAGATTTTATTTTGTTCGGACATCGAGTTTTGCTTTACTCGGTTTTGGTTTTGTGAGTTCTGGGATCTGGCTATTGTGGACATCTCCGAGCTATAAGGTTTAAGGTATGTTAACAGTTATTACATATCCTTCTATTGGTTATGCATTTAGTTGCTTATAACTGGGATGACTTGTAGGGTGTTGGTTAGTATTCGTAACTGTGATTTGAGTTGACCACGGGAACGACATATTGAGGTTATTAGACATGTACCTGTTGTCGAAAAGGTGAATTACCTTTGAGAGCCGACTGATACCGAGTCGGAAAGCAGGGGTTAGTAGTCACATTTTTTATGGAGATCAAGGATTACGGTCCTAAAGATTTTCACTAATTATGTTAGTCAGATCATTACCTATGGGGTAATGGACTAAGCAAGTATACTATTACTGATTCAGATAGTAGAAAGTTAGTATATGATATTCATGGGGATTTTAATCCCTGGACTGGTCGTTCTAGGTTGTATAACTTTGAGAGTACTTTTGAGTACTTAACTCATGTTATACGGAGAAAGTAGAGTTGGTTGAATACCATTATCGGGATCAAGCCGATACTTGGTGGAAGAGGTAGGAAATAACCTTCGGGAAAAGCACACATCACTTGACCACGGTGTAGTGATGTTGTGAGAGTGTATTTTCCCCACGTCATCTTCTTTGACTCATTGTTAGAGAAGTCTTGGGCATCAAGTAGGGTGATCGTTTGGTAACGGAGGTACCATGCATAGTCGTTAGACTTGTGAAGGTTACGATCACCTAATAGCTCGAGAATGTGATCGACATGTCTTAAGCCACCTACAGTTTATCGGTTGACATCTTGATCAGGATGTTTGGATCTCCTACCAGATCCTACCGGAAGTGCATAGACCGAGTCATGTGTATAGAAATGACTCCGTAGCAAGTGTTTTAAGAGTTGGAGATTTGATAAGCATATATTGCAAGTCAAATTATTGGAATTAGAAGTCTCCGAATGTTTGACAAAAGGAGCAAGATTAGAGTCATGAGTCACGAACGACTGTTGGAGAGTTTTTCGATCATAGAAGATCGATTGTAGATTGTCAGCAGCTTCTCATGTTTATCAGCGAACTCAGAGGAAAGACTCTGAAAGGAGATTATGTGTGTACAGTGCGGGTTACGACGAGACACAGAGCCAGATTATCCGATGGACCATTGTATCTGTTTCTACTATAAGAAACCGGTATCTACGAGGAGAGTATGTATTTTGAAGACTCAGTGGAAGACTAAGGATGATGCTTTCGAGCGGATGATCCACAACCTCGGAAGCCAAGATCATGACAGAAGAATAAATTATCACATCAGCAGCGATCTACTACCTCAGATATAGTTGGAGCTCTTTGATACTCTCATCCGGAAGAAGTTACTCGGACGAAGACATCTCGTAAGATTCGTACATTGACAACAATCGTTACCTTCCTGCACGACAACAATGTTACCTTCCCGACGACAACAATCAAGTACCTTCCCAGGCGTAGTTATGATTTGTTCAGAGGAGAGAGAGTATACGACGATGGTCGTATCTATGTCGTATTCTCCGGGTGCAGCTATACCTTTCACAGAGATGGAGTGTGCTATGATGTTGACAATTCTTCAGTATTATACAGCCGGATGTGTATCCTTTTCCAGTACAACAGTGTTTACCATCTCCATTGCAGTTGTTTCAGTTGTACCTCAGTTCCAGCAGTTGATTTCAGTTCCTCCATGATAGTCTTTACATCTACATGAGCTCAGCCGTCCAGAACAGATGTTGGACAAGTTTACATGATTACTCGAGAAGAAGTATAGAAGACCGAAGGATCGGTCCTTCAGGGTATTACTTTAGGCTATCCTATTTGCGGATATATTGAGAGATACTGGTAGTTTACAGGTATCTTTGTCTAGAACATTCTTGGATAGGGTTCGAAGGGTTCCTATCAACTTGTGGGTTGGTGATTTTCTCTACCGTCAGGTGAGATATTGATCAACAATCAAGAAGTCAAGGGATACCCTTAGCCTTTGCTAGACATACCTCTACTATAGATATATCCTTACGGATAGTTGGATTGTTGGAGCGTTGGTATACTAGGACTCTCGAATGTACGTATAATCTGAGAGTATTCAGATGTAGTTACGGATGAACTCTCGGGCTGGTCACTGCATGGGCAAGTGGAATATGCGATTGAGGTGATTTCGGGAATAGTCCTGATATTGGGGACCTCATACCGGGATATGAATTTATGGGTATCAGTGTTGCTAAACACTATGGGAGATTTATCTGCCTCAGTGTTTCTTCTTGAGAAGACTTGTAACTCTTTGTTAGAAGAGAGTCAGACTTTGAGGTTATGCATCGATTATCGATGATTGGAATGCAGTAGTTTGGAATGAGTATCCTTCGTGGTGGATAGAGGATCTGTTTAGATCAGCTAAATGACACCTGTGTATACCCTAGGATTGATCTACGACTGGAGGGTTGATATTGTAGTGACTTAGTGTCATACAATTATCATTGTCGGTGTGATGATTGAGCTATCTGTAGCTTAGAGTAAAAGGGATGCAGGTGTGTAGAAGACGATATTTCATACTTGGTATGAATTTTAGGAGATGTTGATAATGTTGTTAGACTTATCGACAATTTAGTCGTTCATGGACTTGAGGAATCAAGTACTCTTGGAGTATTTGAGATCGATTGTCATCATATCTGTGGAGGATATATTTATGGATATATTTCCAATCTTAAGGGAAGTTGTGGTCCTTAAATTGATTTGGTATTTACCATAGATGAGGATAGGATGTTCTAGCGATACTATACCGCCGACTTGTTGGACCAAGAAGGTGATGGAAATCACCTGGTTGGAAGTTAGTGAAGCTAGGTTTCAAGGCCTAGACGGTGACTGACTTTTGTGTCAATGTTAGTTAATCTGTCCGATATGGATGGAAGGGTATTGCACATAGATGCAACATTTCAGGGATTGGAGCGATTCCGATGCAGTTGTTGAGACGTGTCTTATGCCTACATCAGTTGAGGAACTGAGAGATAAGATGTCATATATATGACGTGGAGCTTAGCAGTTATTATCTTGAGTAGTAGATGTATAGAGCAGGAGTGCTCAGGGAGTTTTGGCTAGCTACTGGGTAGCTGCTATAGGGTTGTTGGAGCGCGAATAGATGCAACTGGGGAGATGGGTCATTATTGTCTTCCAGTCACTTATAGTGTTGTGTGACAGAGTGAATTTTGGACATTAGATTAATTTCTCTTGTGAGAATAAATCTCCGTCTCTGGGAAGGATAGTGGTTCCCAGAGTTGCATTCGATTTAGGAAGAGTTGTTTCAGAAGACTCTTCATTCGAAAGTGATGATTTATTCGGGGTGTATCCGAAAATAGTGAGTATTGAGATGTTCATGTTGGTGGAATGATATATGGGACACGGTTGATTTTGTAGTTTGATGTTGGGTATGCCAACAAGCAAAGGTGGAATATTGTGATCGGTAGGGTTACGTACCGTGATGAAGTGAGAGCCTAGTACGTTAGACTGTGTTGGGAGATTATCTAGAATTCGGAAAGGACTTGATCGGATTTGGGTAGTCGATGGTCGATTAGCTAGGTCCGCTCATTTTCTTCCGAGCCGTAAGATGAATTTCGTTGGATCGCTTGATGGAATTATATCCATGGAGTATCCTTGAGTATCATTTCTAATAGTGATTCATGATTCACCTTACGATTCTGGCAAAGTCTCCCATCAGTTACGAGTCTAGAGCTCTACTCTGGTACAGTTATTGACCTCTTAATAGGTTGATTGAGAATGTATATAAGAGCTGGAATGTAATACTCAAGCTCGGTACCCCACTTAGTCACTTGAGGTGTGACTTTTCTTCGGATACTTGAGAGTAGTTGTTGTGACCTCTTATACTCGTACATGAGTTGGAAATTTGGGGACCAAATTTTTATAAGTGGGGGAAAATGTAAAATACAGAAAAAAAAATTTATTATATGGATTAACCCTTTAATTAATTGGGTTTAATTTAGTTTATTGGGCTGAATCTATTGGGTTGAGCCCATTGGGCTGAGTTCATTTGGTATTATTTGATTTAATAAGGGATGGATTAAATGTTAATTAGGTTAGATCTAGGTCAAACCTAAGCTAGCTCAACCGAACTGACCTCTCAGCTGTGATTTTCTTCCCCTGTTTTGATTCCCCGCTGTGATCCCTCTTTTCCCGATCCAATCTTTTTCTTCTCCGATTCCATCTCATCCCGATTCCGTCGCAGCCGATTTCTTCTTCATCGCCGCTGTCGGAGCTCACCATCGCCGGTCACGCTGGAGTCCTTCCCCTTTCTGCTTCATCGTCGCAGCTCACCTCTTCCGACGATTTTCCACCGTCGACGCCAAGCTAGTCGATCTCCACCCCGAGCTTGGGCCGTCGCTCCTCATTGTTGCCGCCACGTTGATTGTCGTCGCTCGATCTCGTGTTGCCACGTCGATCGGTCTCGCCGTGAACTGGAGCCGCTATCGCCGTCGCCATCCTCTTCTTCCCCGAGTTCAGATCTTCGGTGCTTTTCTCTTCTCCGCAGCTATCGCGTCCACCATCGCGGATCGCCACAACTATCACTCACCTCGAGCCGGAGTCGTTTGCTGATCACGCGACTCTATCTATCACTGGTCGGCCAGATCTCAGTAGAGGATCATCGTCGTTTGCAAGTCGGTGATTTCTACTGTCAACAGTTGGATCTGAGGTTTCTAGCTAGGTTCACAATCCTCTCTTAGCCCATTTGTAACTGTGATTACTTCGATTTTTGCTGTTATGATCGACTTTGGGTTGATCTAAGATTGTGCTGCCATTTTCAATAGGTGTGTTTTTGTTTGCAGGATGTTGATTTCAGGACTTTGATTAGTGATGATGATCGTAGTTAGGGATGGATGATACGAGCTACATAGCAGGTGGGTAATATCTACCTGGTCCGGTAGTTTTGATCAAATTCTAGTGCATGAATTTGGATATATGTTTATACCTGTTTACCTTAAATCCACTCATGTTTAATCATATGCTTGTACTGCCTTTGACCTTTGAGATATTGCCGTTACTTCATTGATTATCTAGCACGGATAGGAACTATAAACCCTATTATGTGTTAGTCGATGGATGTTCAGTAAGTACAGGTGGTTAGGGTTATCCTTGTGACCTCAGATTGGATTACTGTGTTACATCACTAGGGTTAGGTGATGGTTTGGGATATGGAATCGATTGTTGTCTCGTACACATGTTAGTTGTGCATCTATGGTGGATCTATTGTCCGTGCATAGATAAATGTGTATGGTTGTCAGTATGTGGTTATGGACTAGAGGTCCTAGCATGATTGTATATCCATTATGGATCGTATATCTGTGTGTGGTTATATGGATGGTCGATAGTATCTCGTTACTGACTAGAGGTCTTAGCGTAGTTGACTGTCAGATGAGTATGATTCTTTGTACGATAGAGAGAGTCTTGTGGATTGTAGTCCTTGCATAGTTGACTTTTGGTTGACCAGGACTCCCCGTGGGATAGGGAGTGTTGCGAGGATACTTGTGTGGAGCTATGCATCATTACATTGCATGCATGCTGTTGACTGGGTCTCCCTTGTGGTTGAGACGGGTCGTCAGTCATCTTACCTCCCCGGCCACTCGGGGTAGTGGTAGCAGGGTTGAGGGCAGAGCATTGGATGTGCCGCGCTCGGCCACTATATATACGGTGGTAGCTGGAGATGCGCACCTAGCCACTGAGCAGAGTGGTGTTAGCACTCGCCCACTATAGACGGTGGTTGTGTGACATGCAGTTGTCCTGTGTGCGGCGCTTGTCTACTCATGGGTAGGGATGGCGTGGCTTGTAGCAGGGACCCCTAGGAGTAGTTAGCTTTTTACGCTTATACGCTACTCAGTCATACTACCCAACTCGGTCACTCGAGAGTAGTGGTAGCTGGAGTCGGGCTAGTTGTCATTTATCTGCCACCCTGGCCACTCTGGGGTCGTGGTTGGACGGGTCCGCAGACAGTGACCATGCATATGCATTGCTGATATATATGTATGCATGTATTTGATATATGTTTTACATATGCCTGTGAGATACTGCATTTGATTGAACTATGATTGCTGCATATGGTTGTTCATCATGATACATGTCATTTGCATTTTATATACTGCTATGTGTTGAGTATGATATATGTGTTGGTCCAGACTGATGTATGCATTTGATTAGCGTCATGTCATAGTGTGGTATGGACCGGGATGTTATTACATGTGATTATATACTGTTCATATGTCTGAGTATTGGTCAGGTATGGGATTAACTTGGTACGTTATATGAGTTATGTTATGGTAAATCTGTTTAGGATGATATAGCTTATGGTGTTGCAGACTGTCAGGTATGTCGGTACATTACTTCATGTTCAGTTGATTAGTTTAGTATATACATTGAGTATGACTATACTGTGGTTACTTGCTATTAGATTTGGATATGACTGTATGTCTATTGGATTCATGCTGTATACCTTTAGATCTTCACATGTATACTAGTAGATCTCTTTACCCTATATGTTTATGCACTTTCTACATATTACCCCTGCGTTTATACTCACCACCCCGGGACCCTGGGCTTCTTGTCGCCTAGGTAACAGGTAGAGGATTCCTTGGACGTTCGGAGCTCCGCCAGCTAATCCCATCTCACACCGGGAGGATGGATAGGTTTTCCGTATTGTTGTATTACTATGGATTGTTGTTTTTGGGTTTTACCCTGTATGGTTTCCGTATTTGTGATATACGGATGTGTTGTATGTATTTGGTCTTTGATTCGATTTCTGTTATGATTCTTGTCGTGTCAAGTCACTTCGGAGTGCACAGTTGGGTCCTTGTATTTTGTTTTATCTGTAGTATGCTTCCGCTGTATTTGATATGTTGATATCTTTATATTATATTATTGTTGTGGGCCTATGGGTCTTGTATTAACCCGATAAGTTGCCATGTACAGGGGAGATGCCGTCCGTTTGCTTTTCAGCACGGCATACTCTCAGGGCGTGACACTCTATGGACTTAAACAAGCTCCTCGAGCTTAGTACGAGAGACTTTCGGTGTATCTTAAGTCCAAAGGATTTAACCAAGGTGTAGTTGACCCAACCCTTTTCATAAAAACCTTAGGTAAAGACATATTCATAGCCCAAATCTACGTAGATGATATTATTTTCGGAACCACCAACTCGATTCTACTAAATGAATTCATTTCACTTATGGAAAGTGAATTTGAAATAAATTTAGTAGGAGAGTTGAGCTTCTTCTTAGGTCTACAAATTAAACAAACTAAAGATGGAATATACCTACATCAACGCAAATATACTAGGAAATTAATTAAACGCTTTGGAATGCAAGACGCTAAAATTATTAATACTTCAATGGCAATGAATGTAAATATAGAAGAAGATGTAATCGGAAATTCAATTGATTTAAAATACTATAGGAGCGTAATAGGGAGTCTCCTTTACATAACTGCAAGTCAACCTGATATCTTATTTGCAGTAAGTATGTGCGCAAGATTCCAAACCTGTGCCAAGGAGTCTCACCTAACTCTAGTCAAGCGTATCCTTAGATATCTAAAGGGTACACTTAATGTCGATATTTGGTACCCTAGATCAACCGAGTTCGAACTAACCAGCTACTCTGATTCGGACTATGCCGGTAGTAAGCTCGATAGAAAGAGTACGAGTGGTTGTTGTTAACTTCTTGGCTTGAGTCTAATAATATGGTGCAGTAGGAAGCAACACTGTGTTGCCTTATCTACCACCAAAGCCGAATACATCGCGATGGGTGAGTGTGTCACTCAGCTTCTTTGGATGAAGCACACTCTCCGCGACTTTAAGTTAGACTTTACAAATACTAAACTTCACGTAGATAATATTAGTTCATTTAACCTTGCTAAGAATCCGATATGTCACTCTAGGACCAAACATATAGAGGTCAAACACCATTTCATTCAAGAACATGTGGCCAATGGAGTCATACAACTCGAATACGTCAAATCGAAGTCCAACTTGGCAGACTTATTTACTAAACCCCTACCCGAAGCCGAATTTAGTCTATTAAGATGAAAATTGGGCATGTGAGTAGTAGAATAGGAACTTAAAAATTATATTTTCTTACCACTATTTCTTACTTTTCATTTTCATGGATCTAGCATAGGACATACCTTAGATATCATGCACCTATAGATTTAAGGAGCCAATACATCTCACAACACATAGGACTAATGTGTTTGTGTACTGAGCCACGTAGATGGGCGTGAGATGTTAGGACCTTACTCCTGGTTCAAGATGTAGAACTAGTGCATCGCCATGAACCACGGAGTATAATAATACATACTAACCGACTCTGACCATGACTGGTTGATCTTTCATATCAATCAAGTCAAATATGAGTCGAACATTTTATAGATGAGCTTATTTTCAGTATATTATTTTCAAAATAATATGGAACATGCTTGGACTTTAAATTGAATACCTATATTTGTTTTTCACACACCCCCACTCTTTTCGATATATGGCAAAAGGGGGAGAAAAAGACCAAAGTTAAGGGATCAAAATTTTTGGTAACTTAACTCACTTCATGTTTATTCACATGGACAAAGGTTAAGTAAATGTTTACTTAACTTTAAGTTAACTTGTTTTTGTTAACAAAAAGGAAGTAAAGGGCAAGTTAAGAGAATTCTTAACTTAAACTTATTTTCAACACTATGGCCAATATTAAGTAATTTCGATTACTTAATTTTTGGTAACTTTAAGTTAAGGGATCAAAATTTTTGGTAACTTAACTCACTTCATGTTTATTCACATGGGCAAAGGTTAAGTAAATGTTTACTTAACTTTAAGTTAACTTGTTTTTGTTAACAAAAAGGAAGTAAAGGTCAAGTTAAGAGAATTCTTAACTTAAACTTATTTTCAACACTATGGCCAATATTAAGTAATTTTGGTTACTTAATTCTTTTTAAGTAGCACTCTTTCTCAAGTACTCACCCTCGGTCAAGGGGGAGCACTTGAAAAAGAATTTTTATACTCCTGCTCATTCATGCATATCTCATACTCATTTTTCTTAATGCACTTAATTTACTTAACTTTGTGTTGGTTTGCCATAAATCAAAAAGGGGGAGATTGTTAGTGTAGTAGGCACCTAAGAACCTGAGTTTTGATTATAACAAACGATACAAAGTTAAGCTTATATTGTTATCTCACGAGCTAAATCGAGTGTGCAGAAAAGTGTCAATGCTGGAGTTGAAGGCTAGCGACACCCAGAGGAAGCTGCGGTGGTCGGGCGACACTCGAGTGACTTCGGAGGGAGCCGAAGGAATCGAGTGGAAGGCCGGAAGCGAAAGCGACACAGTAAGTATCGAGGTAAGCTCGTGTGTGTGCGAGAGTAAGAGAGGTCGTATCCTCCTTACGGGGATGATCTTAAGCGTAGATTCGACCAAAGACATCCTATAGATAGTCTAGGTCGAGATCGGATGGTCAGCGGCCATCAAAATTATGTTTTTGTTAAGCTAACTTTGCCCTGCAGCTAGTATCAGTCGACTGCCAGCTTGGAAGACTCAACTGACGTCCATAAATCGATTGTCTGCGGTCAGCATTCGACTGATGCTGCCATCAGTCGACTGATGATGGCCATCAGTCGACTGGTGGTCAAGGATCAGCCTCGAGGAGGCAAGCCTTATCACCATTTTTCAAGGAGGCATGTGCTTAATTTCCATTGGTTGAAGGTCCTCTCGAAAAGGGGCTCAAAGGCTATAAAAGGAGGGCCTCTCCTAGGGTTTTTTTTCATCAATTCTAAGCTTCCAAAAGCCTCCGCCAACCTACAACTCTCCGACAACGAAGTGCTTCTTCTCCGACATCTAGGTTTAAATTGCTTTCATTTTTATTACGTCGGTATAAGTTTTATTTCAGTTCATTAAATTACTTTCTCGGAGCTTTTATCGTGACGAGGAGAGGGGGAGTGTCCCTCTACCTCAAACTTCGTGTTTCTTTTGTATCGATTAACTCATACCTCTAACGAGGAGGAGTTCTTTAGTGTTTTGCCCTCCGTACGTGGTCAAGGACCACTAGGGCCTTGGAGTAGTAGCCGAAGGCTACGAACCAAGTAAAATTCTCTTGTCTCATTTACTTTACATTTATCTTTCCGCTGCGTATAAGTGTTTTAAAATGAATTTGAAAAAGAAAAGGTTTATCGCTATTTACCCCCTCTAGCGATCTGCTTCGATCCAACAAAATATTCTTAAGGGGGAAACAAAAAAATTTAAAGCTAGCTAAGAATCTATGAGAAACTATCTTTTTGAAAACTTAAAGCTTTAATTAAGGAGAAGTTTAAAAATGTTAATTAAGGGGGAGAAAAACTTAAGGTTGAATGCTCTTTGAAAAGCTTAAATATTTTCAAGTTTAAAATACGTAAAAATTCTACTTAGGTTTCGATGTATGGGAAGAAAACAATTAAACATTGTAAAGCTTTAATTGATGGGGAGTCTCAAAAGTGTTCTAATGTTATGCAAAAATTCTTAATTTTGAAAATTTTAAGGGGGAGTTTTAAAAATTTTTGAAAAGTTTGAAAATTTTTGAAAAGTTTTTTGAAAATTGTTTAAAATTTTGGAAAGTCTTGAATTTTGAAAATTTTAAGGGGGAGTTAAAAAAATTGTTTGAAAATTTTGAAAACCTTGAATTTTAAATTTTTAAATAATAAGGGAGAGTTAGAAAAACTGTTTCAAAATTTTGAAAAGTTTTTAAAAAGGGGAAGTTGACAATTTTTGAAAAGCTTAAATTAATTTTTTGAAATCAGATTAATTTCGCCGGTGAAATATTTTTAAACTTAATTTTTGAGCTTGATAATTTCTCATTTTTGTGAAACTTCGACTTTACATCATTTTGATATTTTAAAATTGATCTTTATTTTGATGTATGCCAAAGGGGGAGAGAAGAAATATAAAGTTAGAAAAAGAAGAGATTTATTGAAAGGAAGATGAAAAAATTTGATAAGGCTTTATGCATCTATTATACATGTCAAAAATTGTTAGTTCATCTCTTATACATGTCAATATTTAGATATTTTTATTTGATTCTCCTAACTTTAACTGATGTGTTGTCATACATCAAAAAGGAGGAGATTATTGATGCAGTGAGCATCACTCCTTAGTTTTGATTTATAAACCATAGTTAAAAGTTAGGATTTACTTATGTTCTAATATCAGTATTAAGAATACAGACTTAACAGGAAGTCCTAGTAGGTCGTGTTGACTGGATACTAGGCAAGTATCTTGACAGATCAGGAGAACCAGACACCAGGCATGAAGCCCAGATGGGTCGCGTGGATAGGACATCTAGCATGAAGATCGATTGGGTCAGGAGACCGGACAATCGGCAAAAAGTCCAGCTGGGTCAAGCAGACCGGACAGCTGGTGGAAGCCCTGGTGAGTTAGATTGGATATCAAGAGTGGTAAGTCCAGCAAGTAAGCCTCGAGTGAAGAGGTGAGGCTAGTACTCTTTAGGGGGACAAAGCTAGGCATCGATCCAACGGAAAGTCCACATGGGACTTAGTAGTCGAGATCGAGCAGTATTACTACTTCAATCACATTTTATATTATGTATTTGGGCTAATCTTGTTTTGCAGGGATCAGTCGACTGAATGTATTCGAGTCGACTGAAATACACTCGATTGAATATGCATCAGTCGACTGGATACCTACTTGGCAGGATCAACTGGCGATTGATCGGAGATCTGGCGATGCAGATGGAAAGGATTTCAGTTGACTGAAGAGTTTGAGTCGACTGAAGAGGCAAATTTCCCGATGCAGAGTCGGGTGATCTGGACTCGACTGGAGAAGTTTTAGTCGACTGGAAGACCAGAAGTTCCTAATCGACAGGCTGATGTAAAGTCAGCTGGAAGGCATTCCAGTTGACTGGAAAAGGTTTATAAAACAAGGGTTCGAATGGATCCGAAAAAGAATTCCAAATTACGTCGAAGTGTTGTCGAAATTCTTGCTCGTCCACAAAAGCTTATTTTCCACATCAAGGCGATCTTCTGACACTCCACGCCTACATCAACAATTCATTTAGTGTCGGTATAAATTGCTTGTACTTTAATTCATTTCATTTTTTGCTTGTGTACTTAAATTCAAGAGTGGGTAGAGTGTTACCCATCTCTTATATTTGTAAAAAGCAAAACCCTCCGAAGTCGAGAGTTCTCGAGTCGGAGAACATTTAGTGATTGCCCATCGAGGTATGGGCCTTGGACTAGCAACCCAGTTAGGGTTGTGAACCAAGTAAAATAAAGTTTTATTATTTTCCGCTGCATACTCACAATAGTTTTCAAAATATTCTAATAGTTTTAAAATAATTTTTTAACCTCCGAGATTCACCCCCCTCTCTTGGAGAAACACGATCCTACAGTATGGATACTTGACAAGGAAAAAGTCCAAGAGTGAAGACTTAGCAAAGGAAAAGTTCAAGAGTGGAGTATTGGCAAGAGAAAGTCCAAATATGGATATTTGACAAAGGAAAAGACCAAGGGTGTAGTCTTGGTCGTGTAAGTCCAAGTGGCAATCTTAGCGGCGTACGTGTAAGTCCAAGTATGTAGTCTTGGTGATGTATGACCTGAGAGCATGACTAGGCCAACAGAAACACTTGAAGGCTTAGGTCTAGGCTAACGGTACATGAGGGCATGACATAACTGATGAAGGCACTTGAAGGCTAGCACAAGGATGAACAAGTCATGGAGGATTTAGATGGATCCTAAGGGCATGAGGTACATGGAAGTGGCTAAAAGACTTAGGTCTAGGCCTAGGGTAAGTGTCAAATATGAGGAGATCATACTTGGGTTAAACCTCAGTTTTGAGATTTACCAGTCGACTGGTAGAGTGCTCGACACTTGGGAGCTCAGAAGACTCGAGTTGGGCTCAGGAATGAGCTAAGTGCTCGGGAGCAATCGACTGGAGATTTTGCCTAGTCAACTGGTCGAGTGTAAGCCCGACTTCCATTATGGGGCTCGGGATTCAGACTATGTGCTCGGGTAGTCAACTGTTGATTTAGGATAGTCGACTGTCCAATGACAGTCGATTGTTGTATAGGGTAGTCAACTGGCCTAAGTAAACATGAGCACAGAATGTCTCATAGTCGATTGGGCAGTCAACTAGTGGCTCGACAGTTGACTGCTGGTAAGGGTTGTCGATTGCTCAAGTGTTTGTTAGATAGAATGCCCACGCAGATTAGTCTGTTGTGAGACAACAGATAGGTGGCCAATTGACTAAGAGTAAGGTCAGTCGACTGCTAGGCCGAAATCCAGCCCGATGCAACTTTAAAAGGAGGAGCTCATGGAGGATTTCAAAAAAGTGGTTCTTTGGGAAGTTTGAAGAGGAATTGTTATTGCATTCCAGATCTTCAGAAGTCATTCGAAGTAATCAAACAAGTGATCAGGCAAAGCTCTCTTGTAAAGTAATTTCATATTGTAATTGTTTCTTTTCTTTACATTTGTATTTGCTTGTCTTATTGTAAGTTTATTGTAAGAGGTTTCTCCACCTCCGGTTTGTAGTCGAAATGGAGAGAGTTTTAGTGAGGGTAGATCACTAGTTCGCCGTGGAGTAGGAACCGTAGGTTCCAAACCACGTAAACATTGCGTTGTGTTGTGTGTATGTTTGTGTTTTGTGTGCATTTCTATTTGTATTCCGTTGCGCTAACACTTTGTAGAGACAAACACAAATGCATGAAATCAAATCGATGCTATTCACCCCCCCTTCTAGTGCACACCGATCCCCAACAGAAAAGAAATGAATAAAGTAAAGAAAATGATCAAAGTAATGGTGGTAGATATATAAATATTGAAATGCTACATAGATGAGTACAAGAAAGTATTGCCCCAAAAGTTTCCATCCAAGCTAGCTTTTCTCAATTCACTAAATAACATATAAACAACTCCTATCACTTTCCACAATACAAATCGACTCATAGTGTACAATAAATCTCTTAATGATTGCAATAAGAGATGTAAATCACAAAAAAAAAATTATATCACACATAAATAAAAACAACAAACATGTAAAAAAAATTCATTGTCTTTATTGCTTTGGCCAAATGTTTATTTTTTCAATTTTTTTCATTATTTTTTTCCAACAACTTTTTTTCTTCACAAAAATTTTTCCCTCGACATGTAATGCTCTTCCCTATGCTCTATCCCTCAATCTTAGCTAAAAAAACAAAGAGAATGACTCGCTCATGGTGATCAAGAATAACTTGTCTATGCTTCCACTAAATACTTCTAAGCTTCCCCTCTCCCCCACACTTAAACTTTTGTTCGTCACGAACAAAACACTCATCATGGAACATTCAAATATCCCACATTCAATGGATCAAAAGAGAGGAATGAATGGAAGAAGGAAAAAAAAAATGATGTGATGAATGACTAGAATATTATTCAATAAGCATTTGGTGATAAAAGAAATAAAAGAAAACAAGTGAAATGACTTTCATAATAATCATACAAACTATGATAGTGTGATCTTGAAAGAATCAAATCAAGTTCTAGAGTTACAATAACCACAAGTGCACCACATACAAATAAGAATAATAGACTCAATTCTTACTAGGTAAACAAAAATAATCAACTCAGTCTATCAACACAGAATCCATCACAAGTAGTAACCACATGTAATCAAATAATCTATTCATGATAATAAATCTCAAACTCAACAGTCACATTTAACTAGATTTCATGACTTCTAAGATAATATAAAGGAATCCATAAGGAATTTATCTCAAAAACTAACAAAACAAAAATATGACAAACAAAACATAACAACTAAAACATCTAAAATAAAGAAAGCAAAGAAACATATATACAAAGAAACATAGGTGGGGTGGAATAGACTTTCTTGAGTTCCTGGCAAATGGAGGCGGTTTAGGAGTAGAAACCAGGTTGGGAGTGGAGTGGACCGAGTGGAAGTGAGTGTCTTCTTCATGTGGTCTATGTCATCAATTCCAACTCCCTCCATCATCATCTTCTTGAAGGTTCTTCCAAGTGGATGAGGATGATTCCAATGTAAAATCCAACCTAGAAGTAAAATAATCAGAGTTAAGACAAACTCTGCTCTTTTTACTATCGTCTCCTTGAAGGTTATCTCAAGTGGTCGGAGGCGATGTATTTGGAGGAACCAGTTTGGAAGTTGGATTGTTGCATTTGGTATTGGGGCCTTGTTGAGCAAAAAGATTAGAGGCTTTGGATGCAATAGGAGTGTCCAGTCTAGGGGTCTCCAACTATCCATCACTCCTATGGGGATCAACTTATCAGATCTGCTTACTACTATTGCCCCACTTGTCTTCTAGTCAGGCTTATCAGGTGGTTGCATAGTTGAACATAACAATTCTGAAAACACTATCTCCTCTGTAACATCATCTACAATAATATCACAATAAGAAGTAGTGGTCAACTCACCAAATCATCCTCAGTATCTGCAACTTCTATATGTTGGTGCAATCGGTTCAGGTCACGATTGACCAAACTCGAGTGGGCTCGAGTAGGATTTTGATGTTTGACAGTGGGATTGAAAATTGGATTGTCAATGTGTTTGACAATGGGTTTGACCATTGTTTGACCACATGATTGAGAAGTTAAAGTCATGGGTACTTGGCATGAAAAGTGTTAGTGTCTATAAGATTCACATATCTCGATAATGGCATGATATTGTCCACTTTGGGCCTAAGCCCTCATAGTTTTATTTTTGGGATTTACCCAAAAATTCTTATACCAATGAAGATATCTTTTTGTTTTATAAGCACATGATCTTTTCCATGTATTACCAATGTGGGACTTTGATTGTATTCACCATACTCCCAACAACCAGGACTTCCCTTCTCAAATGAAGGACCACATTGAGCTCCCCCCCTCAAGCCTATCCATTCTCGAAGGACTTCTCTGCTTGATGTTCGATCCTCAATCCACCAGGACTTCCTGCCAACTGTCTGGTCCTCCTGACCCAGTTGAACTTCCTGCCAGTTGTCCATCCCTTCTAGCCCAACTGGATTTCTTGTCAGTTGTTCGGTCTTCTTGACCCAACTAGACTTCTTGCCTAGTGTCTGGTTCTCTTGATCCAAACATGGGAGCTCCTCTTCCTTCATTCGAGATTCATGACTCTGATACCAATTGTTAGTGCCTATAATATTCACATATCTCCACAATAGCATGATATTGTCCACTTTGGGTCTAAGCCCTCATAGTTTATTTTTGGGCTTTACCCAAAAGACTTCATACCAATTAAGATCTCTTTTTTATCTTATAAGCACATGATCTTTTCCATGGCTTACCAATGTGGGACTTTGATTGTATTCACCATACTCCCAACAGAAAAGTCCAATCATAGGTCTTGGCATGGAAAGTCCAAGTCTTGGGTACTTGGCATGGAAAGTCCAAGCATGGGTCTTGGCATGGAAAGTTCAAGTCTTGGGTATTTGGCATGGAAAGTCCAAGCATGAGTCTTGGCATGTGGAAGCCCAAGTCATGGATACTTGGCAATTGAAAAGTCTAAGAGTGTGGATATTGGCAGCACAAAGTGCGACATAAGTCTAATGTCTTCAATACACATACATGTCAATTTAATATTTTTTTGAGATGTGGATCTTTGTTCTTCCCTAATCTAGGGGTTCATGCATATATCTAGGCAACTCTATTTAATTCCCTTATCATGGGATTTCAAATCATGTCATTGTTCTTAATTCAATTTTAATTATCCTAAATACATGAATGATGATCATGGCATAGATGATATCATAACTTAAAGCATTTGCCAATAATCATGATGTCATGACATTAAAATGACCTAAATACAAACATGACATAGTAACCTAAATATTAATCATGACATTTTATAAGATTAAATGAAACATGATATCATGACATGATACATGATAAACAAAGCATGACAAATAAAATGTAAAGGTATAAGAATACCTAAAACCCTAATTTTGCCATAATGACCAAATTTCTAAGTGTGCTAAAAACTCAAAATGACACATCATTGACTCTAAACCTAATTGTGTCAATTATGATTGATTTTTCAAACTTCTTAAATTCCATTGGCACATCCTAAAATCTTTTAGGATTAAATTCTAAACCCATTTTCAAAGTAGTACAATACTCCGAAAATGTCCTAAAGTGTCACCTTTACTAAGGTTAGGTTAACTACCTATCTATTCAAGATTGGTACACTCTACGCCCATTTATCGTGATGGAATCACGCTCCTAGGAATCCAATACCTATTGGAGCTCCTTGGGTTTTGTAAGTACTCACTAGGGATAACTTCCCTAGCTACCCTCTTAGGCTTTGAAGCCTTGGCCATTTGAGTATTCTCAAGGTTAACTCTAGGGGTAACTCCCCTTATAACCTTGCTAGTGACTTCTTCGAAGCCTTAGTCACTTGAGTCCTATCACAGTTAACTCTAGGGATGACCTCTCTTGTGACCTTGACACTCCTAGACCTAGTGTTGATTTCATAGTCAAATGGAACACTATGGTAGGATGTCATTACCTTCTTGGATTTAGGTTTGTGACCCAAACCTTTCCTATCCTTAGATAGGTCTTACCTCCTAGAACCTAAGCTTCGACTACTTGACCCTTGACTTGAATTTGTCATCTTATTAAGGGTCTTCTCCAATTTCTCAAGCCTTTACCTTAAGGCTTGATTTTCCACCTCTAATTTGTCCAATTTTGATTTTTTATTAATTCCTTGCACATATTTCTTCTTAGACATATGTCTACCCTTCTTAGGATTAATGCCTAAGTTCTTGTTATCCTCAGGTGGGATTGACCTAGAATTGTCTTTAGGCAAACTAACATGTTTAGCACCTAAGCAATAATATTTATTATTATTTCTAGCATGTATGTTATCATGAACAATTGCAAGTGAATTAAAAACACTCCTAGCATTTTTTTTTCCTTACATAAAGTAGGAACAATATTAAATGTTACCTTAGGGTTTGCCGTAGCACCCCTTACATGTGAAGCTCCTCCTTTGCCCTTGGTTGAATTGCTCCCCCTAGGACATTGAATCCGATAATGGCCCATTGTTGACAATTGAAGCATATAATATGCTCCTTGTTCTTGTGTGTTGGGGCTCGGACATTCTTGAGTTACCTTCTTGGATGGTAGGAGAATTTTGGATCTCTTCTTCATTTTTCCCGGATGTCGATGTCTTCTTTTGCCCTTGCTTTGGTGTAGAATGTCTCTCCTCCCTCTCAATCCTAGAGGTGGAGGCTTATCCAACCTCTTTAACTTCTTCTTCTTCATATGTTGAGCACCTCTCAACCTCCAACTCTACAAGCTCTTGACATGATGATGATGATTCTTTGGATGTTGAGCATCTCTCAACTTTCGAGTCTTCATGAGCTTGAGATGAAGAGCACTCCTCTTCTTTGGGCTCCTTCTCTACTTATGTCGGTGAGGAATTCTCATGGAACTTTACCAATTTGATCTGTATCTTCTTGGCATCCACATAATCCCCTATCTTGCATAAGATATCATTAGGTATTAAATTTGTCAAAAATTATGTTACCTTAACGTCGGTCTTAAATTTTTGGCGTTGCTCCTTGGTCCACTTCTTGATTTTTAGAACTCTTCCCTTCTTGTCCATAGGGGCTTCGAACCCTTCCACTAAGATGAACCAATCTTCGATGTTCATCATGAGGAAGGTTTCTATACTCTCCTTCCAATGATCAAATCCCCCTTGTCAGTAGAATTCATAGGGAGGTAGAGTGTTGATGTCGTGGCCTAGTCCAAGCTTTGGCAACTCCATTACTTCCTCTTCTCCTCTAGCGCTTGTGCTCTCTTAGAGGTTAGTCCTTGAAGAGCGTCCTTGCTCTGATACCACTTGTTGGGTTGGTAATCAGAGCAATTTGTTCTTCTGAGTGCACCGAGCTCTGATGAACTCAAACTCATAATATAACATGAATGAATCATGAGAAAAGCTAATGTACAAGTCATGTACATCTAGCCCATAGACCATGGTTCAAAATGAGGTTTTAAAATCATTTCAAAATTATTTTGAAAAATCTTGGTAAAGTTTATCTTTTGATAGCAATCACCATTGAACAAGTTGGCACAAAGTTAGGCAAAAATATTGAAGTTTTCAATGGTTTTCAACTTTGTATCAATCTTACAATTTAATGGGTATTTTAATTTAAAATTATTTTTCACTTATTGTAATTGATGTAAGTAATATACGTATGAATTTTTAAAAAAATTCAAATTATGTATAATTACTTATGTATTTTCAAAACTCATTTTTGAAAAATCATTTTCTGCATTTGCAGATACTAGTCAACTGCCACTTTGAGCAGTCGACTGGTGGTGAGGCAGTCAATTGTTTGCTGACCTAATCGACTGTTGATGTTGATTTCAGTCGAACAAGATTTGTTTAGCCATGTATCAGCTATTTTATAGGACCCTAATGTCTCCTAACCCTAGTATATGCTTTGGAAAGCATGGGAAGGGTGAAATATCATTGAAAATGATTAGGAGAGGTGTTTAGGGTGGAGTATCACTTTTTAAGGTTTGTGAAAGTTTAAGTTTGAAATTTTATCCTTATTTTCGAGGGTTTAAGTTTCCTATTGGCTTAGGAACTCTCCAAGGACATTGTTGGTGCAATGGTCAAGGGGGAGTAAGCCTTTAGGGGAAGGTTATCCATCAAGGGATGATGGATGAGTATTCCTTAAAGGGGGAGAAATGAAGGGTTTGAAACTCTCATTATGCTCACCAAAGGGGGAGAATTGAAGAAGTAAGGATTGCCTCTCATTTAGTGATATGAGATTTATCACTAAGAAGAGTGAAGGAATCCTACATGTTTTTGGACCAAGGGGGAGAATGTAGGATCTCATTGGGAGATGGAACATTGAAAATCTTGGTAGGCTTTTTAATGTATGCCAAAGGGGGAGGAGTAAGGTTTAAGTCAAGTAAAGCTTCACTATGCTTTGTCATTAGAGGATTTAAGTTTGGGTTATTGTTATCTTAACTTAAAGGTGTTGTCAAACATCAAAAAGTGGATAGATTGTTGGTGCAATTGACTCAGGTCATGATTAACCAGACTCGAGTAGGATTTTTATATTTGACAATGGGATTGACAATTGGATTGTCAATGGGTTTGACCATTGTTTGACCACATGATATAGAAGTCCAAGTCATGGGTACTTGACATGAAAAGTCCAAGTCTTGGCATGGAAAGTCCAAGTCTTGGAATAGAAAATCTAAGTCTTGGGTACTTGGCATGGAAAGTGTTAGTAATATATGAGAGATGTCCTAAGGCAATCGCCTTATGTATGAACCATTTATATGATAAATGAAGATTCACTATTTGAGTATACATGTTTTATGTATTTGATTGGATCTTAAACTCATTTACTGAATGTCCACGATACGATTCACAGCATGAGAGAATTTGTGATTGGATCACAACTAGTGAGTATCTCTACATGTGTAATTGTGATGTATCGAAATTGTCCCTAGTCGATGAATTGATGGATTTGGATACCATCAATTCTGTCGAGACTAGCACAAGGTATACTCCTTGGTGTATCCAAGCAGCTGATTCTCACTGGCTGGAGACATTGTGATGTCCGGAGTTAATCGTAGATGCTAGTTATGGTAACTAGTTCATTGGAGTGACCAGCCGTAAGACTTCATATGGTTCTCTGCATATAAAGATATGTCAATGAAGTTCTTGCTATAGCTTAAGTGCGATGTTCCTTTGACTTGCGGTATTCAAGTCATCTTGATCATGGAGACTTATGCTTTGACATCTTAAGCAAACATCTCTAAGGAGATGTGGACCCGGGATGATTGGGTATAAGTCGAAGTGATCGAAGGTGTTTGAATAGCCTATAAAGGATTCACCACTCCTTGCGAGGAGATGTATACCCATGGTCTCTCGTCGGATTGTTACTAAAGTCTTTGGCCAAAGCATTACATATTTAGAGTAAGGTACTCTTCGATACATGTGGAGTAACTAGAATCTGTAGGACGAGAAAATGATACTTGGGCTAGGTGTGACGTAGTCAGCCTAGTGGGGACTGACACAATAGACCATGTCCTGAACCAAGTGGGTATAAGATGAGTGAAGGGAATGGAGCACGAATCATTCGAGCTGCTGAAGGGTTTCAGAAATAGTTCTGGATCAACCGTTGATCTTTTCGGTTAATTGGGGATCATGATGTACTACTAGGTGCCACTCATGATCGTTATATAATTAATGGTTAATTATAGACGGCCAACATAAACCGAGAACCTATTTGGTCACACGCATAACGAGCGTAATCCAAAGGATTTAAAACGAGCTTGACAATGGGATTCTCAGACCGAGAGAAACTAGGTTTGGTTGGACCAAACATGAAGCGAGCATGAAATCGCTTTGATCAATGGGCGTGGATGGGTGTCTTATGAAGACATAATGGATGAACCAAAATGGTTTGGTTCTAATCCAATGGAGGAGAATAAACCAAAGGGTTTGGTTTATTTTAAACGAATGAAACAAAAGTTCGTTTGGTTCGTTTTAACTTAAAATAAACCATCATGGTTTGGTTTATTTTAACTTATCTTAATGGAGCGGGTTAACGGGCCTAATGGTTATGATCCAATAACCATTAAGAGAATTAGTTCTCTATAAAAGAGGGCTTAATGGATAATTAAGCCCTAATCCAAAACCCTTGCCCTAAGGTTGCCGCCCACCTCATCCTTGGAGATTTCGGCGCCAACCCTAGGTGTGCCGCCCAGCTTGTTGTGCCGCCGTCCATCTCCTTGCCGGCGTCCAAGCTTCAGCCGGTGAACCCTCCGGTGATCTTCCTAGGCCTCGGTGAAAAGGTGAGCACTTGGCTTCCTTGTTTTGGCCGGCGCCTACTCCTCCACCAAGCTGTCCAGTTTTCTGGACAGCTTCTTCTCCTCTCATCGGAGCATCGTTTGGACTACGGCTAGAGCTCCGACAGCGGCTAACTTACCGGGGATTCGATCTCCGGTAATCCTCTGAGGTGGAGGACGAAGGATTCGTCAATTGGTTGACGAATACCTCTCCGGAGAAGCGAGTTTTGAGAACTCGTATTAGGATCCGAATTTGGATTTGGATCATGATCATCTCTCGATCACGTCGTCTTCAACACGAGGCTAGTAACCCGTACGAAGATGAAGCTCGTGGCTTAGCGAAGTCATCCCGAGGAACTCGACGTGGATACAGATAGAGACGATTCTAGCGAGGATCGTTCCGGTTGATGCCGTTCCCGCTACACGTCATACGAAAGGTATAACGTAGATAAATTTCCTTTTATTGCAAATTTAAATTTACGGTTATGTCTACACTTGTTGTAATATGCATTCGTGTGTTGTGTGTGTTGTAATAAATGTAGATTTATTACTTTTATTGCTTCCGCTGTGTTCATGTTTACGAAACATGATCGAACACACACACGCCGCGGTGTCGGAAACCCAACAGTGGTATCAGAGCCCAGGTTGTGTTTCGACATAATCGTAAAAATGGTTTTGCGATAGTCATAATGTATTTCTTGAAAATTTCTAATTTTGGAAATTTAGAAGTATTTATGGAAATTTTTCAATTTTGGAAAGTCTAGAAGTATTTATGGAAATCTTCCACTTTTGGAAAGTTGGAAGTATTTATGGAAATTGATATTTTCTATAAATAAAATATTTGATTAGATTCTAGAAATTTGTTTCCTAATTTAATCATGATTTTATTTGGGAAATCAAATCTTAAAATATTTTATTTTCATAAGTAGTTTTAATGATTTAGGAAATTGGTTTTCTAAATAGATTTTCCTTAATCAAATAATTCCATGAATAAAATATGTGATTAGATTTGGAAATTTGTTTCCTAATTTAATTATGATTTGATTTGGAGAAACAAATCTTAAACATATTTTATTTCCATAAATAGTTATGACATATAAGGAAATATATACATGACATAATTGTATGCTATGTAATTGCATTAGATGCATAACATTATGCCATGCGTGTCGTGACATGTAGATGTATGCCATGTATGCCATGTCATGTAGATAATAGTTATTTGCATGCAAAGAGGATGAGACATAAAACCCTTAAACAATATTAAAGCCTACACCTTCCATTAATATGGTTAGAACCAGAGTTCCGTTTCTTGTTTGGGTTGTTGGACTCTCTCCAAGCCCGGCTCGAACCCGAACATGTTCAAACCATGGAATAGTTTAATACTAATATGGTAAGAGTCAGAGGTCAATCGTTAGCTTTGGTTGTTGGACTCTCTCCAAGCTGGGCTAATTGGTTGAATGCGCTCTAACCATATTAAAACTATTTCCCGATTAATGGGTTGGCTTTAACCTGGAGCATCGGCTTGTTGGACTCTCTCCAAGGTCGATGTAAAGGGAGGTGAAGTTGGGTGCTATGCATATGATGCATACTTGTTAATGTGTTAACAACCCGATGTATGTGTGAACATTCAATTAGTTGATAGCACATTGTGATAGTTGCATATACGTGATATGCAATCGGTATAGTTGATACCTACCGTCGTAGTTATGAATGACTTGTTGGACTCTCTCCAAGGTTGTTCATAACTATGATGGATATCAGCCCATTCGGAGATGGACCTACGATCTCCCGAAGTGATTTTGGGGTTTTTGAAATTCAAAAAATGAATGGGATTTATAAATGTATATTGATGCATTTTAAAATCATTTTTCTCATATATGCTCGTTTTGTATTTCTAGGTCAATAAATTGATCATGACGTCTTTGAATTTGCGCACTATTTTGGATTCGAACAAACTGACTGGGCCTAACTTCCTGGACTGGCTTAGAAGCTTGAGAATTGTTCTTAAGGTTGAAAAGCTTGCAAATGTCCTTGAAGCGCCTCTTCCCGCCCGTCCTAGTGACGATGCAACTCTGGACCAATTGTTGGCCTATCAGAAACATGTGAGTGATTCTGAACAAATGAGTTGCATCATGCTAGCCGCGATGGAACCCAACCTACGAAAGCAGCATGAGCATATGGATGCTCATATCGTAGTCCTTCATCTTTGTGAGTTGGTTGATGAGCAAGTAAGATTTGAAAGGTTCGAAGTCTCAAAGCTCCTCTTCACCTCTGAGATGCTAGAAGGTTCATCTGTGGTACTGCTCAATATGCTGAAGACTGTGGAGTCTTCTGAGAAGCATGAGCAGGGGACGGTGCTATTAGTTGATTCCTCGAAGAAAGGTTCTAAGAGGAAGTCAAAGGAACAGCAGAAGGGAAAGAAGAGAAGGGCTAAGAAGGTAGAACTAGCACAAAAGGAAACTTGCCATCATTATGGCAAGGAGAGCCATTTGCGAAGAAAGTGCAAGATTTATCTTGAGTCCGTGAAGAAGAATAAGGCATCGGATGCCCCATCTTCTTCAGATATCTTCGTTATTGATTGTCATTCTATTTCCTCAAACACTTGGGTATTAGATACTGGGTGTGGCTCACATATATGTAATGACATACATGGGCTAAGGAATAGAAGAAGACTCGTCAAGGGAGAGTCAAATTTGCGTGTTGGGAATGGAGCAAAGGTTGTTGCAGTCGCCATTGGAACGCATTTGTTGAAACTCTCTACTGGACTTGTCTTAGAACTGGACAATTGCTTTTATGTTCCTTCGTTGATAAAGAACATCATTTCTATTTCTTATTTAAATAGAAATCGGTACCATTTGACTTTTAGTAACAATTGTTGTTACATAACATTGAATGGAGTTCTTTATGGGACTGGAACTTTAAGCAATGGTGTTTATACGTTGGACGTATCCAGTGACATCTTCAATATCGAAGCAAGCAACAAGCATGCTCGAAAGGATAATCAATTAGACTCTCATATGTAGCATTGTCGTCTTGGCCATATAAGCAAGAAACGCATGTCCGAATTACACCGATGTGAAATTCTGGAATCGTTTGAATTGTATTCATACGATACATGCGAATCATGCTTAAAAGGCAAGATGACTAAGTTACCTTTTACTGGAAAAGGTGAACGAGTGGGAGAGTTACTAGGTCTAATACATACTGATGTATGTGGACCTATGTCAACTCAAGCATTAGGAGGCTATAGCTACTTCATTACCTTCACCGATGATCACTCACGGTTTGGGTATGTGTTCTTGATGAAACACAAGTCTAAAGCCTTTGAAAGGTTCAAAGAATTCAGAAATGAAGTAGATAAACAACATGATAAGAGTATTAAAATACTTCGATCGGATCGAGGTGGTGAATACTTAAGTCAAGAGTTTCTTGATTATCTAAGAGACAATGGTATATTGTCTCAATGGACTCCGCCATATACACCACAGCATAATGGTGTATCTGAGAGGCGTAACCGGACCTTGTTGGACATGGTCAGGTCAATGATGAATCATGCGACTCTTCCCAAGTCTTTTTGGGGCTATGCACTTCAGACAGCTGTTTACTTGTTAAACAGAATGCCTACCAAGGTAGTCTCAACTACTCCATATGAGATATGGAATGGTAAGAAACCTCATGTATCTTACTTGAAGATATGGGGTTGTCTTGCTTATATGAAGCGGACTGTATCAGACAAATTGAATGCTAAGTCTGATAAATGTCTATTTGTTGGATACCCTAAGGAAACAAGGGGTTACCAATTCTATCATCCTGTGGAACAAAAGGTGTTTGTTTCAAGGCATGTTGTGTTTCTAGAGAAAGAGTTTCTCTTGCAAGAAAACAGTGGGAGTGTCATCGAGCTTGAGGAGGCTCGAGAGACTCAAATAGACATTGATGAGATACCTGGTGAAGCACAACAGCCGACAACTCATAGTGATGAGCAATCGGCTGTACCTAT
The DNA here is from genome assembly GCA_025175895.1 of Wurfbainia villosa. NCBI lineage: Eukaryota > Viridiplantae > Streptophyta > Magnoliopsida > Zingiberales > Zingiberaceae > Wurfbainia > Wurfbainia villosa. The sequence goes on along the minus strand of JAKLTH010000072.1, from coordinate 4,544,270 downwards.
TGTAACACCACATCTTCGTAGATCTGGTAGAACACGCAATATTCCCGAGAGATATGGATTTCTCGTAAGTAAATCGAACGACGTGTTACTCATTGATGATGAGGAGCCTACCAGTTATGAAGAAGTGTTGACAAGTTCAGAAAGGGATAAGTGGCTTGGTGCCATGAAGTCAGAAATGGATTCCATGTATGAAAACCAAGTTTGGAACTTGGTTGACCCACCTGAAGGCATAAAGCCTATAGGGTGCAAGTGGGTTTTCAAGAAGAAAATCGACATGGATGGTAATGTGATTACCTATAAGGCTAGATTGGTGGCGAAAGTATATCGTCAAAAGCAAGGTGTTGATTATGACGAGACCTATTCACCTGTAGCTATGCTTAAATCCATTCGGATGCTCCTGGCCATAGCGGCTCATTATGATTATGAGATATGACAGATGGATGTGAAAACAACTTTCCTTAATGGAAACCTGCTCGAGGACGTGTATATGATACAGCCTGAGAGTTTCACATCGGTTGATAAAACCAAGGTATGCAAATTGCGACGGTCCATTTATGGATTGAAGCAAGCATCCAGGAGCTGGAATATCCGTTTTGATGAGACAATCAAAAAGTTTGATTTCTCACAAAATCCAGACGAACCTTGTGTGTACAAGAAGGTTAGTGGGAGTGCAGTCGTGTTCCTAGTATTGTATGTCGATGACATATTACTTATAGGAAACTATGTTTCAGTCTTACAGTCAGTTAAGGTTTGGTTATCCAAGACATTCTCCACGAAAGACCTGGGAGAAGCAACCTACATCCTCGGGATTAAGATCTATAGAGATAGATCGAAACGGTTGCTTGGTCTTTCGCAGTCTACATATATAAACCGAGTGCTAAAGAGGTTTAGCATGTCGGAATCCAAGAAAGGTTTCCTACCCATCAGGCATGGGATACACCTTTTGAAGTCTATGTGTCCGCGCACAGAAGACGAGAGGATTTGCATGAGTAAGATTTCCTATGCATCATGATAGGATCTATCATGTATGCTATGTTATGTCGAGGCCCGATGTATCGTATGCTCACGAGTGTCACGCGGCAAATACGATCCGATCGAGGAATGGATCATTGGGTGGTGTTAAGGCGATCCTTAAGTACTTGAGAAGAACTAAGGATGTGTTCCTAATATATGGAGAAGGGGACATGGTGATACGTGGGTATACGGATGCCAGCTCCAGACAGACAAGGATGATTCCATGTCTCAGTCTGGGTATGTATTCACCTAGAATGGAGGCGCAATAAGTTGGAAAGGTTCCAAGCTTGACGCTATAGCGGATTCTGCCACTAAGGAAGAATACATTGCAGCTTTGGAAGCAGCATAGGAAGCGGTTTGGATCAAGAAGTTCATCTCTGAACTTGATGTGGTCTCATTAATTATCCAAACATGTGCTTCGCCGCTATCATCTTATCAGAGAGATCATCAGTAGGAACGAAATACAAATCGAGAAAATTCCCACTGAAAGGAACTTAGCGGATCCTTTAACTAAGGCATTACCTCAAAATAAGTTTGAGGGTCATGTTAGAGCTTATGGTATTGGATACCGTAGCGATTGACATTAGGCCAAGTGGGAGTCTGTTAGTAATATATGAGAGATGTCCTAAGGCAATCGCCTTATGTGTGAACCATTTATATGATAAATGAAGATTCACTATTTGAGTATACATGTTTTATGTATTTGATTGGATCTTAAACTCATTTACTGAATGTCCACGATACGATTCACAGCATGAGAGAATTTGTGATTGAATCACAACTAGTGAGTATCTCTACATGTGTAATTGTGATGTATCGAAATTATCCCTAGTCGATGAATTGATGGATTTGGACACCATCAATTCTGTCGAGACTAGCACGAGGTATACTCCTTGGTGTATCCAAGAAGCTGATTCTCACTGGCTGGAGACATTGTGATGTCCAGAGTTAATCGTGGATGCTAGTTATGGTAACTAGTTCATTGGAGTGACCAGCCGTAAGACTTCATATGGTTCTCTGCATATAAAGATATGTCAATGAAGTTCTTACTGTGGCTTAAGTGCGATGTTCCTTTGACTTGCGGTATTCAAGTCATCTTGATCATGGAGACTTATGCTTTGACATCTTGAGCAAACATCTCTAAGGAGATGTGGACCCGGGATGATTGGGTATAAGTCGAAGTGATCGAAGGTATTTGAATAGCCTATAAAGGATTCACCACTCCTTGCGAGGAGATGTATACCCATGGCCTCTCGTCGGATTGTTACTAAAGTCTTTGGCCAAAGCATTACATGTTTAGAGTAAGGTACTCTTCGATACATGTGGAGTCACTAGAATCCGTAGGACGAGGAAATGATACTTGGGCTAGGTGTGACGTAGTCAGCCTAGTGGGGACTGACACAATAGACCATGTCCTGAACCAAGTGGGTATAAGATGAGTGAAGGGAATGGGGCACGAATCATTCGAGCTGCTGAAGGGTTTCAGAAATAGTTCTGGATCAACCGTTGATCTTTTCGATTAATTGGGGATCATGATGTACTACTAGGTGCCACTCATGATCGTTCTATAATTAATGGTTAATTATAGATGGTCAACATAAACCGAGAACCTATTTGGTCACACTCATAACGAGCGTAATCCAAAGGATTTAAAACGAGCTTGAGAATGGGATTCTCAGACCGAGAGAAACTAGGTTTGGTTGGACCAAACATGAAGCGAGCATGAAATCGTTTCAGTCGCAATGGAAGCGTGGATGGGCCGTGTCTTATGAAGACATAATGGATGAACCAAAATGGTTTGGTTCTAATCCAATGGAGGAGAATAAACCAAAGGGTTTGGTTTATTTTAAACGAATGAACCAAAAGTTGGTTCGGTTCGTTTTAACTTAAAATAAACCATCATGGTTTGGTTTATTTTAACTTATCTTAATGGAGCGGGTTAACGGGCCTAATGATTATGATCCAATAACCATTAAGAGAATTAGTTCTCTATAAAAGAGGGCTTAATGGATAATTAAGCCCTAATCCAAAACCCTTGCCCTAAGGTTGCCGCCCACCTCATCCTTGGAGATTTCGGCGCCAACCCTAGGTGTGCCGCCCAGCTTGTTGTGCCGTCGTCCATCTCCTTGCCGGTGTCCAAGCTTCAGCCGGTGAACCCTCCGGCGATCCTCCGGTGATCTTCCTAGGCCTCGGTGAAAAGGTGAGCACTTGGCTTCCTTGTTTTGGCCGGCGCCTACTCCTCCACCAAGCTGTCCAGTTTTCTGGACAGCTTTTTCTCCTCTCGTCGGAGCGTCGTTTGGACGACGGTTAGAGCTCCGACAGCGGCTAACTTACCGGGGATTCGATCTCCGGTAATCCTCTGAGGTGGAGGACGAAGGATTCGTCAATTGGTTGACAAATACCTCTCCGGAGAAGCGAGTTTTGAGAACTCGTATTAGGATCCGAATTTGGATTCGGATCGTGATCATCTCTCGATCACGTCGTCTTCAACACGAGGCTAGTAACCCGTACGAAGATGAAGCTCGTGGCTTAGCGAAGTCATCCCGAGGAACTCGGCGTGGATACGGATAGAGACGATTCTAGCGATGATCGTTCCGGTTGATGTCGTTCCCGCTACACGTCATACGAAAGGTATAACGTAGATAAATTTCCTTTTATTGCAAATTTAAATTTACGGTTATGTCTACACTTGTTGTAATATGCATGCGTGTGTTGTGTGTGTTGTAATAAATGTAGATTTATTATTTTTATTGCTTCCGCTGTGTTCATGTTTACGAAACATGATCGAACGCACACACGCCGCGGTGCCGGAAACCCAACAGAAAGTCCAAGCATGGGTTTTGACATGAAAAGTCCAAGTCGTGGGTACTTGGCATGGAATATCTAAGCATGAGTCTTGGCACGTGGAAGTCCAAGTCATGGTTACTTAGCAATTGGAAAGTCCAAGGGTGTGGATATTGGCAGCGTAAAGTCCAAGCATATAGTCTTGGCGACATAAGTCAAATGTTGGCAGCGTAAAGTCCAAGCATAGGTCTTGGCAGTATAAGTCCAAATGAATCTTGGCAAAAGACCTGATTAGCATGACATAGTCAATCAAAGCAACTGAAGGCTAACGCGAAGGATGAAGAGTCATGAACTCAAGGGATCCGAGAGACGTGAGGCTGATGGAGGTGGCTAGAAGGCTTAGGTCTAGACTATGGGTGGTTGTCAAGTATTAGAGGATCATACTTGACTTAAACCTCATGTTTGAGATTTACCAGTCGACTGAAATTATGGACCAGTCAATTAGCCGAGTGTTCAATACTCAGGAGCTCAATTACCTTACAGCAGTCGACTGGGATTATAACCAATCGACTGACAAATAGTTGATTAGAGGCTCGATCACGATATGTGCATCGGGCTAATCGCCATGTATGGGCAAATGATCGACCTTAAGCAATCAATCGACATGGATGGCGATCCGGAATTTATGGACATGAGAGTATGAAGGTCCGCGAATCGCTATGTAATGGCAGTCGATTGATGGCTATGGACAGTCAACTGATGGGTCAGAGCAATTGATTGGTGTGCCCTAATCTGGCGTAGATTAGTCCATTGTGAGACAACAGATACATGAGAAGTCGATTGAGGGTACGTCCAATCGACTGCAAGGTGAAAATCTAGCCTAGGTAGAGACATAAATGGAGCTCGACGGGAAGGATTCAAACAAGAGTTTCTTGGGCGATTTCGAGGCGAAGTACTAGTGAATTTCAAGGGTTTCAAAGACATCTCCAAGCAACCAACAAGCAAGCAAAAGCAATCTTCTTTGTAAAGTTTTCTTTACTTATATTTCATTGTATTTTCTTATATTTGTTTCTTATTGTTGTAAGAACCTTGTAAGAGGTTTCTCCACCTTCGGATTGTTCCGAGAAGGAGAAGATAGTGGTGGTGTGTATCACTAGAGCTCAATTAGAGCTCGCCCAGTGGAGTGGGAACCCTAGTTCTGAACCACATTAAATTGTATTGGCGTGCTTGTGTTGTCTGTGTGTTTATCGCTACTTTGTATTTGTATATCCACTATGTACTAACATTTTGTAGAAACAATCATGCATGTAATGCATCGAATGAATGAAATCGCTATTCACCCCCCCCTCTAGCGCATCATCGATCCCCCAACACTATACTCTCATCAATAGTTTTGACTGCATCACTAATAACAACATCATCATAATTTTTGCATGTCTCATCATCTATATCTGCAACATCAGCAACTATATTATCACAACATAAAGAATCACAGGAGTCCTATAGGGTAGCAGAATCATAGACTTGTCTATCACATACTCCACAATTCATCTCTTCTAGTGCGTCAATATCCATAGAAATGTTCTCTAATAGAGGTTTAATGAATTCTTGTACTTGCATCTGACTATCAGATGATGTACTATTAAGTATTGGGTTTTCCTGGGACTCATGCAATGACCTTTGAAATGCTAGTGGGGACTGATAAGAATGTTGTAAAATACTGGCTAATGCTATCAGTCGACTGGTAAACCTCAAAACTGAGGTTTAACCCAAGTAAGATCCTCTCATATTTGACACTCACCTTTAGCCTAGAGGTTGTGTCTCCGGGACTTACGTTGGCAAGACACCATCCTTAGACTTACATGGCCAAGACTACACATTTGGACTTTCGCCACCAAGACTATACACTTAGATTTATACGGGCAAGACTACACCCTTAGACTTTTCCATTGCCAAGTATTCATACTTGGACTTCCCATTGCCAAGTCTTCACTCTTGGACTTTTCCCTTGTCAAGTATCCATACTCGGACTTTCCCTTGCCAAGACTTCACCCTTGGACTTTTCCATTTGCTAAGTATCTATACTTAGACTTTCCCTTTGTCAAGTCTCCATACTTGGACTTTTCGGTCGACCTTGATCCAAGGTTGATTGCTTCAACAATCTACCTCAAAACAATCTCCCTCATATGATCAAATCCATTGTCAACCTTATAGTCAATCCATTGTCAAACATCAAAATCCTACTTGAGTCCCACTCGAATCTGGTCAATCGTGACCTGGGTTGATTGCACCAACAATCTCCCTCTTTTTGATGTTTGACAATCCCTTTGAGTTAGGTGACAACATCTCTGAGTTAGGTTAACCCATAAACCCAACTCGACACTTCTATGCCAAGGCATAATGAAGGTTTACCTAACTTAAACCTGTTATTTCTCCTCCTTTGGCATACATAAAAAAGTCTACCAAGATTTTCCATGTCTCATCTCCTAATGAGATCCTTCATTCTCTCCCTTGGTCTAAAATCATCATAAACCCTTTCATTCTCTCTAGTGATACAACTCTTCTCACTAATAAAGTCAATTCTTCATTCTTCCTCTTTTTGTCAAAATTCATTCATCATCCCTAGATGGACGAACTTCCTTAAAGATTTGCTCCCCCTTGACCATTACACCAACAATGTCCTTGGAGAGTTCCTAAGCCTATAGAAAATCTAAACAATCAAAAATAAGAGTAAAAGTTCAAACTTGAACTTTAACCTCCCTTAAAATTTTCTTTTCACCCTATTTAACTCTCCTAATTCTTTTCCAATGAATATATCCCCCTTCCAATGCTTGTCTAAGCATATCAGAGGGTTGAGTGGTTAGGGTAGCCTAGGGTTGATGATAACTGGCTAAATAAATCTTGTTCAACAGAAATCAGACCAATAGTCGACTCTGTCAACAACCAATCAGCTGCCACCATCCCCAGTTGACTACTCCATGAGGCAGTCGACTTATTTCTGCAGTTGCAGAAATCAGACTTTTCAGAATGAAATTTGAAAATGCATAAGTAATTTCGTAAGTTTTAAAAAATCATGAAATTTCATAGACATATTACTTATGCTAAATAAAATTAGTGAAAATAGTTTTATATGAAAATACCCATTATTTTCCAAGAATGATACAAAGTTCAAAAGCATTGAAAACTTCAATGTTTTGTCTAATTTTGTGTCAATCTTGTCAATGGTGATTGCTATCAAAAGATAGATTTCACTAAGGTTTTATAAAATGATTTTGAAATTGTTTTCAAACTTTAATTTCAATCATGATCTATGAGAAAGTACACATGACTTGTATACTAGCTTTCCTCATGATTTCTTCCTATGATTGAAAGAGTTTAAATTCACTTGGATGTACCATTACAAACACATTGAACTTAACTCATTTTTATAACATCTCACATATATCTAAGATGTATCAATACAAACAAAAGTCATCCTTATGAGATGTAGGTTTGGTTCTTCCCTAAACTAAGGGTTCATGCATATCTATCTAGGCATATCCAATTTGATTCATTTATCTAGGACTTCAAATCAATGTCATTGGTCCTTAAATTCAATTAATTGAGCTTAATGCATGAATTATGATCATGACATAAATGATGTGCATTAATTAAAACATTGTCAATGATTCATGATGTCATGACATTATAGAATTAAACCTAAGTATTAACATGACACTTTAAATAAGCATATGAAATATGATGTCATGACATGGATTATGACAATCAAAACATGACAAATATAAAAAAACAAAGGTATAAGAATACCTAAATTTTAAATCTAATTTCCATTTGCTAAAATTATACCCAATTTTTCCATAATGACATCCAAATCTCTCAAGTGTGTCAAAAACCCAAATTGGCACACCATTGACTCTAACATAATTATGTCAATTACAATCAAATTTTCAACTTCTATTAAATCCATTGGCACATCTTAAATTATTTTATAATCAATTTCTAATCTCATTTCCAAGGTATCACATTACTTTGAAAATGCTCTAAAGTATCAATTCTACCATGGTTAGATTAACTACTCATCCATTCAAGGTTGACACACCTTAAACCCATCTAGCGAGAAGGAATCACACTCCTAGGAATTCAAAATCTATTGGAGTTCCTTGGGTTTACTAGATATTCAATAGGGATAACCTCCCTATATACCTTCCTAATGACCTTCCTAGGCTAGGAAGCCTTGGTCATTTTCCTTGGACTTAGGCTTGTAACCCAAGACTTTCTTGTCCTAAGGTCGATCTTGCCTCCTAAAACCTAAATTTTGTCCATTAGACCCTCTCAACATATGTTCCATCTTATAAATGATCTTTTCCAATTTCTCAAGCTTTAACCTCAAAGCTTAATTTTCTAACTCTAGTTTCTCAATTTTTGATTATCCATAAATTTTTAAGATATTTTTATTTTTCCTAGACATATGTTTACCTTTCTTAGGGTTTGATGGGGTCAGGATTTTCAGTCATACTTAGTATATTTTCAGAGGGTGTCGAGCATAGTTGTTGATCAATTAGTATGTTTCTCGAACCGTATAAGGGGCAAGCAGAGTAGTGGGGTTCAAAGTTGTGTGATATGGATAAAGCAGAATATCCCTTTCCCGATTGATATATATGTTTCCCAAGCAGTATATGTAATTTCTGAGTTGAGTAGGGGTGAGCAAATTTGTCACGCTCAGAGCTAAGTGTTGTATTGGCAGGGCAGTATATGCATTTTTCGATTGATATCTATAATTCCCGACCAGTTAGTATGTTTCCCAAGCAGTATATGTAATTTTTGAGTTGAGTAGGGGTGAGCATATTAGTCACACTCAGAGCTAAGTGTTGTATTGGCAGGGCAATATATGCATTTTCCGATTGATATCTATAATTCCCAACCAATTAGTATGTTTCCCGAGCAATATATGTAATTTTCGAGTTGAGTAGGGGTGAGCATATTAGTCACGCTCAGAGCTAAGTGTTGTATTGGCAGGGCAGTATATGCATTTTTCGATTGATATACATAATTTTCGAGTAGTGTATGTAACTTACGAGTAGTATATGTAATTCTCGAGCTAAGGGTGAGCAGAATAGTTGTGCTCAGAGCTAAGTGTTATGTTGGCAGAGCAGTATAGGCATTTCTTGATTGATATATGCAATTCCCGAGCAGTATATGTATTCTCCGAAAAATGTATATATTTCCCGAGTGATATAGGTGTTTCACGTGCCAAGTAGGAAGAGCAATTCAAATAGTTCAGAGCACATTTGTGAGTTGGGTTTTTCTGATTAGTCTATGTATTCTCTGAGTAGTGTGTATGTTTCTCGAGCAATCAGTGTATTTCCTGAGCAATCAGTATATTTCCTGAGAAATCAGTGTATTTTTCGAGCAGTATGTTGATTTCCCGAGTGATGTACATGTAGACCTTGAGCGTTTTCTGAATTAAGTAGAGAAGGAGATACGGGTATTTTTGGGTAGAGGAAGTGATGGGGGAGTTCTTAAATAAAGAATATTGTTGACATGAAATATTATATTATTTATTTATTTATTCATTTGATTAATGGTTGGCAAGAAAATAGGGGACACGTGGAGAGTGTGAAAGGAGATATTTTTAAAAGGAGTGGGAGAAACGATTACATCTTGATAGGTTGGTAGGGGCATTAAAGTAAATCCATTTCAAGAAGAGGCGAGATGAATCTCCTATAAAAGGGGTAGAAGTGGAAGGAGAGATAGGGGTTGGTTTTTCTCCTATCTATTCGGTACCTCAAAGATCTCTTCTCACTTCTTCTTCTACATTCTATTTCTCTTCCATTTCTGACTTGAGCGTCGGAGGGACCACACCGGAATGTCGGCCCACCCCTAACACTCTCTTGTGAAGTGGCAGTTTTAGTGCTCAGCTTAGGGATCCAAGGCACTTAGAAGGAGTTCTTGAGGAAGAAGGAAGAAATCTAAGCAGGTCAAAGAAGAGGACACCAAATTGGCGTCGTATGTGGGAATCTGAACAAAAAGCTTGATGGTGAATACTAGGAAGACAATGAAGGGACCGGTGGAGGAGGAGAAATTTGTATCTAGTACCTCTAAAGGGGGTACCAGTAGAAGACGTCACAAGCCTATGTGTAAGGAGGATCTTATGTAAGTGGTAGTTGTTGTGATGGATCATATGTCACAAAAAACTGCATCTAAAGAGGTGAAAGAAGATGATACATCTGGGGATGATTCTGTAAAGGAGGTAATCAGAGCCTCCCACCCTAGAAAGGATTCTTCACGAATCCATAAACAATCAAAGGGGAAGAAAGATATGTAGCTCCTCCGGGGGAAGAAAGGTTTGATGAAGAAGTTCCTTTCGTGAGTACTATCTTAAAGATTGAAGAGCATAGTCCTTTTGCAGATAGTATTCTGTTGGTGCAGTGAGGCACCGAAATCGAACCTGTGTTTTGATTATAGCAAAGACACAAAAGTTAAGTCTATTTTGTTTTCTCACGAGCTGAATCGAGTGTGCAGAAGATTGATATAGCTGGAGCTGAAGGCTAGCGACACCCGGAGGAAGCCGCGGTGGTCGGGCGATACTCGAGTTACTTCGGAGGGAGCCGAAGGAATCGAGTGGAAGGCCGGAAGCAAAAGCGACACGTAAGTATCGAGGTAAGCTCGTGTGTGCGAGAGTAAGTAAGGTCGTATCCTCTTTACGGGGATGATCTTAAGCGTAGATCCGACCAAAGACATCTTATAGATGGTCTAGGTCGAGATCAGATGGTCGATGACCATCTAAATTATGTTTTTATTGAGCTAACTTTGACTTGCAGCAAGCATCACGATCGCACTTGGAGGACTCATCGCTGCGTATGTCGATCGCCAGAAGGTTATCAATCGATCGATGTCGCCATCACGATCGATGATGGCCATCAGTCGACTGATGGTCAATGATCAGATTCGAGGAGTCAAGGCTTATCACTCCACCTCACAGCGGTTTGGTGTCCATTTGTGATTGGTTGAAGACCCACTCGAAAAGGGGCTCAAAGGCTATAAAAGGAGGGCCAAACCTAGGGTTTCATCAACAATTCTAAGTGCTCAAAAGCCTCTCATCTGCAACTCTACGACAACGAAGTCCTTCCATTCCGACGCCTAGGTTTAACTTTCTTTATTATTGTACGTCGGTCTTAGTTTTTGTTATCAGTTTGTCATTTATATTTTCGAGCTTTATCGATATCGAGGAGAGGGGGAGTGTCCCTCTACCTCAAGTTTTTTTGTATCGATTAACTCCTACCTCCAACGAGGAGGAGTTTGTTTAGTGATTTGCCCTCCGTGCGTGGTCAAGGACCACTAGGGCCTTGGAGTAGTAGCCTTCGGCTACGAACCAAGTAAATATCTTGTTTCTATTGTCTCTTTTACTTTTGTTTTGCTTATCTTTCCGCGTATATTTCTTTTGAAACGAATTGAAAAAGTTTTTTTCTCGCTATTCACCCCCTCTCTAGCGAACCGCATTGATCCAACAATTGGTATCGAGTAGGGCGCTTAGATTTGGTGAAACCACCAATCTAACTTTTTTTCACAGATTTATTTTTCGTTCGTTCAAATTTTTCTCCCGCACTACTAATCCAAGACGAAGTCTTGGTACTCTTCGTTTGATTTTGTTTTGCAAGTATTCGCTTTTGGAGTAGCCGACGGTCAAACGGGCATAACTTTTCGTACAAGTTGACCCACGACACGGTCTACCTACCAAATCGAAGCTCTCGCAGAGATCTACACTTCTTACTGGGGTTTACCCCCGTAACAAGCTGTTTTCATCCTCAAAAACGACGTTTAGTATTCTTTCGGGGACATCGAAGGTTGTGAGTACTTACTTTTTATTTAGTTTCTTATTTCTTTGCTTAACTTTCTATTTTTCGTTTATTTCTTTCTATTTCCCGCACTACTAATCCAAGACGCAAGTCTTGGTACTTTCGTGTGTTTTTGTTGCTAGATTTTCATTTTAGTCTCCTTGTTTTTTTTGTTCTAATGGCCCATCTCGAGGGTTTTAGCACCGTCCGACCTCCGTTTTACAACGGAGATGATTTCCGTTACTGGAAAGGTCGGATGGAATGCTTTCTCAAAACCCAAATTGAGATGTGGATCATAATTCAAACAGGTTTCACACTTCCGACCAATGAAGTGGGTGACTCCTTGGATTATGATCAATGGACCGTTGCAACAAAACGACAAGTCGAAGCCGACGCCAAGGCGACACAAATCCTCCAATGTGGCCTATCCAAGGAGGAGCTAAATCGCGTCGGCCCCTTCATAAGCGCAAAAGATCTTTGGACAAAACTAATCGAGTTACACGAAGGATCAGAACAAGCTAAGGTTTGCAAACGTGATTTGTTATTCAATAAATTGTACACACTAAAAATGCAGGAACACGAGTCCGCGACGCAACTCCACGCCCGTGTCCAAGACATAGTCAACCTAATCGGCAAAAGGTCGAAAACCGTGACCTTATTAGGTATGTCCTAAACTCTTTTCCGAGGACTACCTTATGGGCATCCATGGTTGATGCCTATAAGGTCTCCAAGGACCTTTCTAAAATTAGGTTAGACGAACTCTTTTCGGATTTCGAATTACATGAACAATCCAACTCGGAACCCGAGAGGGGTATAGCCTTGTTTGCAGGTTCAAAGAAGAAGAAAATCGCAAGCAAGCCACCACCACCCGAGGAGGAAGACGAGTCCGAAGAAGAAGTTGACCCGAGTTGATCACGAACTAATGAACCTAGCTCAAGGATAGCCAAGGGAAAGAGAACCACGACTCGACCCAACCAAGGTAAGTCTAAAAGTTCTAACATTAGGTGTTATGAGTGTAACAGGTTTGGACACATCAAGTCCGAGTGCCCCAAGCTCAACCACCAAGCACCTAAGCACAAGAAGGCACTCAACGCGACATGGGAAGAAGCGTCATCCGAAGAAGACGAAGACCACGTCTTCATGGCGAAGTCGATTGAGTCAGACACGGAGACCGAACTTGAGTCAGAACCTGAGGATGACTCGGACTACGAAGCTACCTTCAAGTCAAGCCACGGATACGCATCCGGTTCAAAAGATACCCTTAAGGTGAGTCGAGCTTTATTTAATACTTTACATAATACGGTTAGGTTTTTGTCTAGGAAGTTAGCTAAGTCCGAGTCCAAGGTCGAGACCCTTGTTGAGGAGGTTAAACTCCTCAAACACGAGGTCTCCCTAACCTCTTCGACTAGTCGAGTTCAAGAGAAGGACTCAACTCGAGTTGAAAAGCTCGAAGTTGAGAACTCTCTCTTGAAAAGTCAAGTCGAAGATCTTAGGAACACGTTGGAAAGGTTCACTTCGGGATCCAAAGGACTTGACCTCCTACTTGGATCTCAAAGGGCCGTGTACAACAAGGCTGGACTCGGGTTTAACTCAAACACGACTAATAGGTCGTATATGTCGATTGTAAGTCGACATAAGAAACATGTCCAAGCATGGGTCCCTAAGAACTTTTTAATTTCAACTCTAGGATCCAACCCGTACTGGGTTCCCAAGGACCAAATCCACTATGTGGATAGACCGAACCGATTCAACGGTCTAGGGGGAGCCAGTACAAAACATGTTTGTGCTTTAACTTAGAAATTGCATGTTTTAACTTAGAATGTTTATGCTTTAACTTAGAAATTGCATGCTTTAACTTAGAAAGTTTGTACTTTAAAACTTGTGAACTCACTTAGAACAAAAACATAACCAACTAAAATTTCTCGAAAAGATTGAGCCTCGGGGAGCCTCTTTTCAAAAACATAACCAACTAAAATTTTTCGAAAAGATTGAGCCTCGGGGAGCCTCTTTTCAAAAATAACTAGTTAGACGAGGAAATAATTTTAGGTAAGTCAAGTCATCATTTTCTTGAGAATGGCTTTGTCTAAGGAAGTGGTCGATGATCCGATAAAAGAAGGCCCCTGTGCCTCGCCACGACCTGGAAGCCATGATCTTGAAAAGGTAAACTTGACAAGCCTAGGGTTAAATCCAAATCTAACATAAAATTACTTGAACCTAAATCCACTCAATCAACTTAATTGAAAGTCATCTCAAAAAAAAAAAAAAACACATAAGTATAACATGCTTGATCATATAGACTCCGGCGAGATGACCTAGGGTTAACAACTTACAACCAATTTTCTTAACAAAAAATCTAACATCCAATCCAACCACCTTGTGTGTAGGATCAATGGATGTTGGACAGCGGTTGCTCCCGACACATGACCGGGGATCAACTCAAATTCGTAAAGCTTCGATTCAAACGACAAGGATCGGTAGCCTTTGGGAATAACGGCAAGCTCAAAATCATCGGATCAGGTGATATCGAGCTTAACACGAATTTTGTTATTAAAAATGTATTACTTGTAGAGAATTTTGAATATAACTTACTTAGTGTAAGCCAATTGTGTGATAATAACTATAAGGTTATATTTCTAGAAAATGAATGCATAATTAATACCAACGAAACCTCTAAAACAATTCTTAAAGGAACTAGAAATAACAACATTTATACGATCAATTTAACCAACTCCTCAACTAAGTGTCTTATGACACGGCAAGAGGAATCATGGTTGTGGCACCGACGACTCGGTCACTCACACCCAAGACTCGTCCCACAAGATGAGTCGAGTGGCTTAGTCGAGGCTTACCCAACCTCAACAACTTGGTTAATAAAATCAGTAATGCTTGTCAACAAGGAAAACAACCTAGGACACAACACAAGTTAACTAACTAAGAACGAACCTCAAGTGTACTTGAGCTCTCGTGATATGGATTTGTTCGATTCACATGGAGCCAAGTCTCTCAATAGAAGTCAATATTGCTTAGTCATAATTGGCGACTACTCAGTTTACAGGTTAGGTTCATCAAACATAAAAATGATACCCTAGATCAATTAATTAATCTATTCAAATTAATTGAGAATCAAAAAGACCTTAAGGTTAAAAGACTTAGAAGCGATCATGGTGGTGAATTCGAAAATCAAAGGTTCACCGACTGAACCTAAACGGATACCACCATGAATTCTCGCTCTAGGACCCTCAAAGAAAATGGCCTAGTGGAGCGAAAACCGAACGCTACAAGAAGCCGCTAGGACCATGTTAAGCGAATCGACCTACCCGATAGGTTTTAGCGAGTTAGCACGGCTTGCTATGTCCAAAATAGGATCCTTATGGTAAAGAGGCACCTTAAGACCTCGACGAGATTTATCACGATAAAATACCTAACATCAAGTACTTTAGGGTATTTGGGTGTAAGGTACATATCCTAAACACTAAGGATTACCCAGGAAATTTACATCCAAAACCACAATCGAATCTTTCTAGGATACTCGACTACAAGTAGAGCTTATAGAGTATATAACCACGACACCCTTAGAGTCGAGGAGACTATCAATGTAGTGGATGAAGGACATGAACCTACAAAACCCCAAGAACCCCAATTAGCAAGTCGATTCATACTAGACCTTACTCGATCCGGAGATCGAGGTCTAGTGTTAATCCTAACCTAAGTCAACCTAGTCACTCTATTGATCAAGTGATAGATGACTCCAACCAAACTAGTGTTCAACCAAGTCACCACATTGATCAAGCATTAGGTGACACAAACCCAACCCAATCTAGGATTCAGACTAACCACCCTATCGATCAAGTGATAGGAGATCCTAATCTAGGAGTTCGAACTAGAGCATCCTATAGGAACCTTAGTCAAATTTCCTTAATTTCAAAGATAGAACCCAAATCAATTGAACAAGCTCTTCTTGATCCCGATTGGATTATTGCAATGCAAGAAGAGCTAGCTCAATTTACTAGGAACGAGGTGTGGGAATTAGTACCACCACCTAAAGACAAAACGATAATTGGAACAAGGTGGGTGTTTCGAAATAAGCTTGATGATAAAGGTGAAGTAGTTAGAAACAAGGCTAGGTTAGTCGCCAAAGGTTTTAGCCAAGTCGAAGGCTTAGATTACGACGAAACCTATGCCCCAAGAGGCTAGACTCGAATCCATTCGAATGTTGCTAGCTTATGCCGCACATCGAGGATTTAAGCTATTTCAAATGGATGTTAAGTCGGCATTCCTAAATGGATACATTAAAGAAGAAGTTTATGTTAGCCAACCCCCAGGATTCGAAAATCTAGATAAACCCGACCATGTTCTAAAACTTAAGAAAGCTCTCTATGGACTTAAACAAGCTCCTCGAGCTTGGTACGAGAGACTTTCAATCCATCTTAAGTCAAAAGGGTTTAACCAAGGCTTAGTTGACCCAACTCTCTTTGTAAAAACCTTAGGTAAAGAAATATTCATAGCTCAAATTTACGTAGATGATATAATTTTTGGAACCTCTAACTCAAATTACTAAACGAGTTCGTTTCGCTCATGGAAAGTGAGTTGAAATGAACTTGGTAGGCGAAGTTAAGTTTCTTTTAGGTCTACAAATTAAACAAACTAAGGATGGTATATACCTATATCAACAAAAATACACTAAGGAGTTAATTAAAAGATTTGGAATGCAAGACGCTAAGGTAATAAACACCCCAATGGCGATAAATGTTAACATAGGAGAAGACCTAGAAAGTAAGTCCATTGACTTAAAGTACTATAGGCGCAATAGGAAGTCTTCTATACTTAATCGCGAGTCGACCCGACATCCTATTCGCAAGAAGTATGTGCGCTGTTTCAAACTGTGCTAAGGAGTCTCACCTAACCCTAGTTAAGCGTATCCTTAGATATCTAAAGGGTACACTTAATGTCGGTATTTGGTATCCTAGATCTACCGAGTTCGAACTAATCGGCTACTCCGATTCGGATTATGCCGGTAGTAAACTCGACAGAAAGAGCACGAGTGGTTGTTGTCAACTACTCGGCTCGAGTCTAGTGAGTTGGTGCAGTAGGAAGCAACATTGTGTTGCCTTATCTACCACCAATACGTTGCGATGGGTGAGTGTGTAACTCAGCTTCTTTGGATGAAGCACACTCTCCGAGACTTTAGGTTGGACTTCACCAAAACTAAAATTTTTGTAGACAACATAAGTTCGATAAATCTAACTAAGAACCCTATATGTCACTCTAGGACAAAGCATATAGAGGTAAAACACCATTTCATTCGAGAACATGTAGCCAACGGCTCCATACAACTCGAATATGTTGACTCGAAGTCTAACCTAGCAGACATATTTACTAAACCACTACCCGAAGCCGAATTTAGTCTCTTGAGACGAAAATTAGTCATGTTGGTAATAGAATAGGAACTTACAAATTATATTTTCTTACTACTATTTCTTACATTTTGATGGAACTAGCATAGGACATACCTTAGATATCATGCACCTATAGATTTAAGGAGCCAGTACATCTCACAACACATAGGACTAATGTGTTTGTGTACTTAGCCACGTAGATGGGCGTGAGATGTTAGGACCCTACTACAGGTTCCAAGATGTAGATCAAGTGCGTCAATATGAACCTCGGAGTATAAATATGCAACTAATATTAACCAACTCTAATCAGGACTTATTGATAATATCATTTCAATCAAGTCAAACTAGAGTTGAACATTTAGATGAATTATTTTCACATACTATTTTTAAAATCATCATGCTTGGACTTAGGGTTTTCTTAAAACCCCTCACTTTTCCTTGATTTATGTCAAAAGGGGGAGAAAAGGCCAAAGTTAAGGTTCAAGAAAAAGCCAAAGTTAAATTTCAAATTTTTGAAATTGATAACTTAACTTAAAACTTTGATTCTGGCCTAAGTTAAGGGGGAGTAAGGTTTAGGTTTCAACTCTTCGGAATTGAAAACTTTAAAGGCCCAAGTTAAGAAATCAAAAGTTAAACCTTTTGAATAATTAACCTTTTTACTTAACTTTTGATTACTTAACTTGCACTTATTTTTGACTCTAAGAAGCCTAAGTTAAGTAATGTCATTTACTTAACTCATTATCTTTTGTGTTTGGAGAGCTAAAAGTCTTTTTCAAGTACTCACCCTCGGTCCAGGGGGAGGGTTCCTCTAAGGGGAGAATTTGAGACATATTGTTACTCCTCCTACTTTGCTTCTTGTCTTTCTTTGTTTCATGCACTTAATTTCCTTAACTTTGTGTGTTTTTGCCATATATCAAAAAGGGGGAGATTGTTGGTGCAGTGAGGCACCGAAATCGAACCTGTGTTTTGATTATAGCAAAGACACAAAAGTTAAGTCTATTTTGTTTTCTCACGAGCTGAATCGAGTGTGCAGAAGATTGATATAGCTGGAGCTGAAGGCTAGCGACACCCGGAGGAAGCCGCGGTGGTCGGGCGATACTCGAGTTACTTCGGAGGGAGCCGAAGGAATCGAGTGGAAGGCCAGAAGCAAAAGCGACACGTAAGTATCGAGGTAAGCTGGTGTGTGCGAGAGTAAGTAAGGTCGTATCCTCTTTACGGGGATGATCTTAAGCGTAGATCCAACCAAAGACATCTTATAGATGGTCTAGGTCGAGATCAGATGGTCGACGACCATCGAATTATGTTTTTATTGAGCTAGAAGCATCACGACCCGGCTTGGAGGACTCGACCGCCGTATCGTGTATCGATCATTAGAAGGTTATCAATCGACCGATGTCGCCATCATCGATGATGGCCATCCGATCGATGGTCAATGATCGATTCGAGGAGTCAAGGCTTATCACTCCACCTCAAAGCGGTTTGGTGTCCATTTGTGATTGGTTGAAGACCCACTCGAAAAGGGGCTCAAAGGCTATAAAAGGAGGGCCAAACCTAGGGTTTCATCAACAATTCTAAGTGCTCAAAAGCCTCAGATTCGTGCAACTCTACGACAACGAAGTCCTTCCATTCCGACGTCTAGGTTTAACTTTCTTTATTATTGTACGTCGATCTTAGTTTTTGTTATCAGTTTGTCATTTATATTTTCGGAGCTTTTATCGTATACGAGGAGAGGGGGAGTGTCCCTCTACCTCAAGTTTTTTTTGTATCGATTAACTCCTACCTCCAACGAGGAGGAGTTTGTTTAGTGATTTGCCCTCCGTGCGTGGTCAAGGACCACTAGGGCCTTGGAGTAGTAGCCTTCGGCTACGAACCAAGTAAATATCTTGTTTCTATTGTCTCCTTTACTTTTTGTTTTGCTTATCTTTCCGCTGCGTATATTTCTTTTGAAATGAATTCGAAAAAGTTTTTTTTTCTCTCGCTATTCACCCCCCCCTCTAGCGAACCGCATTGATCCAACATATTCTAAATGAAGAGTTGCCTCGACACTTTCGAGTCCCTCATATGCTCAAATATACCGGCTCTTTTGATCCCAAGGATCATTTGGGTAGATTTGAGAATTCAACATTATTTTATTGTTATAATGATGGGGTTAAGTGTCAAGTATTTCTTACTACATTAGTCGGACCCGCACAATAATGGTTTAATACTTTAAAATTGCAAAGTACTGCTTCATTTAAAGATTTTGTTAGCATTATTTTTAAGGCATTTTTCAAGTTCTAAGAAATATCTTCCTCAACCATTGAGTCTTTTCAATCTTAAGCAGAGAGAACAAGAAAGTCTTCAATAGTATGTGCAGAGATTTACTCAGTCAGCACGGGAAGTTCCTCCCATAGAGCCTCGTATGATAGTAGGGGCATTCACTCAAGGGCTTAGAGAAGGAGATTTCTTTAAATCTTTAGCTAAAAAGCCTCCTGCAGATTTTGATGTCTTATTATCCATACCTGAAAAGTTTATTAACTTAGAAGATGCTCAAAAGTCCTGGCAGGATTCTCGGGATTATCGAATGATAGAAATGCCAGAACAATAGATTGGATGGATGAGGCCCACCCGTCCTTCAGGGAAAGATCTATGTATGTTCCTCAGTTGCGGGTTTCTAAGGAACGGGCTATGAACATCTATGAAGAGCAACAATTATTGAGAAGGGCAATGGGAGCTGCTAGAGTACCTAGAAGATTGCTATCTTCTACTTTCTATTCTTACCATCAAGACTATGGGCATAACACTCAGGATTGTCAACAATTAGATTATGAGTTATAGAGAATTATGGGGGCTCATCCTCGAATTAGGAATATAGTCATGAATCCACCTCCATATCAACACAGACCTTGGGCTAGAAAATTCTGGTAGAGGAAATCAATTTAGACCCCCTATTAACTGACCTGTATAACTTGATCAGCCAAGAGAAATAGTTTCTGACAGAATAATTTCTACAGGCTAGCCTCCTGTGAGGGGTGCTATCAACATGATCTCTGGGGGTTCCACTAATGGGGATTCAAATAGAGCTCGAAAAAGACATAGTCGGGAAGAATGTATAGCTGTGACAACTCTACCTAGAGCCAAAGGGCCTGTCTTAGGTTTTGGTCCCAGTGATTTAGGAGTAATAATTCCTCATACTATGCTTTAGTGATTCGGGCTCTTATTGCCAATTTTGATGTGGGAAGAGTTTTTGTGGACCTGGGCAGTTTAGTAGACATCTTGTATTGGTCTGCATTGGAACAGATGAGAGTCAGTGTGAATGATTTACAACCGGTCGACACTTCTTTATTTGGGTTTTCTAGTCATGAGGTGCAGCCGATGGGTCAGATTAAGTTGCCTTTGTCTTTAGGAGAAGAAACCAGAAGAAAAACAGTGTTGATCAATTTTATAGTGATAGACATGTCTTCTTCTTCTTATAATGCTATTTTGGGTTAATCTATTTTGGGAAGTTTGCAAGCAGTGGCTTCTCCTTATCATCAAAAGATTAAGTTTCCTGTCGGTAATGAAGTAGGGTAAGTTAGAGGTGATCAACATCTTTCTCTGAGGTGTTATGTAGATGTCATTCAGATAGGGCAGAAAGGGAAGATGATTAGTAAAACTCCTCAAAAATTTAATTAGTATGGGAGTACAGTGTGTGTCATTCAGAGGGAGAGTTCTGAAGAGATAGGAGAATCTGATAAGAAAGCAATCGTTCTTGATACTAAGTGTGTCGAGCATATTACATTTATAGCTAGAGATCTTCCTCTACATCTCAAAGTTTGCTTGATAACATGTCTTGTTAAAAATATTGATATTTTTGCATGGTCACCACAGGATTTGGTAGGAATCGATCCTAATATCATGGAGCATAGGTTATATATTCTACCTACTATGACACCTGTGAAACAAAAATGTCGTCACTTCGGAGCTGGAAGGATGCTATCATTAAGGAGGAGGTGCATAAATTATTGAAGGCAGGACATATTAGAGAAGTACAATATTCGTACTGGTTGTCTAATGTTGTATTGGTGCCCAAACCATAAGGAAAATAGAGAATGTGCATGGATTTCCGTGATCTTAATAAGGTCTGTTTTAAGGATTGTTATCCTTTGCCTCGCATTGATCAGTTAGTAGACTCTACTGTGGGACATCAATTTATCTCAATGATGGACGCCTATCAAGGGTATCATCAGATACCCTTAGCATTGGAAGATCAAGTTAAAGTCAATTTCATCACGGCTGAGGGAAATTTTGTTATATTGTTATGCCTTTTGGATTAAAAAATGTTGGGGCTACTTATTAGAGGTTAATGGATAAAATCTTTGAGAAGCAACTAGGAAGGAATGTTAAAGTGTATGTTGATGATATCTTAGTTAAAACTTTACAGCCCGAGTAGCTGATACCTAAGAAGAGTGTGTTTGGAGTTACACATGGGTGTTTCTTGGGGTATGTAGTTATTGAGCAAGGTATAAAAGCTAACCCTAGTAAGATTGATGTTATTCAGCAAATGCAACCTCTAAAAAATGTAAAGGAAGTACAAATATTATTAGGAAGGATTACTACTTTATCTCGATTTATATCTCGGTCGACAGATAAGAGTCTTCCCTTTTTTAGGATATTGAAAAGAGCTACTCAGTTTCAATGGGATGAGCATTGTGATAGGGCTTTCCAATATTTAAAAGAATACTTGTCCGAGCCACCCTTCTTAGCTAAGCCTCAGCTTGGGGAAATGTTATGGGTGTACTTGGCTCTTTCTCAAGTTGCTGTTAGTTCAGTATTAGTCCGAGAGGATAAGGGTCAGCAGCATCCGATCTATTATATCAGTTATCTGTTAAAGGGACTTGAAATTCGATATACTAATCTAGAAAAGCTAACTTGGGGATTAGTTCTAACTGCCCGGAGACTACGACCTTATTTTTTGTCACATCCATTGGTGGTGCTCACTGATACTCCTTTGGGCAGAATACTCACTCATCCAGAGGCTATGGGGAAACTCATTAAGTGGGCTACTGAACTTAGTGAGTATGATATTGCTTATCAACCTCACACTTCTATTAAAGCTCAAGCATTGACTGATTTTTTGATGGAGACTATACATAAAGAGGAATCAGATCCGTGGGTTATATATGCAGATGGATCTTCTAAGAAAGAAGGTTGTGGAGTCGAGATAATTCTGATTTCACCTGCAAGGGGAAGAGGTTAAATTAATAGTCATGTTGTATTTTAGAGCATCTAATAATGAGGTTGAGCATGAAGCTTTACTTATAGCTCTATAAGCTGCTAAGAATATATGAGCTGAGCGGATAGTAATGCATATGGATTCTCAGTTGGTGGTACAACAGACCAGTGGTGGATTTGAAGTTAAGGATGATTGGTGTAGGAATTATTGTGAATTAGTAGAGAAAGCTAAGGGGAATTTCTCGGAAGTATTGTTGAAAAAGATTACCCGGGTAGAAAATCATAGGGTTGATGAATTGTCTCAATTAGCTAATTCTTAAGGAAATTGGAGTACTTGGGAGGTGATTACGCAAATTGAATTATTACCTCAAGGAGAAAGATCAGAAGAGTTAATGGAGGAGGATTGGAGAAAAGAGTTGGTTTCATTTTTTTCAAGATGAAAAGGTGCCTAATGATCTTGTGAGGGCTCGGCAGTTTAAACAGCGAGTAGTTCATTTTTGTATGTTAAAGGGAATTTTATATAAGAGAATTTGTGTCGAACCTCTGTTACGATGTTCGGGAAAGACAGAAGCAAGTTATGTCTTGTGAGAGGTACATG
Source organism: Wurfbainia villosa (assembly GCA_025175895.1). Lineage (NCBI taxonomy): Eukaryota > Viridiplantae > Streptophyta > Magnoliopsida > Zingiberales > Zingiberaceae > Wurfbainia > Wurfbainia villosa. The sequence continues at coordinate 4,521,450 of JAKLTH010000072.1, read as the reverse complement.
AAGGGGCTTGTGGGGGTCATATAGAAGGTTGATCCTTGGCTCGAAAGGTGTTGTTGGTTGGATATTTTTGGCCTACTTTAATGAAGGATTCTATACAATTGGTACAACACTATGAAAGTTGTCAAAGGCATCATAATTGGCAGCATCGACTGGCTGCGTATATGAAAGTAGTTGTGTCATCCTGTCCTTTTGATCAATAGGGTATGGATTAGTAGGGTCATTTTCGATCGGGAAAGGACAGAAAAAGTTTTTATTGGTGGCTATTGATTATTTCTCTAAGTGGGTGGAGGCTGAACCTTTAGCTCGTATTACAGAGCAGATGGTATTAAAGTTTTTATGGAAAAATATCATATGTAATTTTGGTATTCCTAGAAGATTGATATCAGATAATGGATGACAGTTTCAGGGTAAGAAGTTGGCAAAGTTGTGTCAAGATCTTAAAATTGAACAAGTATTTACATAAGTGGCTTATCCTCAAAGTAATGGGCAGACTGAAGTCACTAGTGGATTAAAAACAAAGTTGGAGCATGTGGGAGGTAGTTGGATAGAAGAATTACCTAGTGTATTATGGTCTTTCTAAACCACTCCTAGTAGAGCTACAGGGGCAACTCCTTTTAGTATGGTGTATGGAACGGAAGCAGTATTGCCTGTGGAAGTCGGAGTGGAGTCTGCCCGAGTGATGGTTTATATCCCGAGTGATAATGGAGTGGCTCGACATATGGAATTAGACTTGATTCAGAAGAAAAGGGATTTTGCTTTATATCGTGCTGAAAGGTATAGGTCACAAGTGATGAAAGCTTATAATAAAAAGGTAATACCATGTGCTTTTCAGGTAGGTGACTTAGTGCTGAGGAAAGTCTTGCCCGAGGGATGCAAAGGTTAGCTAGGACCTAAGTGGGAGGGTCCCTTCCAAGTGGACAACCGAGCGGGGATTGGAGCTTACTACTTGAAGGATGCTCAAGGAAAGCTTTTAGCAAGACCATGGAATGTGTATTATTTACGTCCTTACTTTAGTGGATGAATGTTGCAGAATCAATGTTTTTGCTCCCTTAGAATAATACAATGTAGACTAAGTAATATATTGTATTCCAAGTATTGCATTGAAAACAAGTGATTACATTTTCTCAGTATTGGATGAAAAAGTAAAAGATAGTAAATCAGGTGGGGTGCAGTCAATAATATTGCCTAAGTCTAAAAAATTGGTGGAATTCCCAGGAGGTGGATTGCCTACTGCTTGAAATTGGTTGATACAGTCTTGGAAGCCCCTAGTAAAAAAGCAAAACCTCAATCTAGGAACATATCGTTGATTGTTGCAGAAGTCCCAAAAGTTTCTTGTACGGTGCTTGTTGCTTGACATTCTTGTAATTCTTTCTTTAGGGTAGTAGTATATTGGATCCATTGGTTGTTTAGATGAGTTATGCTTGTGAGGCCCTGCTAGGTCAAATGTTAGTATCAATAAAAAATAATAAAATAAATAGGGTACTGACCTCATTAATGCTAGATAAAAGGGAATCTGGTAAATCTTGGATTAAGGGAGAAGGAGGAGGATTTTGGGTGATTAGGCATGGAAGTGAAGGTTGAAGGGAAGGTGTTGAGTTACGGGGGTGAAGTTGAATGAGATTTATATGAGAGGGTGGGTGAATATTGCTGGAAGGCTGTAATAAAAGTGATTCTGAAAAAGGGAAAAGTTAGTAAGAGTGCATATATGTTATATAAATACACGGGAGTAAAAAAAAAGAGGAAAAATGGTTACCATGCATATCAGTCGACTATAGGGGGTAGTTCAGCCTGATGGAGGTAAGTGCTTCTTTTGTGAGTAACTGATTTATGTTGAATTGTTCTTTTGCTAATGACAAGGTAATCAATTGATAATCAGGGTTATCTCGATAATGGCCTAGGGAAGGACGAGGTGGGAGAGTAGTTAGCCAACTGGGTGAAAAAAGAAATGGAGATAAAGAATGCATAAAGAAGTAGTGTTCTTTCCATCCTTGGCTCGAAAGGTGTTGTTGGTTGGTATTTTTGGCCTACTTTAATGAAGGATTTTATTCAATTGGTACAACACTGTGAAAGTTGTCAAAGGCATCATAATTTGCAGCATCAGCTGGCTGCGTATATGAAAGTAGTTGTGTCATCCTGTCCTTTTGATCAATGGGGTATGGATATAGTATGGTCATTTCCGATCGGGAAAGGTCAGAAGAAGTTTTTATTGGTGGCTATTGATTATTTCTCTAAGTGGGTGGAGGCTGAACCTTTAGCTCATATTACAGAGTAGATGGTATTAAAGTTTTTATGGAAAAATATCATATGTCATTTTGGTATTCCTAGAATATTGATATCAGATAATGGATGACAGTTTCAGGGTAAGAAGTTGGCAAAGTTGTGTCAAGATCTTAAAATTGAACAAGTATTTACATCAGTGGCTTATCCTAAAAGTAATGGGCAGACTGAAGTCACTAATGAATTAAAAACTAAGTTGGTACATGTGGGAGGTAGTTGGGTAGAAGAATTACCTAGTGTATTATGGTCTTTCTGAACCACTCCTAGGAGAGCTACAGGGGCAACTCCTTTTAGTATGGTGTATGGAACAGAAGCAGTATTGCCTGTGGAAGTTGTAGTGGATTCTTCCCGAGTGATGGTTTATATTCTGAGTGATAATGGAGTGGCTCGACATATGGAATTAGACTTGATTCAGGAGAAAAGGGATTTTGCTTTATATCGTGCTGAAAGGTATAGGTCACAAGTGATGAAAGCTTATAATAAAAAGGTAATACCATGTGCTTTTCAAGTAGGTGACTTTGTGCTGAGGAAAGTCTTGCCCGAGGGATGCAAAGGTTAACTAGGACCTAAGTGGGAGGGTCCCTTCCAAGTGGACAACCGAGCGGGGATTAGAGTTTACTACTTGAAGGATGCTCAAGGAAAGCTTTTAGCAAGACCATGGAATGTGTATTATTTACGTCCTTACTTTAGTGGATGAATGTTGTAGAATCTATATTTTTGCTCCTTTAGAATAATACAATGTAGACTAAGTAATATACTGTATTCCAAGTATCGCATTGAATACAAGTGATTACATTTTCTCAGTATTGGATGAAAAAGGAAAAGATAGTAAATCAGGTGGGGTGCGATCAATAATATTGCCTAAGTCTAAAAAATTGGTGGAATTCCCAGGAGGTGGATTGCCTACTGCTTGAAATTGGTTGATACAGTCTTGGAAGCCCTATAGAAAAAAATGCAAAACCTCGATCTAGGAACATATCGTTGATTGTTGCAGAAGTCCCAAATGTTTCTTGTATGGTGCTTGTTCCTTCTTTGGAGAGTGATCGGGTTCTTAAAATGTCTAAAGTATTCTGCAAATTAGTTGTTTGAAAATGAAGAGTTGATAGTTCTGCCCAGCCAACTTGAGCTTTTATATAGGAGGCTTGGAGTTCTTTCTCAAGTCTTTGATAAGCATGTTGTAGTGATAACTCGTGAGCCTGACATTCTTGTAATTCTTTCTTTAGGGTAGTAGTATATTAGATCCATTGGTTGTTTAGATGAGTTATGCTTGTGAGGCCCTGCTAGGTCAAATGTTAGTATCAATAAAAAATAATAAAAGAAATAGGGTACTGACCTCATTAATGTTGGATAAAAGGGAATCTGGTAAATCTTGGATTAAGGGAGAAGGAGGAGGATTTTGGGTGATTAGGCATGGAAGTGAAGGTTGAAGGGAAGGTGTTGAGTTACGGGGGTGAAGTTGAATGGGGTTTATACGAGAGGGTGGGTGAATATTGCTGGAAGCCTGTAATAAGAGTGATTCTGAAAAAAGGGAAAAGTTAGTAAGAGTGCATATATGTTATATAAATACACGGGAGCAAAAAAAGAGGAAAAATGGTTACCATCCGTATCAGTCGACTACAGGGGGTAGTTCAGCCTGATGGAGGTAAGTGCTTCTTTTGTGAGTAACTGATTTATGTTGAATTGTTTTTCTGCTAATGACAAGGTAATCAATTGATAATCAGGGTTATCTCGATAATGGCCTAGGGAAGGACGAGGTGGGAGAGTAGTTAGCCAATTGGGTGAAAAAAGAAATGGAGATAAAGAATGCACAAAGAAGTAGTGTTCTTTCCATCCCTTGTGAGAAGAGGGGATGTCAGTCAGAAATTGAAAATCTGATTGAGCTTGAAAATAGAAGATACTTATTTCTATTGATTTTATTTGGAAAAAACAACGAAATAAAAAGGTTGATGGAGTTACTAACAGGTATGATGCTATAAGGTAAAAACCTAACATAAAGGGAAAAGAGTTAGGACTTAGTTAATTTAAAGGAATGAAAAAATACTCGGATATCTCTAACAAAAAAGGATGAAGGGGTTTGCAGGGCTCAGTAATTTATTTAAGGCTTTTAAGCCTCGTATAAGAGCTTAAGGGCTGAATGACAGTTTTTTTTTTTTTTTTTTGCAAGAAGCAGGCAATTTTTTCTAAGGATTTTTTATGCCTAATGCAAAAGTTTAAGAGTTTAACAATGGTTTCTTTTACAGGGATCAGTAATTTTGTCTAAGTCTTTTGTGCCTGACATAAGAGATCAGAAGATGACAAATTTTCTAAGACTCTTACGCCTAATATAACAGCCTATGGACTAGGTAATTACATTCCCCCACGGAGATTATAACACCAGCTATAATGGTAGGTAAAATTTTCTCAAGGCTCTCAATGCCAAATATAATAGCCTATGGGCTAGGTAACTACATTCTCCCACGGGGACTATAACGCCAGCTACAATGGCAAGTAAATCGCTAACATACAATCTTGAGGCCCTGCACCTATTATGACAATTTGAGGCCCTGCGCCTAGTATGATAGTTTCAAGGTATGCCTAATATGATAGCTTGTACATACTTATAAAACTTCATTCGACTTCGCTCTTCAATTTTACTAAGGAGAGGGAACTTATGAAGGATGTGGAGTTTTTGGCTAAGGCAAAAGGCAGAAGAATTTTTGTTTCTCAAGAAAGGAAGTTTTGGAGTACTTATAAGACTTCATTCGACTTCGCTCTTCAATTTTATTAAGGAGGGAGAGCTTATGATGGATGTGGGGTTTTTGGCTAAGGCAAAAGGCAGAAGAATTTTTGTTTCTCAAGAAAGGTAGTTTCGGAGTACTTGTAAAACTTCACTACACTTCGCTCTTCGGTTTTTCTAAAGAGGGGGAACTTATGATGGGGTCGGGATTTTCAATCATACTTAGTATATTTTCAGAGGGTGTCGAGCATAGTTGTTGATCGGTTAGTATGTTTCTCGAGCCGTATAAGGGGCAAGTAGAGTAGTGGGGTTCAAAGTTGTGGGATATGGATAAAGCAGAATATCCTTTTCCCGATTGATATATATGTTTCCCAAGCAGTATATGTAATTTTCGAGTTGAGTAGGGGTGAGCAGATTAGTCACGCTCAGAGCTAAGTGTTGTATTGGCAGGGCAGTATATGCATTTTTCGATTGATATCTGTAATTCCTGACCATTAGTAAGTTTCCCGAGCAATATATATAATTTCCGAGTTGAGTATAGGTGAGCAGATTAGTCACGCTCAGAGCTAAGTGGTGTATTGGCAGGGTCGTATATGCTTTTTCCGGTTGATTTCTATAATTCCCGACCAATTAGTATGTTTCTCGAGCAATATATGTAATTTCCGAGTTGAGTAATGGTGAGCAAATTAGTCACGCTTAGCGCTAAGTGTTGTATTGGCAGATAGTATATGCATTTCGCGATTGATATACGTAATTCCTGAGCAATGTATGTAACTTCCGAGCAATAGATGTAATTCCCGAGCTAAGTAAGGGTGAGCAGAATAGTTGTGCTCAGAGATAAGTGTTGTGTTGGCAGAGCAATGTAGGCATTTCCTGAGCAGTATATGTGTTCTCCGAGCAATGTATATATTTTCCGAGCAGTCAGTGTGTTTCCTGAGTGATATAGGTATTTCTCGTGCCAAGTAGGAATAGCAGTGCAGATAGTTCAAAGCGCATTTGTGAGTTGGGATTTTTTGATTAGTCTATGAATTTTCCGAGAAGTGTGTATGTTTCCTGAGCAGTCAGTGTATTTCCCGAGCGGTATGTTGATTTCCCGAGCAATCAGTGTATCTCCCGAGTGATGTACATGTAGGCCTTGAGCATTTTCTGAATTAAGTAGAGAAGGGGATATGGGTATTTTTGGGTACAGGAAGTGACGGGGGAGTTCTTTAATAAATAATATTGTTGAAATGAAATATTATGTTATTTATTTGTTTATTCATTTGATTAATGGTTGGCAGGAAAATAGGGGACACATGGAGAGTGTGAAAGGAGCTATTTTAAAAAGGAGCGGAAGAAATGGTTACATCTTGACAAGTTGGCAGGGGCATTAAAGTAAATCCATTTCAAGAAGAGGCGGGATGAATCTCCTATAAAAGAGGCAGAAGTGGAAGGAGATAGGGGTTGGTTTTTCTCTTCACTATTCAATACCTCAAAGATCTCTTCTCACTTCTTCTACATTCTATTTCTCCATTCTTTCGTTTCTAACTTGAGCGTCGGACGGGCCATGCCGAAAAGTCGACCCACCCCTAACACTCTCTTGTGAAGTAGCAGATTTAGTGCTTAGCTTAGGGATCCAAGGCACCTAGAAGGAGTTCTTGAGGAAGAAGGAAGCGATCTAAGCAGGCCGAAGAAAAGGACACCATCAGGGTTAATACCTAAATTTTTCTTATCCTCATCCTTATGTAAGCTAGGTCTACCTCTAAAGGTTCTAGTAAGGTCTAATCTCGTGAGATTTTGCACCTAAACAATAAAATTTATTATATGCATGTTTCTTATGATAAATGGCAAGTGCATTAAATTATGATACCTTGGAGTTTGTCTTAGGAGCTCCCCCTATTTGAGCTTTCTACTTTATCCTTCCTGGGTTGCCTTCCCCTTGGACATTCACTTCGATAGTGGCCTTTCTCATTGCATGAGATGCACACTATGTGTTCTTTTCCTTTTTTTCATTGGGGCTCCGGTCTCCTTGGGCTTCACCTTAGCCTTTGGTACTACCGGAGCCTTTTTCTTAATCAGTTTAGGACACTTACTTTTGTAGTGACCCTTCTCCCTACACTCAAAATACATTATATGATCTTTATTTTTAGTAATTGTGATTGAGTTACCTATTTTGGTCGTTGGGGAAGTCGGAGATGATTTTCTATCAGCTCCGAAGGTTGATGACTCCTCTTGCTCTTCCTCTAGTGTCATTTGCCTATCCTCCTCCTCAATTTTAAAGGTGGATACTTCTTCAATTCTTCTTCCGACTCGGATGTTGAACATCTTTCAACCTCTGAATCTACAAGCTCTTGAAGGGTTGAGCTTTCTTCTTTGGTCTCATCCTCACATTGTACTAGTGAGGGATCTTCATGGAGCTTGGCTAGCTTGCTCCATAGATCCTTTGCGTCTTGATATTCACCTATCTTGCATAATAGGTCATTAAGAATTAAATCAACAAAAAATTTTGTTACCTTCTCATTGATTTTGAATCTTTGTATTTGTTCCTCGATTCATTTCTTTTTCTTTAAGACTCTTCCCTTCTTGTATGTAGGAACTTTAAATCCAACCATCAAGACAAACCAATCTTCAATCTCCATTTGCAAGAACGTCTCGATTCTCGTTGCCCATAGATCAAATCCTTCTACTCCATAAAATCCATATGGAGGAGGTACTCGGATGTTGTATCCAAGTCTATCATTAGGCAACTCCATCGTCCTCTAGCTTTGCTCTTGTGGCGATGAGTCCGATGAAGAGCAACTCACTCTAATACCACTTGTTAGGACCATTTGGTCCGCTAGAGGGGCGATGAATAGCGATCTTCGATTCATTTGGTTGCGTGCTTGTCTACAATCGTTGTTAGTAGCAGAAATACAAATATAAATACACAACACAAAGCACACATAAAGATTTTATGTGGTTTGAAACCTTATATCCTACTCGGTGGCCGAGTTCTAGAGTGAGCTGTAGTGATGCACACCACCACTAAACCTTCTCCTTCTCGGAAACAATCTGGAGGTGGAGAAACCTCTTACAATGGAGTTTACAAGAAGAATACAACCAAATACGAAATACAAAATCAAATAAAGAAAAATAAGTGAAAACACTTTTCCAAGATGAGCTTTTGATTGCTTTTTGATTTGGTTTCTTTGAATGGTTTGAAAGGTATGGAATGCAACAGCAGCTCTCCTTCAAAGTCCTTAAGAACAACTATTGGAAATCTCCTTGAAGTCCTGCTCTTATAAGCTCCGTCGCAATTGGATTTTCGCCTCACAATCGATTGGGCACTCAACCGTTGTCTCACAATGGACTAATAAACATAGGATTTAACTCAATGATCGGTGTCATTATCCACGATCATTTGTGCTCGTGTCTACTAATGCAAGTCGATTGTCCATACATAATAGTCGACTGATCTACCATAGTCAACTCAGCTCATCCCGACTGCCCGTGGCCAGTCGACTGCCCGAGCTCCACTCGGGTTTTTCGAGCACCGCAATGTTGAGCTTCACAGCTCAAGTAGGCTGATGATGTGTGTAATTCATGTTGCATTTTGGATATTCAATATGCATACATTTCATCCCATTTTATGTTTTAGTCATGTATTTTGTTATGTTTTAGTCAAGTTTAACATATTTTGGACAAAGAAACTGTTTTGGGGTATTTTTCATGATAACAGGGTGAAGAATCGACAATTATTAAGGCGTATCAAAATAACACAGTCGTGCCATCACAGACACGTTCGTATCAAATCAAAACCAAGATCGTCCCAACTCCAGAACTTCCAAACCTCAACACATCCCGGGTGTCTTAGCCGACACACCCACGCCAAATGCCCGACACGCTTGTGCCCTCCATTGGCATGGGCATGTCACCTTATTTCCTGCTTTCCTTTTCTGTGGCGAAGCCTGGGATTTCCGCTTAATTGAAGAATTTCTGCCTTAATTGAAGACCAAGTCAAGGCTATAAAAGAAGATGTATTCTAACCCTAAAGGGGGCGGCAAAATTGGAAGAAGGAGGACAAAGTCGACGGCGGAGGAAACACAACGATGGCGATTGTAATTTCTTTCTCTAGCAATTCTTATTCAGCTATGGAGTAGTGTCCTATAATCTTAGGATGGGGAAGTAGCCCTTGACAATTTATGATGGTTGATTGAAACTCTTCTACTTGAATAGACGTTTATTTTGATTTGGTTTTAGATTCTTATTGATAAATCTAAAGAACCTTCGGGAAGTACCTAACAGTGAACCCAAGTTCCCAAAACCTAGATCCAAGCTAGAGATTAACTCCTATCAAGTATCGATAGCGTATCTATGAGGGCTTGTGGGAATCATTGATGATTCCTTAGCTGATTATGGTCCCGTGTGCAAACCTATCATGAAAAGGAAATTTAGTCTCTAGAGGAACTCTTATGGACTTAATGGATTTATCAAATCCAATTTTTACCAAGTAACGATAGTAAGACTAGGGAGGTTTGCGGGGGCCTAGTGACAGGTCCCCTTAGATGTTTATGATCACCTACGCTCGAATACCATGACAGGGAAATTGAGTTTGATAGGTACAATTGGCGTAGACCTCGAAAGGGGTCGTTGATTTACCTTATGACAGGTTCTATCGAAACAACTCTAAGGAGTAGGAGAGAACGTAATCGCCTTATAAATCATCGATGCGGTGAAACCCATATCCTGAGATTCCCTTCAATTATTGACTTTCAGCTCGTTCTTCTCATTCGCTGTTCTTGACTGCTTAGTTTCTTTACTTAATTCACAAATTCGATTAGACTAGATAACTTAGTATCACGATCATTCAGTAATTGACCCAATCCTTGTGGGATCGATATTTTTATTACTTGACAACAACCGTGCACTTACGGAAATCGACACATCAAGTTTTTGGCGTCATTGTTGGGGATTGGCACTCAATATTGAATTGAGCGTGATTTAGTTAATCTAGATTTTTGTTTTTTTTTTTATTCTTTTGTCTATTCTGAATTCTTGTTTTGGAAGTTTCTCCTGTTGTTACATGCACAGATTTAACAGGGAAATTCTCGACATTGATCCTGAGATAGAGAGAACGTTCCTTGCAAGAAGACGACTCCAGCAACAATAGGAAGAAAATTTGAACTTTAACATGGCTGATCATAACAGTCGACTGATCTACCATAGTCAACTCGGCTCATCCCGACTACCCGTGGCCAGTCGACTACCCAAGCTCCACTCGGGTTTCCCGAGCACCGCAATGTTGAGCTTCACAGCTCAAGTAGGTTGACCACTTGATCAATCGACTGGCCCATAATCCCAATCTACTGCCGAGCACCCAATCTGAATGTTGAGAACCTAGGCTGAATACGGAGCCGCATAAAGGCGGTGCGGTCGCAACTACTCATCGTCGATTGAGTCATAACACCGCTTCGAGTCACCGAGTCCCCAGCACTTTAGTCAATTGGTAAATCTCAAAACTGAAGTTTAATATAAGTATGATCCCCTCATACTTGACACTCACTCTTAGCCTAGACCTAAGCCTTCAAACAACTTCCATTAGCCTCACGCCCCTAGGTTTGAGTCCACAACTCCTCACCCTTTGCGTTAGTCTTCAAGTACTTCCATCGGCTATGTCATGCTATCGAATACCTTTGTCAAGAGTTTGCGCATCTGGGACTTACATTGCCAAGACTCCACCATTGGACTTACACGGCCAATACTACACACTTGGACTTTCACCGCCAAGACTACACACTTGGACTTACACGACCAAGACTACACCCTTGGACTTTTCCATTGCCAAGTATTCATACTTAGACTACCCATTTCCAAGTCATCACTCTTAAACTTTTCCCTTGCCAAGTATCCATACTTGGACTTTCCTTTACCAAGACTTCACTCTTTGACTTTTCTATTTACTAAGTATCCATACTTGGGCTTTCCCTTTGCCAAGTCTCCATACTTGGACTTTCCGATCAACCTTGACCCGAGGTTGATTGCTCCAACAATCTCCCTCAAAATAATCTCCCTCATATGGTCAAATCCATTGTCAACCATATGTTAACCCATTGTCAAACAATGGTCAAATCCATTGTCAAACATCAAAACTCTACTCGAGTATAGTTAATCGTGACCTTGACCGATTGCACCAACACATTGATTTGGTGATGGGGGCAACTAGCACAAAGTCTTTTAAATATCTCCCAATACTCTTGTAAAGTCTCTCCTATCATTTGTTCTATGCCAAGAATACTCTTCCGAATCACCATGGTTTTGGACACAAGAAAGAACTTTTCCAAAAAGGTTTTCTTCATTTGACTCCAACATGTAATAGAGTAAAGAGGAAGATAATAGATCAAATTCTTTTCCATATTAGATAAAGAGAATAGGAATACTCTGAGCATAATGTCCTCCTCTGATATATCCTGTGGCTTCATTACTAAGTATAACATAAGAAATTCTTGCAAGTGTCTGATTGGATCTTCGCTAGCATGACTATGGAATTTCGGAAGAAAATGTATAATTTTGAAGAGTTTAATATCCATATTTAACTCAGAATATTGAATGCAAAAAGAATGAGAAGTTACATCTGGTGTTGCGAGTTCTCTGAGGGTTCTATTGTTGTATGTCATATTGCTCACAAGATTTGAAGAACTATAGACAGAATTGTTGAACTAATACCTCTGAGATCTCTATGAAGTGTGGAATGTTCTATGAATCTCTTAATCATAAGCATGATTAAAGCCTTTTAATCTATGATAATAGGGATCCATGATCAAAAGAATTCCTATTTTTATCCTGAAACACTAGTAAACAAATCAAAAGACACAGGAAATAGACACAATAAAACATATGGATACACAAGAAATAAAAGAATGAAGGCACCAAACAATTTTTTCAGTTTTTACAACCAAGAAAATAAAAATAAATGGAAATAAAACAAAATTTAAATGAAAAATCTTGGAAAAATTGAAAAGGTGGTCAAAATGATGGATTTTGGCCAAAATAAGTCGTTATTCACAACAAAGCTGTGAGTATTAGTCTCCAAATCCTAAAATATCTACCTATCAAATTTGTGGGTAATCGGAGATACTAAAGATTTCACCTATCAGAAAAATAAAGTAAAAAAATAAGAAAACAATGAACAATCCTAAGTCTACCAAGCACCATTATACTCCCCAACAATGACACGAAAATTTGATGAACGACGTGTTGTACCATCATTACAAATTAGAATGTATAAGTAACTAAACTTTCTCTACACTAATCTAGCATAGAGATGACTCAGGTCGTCTCCTGACGAGTGTAATTAATAGAATGATTGTTCTAGGATTGTTTTGTTATTGCTTTGATTTTTTTTGTTAAGATTGGGGGTCTGTGATTGAAATTCTAAACCTACTTAATGAAAGACAGTCAAGTAATTAAAACTCTAACCTAATAATGCAAGTAATTAAAATATTCACCAAGTAAACAAAGTTGAAATTTAATCAAACATCTCAAGTGCAATAATTTAAATGATGAAAATTGTAGAGGAATTAAGTCAAACACCTAATGCACACAAATGTAAAACTAACATAGATGTAAAGAGCATTTAAATGAACAATTAACATGCATATGAATTAAATTACTCTACGATAAAATAAGAAAATAATTGATCTCTCCCTCAGTGATGATCAATGATGATATAAGGAAGGCAGGAACCCTCTGACCCCTCGAGGTGGCTGGTGACTATCGTTGTTGTGGATAACGCTACTCCTCTTCAGACCCAAGGAGGAGAGGTCGATGGACTCCCTTTCTCCAAACCTAAAGAAAGGGAGGTGGAGGAGGATGAATACGGCGTGGACAAAGCCTCTCTCGATGGGGAGAGAAGGTGGAAGGCAGCTACTGCAGAAAAGAAGAAGAGATAACCAACAAAACCCTTGATTGACCTTTTATACCCATGCCTAAAGGTGTCTCTGCCCCGCACCATGGCTTGTCCTCTAGAGTGATTTTCGAGCTTTTGACAGTAGGAACTATGATTGTTGTTCATTCTACGGTCGGACCGTGGTCCTTCCTATTGTGGACGTTGCTTCGAAAATCCTAGATTTTCTCTTGAAATGCCCTATAAAATAAAGTATATAACAAATTAGTACTGAGGATATCAAATTAGCATGTATTTGTATTAAGGCGTTAAAACAATCGATATTTGTAAAACATGATAAATAACATCGAATTAACCATACGAATGGATCAAAACATCGAGAAATTAATACAAATATCATATCAAAAATGTGAGTTATCAATCATCATGATCTCTTAAGCTCATATTTCTCAAGCTTAGTTTGGCAATTAGATCGACTTGATCTCCTAAGCTCAATAATCACTCAAGCTCAGTTCAACATTTTGATCTCCCAAGCTCAGACGACCACCCGAGCTTAGTTCGATAGTTAGATTGACACATCTCCACGATCTCCTCCATGAAGTCACATCTCCATGATCTTCTCTAGGATGTCACGATCTTCTCTAGGAAGCCACAACTCCACAATCTTCTCCAAGATGCCACGACTTCATGATATTCTCCAAGATGTCATGACTCAACGATCTCTCAAGGAAGTCATGTATTCACGTCACGTCCCCCCCCCCCCCCCTAAAAAAAAAAGATATATCTTCTCTTCATATATAAAGCTAGGAGGAGGAGGAGAACGCAGGGATCAAATAATCTCTAATCTTCTACTTTTTCTCTCTACTTTAGAAATTTCCTCTAATTTATGACTTGAGTGTCGAATGGGCTTCACTGAGGTACTCCTCAACTCCCCTTCTCACCTGGTTCGAGTCCTCCCAAGTCCGAATTACTTTCCGTTCCTACAAAGCCGACCCATCTTATTTTGAGACCCTGGGCAAAACCTATTAAGTTGGGCCCTGATCCTTGGTGAAATTTGATATAAAAATTTGTTTGGATCCTAAAATTGTTTTTAACAATGTTAAAAAATTCTGGCCCTTGGGTGATCGCCCCAAAATGCCTGGCCCAGGGTCGGCTCTGCGTTCCTATCCTAGCAATCGATCTAAGGAAGGTCGACCCTGCAAAGGATGACCTACGAACATTGAATCTCCGATCTCTCGAAGTCACATATAAGCTCGACCTGATTAAGCTCTAAAAAAGGTCGATCAGACCAACTCTACATATTAAAGAAGACACGATCTATACTTAGTCAGTTTTGAGTCTCCCCATCCCTTGATCTCAAAACGGATTACAAGAAGACTATGGAGTATTGCTCTCTATTTTGTGATATTCCTGTGCAAGCATATCAGTAGGTGTTGTTGTAGTAGGTATTGCTCCCTTCAATTTTCTAATCTAATTATCTATCTTTTCTTCTCTCTTGTTTTCCCTCATTTTTGTTCCTTCCCATTTTCCGTCGTTTTCTTACCTTCTTTGTTTCTTCCTCGCTAATTTTCTTTCTTTAATTAACGATACAAAGGAGCACTACTTTCTTTACAACTCACACACTCACGTTTATGGTTAACAATCTCATTGTACTTTTGCAAGTTGAACTATACATTCTAAAAATACATCAAAATAATAACGACGAAATTTGACGACGAAAATAATTCATCGCCAAATCATATAATTTTTATAGTGTTAGTCGTTTCGCATCGTTAGGACTGATTTTTATGGATTAAATTGCAATAAAACAGAATGTAAAACAACCTTACAGTGGGGTTCGCCGGATTTGTTGTTTTGTCACCGGAAATCTTGCCGTCTGAGAAGCAATCACGAGCGGAAGACTTCTATTCGTCCACGAACCAAGATTGTCGCGCCTTGGATGTTTTTCTGATGATCTCTGTTCACTCCGACAGCCTGGCGGAAGCACCAACCTCTATGATCTCTCCTCTCTTTTCTGCTCTCTCTCAATGAAGCAGCAAAAGCCTCCAGCCCTCTTGAAGCCTTGGACGCACCTCCCTTTTAAAGGGAGGAGATCATGCACGCACGGCTTACGCCATGCGTGCGTGATGGCGGTTCCACGAACTACCATCGCAGTTCGTGGAACTGCTCACAACTTACATCTCCCACTCGTCCAAGGTATGTCACATAGACACAATGATCACATAAACCATTTAGAAGAGGTATTCAGTCACATAGACTAAATAATCATATAGACTATTTTAGAGAGTTATTCAGTCACATAGACTAAATTGAAACAATATAGATCAATAGTCACATAGACTAATAAAACATCCAATTCATACATTAGAAAATGGTTCATGCGACAGCAAGCACATTGAGCATTCAAATACTAAGAAAGTTGTTACACCTTACATAGTTGCTCATAGAGCGATGTATGCTAAGAGAAGTTGTTACGCCTAACTTAGCCACTCTCTGAATGATACATAATCATTCTTCCGATGACACAAAGTCATCTCCAGGTGGGACAAAACCATTATCTTATGGCACACAGTCATTCTCTAGGTAACACACAATCGTTTTTCAGATGATACAAAACCATATTTCTGGTGGTACATAACCGTTTACCTGGAAACATCCATGTCTTGCTATTTACCCAGATTAAATAATCTTATTTACATCAATATGAACATCTCTAATCCCTCTTAATGATCATCATGTCAAGAGCATGTCTCATATTCCAAATATTCACAAATATTTCTGTACACAACAGAAAAGAGTCGACTAGTGAATAATACTCATTAGATGTAAACCTATTTAATCTTCCTTTTTAGTGTGAATCTATTCATTTTAATCAATCGCTTTCCTAACCATGTTCCATAGACCGAATCATTCATAGTCATAGGTAGACATGCTAAAGTAGCAAACCTTGATTAAAACTTTAAGTAGACACCTAAATAGTCACAAAGGGCAAATATTGAGATCAACATATAATCTCAAAGGGCTCACATAGTAGAGAAGCAGAGATCTATTCTCCTACTACCCTTATTGTCGTCTTAGCACATGTGGTATGAATCACATGCTACGATGTTTTTCCTCTTTACCAATAAAGAGTGCATGTTATTATCAAAGTAACATCGTACAGATTTCGATCTAGACATTCCCAATGTCTAATCCATAATTCAACACATGAATCCAGAATTTAACATATGAATTCTAATCTGGCTCAAAAACAGGTATAGTAAATGGTGGGTTCATTTACTTCGATCGTTTACCACAAAATAATCTTATCTTGATACAAATATCATGACGACCCTAACTTATAGGAATGTAATAAATTTTACAGATTCCAAAGCCAACAGCTGCATAAGCTGACCTATAAGCATCTGTCTTACCTCTATTCATACACAATAAATAGAGATGATTGTCCATGTGAGAGGACCAATCACTACCTGTCAACATGCTTATCGAGATCTTATCACTAGAATGTAACATAACATACACATACACTGAATAAATTATGGCTTTCATAAAAAATTACAATCAAAACATATCTGATTGTCAATTACAACGTTGTTACATTCTATGAAGTCTCATGGATTTTACATGCTCATTTAATGACTCTCTAGTCATCGGCTTAGTAAAAGGATCTACAAGCATAGCTCGTGTAGGGATATACTCAAGAATCACTTTCTTCTTAGCAACAATATCCCTTATAAAGTTGTACTTTATAGTTATATGCTTGCCCTTGTTGTGATATTTAGGATCCTTGGAAAAAGTTATAGCAGCTTGACTATCACAATAGACGATCCTTTGGATTCCCCTTCATCCTCAAGATCTTCAAATGCTTGAGAACCTCCTCAACGGTGCTTCTTATGCTTGTTGAACATGCCACATATTCAGCTTCCATTGTAGATAAGGCCACACAGGCCTGTTTCTTGCTGTTCCAGGAGATGGCGCCACCATTCAACAAGAACGCATAACCTGATGTTGATTTTCTATCATCCAGGTCCCCAACCCAATCTGCATCTGAATAGCCCTTTAGGCTCATATCTGATCCTTGATAACAGAGACAATAATCTATCATCGCCTTCAGATATCTGAATATCTTTTTTACTGCTTTCTAGTATCTCGATCCTGGGTTTGACTGGAACCGGATGACTAAGTCCACTGCATAGCTGATATCGGGACGAGTACACAACATAGTATAAATTAAACTACCTATGGCACTTGCATATGGTTTTTTATTCATCTCGGCTATTTCAGCTGGAGTCTTGGGATTCATACTTTTGCTCAGAACAGTACCTTTCGCAATAGGTGTCTGTTCACCGTTGCAGTCATACATGCTAAAATGTTGTAACATCTTAGTTATATAAGACTCTTGTGACAAACCCAAAAGTCTCTTAGATCGATCCCTGATGATCTTAACTCCTAAGATGTATTCAGCTTCTCCCATATCTATTGTGTCAAATTGTGAAGACAACTACTTTTTGACTTCCACCATAAAACCTATGTCATTTCCTGCTATCAACATATCATCAACATATAATGATAAAATGACATACATTCTTTTTTCCTTCTTCAGGAAAACGCAATGATCCTCATTGATCATTTCGAAACCATAAGATAAAACCACTTTGTTAAATCTTATGTTCCATTGTCTTGACGCTTGCTTCAGCCCATATATAGATTTCTTTAATCTACATACTTTATCCTCTTGACCTAAAGCAACGAAACCTTCTGGCTGAACCATATAGATTTCCTCGTCAAGTTCACCGTTAAGGAAAGTGGTTTTGACATCCATCTGATGTAATTCCAAGTCATAATGTGCCATAAAAGCCAAAATAACTCAGATGGACACAAACTTCACTACGGGAGAAAATGTCTCTTCAAAGTCTATACCCTCTCTTTGGGTAAACCCTTTTGCAACCAGGCGAGCCTTGTATCGGTTAATCGATCCATCAGATTTCCTCTTTATTTTGAGAATCCATTTATTCCCAATGGCCCTTCGACCAGGAGAAAGATCGACTAACTCCCAAACTTGATTCCCAATCATTGACTCCATCTCTTCTTCCATTGCACTTTTCCACTTATCTCTAACTCTACATCCCAACGCTTCCTCAACTGATTGAGGTTCATCTTCGTCAACTGGGAGTTTCAACATTGCCTCATTCTCAATATCAAACCTCCTTTTAGGTATGATCTTACGAATACTTTTTCGTAAGGTGGGTTGTTGAGAAGTCACTCCGTGATCAGGCACATCACTCCCACTCAGTTGACTAGGTCCAGGTATCCCACTAGACACCTGTTTTGTTGATAACGACTCATCCTCCTCAAAAAGAGGAACTGTCTTATCAACTTCTCCCCTCGTTGGGAACTCAGTTTCTAGAAAAGTGGCATCTCTAGATTTAATCTCAGAGATCGTTCCATTGTGTTGCTCACCTATGAAAACATAACCTTTTGAGGTCTCAGAATATCTTATAAAGATACATTTCTTACCTCTAGGTCCATGTTTTCCATACTTGTGAGAACTATCATGAACGTAGGCAGCTGACCCCCAGGATCTCAGATTGCTCAAATCTGGTTTTCTACCTGTCCAATGTTCATATAAGGTAGATGGAACTGACTTTGAAGGCACTTTGTTAAGTATATAGGCCGCAGCTAGTAATGCATCTCCCCAATATGAGACTGGAAAATTAGTCAGCGCCATCATAGACCTAACCATTTCAAGAAGAGTTCTATTTCTTCTTTCAGCAACCCCATTTTGCTGTGGAGTTCCTAGGATCGTTAGCTGTCTAATAATCCCTTTTTCATTACATATTGTCTTGAACATATCAGACAAATATTCTTTTCCACGGTCAGTGCGTAAAGTCTTAACCTTACGTTCCGTTTGATTCTCAACTTCATTCATATAACGAATGAAGCAATCCAATGCTTCAGATTTATGAGAAATTAAATACACATAACCGAAATGAGAGAAATCATCAATAAATGTAATGAAATAGGAAGCTCCATGTCTAGCCTTCACACTCATCGGACCACAAATATCCGAATGAATTAATTGCAATGGTGACTCTGCTCTAATAGCCTTTCCAAATGGTTTCCTTGTTGCTTTTCCAGTAAGACAATGCTCACATATAGACAAGCTGATCTTAGCACGAGAGCCCAATAAACCCTCTTTAGCTAACCTATTCATGTGATCTTGTCCTATATGTCCCAGTCTAGCATGCCAAACCTCATCAGTTATATCTGCATCGCTAGTAAGAGCAATATTTGAAAAACAACTATCAATTGCACAATTCACATCAGGCACCACATCTAGTACCATAAAACCATTTGTTAAATAACCATATCCGATTGACACTGAGTCAATCTTAAGTTCAACACACCACATGTAAAAATGTACACAGTACCCTAACTCAAGAAGAGAAGTTACAGAAACAAGATTCTGTCGAATCTTAGGAGCATACAGGACATCATGTAGAAACAAAACACTACCACCACGGAGGTTAAGTTTGCAAGTGTCGATCCCTTTGACCTCAACTCTTGCATTGTTTCCAACATAGATCCAATTGTTGCCTGCTGGTACGCGACGGTACTCCACAAATGTAACTCGCTCCCGAGCTACATGGTTGGTTGCTCCCAAATCTATAATCCACAAAGGATAAGAATTAGCTAACAATACAGAGCTAGCAACAAAATGCTCAGAAGACAGATTCAAAGATACCTTTTTCGGCTCAGTGCACTCCCGAGCGAAGTGACCTTTCTTGCCACAATTAAAACAAGACAACTTGTTTTTAGGTTTCTTTCCTGTCTTCTTCTTCTTTTTCTCAGTAGGGTCTTGTCCCCCAGCTTCAGCCTCCGTCTTCTCTCCCTTCCCTTTCTTTTTCCCAAACCATTTCTTCTTTTTGGATCCAGATGATCCAGCAGCACCTACAGTGTTAAATACTAAAAATTTTAAATATTAAATTTAATGGCCAAATAATTAAGAAAAATAAACCTATAAATTTTTCGAGATTTTTAGGGAATTTTAGGAATTTTTCTGGATTTAAACGGAGTCCATACGAGATTTTTACGGGGATAAAATAAATAGGTTTTAGGTGGGGTCTATTTAAGGGGTTTAATACGCGATGAAAACCTAAATTTCTATTTTTTTCTTTTCCCCCGCCGTGACACCTTTTCCTTCGGCAGTTTCTTCCGCCCGTTCCTTCACGCGCCCGACGCCATCCTTTCTTCTCCGCCGGTAACCTCTTCTTCGCCGACAACGAGGCCGCCGCCACCCACAACACTGTCCGCACCTCGCTCTGTTCTTCCCCCCCTTCGCCGGCGACGCCCTTCTTCCCGAGCTTTGCGGTCGCGCCGTCGCCCCTTTCCTCATTGCGGTTGGCAGCCCTTCACCGCCCGACGCCGCACTGTGCTCCCCTTCGCCGGCGACGCCCTTCTTCCCGAGCTTTGCGGTCGCCGATTTCTCCAGTTGCCCGTCTCCTCTCCTCTATGCCGCGAGCTTTCTCTTTCTCTCACATACCAAGACGTCACGACCTGTTAGCGATCCGACGGCCATTGCCGTAAGGCCCGACACCACTGTGGTCTCTCCGGAGGTTGCCGGAGTAGGCTATTAGGGCATCGGCAGGTCCTCGTCTCCGGTGAACCGAGCGGCTGGGAGGGAAGTGTCGGCAGTGAAGGGAAATTTACGGTAATTACTTTGTTTTCATTTTTCCTTTGCTATCCAGCGTGTGGGTTGGTGTCGGGTGGTGAGACATGGGAAGGGGTCGGCTGGAAATGGTTGTGGGTTACGTTGGGTTCCAATTAGAGTTCATTAGATTCCTAATTTCATGCAAGGTCGGCTGTAAGTGGGCAGTGCACGGCTGTGAGCCAGAGTTGTGGTTGATTTGGGTTGATTTTAGGGTTTTGGTTGGCTGTGATTGGGTTGGTGTCGGCTGTACGACCATATTGGTATGTTAGTGAGCGAGGAATGGTTCAAAATGTGTTATTCGGTGGATATGGGATGGTTGGGTGATATTGTTTGATCTTGAGGATTTTTGTAGGTGATGAATTAGATTAATTGATTAGGAATTAATTGGGTAAATTGATTGGTACAATTATTGGATAAATTAAAAAGCCATTAAGTTTTATTTATTTGGCTTAGGTTGTTAAAATGCGGGTTAATCTAGGTTTAATTGATTAATTAGTTTATCATTAATTAATCAAAAATTTTATCAATTGATTTAGTGGGCTAAATTAATTGTATGGATATTTGTGGTAGGAAAAGATTAATAAGATGGTTGAAAAATTAGTGAAAATTGGAAATAGTTTGGGTTAATTGGGTTATGAAGGAAATTGATTAAGTATTTGATTTGTCGGTGAATTGCATTTTTGTGCTTAACTATAGTTATGCTATATGTAGGTTTCGGTCACGAGGCAGGTCCCCGGTCGTGACATTTTCATTCTTGCGGATATTTATATTCAGGCGGGTATTTTGACTTATCTTTTAGATATAGTCATTGTTGATATGCTAGTTAGGATAACATGCAATAATTTTCATGTTTATATGCCTAGTATATGGTTGGTGCCTACTTGATACATGCATGTGATAGGTTATGATTTTATCTTCCCTATTTTTATTTGGATCATAGTTACTTGGATTATGGATATGTACATATTGATTGTACATATTATTCGGATAGGTATTTTGAGTAGGATTGACATACTTTAGTATCATGCATCATCTTGCATGATTGCATGCTGGCTGGATGGGGTTCCATTATTGTTGAGCCCGCAGCCAGTTACATGGCCTGCACACACTGCTACTCATGGGTTAGTGGTACATCAAGAGGGTGTGTGCAGTTGCTCTGTCAGGCTCCGCTGGTCCGCTCATGGGTAGCGATGAGGCAGCGTGGTAGCGGGCAGGGATCCCTCCTCTGGTCTATGACACCGGGAGATGAGAGCTTAGCTCCCCCACTCTGTTTGGGGCAGGAGGATAGGTGTACTCTGACAGCATCATGTCCACTCGGTCACTCAGGAGCAGTGATGGAAGAGGGCACAGTTGTCATAGCCCTACCCACTCGGCTTCACCATCGCGTGTGAGGCGGCTGACTGGCGTCAGGGGTGACCATGTCATTGGCACGGCATGCACTTTGCATGGATCGCATTTGTATTTTGTTTGCTGCATTTTTTATTGATGCCTTGGATGTGCATATGATTGTCATGCATACAGGATACATATTTATATATATAGTGAGAACTTTATTACTTCTAGTCAGGTACATGCTCCTATATCAGGGTAGGAGATTCAGGTAAGTACAGTCCTTTTGTATTTCTTGCTTGCATACCCTATTTATGTGAGACTGTACGGGCATGATTTTTTTATTGTTAGCTATAGCTTACTTTGCATATCTACTATACCCGCTGAGTTCTTTGAACTTACCCCGTTGATTTATATCTATTTCAGGATGAAGTTGTCAAGAGAGTGCAGCTGTCAAACCCCACTCGTGAAAGTTTTTATTTGTTATTTGTTTCTATGGTTTGGACATTTTTATTAGAGGACATGTTTAGGTTTGGAGATTGATATTTGTATTTCGTGGATTTTTGGTGTCCTTATGGACCTTTATTCGATTTTGGTTTTGGTTGAGTATTCCTGCCCAGATGGCAGAAGGGGTAAGTCTAGTTGTGATAGATGTTACTCATTTATTTTAGTTGATGGCCAGAGGCCTATTTGTATTATCTGTGTGTGTGTTTGGATTCCGGTCGTGTTGACCGATGTATGGTGGTCGTGTAAGCCTTGTATGTAAATTGGCATTGTCACCCGTACAGGGGAGATGCTGTCGGATTTTCGTCTTGCGGGGTCTCCTTCGGGGCGTGACAATTTATTTGGTATCAGAGCGCCTAGGTTTTCGAGTTCTTAGGGGTTTTTGGATTTTTCGGAGTTCGCCATGTTTTGGCAGGTTTTTGTGAGGCGATCTGGAAATTTTGGATTTGGTATGGATTTTCGATGATTTTTATATTTCGGAAATTCGAGGATTTTTTACGAGATCAATATAGGGTTTTGGCGGCTACGGGACCTCTCCTGACGGCGAAATAGGTATGATGATTAATTTGATATGTTTTTATTTGTGTTAATATCTGTATTCATTTAACAGATATGAGACGAGGTAGGTGTGCTCCTGCGCTGAGACGCGGTGCGGGGCGACCACGATAGAGGACATTGAGATCTTTGGCGACTGACTTGCCAGAGAGATCTACTAAGGGTGAGCATGTTGATCAGGGTCAGGTTCCACATGGTGTTGCGGTAGTCGTGGATCCTCAGTCCTCGGCGGTTCCCCCTCCAGAGATACCCGCTTCTGGAGTATCTGATGTACCAGCGGGGGACCCTACTGCTACACACCATACACCCCCACCAGTAGGACCTACTACTACAGACCCGACAGGCCCATTAGTAAAGCCGGTCGGCCCTCACTCGGTATCTGCCCCTGCTCAGGCAGCGACACCATCTACGGTAGTTTCACCAGCTCCTGCGTCGGCCCCTACTTATCCTACTGATGTAGCTGCGGCACGAGCTCGGATTCTAGGATTAGCAAAGTCAATAAAAAGCCGGTTCACTTTATTCAGCAGAGAGACTGATCTGATCGTGGCTCAGTCTTGGATCGAGACGATGGAGCGTACCTTCTACTATATGGTCTGCTCCGAGTGGGAGAAGGCAGAGTTGGCGGCCTTCCATTTACGAGGCGAGGTCGAGATCTGGTGGGATGCGGCCTTCGATTATCGGCAGCGGGTTAGTGGCGAGATTTAGAGAGGCTTTTGAGAGTCAGTATTTCCCACGGGCATATCAGATGATGCGCCGTCAGGATTTTATGAGTCTACGACAGAATAATCGCTCAGTGATGGAGTATAATACAGAATTTAATCGGTTAGTCAAGTTTTGTCCAGAATTAGTTGTTGAGGATAGGTCACGGATGATGTAGTTTGTTAAGGGACTAGATGGGCATCTCCAGGTCAAGATGGCAGGATTTGGCAGTTCTTCCTACTGAGAGGCATTAGATAGAGCTTTGTTAATCGAGTCGGCTCAACAGAGGGTCAATACTGACAGAAAGAGGAAACAGACCGAAAGAACCATAGGTCGTACGATCCGCACCACTCGGGCAGAAAGTGGTCACGGGCCGGTCAGAGTCATTCTGGGGCATCTAGCCGGCCTCAGAAATCAGGACGATCTTCAGCTGGGCCCTCCCGGTCTTCTCAGCAGAGCCGGAGGCCGCCCACTAGTGACACCCACTGTACTCGTTGTGGATCGAGAGAGCATATCGTCTCAGCCTGCACCTTGGGACAGTCAGTTTGCTATTATTGCAAACTGCCTGGACACATGAGCCGAGATTGTTCATTGAAGGCTCAGCATGTGGCTTCCGGGGTTTCTATCCAGGGAGGACCGTTGCGTCAGTCTGGGACTCAGAGAGGGGGCCAGACAGCCAGACCTTCGCAACGCCCGCAGAGGACAGCTCCCCCTTCAGGAGTCGCCTATGGCATTCATGGACAGGAGTACACCAAAGGTCTGCGTGACGGTGTCACAGCGAGGTTGAGGACCGCGATGCGGATCCCGACCCATGCATAAGACCATTCGGCAGCAGATAGCCCATCGACAAGATCCGCAGCCTTTGCCACTAGTTCAGATCACCACGGCCGTGCAGATGACTGGGCCGCTGCATTATACCACCTTCATATCGACCTACGATCCGCCTTCATATCGCCGCGAGTCCGGAACACACCTCTGGCAGTGATACCACCTCCACCTCCACCGGAGACTGGGCGGATTCATGCGATTACCAGAGAGGATGCGCAGCGAGCCAACGAATCCATATTTCGCGGTACAGTTTCACTTTATGCTTGTTCAAATATTATGCTAGTTGATACTGGTAGTTTGCATTCGTTTATTTCTCGTACTTTTATGAGAGAGATTGGTAGATTACCTACTAGTAGATCACAGAGATTAGTCGTCTCCCTACCATCTGGCGATACATTGGACTTTACCTAGGAGGTCCGAGGTTGTCCCTTAGATTTCGGTAACATCATTCTTACTGTAGATTTATTGGTACTGGACATGGTCGAGTTCGACATTATCCTTGGCATGGATTGGTTGTCAGCATATCATGCCACAGTTGATTGCCAGACGAGGGTGGTCACATTCCGACCTCCGAACCAACCCTCGTGGGATTTCACTGGCATTCGGGATGACGGTATAGCGACCATTTCTGCGATTCAGGCTCAGAAGCTTTTATTGCACGGTTGCCAAGGTTTTCTATTATCTATGATCAATGTAGAAGACAGTGGTGACTCTCAGATCGCGGACATCCCTATTGTCCGAGAGTATTCAGATGTCTTTCCAGAGGAATTACCAGGTCTGCCTCCCAGAAGGCAAGTGGAGTTCATGATTGATCGAAGCTCCTTATCGTACGGCCCCGAGAGAGTTGGACGAGTTAAAGGTTCACCTCCGTGAACTTTTGACAGAGGTTTTATTCGCCCTAGTGCATCACCTGGGTTCTCCTGCCTTCTTCGTGAAGAAGAAAGATGGTTCGATGAGACTGCATCGACTACAGTGCAATAACGCCGGCTACTATCAAAAATAAATATCCTCGCCACGACAGGACTTGTTTGATCAGCTCAGAGGTACATCAGTCTATTCTAAGATTGATCTGCGGTCCGGATATCATCAATTAAGGGTTAGAGATTCTGACATTCTGAAGACAGCGTTCCGTACCAGATATGGACACTATGAGTTTTTGGTAATGCCATTTGGGCTTACCAATGCTCCAGCGGTATTCATGAATTTGATGAACCGTGAATTTATGGATTTCCTAGATCGGTTCTTTATTGTTTTTATCGATGACATTCTGGTCTATTCTCGTTCCGAGGAGGAACACGCGCAGCATCTTCGTCTTGTTCTCGATAGGCTCCGACAGAAGCGACTATATGCGAAGTTCAATAAATGCGCATTTTGGTTACACTCAGTCAGTTTTCTGGGACATGTGGTTTCGAGTAGAGGTATTTTAGTTGACCCCCAGAAGATCGAGGCTGTCACCAGTTGGGAGCAGTCGAAATCAGTTCAGGAGGTTTGCAGTTTCCTAGGCTTGGCCGGTTATTATAGACGATTCGTTGAGGGTTTCTCGAGCATTGTTATGCCATTGACACGCCTTACTAGGAAGGGCGTGAAGTTCACGTGGACAGAGGTGTGCGAGACTAGTTTTCAGGAGTTGAAGAGGAGATTGGTGTCAGCACCGATTCTGGTATTGTCATCAGGGGATGATGGTTTCGTTCTTTATACAGATGCGTCTCTACAGGGTTTAGGTGCAGTATTGATGCAGCACGACAGGGTAGTCTCTTATGCTTCTCGCCAGTTGAAGGATCATGAGAAAAACTACCCAGTTCATGATTTAGAGTTAGCCGCTATTATCTTCGCCTTGAAGATTTGGAGGCATCATTTATATGGTATTATGTTTGAGATTCTTACTGATCATAAGAGTCTCAAATATCTGTTTACGCAGAAGGAACTCAATCTCCGACAGAGGAGATAGATGGAGTTCCTGAAGGATTATGACTGTACCATCAGCTACCACCCAGGGAAAGCCAATGTGGTTGTCGATGCACTTAGCCGAAAGTCCCGAGGGACTTTATCTTCCTTCCGAGTTTTAGTCACGGATTTGATTCAGGGTTTCTTTGAGTTGAGCCTTGAGGAGCAGGGACCGACAGAGCAAGGCGTTCTGGTTACCATGGTTGCTTAGTCGTCTATCCGGACGAGAGTCCGGGAGGCTCAGACCAGTGATCAGCATTTACAGTTCATTGGTAGTCAAATAACTTCTGGACAGCAGACTGAGTTCACCCGTGATGATGAAGGTATAATTTATTTCCGAGGTAGATTATGCGTACCTTAGCCTCACCCGGTTGTGGAGGAGTTACTACAGGAGGCTCATCGCTCTCGATTTGTGATCCACCCAGGTGGAACCCGCATGTATCGAGATTTAAAGTGTTTGTATTGGTGGAACGGTATGAAGAAAGACATCACAGATTTTGTAGCTAGATGTCTGATTTGTCAGCATGTAAAGGCTAAGCACCAGAGACCAGCTGGATTACTTCAGAGGATTCCTATTCCTGAGTGGAAGTGGGATCATATTACTATGGATTTTGTGATGGGTTTGCCTAGAACACGTCAAGGCCATGACGCGATTTGGGTAGTCGTAGACCGACTGACCAAATCCGCGTACTTCTTATCGATTCGGAAGACCGACTCTCTGGATTGGTTGGCAGAGTTGTATTGTCGGGAGATCATCAGATTGCATGGTGTTCCTTTGAGCATTATATCAGATAGAGATCCCCAGTTCACGTCTAGGTTCTGATAGAGTCTGCAGCAGGCTTTAGGCACACAGCTTTAATCGCCTTCCATCCTGACAGATGGGCGATACCGAGCGGACCATTCTGACACTAGAGGATTTGCTGAGGTCCTGTATTATAGATTTCGGAGGCAACTGGGAGGATCATTTGTCGTTAGTGGAATTCGCCTACAATAACAGTTATCATTCGGCTATCCAAATGGCCCTGTATGAGGCATTGTATAGTAGACAGTGTCGTACACCCACCCTCTGGGAGGAGGTTGGGGAGGCCCAGTTGCTAGGACCCCAGAGAGCTCAGCATGAGGTAGAGTTGGTCCGTACTATCAGACGTAGGATGGCAGAGGCGCAGGATCGCCAGAAGAGTTATGCATATCGTAGACGGAGACCTTTGGAGTTCTCTATTGGTGATCATGTATTCCTGCGAGTTTCACCCACGAAAGGGGTGAAGAGATTTGGCCTCCGTGGTAAGCTAGCTCCTAGATATATTGGTCCGTTTGAGATTTTGGAGAGGATCGGAGCAATGACTTATCGTCTAGCACTACCACCATCTTTGACGAGTATACATGATGTGTTCCATGTGTCTATGCTGAGGAAGTATGTGCCAGACTCTACACATATTCTGTCAGATGTGTCAGGTTCCATTCAACCTGATGCTACTTACGCAGAGGTTCCGGTATGGATTTTGGATTACAAGGAACGACAGTTGCGGAATAAGGTTGTGCGACTTGTCAAGGTTGGGTGGAGTCACCATACCGACGAGGAGGCGACTTGGGAGCTCGAGGAAAAGATCCGAGCTCAATATCCCCACTTGTTTACTTAAGGTACGTGAGGTATATTTTCAGTACTTGTGGTATTTATTACTCGTTGTGCATCTGAGTAGGAAATTTGGAGACCAAATTTTTATCAGTGGGGGAGAATGTTAAATACTGAAAATTTAAAATATTAAATTTAATGGCCAAAGAATTAAGAAAAATAATCCTATAAATTTTTCGAGATTTTTAGGGAATTTTAGGAATTTTTTCGGAATTTTTCTGGATTTAAACAGAGTCCGTACGAGATTTTTACAGGGATAAAATAAATAGGTTTTAGGTGGGGTCTATTTAAGGGGTTTAATACGCGATGAAAACCTAAATTTCTATTTTTTCTTTTCCCCCGCCGCAACACCTTTTCCTTCGGCAGTTTCTTCCGCCCGTTCCTTCATGCTCTCGACGCCATCCTTTCTTCTCCGTCAGCGACCTCTTCTCCATCGACAACGAGGCCGCCGCCACCCACAACACTGTCCGCGCCTCGCTCTCTTCTTCCCCCCCCCCTTCGCCGGCGACGCCCTTCTTCCCGAGCTTTGCGGTCGTCGATTTCTCCACAGCAGTCGGCGCCGTCGTCTCCTCCTCTGTGCCACCGCGAGCTTTCTCTTTCTCGCCGCACACCGCCGACCTCGCGTTAGCAGTCAGCAGCCTGACACCGCCAGTCGTGCATCCGACACCACCAGGGGGGTTGTGGTCTCTCCGGAGGTTGCCGGAGCAGGCTATTAGGGCATTGGCAGGTCCTCGTCTCCGGTGAACCGAGCGGCTGGGAGGGAAGTGTCGGTAGTGAAGGGAAATTTACGGTAATTACTTTGTTTTCATTTTTCCTTTGTTATCCAGTGTGTGGGTTGGTGTCGAGTGGTGAGACATGGGAAGGGGTCGGATGGAAATGGATGTGGGTTACGTTGGGTTCCAATTAGGGTTCATTAGATTCCTAATTTCGTGCAAGATCGGCTGTAAGTGGGCAGTGCACGACTGTGAGCCGGAGTTGTGGTCGATTTGGGCTGATTTTGGGGTTTTGGTTGGCTGTGATTGGGGTTGGTGTCGGCTGTACGACCATATTGGTATGTTAGTGAGCGAGGAATGGTTCAAAATGTGTTATTCGGTGGATATGGCATGGTTGGGTGATATTGTTTGATCTTGAGGATTTTTGTAGGTGATGAATTAGGTTAATTGATTAGGAATTAATTGGGTAAATTGATTGGTACAATTATTGGATAAATTAAAAAGTCATTAAGTTTTATTTATTTGGCTTAGGTTGTTAAAATGCGGGTTAATCCAGGTTTAATTGATTAATTAGTTTATCATTAATTAATCAAAATTTTTATCAATTGATTTAGTGGGCTAAATTAATTGTATGGATATTTGTGGTAGGAAAAGATTAATAAGATGGTTGGAAAATTAGTGAAAATTGGAAATAGTTTGGGTTAATTGGGTTATGAAGGAAATAGATTAAGTATTCGATTTGTCGGTGAATTGTATTTTTGTGCTTAACTATAGTTATGCTATATGTAGGTCCCTGGGTCACGTGACGCTTTTCATTCTTAAGTGATATTTATATTTAGGCAGGTATTTTGACTTATCTTTTAGATATAGTCATTGTTGATATGCTAGTTAGGATAGCATGCAATAATTTTCATGTTTATATGCCTAGTATATGGTTGGTGCCTACTTGATACATGCATGTGATAGGTTATGATTTTATCTTCCCTGTTTTTATTTGGATCATAGTTACTTGGATTATGGATATGTACATATTGATTGTACATATTATTCGGATAGGTATTTTGAGTAAGATTGGCATGCTTTAGTATCATGCATCATCTTGCATGATTGCATATTGGTTGGATGGGGTTCCATTATTGTTGAGCCCGCATCCAGTTACATGGCCTGCACACACTGCCACTCATGGGTTAGTGGTACATCAGGAGGGTGTGTGCAGTTGCTCTGTCAGGCTCCACTAGTCCGCTCATGGGTAGCGATGAGGCAGCGTGGTAGCGGGCAGGGATCCCTCCTCTGGTCTATGACACCGGGAGATGAGAGCTTAGCTCCCCCACTCTGTTTGGGGCAGGAGGATAGGTGTACTCCGACAGCATCATGTCCACTCGGTCACTCAGGAGCAGTGATGGCAGAGTGTACAGTTGTCATAGCCCTACCCACTCGGCTTCACCATCGTGTGTGAGGCGCGTCAGGGGTGACCATGTCATTGGCACAGCATGCACTTTGCACGGATCGCATTTGTATTGTGTTTGCTGCATTTTTTATTGATGCCTTG
Source organism: Wurfbainia villosa (assembly GCA_025175895.1). Taxonomy (NCBI): domain Eukaryota; kingdom Viridiplantae; phylum Streptophyta; class Magnoliopsida; order Zingiberales; family Zingiberaceae; genus Wurfbainia; species Wurfbainia villosa. Next base: position 4,491,134 of record JAKLTH010000072.1, on the reverse strand, counting down.
GATGTGCATATGATTGTCATGCATACAAGATACATATTTATATATATGGTGAGGACTTTATTACTTCTAGTCAGGCACATGCTCCTATATCAGGGTAGGAGATTCAGGTAAGTACAGTCCTTTTGTATTTCTTGCTTGCATACCCTATTTATGTGAGACTGTACGGGCATGATTTTTTTATTGATAGTTATAGCTTACTTTGCATATCTACTATACTCGCTGAGTTCTTTGAACTTACCCCGTTGATTTATATCTATTTCAAGATGAAGCTATCAGGAGAGTGCAGCTGCCAAACTCCACTCGTGAAAGTTTTTATTTGTTATTTGTTTCTATGGTTTGGACATTTTGATTAGAGGACATGTTTAGGTTTGGAGATTGATATTTGTATTTCGTGGATTTTTGGTGTCCTTATGGACCTTTATTCGGTTTTGGTTTGGATTGGTTTTGGTTGAGTATTCCTGTCCAGATGGCAGAAGGGGTAAGTCTAGTTGTGATAGATGTTACTCATTTATTTTGGTTGATGGCCAGAGGCATATTTTTATTATCTGCGTGTGTGTTTGGATTCCGATCGTGTTGACCAATGTATGGTGGTCGTGTAGGCCTTGTATGTAAATTGGCATTGTCACCCGTATAGGGGAGATGCTGCCGGATTTTCGTCTGGCGGGGTCTCCTTCGGGGCGTGACATACAACCACATAGGCTTGACCAGAAATCCTTGCGGATTCCACTCTCTCCGCCTCTAGTTCAACATGGCGCGAGACATCTGTAAAAGTCTTAATACTTCCACTGTGCGTCAAGGTCTGCTTCATAGTTTCCCAGGAATCTGGAAGGGAACGGATTACTGCTTGAACCTGTTGTTCATCGGTCAACTCATGACCTGCAGTTTTAAGATCCCGAATCATGTTTGACATCTCCCTGAGATGCTGAACCATAGTGATATTCGGGCGTTTTTTATAACTGTGGAACTTAATCGTTAGCTGACGAAGCTTGCACAGACTAACCCCACTGTACTTATCCTTAAGGGCTAACCAGACCGCATTAGCTGATGCAAAAGTTGCATACTCAAATGTCAGGTCGTCCACCATTGAACTTATCAATATGCCCTTAGCAGTGGAGTCTTTCTTCTTCCATGCCTTGTAGGCATCAAGATCTCGTCTGTTCTGAGCTGAAGGACCATCTACAGGTTCATCCATAACCTGATATACGACTTCTAGAACTTCCTGTTCCTCTAGGACATACTGTATCCTGAGTTGCCAAATTTTGTAGTTATCTCCATTGAGTTTTTCTCCCTTATTCAGTTCAGCTATTATATTCTTTGTAGCCATAATCTATCACAAATAAACAAATCATTCATATACTCAGTGTATGTTATCTATGTATGTAATCTTAAATTAAACTCAAAATAAATCTGATATGGTTTACAAAATCAAGTGATAACTATGTTATCACTCATCATTTGTATGTGTCAATCTGACTTATATTGATCTATTTTATTATATACATCCCACTTAATAAAATTAATCATTATCATAGCATGATATTTAACAATAAATGAATACATCATTTAACCATATACTTATAATGAACTAATCAAGGAGTATAACAATAAAAAAAATCATGCATCATGTAAAGTTAACAGCATAAAATGAACATATCATTAACTTAAACAAGCTGTACAATGTTAACAAATAACTAACTCTACTAAGAATGTAACAGATTACATTCTTACAACTCATAACATAAATAACTCTAATAGGATAGATAAATGATCACCACTACAATTAGGGCATACACTAGTGCAATAGTAATCATGATATGTCCCTTCCGTCTGGACTCAACTACAGTACTCTCAGTTGGGACACTCACAGGCAACCCATGTTGTCCTGACGCAGAGTCCTTAGAAGACCTCACATGTAATGGATCACATCGCTCCACAGGGTCTTCCTCAGGATCCTCTTCACATTCAGCATAGTTAATTAGCTCTGTGCACAACCGGATATATGAAATGCGTCCTTCATGTAACCCCCAACATTGTCATGCCACGTCAGCAAGATTATCGGGCAATGAACGAATCAACGCCCAAATCCTGTAGTTATCTAATACTGAAAACTCCTGCATCTCGAGCTTCCAGAATAGTCTGTCCAGCTTCCCTATGTGTCCAATGACCCCATGGTAAGGGTCATAGTCCAACTCTTCAATAGCCTCTCTGTACCGGTTGCGCATCACATCGCGTCGTGTCATAGTAGTATACATCCTCTCCATCTGTAAAATTGAAATGCATCATGTCAGTACATAACCGACAAAGCCAGTACAAATACCGATTTATTTCAATTTATCAAGGCACAGAACAAATATACAATAATCAAGAAAAACTAAAATTTCTTGATTTTTAGGGGCTACTTACAATTGACCCACATACATTTATTACTAGTCCTACCTTTAAGTTATCCATGTCAAGTTCCAATTGTTTCAAAACAACCAATCTGACCATTGTTATGAGTTTAGTTGACCAAAGTCAACTTTGTCAACCACTGTTGACTACTTATCGTGCTCTTCCCGAGCACACAGTGGGCTTCCGGACCAGTTTATCTCAAATGTCGATCGGTCAGTGTAAATCCCGAGCCATCAGTTTAATTCCCGGGCAGTTTCCAAAACTGCTCAGAACTGCTCAGAAAAATTTGTAACTGTACGGGAAATGCTCACCGGACCCGTCTGAACAAATCCAGACTGGTTTGAGCTATTTCCCGACCCATTACAGCAATTTTTGACCTGTCAATTTATTTGACGATCGGTCTGTACAAATACCGACCTGTCTATGCAAATTCCGACTGACCTCTACCAATCCCGGGCAACTATATAACCGCTCACAAGAAATTGTTCCATACTGCTCGACAAAATCACTGTTCATCGTTCCCAGAATGATGATTCAGTGATTTTATGGGTTTAAACTGTAAAAAAAAAAATCATTTTTATACCAGTTGACTAGCTTTTGGAGGCTGTCAACTGGGCTTAGGTTTTTCGTAGAGAAAAAAAACTTCGTTGCTTTGGAACACTGTTCATCTTCTCCAACGAACCAAAAAAAAAGTTTTTTGCTGTTTAAACCTATTCTAACGACGCAAAACTGCTCTGATACCAATGTTAGTCGTTTCGCGTCGTTAGGACTGATTTTTATGAATTAAATTGCAATAAAACAGAATGTAAAACAACCTTACAGTGAGGTTCGCCGGATTTGTTGTTTTGTCGCCGGAAATCTTGCTGTTTGAGAAGCAATCACGAGCGGAAGGCTTCTATTCGTCCACGAATCAAGATCGCCGGTCCTTGGATGTTTTTCTGATGATCTCTGTTCACTCCGGCAACCTGGCGGCAGCACCAACCTCTCTGATCTCTCCTCTCTTTTCTGCTCTCTCTCGATGAAGCAGCAAAAGCCTCCAGCCCTCTTGAAGCCTTGGACGCACCTCCCTTTTAAAGGGAGGAGATCATGCATGCACGGCTTACGCCGTGCGTGCGTGATGGCGGTTCCACGAACTGCCATCGCAGTTCGTGGAACTGCTCACAACTTACATATAGTGATATCGGAATGACCAACATCGGTTCGAGATTGTAATCGACAGTGGTGATGAAATGGATTTGACTGTACAAACTAAACACTCATGTGACATCATTGCCTTTGCGATAAGAGGCTTCGCCTACCGATTCAACAACACTTCCCTCAATTCACTTCTAAAGATAGAAACCTGATTGTCATGCCATCTTACAAGAATCCTCAAGCTAATTTCATTGTAGGGTGGTGATCTTGTTGCCGAAGGTTGTTCCGGTGGATGGGCATCCATTGGCATTGCGACTTTCGCAGTAGGATTTGGATCTCGTGTATGATCGATCAATTTGTCTAAATGGATGCTTCGATCCAAGGGATGTGTTTTCTTTAGCAAGAACTTACTTTGTGAAGATCATGATTTGTAGCTTTTGGTGATGATGTGGGTATATAGAATGTCTAACAATGAAAGATCATGTGTGAAGATTTTAAATGAATTATGTCCATTCGAAGACTATAACATGTTGCATATCGGTTATGCATTGATCAAATCGCCTAGTCGGTTTGCATTGTGAGTAATTTTCTTCAAGTGTGATATGTGGCTTTGATCATGCTAGCCATTTGAAGTTCGTGATATCAATATATGCTCCAATGTGGTCGTCTCTATCTATTGTGAGGAAGATAAATCACGAAGGATTCTATGAATCTTGACGTTTGTTTCCTCTATTTCAATATATGCTTAGATATAAATTCTGAATTTATCAACAAAAATTTTAGTTTTAATTTTAAAAATATTTTCTAAAGTAATTTTTTTTTACGATTCAAAAGTCCTTTTCACGAAGGAACATCTAATTAATATCATTAAAAGTTGAATTAAGAGTAATATAATAAAATATTAAATTAAGTTATATAAAATTTATAAATAAATAAATTTTTATCACATTATTTATTGATTGAATTAAATAACATAAGTTATATTTTATTCTCTATAATTTTGATTATGTGATTACTGAATAATCACATAAATAAAATTATCTATAAATACCCTGAGCCAAACTCACACCATGAGATATGCAATTTTTTCGAATTCAATTTTATTACCCTCAATCGCTAAAGAGAATTTATCATTTTTTACGTCTATTGCGATCCAATGGCAGCTAAAAAAAGTCTCTCTAAAATAAGGGAATATGAGGATCCTTAATCATCTCTAAAACAACAAAGTTGATTAACACTGCAAAAATTTCCAACCTTAATCGATATATCCTTGAGAACATCGAATGGGTGTTTCACAAAATGATCAGCAAGTCATAAAATCATGGTCATAAGTTTTAGTTCACCTAAACCTAACTTTTACAAATTGCAAGAGGCATAAGGTTTATGCTAGTACCAAGATCACAAAAAGTTTTATCAAAATTAAAATCATTAATCACATAGGGAATAAAAAAAAACTACCTAGATCCTAGTGTTAGCATAAATGCACGTAACGTGCATGTCTCTTGAAATTGCTTAGTACATTTTGGAAGTGAAGAGACTATGATGCAATTAATGTCTCAAGGAAATGAAGAGATATTGATTCCTTATAAAAGATTCATCCAAGTTGCAACGATGATTTACCAAACAATACACGTAAAGTTTAGAATTGTCTAAACAGCGTCCCATACTTTCATATTTACCAAATAGCGCACTTAATTTCCTTTTTACCCCTCCCGCCAAACAGATCTACACCACTGTGGTACTGGAATTATAAATTCCAGCACCACTGTGGTGCTGGAAGTTGCAATTCCAGCACCACAGTGGTAGTGTTGGGATTGCAATACAATTATAGTGCTGAGATTTGAATTCTCAATATCACGTTCGAGATTTTCACTGCGGTGCATGTCTGTTTGGCGGGAGGGGTAAAAAGGGAATTAAGTGGGATATTTGGTAAATATGAAAGTATATGACGTTGTTTGGGCCATTTTAAACTTCACGTGCGTTGTTTGGTAAATTGCCGAAGTTGCAATGAAGAGGTAGAGGAAGAGGTCGTGTTGTGTATGTGAAGAAGCAAGAAAGACGATGTGTGTGTCTTGTAGAATATCCAAGGCTCAATTCGGATTTGGTTTGTGAACCAAGAAAAACTTTCCGATTTCGTATGGTGATCATTCTTCAGAATAGCAAGCGATAAATCGTAAGATCTCTTTGCAATACAGATCCAAATTAAGTTTAAAGATTTGACGAACTCTGCAAGTGTTTACCATTTTTATATACTCATGTTTATTGATGTAATCTTACTAACATTGGTATAAGAGCATGAGTTGTTCTCGCTATTCGTCGTGATGAAGATGATGAACAATGACAAGAACAGTGAATTTGTCGAGCAAAAGTGTCCGAGTAACAAAGGTCTCACCCGAGCACTTAAAGTGCCCGAGTAACAAAGGTCTCACCCGAGCACTTTAATTGCCCGGGACAAAGCAGAGCACCTCGGTGAGTTGACCGAGTGAGAAATCGTGATTTCTCACTCTGCCTTGCCCGAGCACTTTAAGTGCTCGACATTGGGAAGGAGTCGCGCGATGCTCGAGCACAAGGTGCTTGGGCACGCATCGGGCGCACAGTGAGTGCACGTTGTTTTCTACTCGAGCGAGAAGTGCGACGCTTTTGCTCGGGCGAGAGGCGCTCGAGCACGGGGTGCTCAAGCGCAGAGCACATGGTGCTCAGCTTGACGAGAAATCTGTGCCCGAGCACTTGGTGCTCGGAGCATAGTGCTCGACACAGACTTGAAGTGCTCCATCTTTATGGTATTTAGAAGCCGCAAGGAGTACTCAGATCAAGTACTATGACTAAGTCAACACTCATTGACCAATAAAGTTGACAATGGTCGGCTTGTATCATAACCAAAGTGTCGAGTAGTTATTATAACAGCGAGAACTTGAGATAAACAACCTATACTAGAAGAAAGGCTTGAGGCACCAAAGGTGCTTGCCGAATTGGTTTTTGGCTGAGGCTAATTCAGGCCTAACTGAGGATACTTGAATACAATCCATGACTCGGAATTTGATTTTTGATGTTTACAGTTGTCGGTGGAGATGATGGTCAAATGGACCTATCAATCGAAAACTCCTAAAATCAAGAAGATTGGTTTTCTTGAATATATATGTGAGGTCTATGCCTGTATAAATTGAATTAGACCAGTTTTGTACTGGTTAGTCGATTTTATACTGACTCGATTAATTTTAATTTCGAATGGTACGGATGATTACTACAATGACCCGTCGTGATGTGTTGAGAAACAGGCTCAGAGAAACTATTCAGAGGATAGTTTATAATCTTGCAGAATGGGTCATTGGACACATAGGGAGGCTCGATGGTATTTTTTGAAGACTCGAGTAGCAAGAATTTCTGATACTCGACAACTATTAGATTTGGACCTTAGTGCCATCTCTGCCAAACAATCTCTTGGTAGTTGCACATCACATATGAGGCTACTATGAAGGGCGGATAACATATGTTGAACTGTGCTGGTAACTACTTCAACACAAGGATCAAGAAGATTCCGAGGAGATTGATTCTAAGAAGATTTTAGAGAATTTTGAAGCCGATCAGCATGATTCTACCCTAGTGGAATCATGGAAGATAGGACTTGAGATTATTACTGTTGCGCTAGTATTTGTTCTAGTTGGAGTAGTAATAACCTGTAGGAACTTCGGTGAGCACTAGAGGGGGGGTGAATGGTGTGTTCGTTGCTTAATCGAATTCGTTCGCATTTGCCTACAATACTTGTTATACGCAGGGGAAATAATAATGACAATAACAAAATAGACAAACACAATCACAACACACGAATATAATGTGGTTCGGAACCTTAGGGTTCCTACTCCACGGGTTGAGCTCAAATGAGCTCTAGCAATGCAAATACCACCACTAATCAAGTACTCTTTTTCGGTGACACACCGAAGGTGGAGAAAACCTCTTACAAGCGTTACAAAAGTAAAAAAAATGAATTATAAGCAAATACAAAGAACTACAATTGAAATGTAAAGAATAATTTACAAATTAGAGATTTGAATGATTTGTTTATTGTTTGCTTGGATGATCTTGAAGGACCCTGAAATGCGCCTGCAGTTCGCCTTCAAATCGCCTCCACAATCTCTCAAAGAACTTATGGAGAAATCCTCCACGAGTTGCTCCTTTTATGCCTGCATCAAGCTGATTCTGCGCTTGGCAGTCGACTGTCATAAGGCCCCAGTCGACTGCCAACAGTGTCATTGTCTCACAACGAACTTGATTCACGTTGGCATCCAATCCAATGGATACAATGGTAGTTGATAGCTCAAGCCCGTAGCCGACTGCTTAGTCGGCTACCAAGCATTATGCCTTCGTGACCAAACCCAGCAGTCGACTGCCCTCCATGGCAGTCCACTGCTCGAGGCCAGTCGACTTCCCAATGCTAGCAGTCGACTGCCGAGGTCATTTGCCTGCAGTCGAACACCAATTGACTCACGGCAGTCGACTGGTCATAATTCCAGTCAATTGCTTAGTGTCGACTCGGCTACCAAGTGTCAAACACTTGATCAGTCGACTGATCCATAATCTCAGTCGACTGCTACACCTCAACCATGAGGTTTACCCTAAGTATAATGCCCTCATACTTGCTAGACTACCCTTAGCCTAGACCTAAGCCTTCTAGCCACCTCCATCAACCTCACTCCTATTGGATCCCTCCAAGTCATCCATGACTTGTTCATCCATACGCTAGCCTTTAGGTGCTTCCATCGACTATTGTCATGCTAAGGTGGTCTACACCGCCAAGGCACATTGAGCTTACGCTGCCAAGACACACGCTTGGACTTTACGCCGCTAACCATTGGACTTATGATGCCAAGACTCCACCCTTGGACTTATCAACCCTTGGACTTTCCAAATGTCAAGTACCCATGACTTGGACTTTCACCGCCAAGACTACAACCTTGGACTTTCCATGTCAATCCATGTTGGACTTTCCAATTGTCAAGACTCAAACTTGGACTTTCCCTTACCAAGACTCATGCTTGGACTTTCCATGCTAAGTACTCATGACTTGGACTTTACCATTGCCAAAACTCAAGCTTGGACTTCCCATGCCAAGTACTCAAGACTTGGACTTTACCATTGCCAAGACCCATGCTTGGACTTTCCATGCCACTTGGACTTCTCCATCATATGGTCAACCCCATATCAACCATATAGTCAACTCATTGTCAAACAATGGTCAACTCATCGTCAAACATCAAAACATAAACATCAAAATACTACTCAAGTCAAACTCGAGTCTGGTCAATCGTGACCTGAGCCGATTGCACCAACAATCTCCCCCTTTTTGATGTTTGACAAAAACCAACACCTTTGAGTTAGAACACTAACTCAATTTAATCCTCCCAATTTTCCAAATTGGGAATTCTCACATTCTCCCATAAATTCTCCCACATCAATTCTCCCCCTTTTTGAAATACATCAAAAAGATTCTCTCAAAGGGTATCAATATCCCATATCTTAATAAGATCTTACAATCTCTCCCTTGGTCCAAAAATATCTAGGATGCTTTCACTCTTCCTAGTGATAAGTCACATATCACTAAAGAGAGTCAATCCTTCAAACTCTCCCAATTTTCAAAATCCTCCCCCTCATGAGGAAGAACACATCCACATCCCATGATGGATAACCTCCCCCTAAAGGTTTGCTCTCCCTTGACCATTGCACCAACAATGTCCTTGGAGAGTCCCTAAGCCTATAGGAATACTAAACCATCAAAATTAAGGTCAAAAGTTCAAACTTGAACTTTCACACACCTTAAAATAGATACACACCCTAAATAACTCTCCTAATCCATATCCAATGGATTTTCACCCTTTATAATACTTTCCAAAGCATATCCTAGGGTTAAGAGCAGTTAAAGTAGCCTGACATAACTGAAATATGAGCTAAACATCCTTGTTTATCCGAAATTAGCCATTGGCAGTCAACATAGCTGAAATATGGGCTAAATATCCTTGTTTATCCAAAATCAGCCATTGGCAGTCGACTCTGTCAGTCAACAGTTGATTGCCCTCCATGGCAGTCGACTTATTTCTGCAAATACAGAAATCAGGTTTCAGAAATCGAATTTAGGAAATACATAAGTAATTATACATAGTTTGAAAAATAGTGAAAATTCATACATATAATATTTATAACAATCATAATGGGTAAAAAATATTTTAAAAATAAAATACCCATTAAATATTAAGATTGATACAAAATTCAAAATCATTAATACCTTCAATATTTTTGACATATTTTGTATCCACTTCATCAATGGTGACTTCTATCAAAAAATAGACTACACTAAGGTTTTCTAAAATGATTTTAAAACCTTATATTGAACCATGGTCTATGGGCTTAATGCACATGACTTGTACATAAACTTTCCTCATGATTCTAGGGTATATGAAAGAAGAGTTTGAGTTCATCTAGATGCAAGAACTATGCACCTTGAACTTAACTCATTTTCTAGCATCTCACATATGTCTAGGGTGTATGAAAACACACACATATCAATGTGATGTGAGATGTGGGTTTTGTTCATCCTAAACTAAGGCCTCATGTATTTTTCTAAGACAACTCTATTTGATTCTCTTATACATGGGACTTCAAATCATGTCATTGTCTTTAAATCAATTTTAATTACTATAAATGCATGAATGATGATTATGGCATATAATATAACATAAATAAGCATGTGCCAATAATCATGATGTCATGGCATATAAATTTAATCTAATCATACATGACATTAAAAATAGTCCTAAGCTTTATCATGACATATTATATGATTTAAAAGAGATATGATGTCATGACATATCATATGACAAAAAAATCATGAAAAATAAAATATAAAGATATAATAATACCTAGATTTTAGTGTTAATTATCATTTGTTATGATTAAGTCCCATTTGCCATAATAACACTTATCTCCCTATCGAAAGCCACCAATTGACTACCCTGAGCCAGCAGTCGACTAAGAAACATTCGTGCTTGTGTCCACTTAACGCTAGTCGATTACTCAACCCAGCAGTTGACTGCTATGCCGGAACATTGTTCCTTCTCATCACGAGCACCAGCCTTGTTTCCTAAGCACTTGAGGTCAGTCGACTACTACCCACTACAGTGGACTGCCCGAGCACCGTGACTAATTCCTGAACACTGCGACTTATCCCCGAGCATCATTGTCTCTGAGTCGCACAGTGTCGAGCACCCATTCTAAAACTCTAAATCCCGAGCCGCATAATGTTGATCACCCGTTCTAGCGAGGGTCGCTATGGTTGATGTCATTCCCACAACACGTGATTCGTCAGGTATAACTAGAATAAATTTTCTTTTATTGCAAAATTCAAAATGTCGATTATGTCTACACATGTTGTATCCTGGCATGCGTGTGGTGTGTGTTGTAATAAATAGTTTATTACTTGTTTTTGCTTCCATTATGTGCATGTTTACGAAACGTGTTCGAACACAACACCCACGTCGGTGCCATGGGAACCGAACAGTGGTATCAAAGTCCGATTGTGTTCCAACATAATCATAAAATTATTTTGCGATAGTCATAATTGTATTTTTGGAAATTTTTTACTTTTGGAAAGTTTAGAAGTAATTATTGAAATTTTAATTAGTAAATAAATTCAAATTGAAAATTTTCTAATGTGATTAGGAAATTTGTTTCTTAAATTTAATTTGAATTTCCTTAATTAATATTTTCCATAAATAAAATATGTGATTAGATTTGGAAATTTATTTCCTAATTTAATCAAGATTTGATTTGAGAAATCAAATATCAAACATATTTTATTTCCAAAAATAGTTATGACGAATAAGGTAACTATTGGTACATGTCATAATTGTATGTCATGTAATTACATTAGATGCATATCATTATGACATGCATGCAGTGACATGTAGATATATGTCATGTGTGTCATGCCATGTAGATAATAGTTATTTGCATGAAAAAGAGGATAAGACTTTAAAACTCTTACACAATATTAAAGCTTACACCTTCTATTAATATGGTTAGAAGTAGAGTTCTGTTTCTTGTTTGGGTTGTTGGACTCTCTCCAAGCCCGGCTCGAATCTGAACATGTTCAAACCATTAAATAGTTTAACACTAATATGGTAAGAGTCAAAGGCCAATCGTTAGCTTGGGTTGTTGGACTCTCTCCAAGCCTGACTAATTTGTTGAATACACTCTAACCATATTAAAACTATTTCACGATTAATGGGTCGGCTTTAACTTGGAGCATCGATTTGTTGGACTCTCTCCAAGGTCGATGTGAAGGGAGGTGAAGTTGGGTGTCATGCATATGATGCATACTTGTTAATGTGTTAACAACCCAATGTATGTGTGAACATTCAATTAGTTGATAGCACATTGTGATAGTTGCATATATATGATATGTAATTGGTATACTTGTTACCTACCATCGTAGCTAAAAATGGCTTGTTGGACTCTCTCCGAGGTTGTTCTTACCTATGTTGAATATCATCTCATTCGGAGATAGACCTACGATCTCCCGAATTGATTTTAGGGGTTTTTGAATTCAAAAAATGAATGGGAACTAATAAATGTATGTTGTTGCATTTTAAAATCATCTTTCTCATATATGCTCGATTTGTATGTCTAGGTTAATCACTTGATCATGACGTCTTTGAATTTGCGCTCTATTTTGGATTCGAATAAATTGACTGGGTCGAACTTCTTGGACTGGCTTAGAAACTTGAGAATTGTTCTCAAGGCGAAAAAACTTACGTATGTCCTCGAAGAGCCTCTTCCCAACCGTCCTAAGGATGATGCAACTCCAAACCAATTGTTGGCCTATCAAAAATATGTGACTGATTTTGAATTGGCAAGTTGTATCATGCTAGCGACGATGGTACCCGAGCTTCAGAAGCAACATGAGCATATGGATGCTAATGTCATAGTCTTTCATCTCCATGAGCTGTTTGAAGAGCAAGCGAAATCCGAAAGATTCGAAGTCTCCAAGCTCCTCTTCACCTCTAAGATGCAAGAAGGTTCATCTGTGGTATAATTTGTGCTAAAGATGAATGGGTACATCGAGCGACTAGAGACACTTGGGTTTGTGATGGATCATGAATTAAGTATTGACTTAATTCTACATTGTTTGCCGAAGAGTTACTCACAGTTTGTGATGAACTACCAGATGAACAAACTTGAAACCACCATTCCTGAGCTCCTTAACATGCTGAAGACTGTGGAGCCTTCTATGAAGCATGAGGAGAAGACGATGTTGTTAGTTGATTCCTCGAAGAAAGATTCTAAGAGGAAATCAAAGGAATAGCAGAAGGGGAAGAAAAAGAAAAAGGCTAAGAAGACGGAACTAGCCCAAAAGGGCACTTGTCATCACTGTGGCAAGGAGGGTCATTGGCAAAGAAACTCTAAGATTTATCTTGAGTCCGTGAAGAAGAATAAGGCATCTGATGCCCCATCTTCTTCAGATATCTTCGTTATTGATTATCATTCTATTTTCTTAGACACTTAGGTATTAGATACCAGGTGTGGTTCACATATATGTAATAACATACATGAGCTAAGGAATAGAAGAAGACTGGTTAAGGGAGGGTCAAATTTAAGTATTAGAAATGGAGCAAAGGTTGCTGAACTCGCCATCGGAACGTATTTGTTGATACTCCCTACAGGACTTGTCTTAGAACTGGACAATTGCTTTTATGTTTCTTCGTTGATAAAGAACATCATTTCTATTTCTTGTTTAAATAGAAATGGGTACCATTTAACTTTTAGTAACAATTGTTGTTACATAAATTTGAATGGCGTTCTTTATGGGACTGGAACCTTAAGCAATGGTATTTATACATTGGATGTATCCAGTGACATTTTCAATATCGAAGCGAGCAATAAGTGTGCTCGAAAAGATAATCAATTAGACTCTTACATGTGGCATTGTCGTCTTGGCCATGTGAGCAAGAAACGCATATCCGAATTACACCGATGTGGAATTCTAGAATCGTTTGAATTAGATTTAAACGATACATGTGAATCATGCTTAAAGGGCAAGATGACTAAGTTACCTTTTACTGGAAAAGGTGAACCGATGGGAGAGTTGCTTGGTCTAATACATACTGATGTATGCAAACCTATGTCAACTCAAGCTCTAGGAGGCTATAGCTACTTCATTACCTTCACCGATGATCACTCACGGTTTGGGTATGTGTTCTTGATGAAACACAAGTCTGAAGCCTTTGAAAGGTTCAAAGAATTCAGAAATAAAGTAGAGAAACAACTTGACAAGAGTATTAAAATACTTCGATCGGATCAAGATGGTGAATACTCGAGTCAAGAGTTTCTAGATTATCTGAGAGACAATGGTATATTGTCTCAATGGACACCGTCGTATACACCATAGCTTAATGGTGTATCTAAGAGGCGAAACTGGACCTTGTTGGACATGGTCAGGTCGATGTTGAATCATGTGAATCATCCCAAGTCCTTTTGGGGCTATGCAATTCAGACAATTGTTTACTTGCTAAAAAGAATTCCGACCAAGTTAGTCTCTACTACTTCATATGAGATATGGAATAGTAAGAAACCTCATTTATCTTACTTAAAGATATAGAGTTGTCCTGCTTATGTGAAGCAAACTAGATCATATAAACTGGATGCTAAGTCTGATAAATGTCTATTTATTGGATACCCTAAGGAAACGAGGGGTTACCAATTCTATCATCCTGTGGAACAAAAGGTGTTTGTTTCAAGGCATACTGTGTTTCTGGAGAAAGAGTTTCTCTTGCAAGAAAACAGTGGGAGTGGCATTGAACTTAAGGAGGTTCAAGAGACTCCAATAGACATTGAAGAGATACCTGGTCAAGCATCTAAACCGATAACTCATAGTGATGAGACATCGGCTGAACTTATTGTGACACCACATCTTCGTAGATCTGATAGAACACGCAACATTCTCGAGAGATATGGATTTCTCATAAGTGAATCGAATGACGTAATACTCATTGACGATGAGGAGCCTACCAGTTATGAAGAAGTTCTGAAAAGTTCAGAAAGGGACAAATGACTTGAAGCCATGAAGTCGAAAATGGATTCCATGTATGAAAATCAAGTTTAGAACTTGGTGGACCTACCTGAAGGCATTAAGCCTATAGGGTGCAAGTGGACTTTCAAGAAGAAAACCGACATAGATGGTAATGTGATTACCTATAAGGCTAGATTAGTGGTGAAAGGCTATCGTCAAAAGTAAGGTGTTGATTATGACGAGATCTATTCACCAGTAGCTATGCTTAAATCCATTCTGATGCTCCTGGCCATAGCGGCTCATTATGATTATGAGATATGGTAAATGGATGTGAAAACGACTTTCCTAAATGGAAACCTACTCGAGGATGTGTATATGATACTATCCGAGGGTTTCACATCGATTGATAAAACCAATGTATGCAAGCTTCGACGGTCCATATATGGACTGAAGCAAGCATCCAGGAGCTGGAATATCCGTTTTGATGAGACTATCAAAAGGTTTGATTTCTCACAAAATCCAGACAAACCATGGGTGTACAAGAAGGTTTGTGGGAGTGCAGTCGTGTTCCAAGTATTATATGTCAATAACATATTACTTATAGGAAATGATATATCTATCTTATAGTCAGTTAAAATTTGGTTATCCAAAACATTCTCCATGAAAGACCTGGGAGAAGCGACCTACATCCTCGGGATTAAGATCTATAGAGATAGATCGAAACGGTTGCTTGGTATTTCACAGTCTACTTATATACACCGAGGGCTAAAGAGGTTTAACATGTCGGAATCCAAGAGAGTTTTCCTACCCATCAAGCATGGGGTACACCTTTCGAAGTCTGTGTCCGTACACAGAAGACGAGAGGATTTGCATGAGTAAGATCCTCTATACATCCGTAATAGGATTTATCATGTATTCTATGTTATGTACAAGGTCCAATGTATCATATGCTTTGAGTGACACGAGCATATATTAGTCTGATCCAGGAATGGATCATTGGGCGGATGTTAAGATAATCCTTAAGTACTTGAGAAGAACTAAGGATGTGTTCCTAATATATGGAGAAGGAGATATGGTAATACGCGGGTATACGGATGCCAGCTTCCATACAGACAAGGATAATTCCTGGTCTCAGTCTGGGTACGTATTCACCTTGAATGGAGGCGCAATAAATTGGAAAGGTTCCAAGCAAGACACTATAGCGGATTCTGCCACTGAGGCAGAATACATTGCAGCTTCAGAAACAGCAAAGGAAGCGGTTTAGATCAAGAAGTTCGTCTCTGAACTTGATGTGGTCTCATCAATGATCTAAACATGTGCTTCGCCGCTATCATCTGATCAGAGAGATCATCAGTAGGAAGGAAATACAAATCACGAAGATTCCCACTAAAAGAAACTTAGCGGACCCTTTAACTAAGGCCTTACCTCAAAGTAAGTTTGAGGGTCATGTTAAAGCTTATGGTATCGGGTACCATAGCGATTGGCATTAGGGCAAGTGGGAGTTTGTTAGTAATATATGAGAGGTGTCCTAAGACAATCGCCTTTTGGTTATATCATTTATTTGATAAATGAAGATTCACTATTTGAGTATACATGTTTTCATGTATTTGATTGGATCTCAAACTCATTTACTGAATGTCCACAATACGATTCACAGCATGAGAGAATTTGTGATTGGATCACAACTAGTGAGTATCTCTAAATGTGTAATTGTGATATATTAGAATTATCCCTAGTCAATGAATTGATGCATTCGGACACCATCGATTCTGTTAAGACTAGCACGAGGTGTACTCTTGGGTTTATCCAAGCAGTTGTTTCTCACTGGCTAGAGACATTGGGATGTCCGGAGTTGATCATGGATGCTAATTATAGTAACTAGTTCATTGGAGTGACCAGCTGTAAGACTTCATATGGTTCTCTACATATACAGATATCTCAATGAAGTCCTTACTGCAGCGTAAGTACGATATTCCTTCGACTTGAGGTATTCAAGTCATCTTGGTCATAGAGACTTATGCTTTGACATCTTAAGTAAGCATCTCCGAGGAGATGTGGACCCGGGATGATTAGGCATAAGTTGAAGTGCCCGAAGGTGTTTGAATAGCCAATAGAGGATTCACCACTCTTTGTGAGGAGATATATGCCCTATGGCCTCTCGTTGGATTGTTACTAAAGTCTTTGGCCAAAGTATTACATGTTTAGAGTATTGTACTCTTGGATACATGTACAGTAACTAGAATCTGCAGGACGAGGAAGTAAATACTTGGTCTAGGTGTGACATAGTCAGCCTAGTGGGGACTGACACAATAGACCATGTCTTGAACTAAGTGGGTATAAGATGAGTGAAGGGAATGGGGCACGATTCATTGTAGCTGCTGAAGGGTTTCAGAAAAAGGTTCTAGGATCAACCGTTGATTTTCTGGTTAATTAGGGATCATGATGTACTACTAGGTGTCACTCATGATCGTTCTATAATTAATGGTTAATTATAGATGGCCAACATAAATCAGGAACCTATTTTGTCACACGCACAACGAGCATAATCCAAAGGATTTAAAACGAGCTTGAGAATAGGATTCTCAGATCGAGAGAGACTTGGTTTGGTTGGACCAAACAAAGAGTGAGTATGAAATTATTTTAGTTGCATCGGAAGCATGGATGGGCCGAGTCTTATGAAGACATGATGGATGAACCAAATCGATTTGGTTCTAATCCAATGGTGGAAAATAAATTGAAGTGGTTTGGTTTGTTTTAAATGAATGAACCAAAGTTGGTTCGGTTCGTTTTAACTTAAAATAGATCAACGTGGTTTGGTTTATTTTAACTTAAGTTATTGGAGCGGATTAACAGATTTTGGTTATATACCAATAACCGTTAGGAGAATATGCTCTCTATAAAATCACGGATTAATGGTTTTGTGAAACCCTAGATAGAGTTATTTTTGGAGTTGTCGCCTACCTCTTCTCCTTCTCCTTGCTTCTTGCCGCCCAACACAAGGAGGAAGTCCTTGCCGCCCAGCCCTTGTGATATTGCCCAAGTTGCTGTCGCCACTTCCTCCTTGCCGCCGATGACTCCTCCGGCGATCCTCCTTTGGCCGTCGGTGACCAAGGAGCAACCGACCAAGCTTTAGTCGTCCATCTCTTCCACCTAAACAAGCTATCCAATTTTGGACAGCTTGTTTTCCTCTTTGTGGAGAGGTCGTTTGGTCGACGTTTTATGCTCCGACAATGACCTACTTGCCGGGGATTGGATTGTTAGGACCTGTGTGCCTGCTAGAGGGGGGATGAATAGCATTTCGTTGATTGATCGGAATTTGATCGTGTGCTTGTCTACAACACTTGTTATACACAGTGAAAATAATAACAATAAAACAAATACAACAAGAACACAAGCATAACACCAAATATAACGTGGTTCGGAACCGTATGATTCCTACTCCACGGATTGAGCTCAAATGAGCTCTAGTGATGCACACGCAACCACTAATCAATAATACTCCTTCTCGACAACAAGTCGGAGGTGGAAAAATCTCATACAATGAATTACAACAGTAATAAAAATAAATACAAGTGAATACAAGTAAACTACACAAATACAAGTAAAGAAATACTTTATAATTGTGAACTTGGATGTTTGCTTTATGATTGCTTGAACTTCACTTGAAAATCCTGATTTGCACCAGCAAATCACTTCAAATCGTCCAAGAAATCGATGGCAAAAACCTCCTTCACAAGCTCCCTTTAATGTTTCTTCTCAGGTTGGATTTCGCCTAGCAGTCGACTGATCGGGATCATCAGTCGACTGCTCCTGTAGTCGTTGTCTCACAATGACATAAGCCACGTTGGATACGTTCCAATGGATAGACCATCAGTCGACTGATTATACCCATCAGTCGACTAATCGGGTCATCACTCGACTGTCAACCCCTAATAATCGACTCGGGAACCTTACGCATGCGAATACGAAGCCAATGATCGGTGATCTCGGATCGATCGATCATTTGCCGCATCGATCGGCCCTATGTTGCCGACTAATCGATCGCTAGGCCAATTACCTCAAACATGAGGTTTTACCCCAAGTATGGTACCCCCATACTTGCTAGACCACCCTTAGCCTAGACCTAAACCTTCTAGCCACCTCCGTCAGCCTCGTACCTATCGGATCCCTCCAAGTCATCCATGACTCGTTCATCCATACGCTAGCCTTCAGGTGCTTCCATCAGCTATTGTCATGCTAATATGGTCTATACCGCCAAGGCACATTGGGCTTACGCTGCCAAAACTCCCGCTTAGACTTTACGCCGCCAACCATTGGACTTATACTGCCAAGACTCCGCTTGGACTTTACACCGCCAATATTCCCCTTGGACTTCTCAATTGTCGAAACTCAAGCTTGAACTTTCTCTTGCCAACCCATGTTGGACTTTCCATGCCAAGACCCATGCTTGGACTTTCCCTTGTCAACCCATGTTGGACTTTCCATGACAAGACTCAAGCTTGGACTTTCCCATGAAAATGGTCAAACCATCATCAAACATCAAGATCATAACCTGGGTCGATTGTACCAACAATCTCCCCAACACTTGTCAGACATCAATGTCAAACATCAAAACACTACTCGAGTCAAACTCGAGTCTGGTCAATCGTAACCTGGGCCGATTGCACCAACAATCTCTCCCTTTTTATGTTTGACAAAAACCAAACACCTTTGAGTTAGGCCCTTAACTCAAATTCCCTTACCAATTTTCCCAAATTGGTAATTTCATACATTCTCCCCCTTTTTGACATACATCAAAAAGGTTCTCTCACTTGTTGGAGGATCGGTGGCCGACTAGAGGGGGTGAATAGCCCAATTCGTAGACGATGGTGGAATTCGATCGTCCGTGCATGTCGCATGTCTACAATTATCGTTAGCACAGTGGAAACAATAGAAATACTAAACAACAATACAAGAACAAACAAATACAACACAATATATGTGGTTCAAAACCTTAGAGTTCCTACTCCACGGGGTGAGCTCAACGAGCTCGTGTTATGCGCACGACACTAACAAAACTCTTTCTCGACAACAAGTCGGAGGTGGAGAAATCTCGTACAAGCAATTACAAGGTAATACAAAAATACAAGCAAAGACAAAGACAATACGAAAGAAAACTTTACACAAATGGTTTTGATCACTTTTGCTTGTTAATTGCTTTGATTTGGCTCTTGAAGGTATGGAATGCAGCAGCAATTTCCCTTCAAAATCGCCCCAAAAACTGTTGTAAAATCCTCTATCTCGAGCTCCTAAAATAATCTGCATCGAGCTGATTTCGCGCCAATCAGTCGAGTGATCGTAACCATCAGTCGACTGCTCCTATAGTCGTTGTCTCACAACGACTCCATCCACGCTGGACAAGTTCCAATGGATCCATCATCAGTCGACTGATCATGCCCATCAGTCGATTGGTCAAGCCACCAGTCGAGTGCTCGACGTGATCACTCGACTGGAAAACCTTCTATGCCTGAATTCACCTTGATCAGTCGACTGCCATCCCTTGGCAGTCGGTTGATGGTATCGGCAGTCGACTGCCAACCCTTGGTAGTCGACTGTTCAGCCAGAAGCACATCAGTCGAACACCAGTCGATTGCTATCGACTTGGAGTAGTCGACTAGCACCTATGTCAGTCGATTGATGTCGGGTAAAACCTCAAACACCAAGTTGTTTGAGCATCCGACCGTCGGGTAAAACCTCAAACACCATATTTGAGCATCCAACACTCAGTCTTATCCACTTGGCCAAGTCCACCTCATCCTCTCATGGAGTTCCCCACCGAAGCTCTCTTCCCTCGGCCTATGTCCCTCGGATGCACAAAGTGCACGGATTCGCAATGTCATCCTTCGTGTTTCTTGCCCTCGAAGTCTGCTTCCCTTGGGCCTCACTCCATTCGCTCCCCGTCCGACGGTCCCTCGGATGCATCAAGCGCATGGCTTCACAATGTCATCCTTCACTGACTTAAGGACCTTGAGCCTACGAGACTAGTGAACTTACCAAGTCCTCAAGACTTCTCATTGCCAAGGCTACACACTTGGATTTTACCAACACCTAGCCCTATGCTTGGACTTTTCACCACCAAGGCTACACACTTGGATTTACGTGGCCAACCCATGTTGGACTTCCCATGATAATCCTATGTCATATGTTTTGTCTAACATCAAAATACAGTTCGAGTCAAACTCGAGTCCAATCAATCGTGACCTGGGCCAATTGCACCAACAATCTCCCCCTTTTTGATGTTTGACAAAACCTTAAACTCAAGTCTACCAATTATCCCCAATTGGCAATTCTCACATCCCAATGAGAATTCCAACTAACCACAATTGGTAACTTCTCCCCCTTTTTGACATACATCAAAAAGGTCCTCCTCAAGGGTGTCAATATCTCATATCCCAATGAGATCTTACAATCTTCCCCTTGGTACACAAACATCTAGGATGCCTTCAATCTTCCTAGTGATAAGTCTCATATGACTTAAGAGAGGCAATCCCTCAATTTTCCTCCCATGAGAAAAAATACACATCTATCTTCCCATGATGGATACCTCCCCCTAAAGACTTGCTCCCCCTTGACCATTGCACCAACAATGTCCTTAGAGAGTTCCTAAGCCAATAGGAACACTAAACTTTCGAAATTAAGGGAAAAGATTCAACATTGAACTTTTTACCTCCCTTAATTCGAAACACACACTAAACACTTCTCCTAATCCATGTCCAATGGATTTTCACTCTTTCTAATGCTCTCCAAGGCATGTCCTAGGGTTATGAATAGTTAGAGAACCAAAACATAACTGAACATGGGCCTAACAAACCTTATTTACCCGAAATCGGCTTACAGCGGTCGACTCGATCGGCTTAATCATTCATTGCCGCACACTCATCGGATTATTGTCATACATGGCGATATCTAAATCATTTCAGTTATCAGAATTGATTTTTTGAAATTCATAAGTAAATATACATAAGGTGAAAAATCATGAAAATTCATATTCATAATACTTATAACAATCAATATGGGTAAAAAATATTTTACCCACAAAATAGTGAGATTGATACAAAGTTCAAAAGTTGAGAAAAGCTTCAATATTTGAGCCCTTTTTATATCAACATCATCAATGGTGACTTCTATCAAAAGATAGATTGCACCAAGGTTTTTCAAAATGGTTTTGAAATGATTTTAAAACCTTATATTCAATTTTCTAACATCTCACATATATCTAATATCAAATAACACCCAAAGCAATTTGATGTGAGATGTGGGTTTTGTTCTCCTTAAACTAGGGTCTCATGCAATTTACTAGGCAATACTATTTGATTCCCTTATGCATGGGACTTCAAATTATGTCATAGTCCTTAAATCAATTTTAAATCATGCATGAGTAATGATTATGGTATAAATGATAATATAAGCAAGTATGTGCCAATAATCATGATGGCATGGCATGTGAATGAAATCTAAGCATATATGACATATATAAATAACCCTAAATATGATCATGACATTTTACAAGATAAAAATGAATATGATGTCATGACATAGTATATGACAAACAAATATGGCAAGTAAAAGATAAAGGTATAAAATACCTAGATTTTAGTATTAATTGCCATTTGATATAATTAAATCCATTTTTCCATAAAACAACTCATTTCCCTAGTGTGTCATAAACCCAAAATGGCACATCATAACCTCTAAACCTAAAGTGCCAATTTTAAACAATTTTCAACTTCTCAAAACTCATTGGCACATCCTAGAGTGTCAACTCTACTATGGTTAGGTTAACTACCTATCCACTTAGGGTTGACACACCCTAACCCATCTAGCATGAATCGATCACGCTCCTAGGAACCCAATACCTATTGGAGCTCCTTGGGTTAATTAAGTATTCACTGGGGATAACTTCCCTAGATACCTTCCTAATGACCCTTTTTGGCTTTGAAGCCTTAGTCATTTGGGTCTTTCCTAGGTCAACTCTAGAGGTAACTCTCCCTTTGACCTTCTTAGTAGCTACCTTAGATTTTCTTGAATTTTGAGCCACTAGACACTTACCATGGTTAGTTTTAGGAATGACTTCTCTATTAACCTTGGTTTTGCTAGACCTAGACTTAGTTACATAGTCAAATGGAACATTGTGATAAGACTTAGGTTTGTGATCCAAACTTTTCTTGCCCTTAACCGATTCTTGTCTCCTACGTCTTAGATTTTGATCCTTTGACCCCATAATTGAGTTTGTCATAATTTTGAGGGTCTTTTCCAATTTTTCAAGCCTTGACCTCAAGGCTTGATTTTCTAATTCTAATTTTCTCAATTTTGATTTTTCATTTATCTTTTGGGAATGACTCTTCCTAGGCATATGTCTATGATTTTTGGGATTAATGCCTAGATGGTTTTCTACTTTCCTAATGGACTCTCTAGGCAAAATGGGTCTAGAGTTGTTGTTCCTAGGTTTGTCCTTAGGTAAGTTTACATGCTTGGCACCTAAGCAATAGTATTTATTCCTACTAGCATGCTTTTCATTAACAATAACAAGTGAATTAAAATGATTTCTAGCATGCTTCTTAGTCCTAGAGCTAGAAGGTGCATTAAGATATACCTTAGGGTTTACTTTAGAAGCTCCCTCCTACTTGTGTAGCTCCTTCTTGCCCCTTCTTTCTCCCCCAAGGGCATTAGCTTCGGTAGTATCCTCTTTGGTTGCATTTGAAGCACACAATGTGCTCTTTGCTTTTCTTAGCGATGACTCCGGCATCCTTTGACTTTTAGTGCCGGTGCTTTCTCCTTAGCCAATTTTAGGCACTTAATCTTGTAATGCCCTTTCTCCCTACACTCAAAGAAAATTATGTGATCTTTATTATTTAGAATTTCATTTGAGTTACCTAGGGTGGTGGAAGCCTCTTGATCTTCAATTCTCCTGGATGTAGATGTCTCTTCTCGTTCTTGCTCTGGGATAGAAGATTGCCTCTCCTCCCCCTCAATGCTAGAGGTGGAGGTTTCCTCCAATTCTTCAACATCCTCGGATCCGGATGTTGATGGACATTCTACTTCGGCTTCCTTCTCTACTTGTGCCGGTTCAAAATTTTCGTGGAATTTGACCACCTTATCCCATAATTCCTTGGCATCCCCATATTCACCTATCTTGTACAAAATATAGTTAGGTATTAATTTAATTAACATTTTTGTTACCTTAACGGTTGTCTTGAATTGTTGTCGTTGTTCCTCGATCCATCTTGACTTTGCTAACGGCTTGTTGCCTTCACCTCTAGGTACTTCAAAATCGTTTTCAATTGTTAGCATCATATCGAAATCGGTTTCGAAATATACCTCCATCCGTTTCTTCCACCAAGAGAATTCTCCTTCAAATTTTGGTGGTTTGATGTTGATGTCGGCCATCTTGTCGTGTTTGTGTTGGCGATGAGTCCGCGACAAGCTCCTCGCTCTGATACCACTTGTTGGAGGATCGGTGGCCGGCTAGAGGGGGTGAATAGCCCAATTCGTAGACGATGGTGGAATTTGATTGTTCGTGCATGTCGCTTGTCTACAATTGTCGTTAGCACAATGGAAATAATAGAAATACTAAATAACAATACAAGCACACACAAATACAACACGATATACGTGGTTCGGAACCTTAGGGTTCCTACTCCACGGGGTGAGCTCAATGAGCTCGTGTTATGCGCACGACACTAACAAAACTCCTTCTCAACAACAAGTCGGAGGTAGAGAAACCTCGTACAAGCAATTACAAGGTAATACAAAAAGTACAAGCAAATACAAATACAATATGAAAGAAAACTTTACACAAATGACTTTGATCACTTTTGCTTGTTGCTTGCTTTGGTTTGGCTCTTGAAGGTTTGGAATGCAACAACAATTTCCCTCCAAAATCGCCCCAAAAACTATTGCAAAATCCTCTATCTCGAGCTCCATAAATAATCTGCATCGAGCTGATTTCATGCCAATCAGTCGACTGATCATGACCATCAGTCGACTACTCCTGTAGCCATTGTCTCACAATGACTCGATCCACGCTGGACAAGTTCCAACATATCCATCATCAGTCGATTGATTATGTCCATCAGTCGACTGGTCAAGCCACCAGTCGAGTGCTCGACACGATCACTCGACTGGAAAACCTTCTGTGCCTGAATTCACCTTGATCGATCGATGGTGTGCCGTGATCGGCCAACCCTTAGCGCATTGTTCGCCGAACACATCAATCGAACACAGTCGATTGCTATCGACTTGGAGCAATCGACTAGCACCTATGTCACTCGATTGATATCGAGTAAAACCTCAAACACCAAGTTGTTTGAGCATCCGACCGTCGAGTAAAACCTCAAACACCATGTTTGCGCATCCGATACTCAGTCTTAGCCACTTGGCCAAGTCCACCTCATCCTCTCATGGAGTTCCCCACCGAAGCTCTCTTCCCTCAGCCTACGTCCCTCGGATGCACCAAGCACATGGCTTCACAATGTCATCCTTCACGTCTCTTGCCCTCAAAGTCTGCTTCCCTTGGGCCTCACTCCATTCTCTCCCCATCCGGCAGTCCCTTAAATGCACCAAGCGCACAACTTCGCAATGTCATCCTTCACCGACTCAAGGACCCCGAGCCTACGAGACTAGTGAACTTGCCAAGTCCTCAAGACTTCCTATTACCAAGGTTACACACTTGGACTTTACCAACACCGAGCCCTATGCTTGGACTTTTCACCACCAAGGCTATACACTTGGATTTACGTGTATCATACGTTTTGTATAACATCAAAATACAGTTCGAGTCAAACTCGAGTCCGGTCAATCGTGACCTGGGTCGATTGCACCAACATGGATCTCCGGCAATCCTCATAGGTGGAGGGTTAAGTTTCGTCAATTGGTTGACGAAAACCGCTTCCAAAAAGCGAGTTCGTGGAACTCATTTTTAGATCCGAATTTGATTCGGATTGTGATCGTCTCTCGGATCACAACGACTTCAACGTGAGGCTAGTACCTTTTGTGAAGTCGGGGCTCATGGCTTTGTGAAGCTATCCCAACGATACTCGGCATGGATACGAATATAGGTGGTTCTAGCGAGGGTCTCCACGGTTAATGTCATTCCCGCTACACGTGATTCGTCAGGTATAACTAGAATAAATTTTCTTTTATTACAAAATTTAAAATGTCAATTATGTCTACACATACTGTATCCTTACATATGTGTGGTGTGTGTGTTGTAATAAATATTTTATTACTTTTTTTTCTTCCGATGTTTGCATGTTTACGAAACGTGTTCGAACACAACACCCATATTGGTGCCATGGGAACCCAACACAAGAATGCACCCTTGGACTTTTTCTTTGCCAAGTATCTATACTTGGACTTTCCTTTGCCAAGTCTACACTTTTAGACTTTTCCATTACCAAGTATCCATACTTGGACTTTCACTCGAGTCCCACTTGAGCTTGGCTAACCTTGACCTGAGGTGATTACTCCAACAATCTCCTCCTAATATTCTCTCTCATATGACATTGGATGTACCAAACCATTCACTAGTCATATGATCATACACATGGTCAAACTCATTGCCAACCACATTGTCAAACATCAAAACTCTACTCAAGTTTGGTTAATCTTGACCTGAAGTTGATTGCACTAACAATCTCTCCCTTTTTGATGTTTGACAATACCTTTAAGTTAGGCTATCTCATAAGCCCAACTTAACACTCCTTATGCCAAGGCATAATGAAGATTTACCTAACTTAAAGGCATTTATTTTTCAAGGTTATCCCATAAGCCAAATGATGTTTTTTCAAGGCATTTATTTTTGTGAGATGTGAGTTTTTGTTCTTCCTTAACTAAAGATTCATGCATTTTATTTAGGAAACTCTATTTGATTCCCTTATCATGAGACTTCAAATCATGTCATTATCCTTAATTTCATTTTAATTATCCTAAATGCATGAATGATGATCATGACATAAAAATATGCATAATTTAAAATATTTGTCAATAATCATGATGTCATGACATAAAGATAAACCTAAAAACAAACATGACTTATAACTTAAGCATTTTTATGACATTTTATATGATCAAATGAAATATAATGCCACGACATGACATATAGCAAAATAAAATACAAAGGTATAAAAATACCTAGATTTCAAGTCTGATTGTCATTTACTAAGATTAACTTAACTTTGTCATAATGCTAAATCCCTTAAGTGTGCCAAAAATCTAAAATGACACACTATGGCTCTAACATAATTGTGTAAATTATGATCATTTTTTCAAGCTTTATAATTTCTATTGGCACATCCTAAAATCTTTTAGGATAATAATCTAATCTAATTTCTAAGGTATCACATAACTTGAAAATGTCCTAAAGTGTCAACTCTACTATGGTTAGATTAACTATCCATCCATTTAGGGTTGACACACCCTAAACCCATTTAGCATAAAGGAATCACGCTTCTAGGAACCCAATACCTATTGGAGCTCCTTGGGATTACTAAGTACTTACTAGGGATAACCTTTCTAAGTACCTTCCTATGACTCTCCTGGGCTTGGAAGTCTTGGTCATGGTGGTTTTGTCTAGGTCAACTCTAGGGATGACTTTTCTTGTGACCCTCTTAGTGGCTTTCCAAGGTTCCTTGGAAACCTTAGCCACTAGACACTTACCGTGGTCAACTCTAGGGATGACTTCTCTTGTGACCTTGGTATTCCTAGACCTAGAGTTGGTACCATAATTATATGGGACACTATGGTAGGTTGGCTTGATTTCCTTGGACTTAGGTTTGTGACTCAAACCCTTCTTGTCATTGGAAGGCTCTTGCCTCTTAAATCCTAAAGTTTGCCCTTTAAACCCATTAATCATGTTTTCCATTTTCCTAAATGTCTTTTCCATTTTCTCAAACTTTGACCTCAAAGCTTGATTTTTTAATTCTTATTTCCCAATTTTTAAATTTTCATTTTTTCTTTGGGCATTCCCCTTTCTTCTAGACATATGTCTACCCTTCTTACGGTTAATACCTAGGTTCTCTACCTTCCTATCCTTTGGTGTGGTAGTCCTAGAGTTATCCTTAGGCCTAATGTTATAAGATTTAGCCCCTAAGCAAAAATATTTATTTCTAAATTGATCCTTAGACTTACTACTAGCGTGCTTTTTATCATGAATAATAACAAGTGCATTAAAATTATTTTTAGCATGTTTTTTATCCTTACATAAAGAAAAAAATATTATTAAATGATACCTTGGGGTTTTCCTTAGCTCCCCCTAAATGTGAAGCTCCTCTTTTGTCCTTGCTAGAGTTCCTCCCTCTAGGATATTGACTCTAGTAGTACTCTTTTTGTTAGCATTTGAAGTACACCACGTGCTCCTTGCCTTTGTGAATTTGGCCTCCGACTTCCTTGGGCCTCACCTATTGGTGCAATCGGCCCAGGTCACGATTGACCGGACTTGAGTTTGACTCGAGCGATGTTTTGATGTTCGACAAAAACATATGACAATGTGATTGTCATTGGGAAAGTCCAAGTCTTGAGTACTTGACATGTAAAGTCCAAGCATGGGTCTTGGCAAGGGAAAGTCCAACATGGGTTGGCAAAGGAAAGTCCAAGTATAGGTCTTGGCATGGAAAGTCCAACATGGGTTGGCAAGGGAAAGTCCAAGCTTGAGTCTTGGCATTTGGAAAGTCTAAGGGGAATATTGACGGCATAAAGTCCAAGCGGGAGTCTTGGCAGCATAAGTCCAATGGTTGGCGGCGTAAAGTCCAAGCGGGAGTCTTGGCGGCATAAGTTCAATGTGCCTTAGCGGTGTAGACACCGTTAGCATGACAATAGCCGATGGAAGCACCTGAAGGCTAGCGTATGGATGAACAAGTCATGAATGACTTGGAGGGATCCGATAGGAGTGAGGCTGAAGAAGGTGGCTAGAAGGCTTAGGTCTAGGCTACGGGTGGTCTAGCAAGTATGGGGGCACTATACTTGAATTAAAACCTCATGTTTGAGGTGTATCAGTCGACTGAGACTATGGTCAGTCGACTGATGGGAGTCAACTAGGGTTTGACTGCAGGAAGTGCTCTGGCAGTCGACTACCAGAGTTGGGCAGTCGACTGATTTGGTGATCAGTCGACTGATGGTTAGGATTTCGGGCATAGAAGGCTCTCCAGTCGAGTGATCAGCCCAAACACTCGATTGATTAAGCCAATAGTCGACTAATGGTCTGTCCATTGGAACTTATTCAACGTGGCACATGTCATTGTCTCATAACGGCTACAAGGGTAGTCGACTGATGGTCCCGATCAGTCAACTTTTCCTTTACTTCTAGTGTATTTCATATTTGTATTTGCTTGTATCTATTCGTTTACTGTTGTAAATACTTGTGCGAGGTTTCTCCACCTCCGGATTGTTCCGAGGAGTTTATTTGATTAGTGGTGTTGTACGCTCCGCTAGAGCTCGTTTGAGCTCGATCCGTGGAGTAGGAACCATTCGGTTTCAAATCAAGTTATATCTTCGTGTTGTGATCGTGCTTGTGTGTTTGCATTGTATTATTTCTATTTTCGATGCGTACTAATATATTTGTAGCAAGCACGATCGAATTCCATCATCCTACGACGAACGCGCTATTCACCCCCCCCCCTCTAGCGGTCACGAAGGTTCCTACAATTGGTATCAGAGCAAGGTTGCTCTTCAAGGATTAACAACCATAAGAGCACCGCTAGAGGAACAAGATGGACTTTGAAGAACAACTAGGATAGGATATCAACACGCTGATCTCGTACACCTTCTATGGACAAGAAGGGTTTAGGCAATGGAAGGCAAGAATTGAAGATTTCTTGATGATGAGGGAGTTTGAGGAGTGGTCCATCTTAATAGAAGAATTCCAATACCCAAGAGGACCCAAGGGAGGCTTCCTCAAAATGAAGAAATGGACCGAGGAGAAACTCCAAGGGTTTGATAAAAATAAGAAGGTAATAAAATTTTTGATTGATTTAATACCTAACAATATTGTGTCTAGTTTAGGGGACTATATGGATGTCAAGGAGCTATGGAGTCAAGTGGCAAGATTCCATGAAGACCCATCACTGGCTCAAGAAGAGGAGGTCGAAGAAGATAGCTCTTCCTCACAAGAGAGTGAGGATTCAGAAGTTGATAGGGAATCAACATCCGGATCAGAATCAATGGAAAAGGTAGAAGTAAAAGAAGTCTCCACCTCTAGGATTGAGGGGGAGGAGATTAGATCATCTACACTGGAGCAACCTCAAGAAGAACCATCCACCGCCGGTCAAGTGGAAGAGGAAGCTCGAGGCTCCCCTACCATGGAAGGTAAATCAAGCATGTCAATAAATAATAAAATTCATATTATATGCTTTGAGTGTAGGGAGCAAGGACACTACAAGAGTAAGTGTTCTAAACGAGTCAAGAGGTCTCAACCAGTGCCAAAGGTCAAGGATGTCGGTCCCCCAACAACTAAAAGCAAGGAGCATGTCATTTTCTTCAAATGCCGACATCCGGGACACTACCGGAGCAATACCCAAAGGGGGAGAAGAAGACTCAAAAGGGAGCATCACAAGTAGGGGGAGCTAAGGCTAACCCTAAGGTATATTTTAATAATGCACCTTCAACTTATGTTAAAAAGCATGCTAGGAGTTATGTTAATAATCTTTCTATTTCTCATGAACAAAAGCATGCTAGTAGAAATAATAGATTTTATTTTCTAGGTGCTAAGAGTGTCAACCTTAGGAATAAGGAGATTTTTGGGACTAATGTTCCTAAAAATATTTTACCTAAGGCAAGTATTAGGAATTTTAATCCTAAATGGACTAGGCATATGCCTAGGAATGGTAATGCCCAAAGATTAAACAAAAATTCAAAAATTGAGCAATTAGAGCAAGAAAATCAAACCTTGAGGTCAAGGCTTGAAAAACTTGAAAAGACCCTTGCAAAGATGCAAAATTCAATTATAGAGTCAAATGATCAAAAATCTAGGTCTAAGAGTCAAGGTCTAGGTCTTAGAAAGCAAGGTCTCACCAAGGGCAAGAAATATTTGGGTCACAAACCTAAGCCCAATGAGGTCTATCATAGTGTTCCATTTGATTATGGAACACAACCTAGGTCTAGGAAGACCAAGGTTATTAGAGAAGTCATCCCTAAGGGTAACCAAGGTGTGTGCCTAGTGGCTAGGGTCTCAAGGAAACTTAGGGAGGTCATTAAGAAGGTTACAAGGAGAGTCACCCCTAAAGTTAACCTAGGCAAGACCAAGATCACCAAGGCTTCTAAGCCTAGGAGGGTCATTAGGAGGGTATCTAGGGAAGTTATCCCTAGTGAATACCTAGTAAACCCAAAGAGCTTCAATAGGTATTGGATTCCTAGGAGCGTGATCGATTCACGCTAGATGGGTTTAAGTGTGTCAACCTTGAATGGATAGGTAGTTAACCTAACCATGGTAAAGGTGACACTTTAGGTTATTTTCAAGGTTATGAATACCTTGGAAATAGATTTGAATTATGATCCTAAAAGAGTTTAGAATGTGCCAATATATTTTTGGGATTATGAAAAATCAATTAAATTGGCATAATTATGCCTTAGAAGTCATGATGTGTCATTTTGAATTTTTGACACACTAGGGGAATAGTTGGCATTAAGGCAAAAATGGATTTAATCTTAGAAATAACAATTTGGGCTTAACACTTAGGTATCTTATACCTTAGTATTTTATAATTGGAATGCTTTGTTTGCCTTGCTATGTCATGATATCATATTTATTCTTATCATATAAAATGTCATGATCATATTTAGGGTTAGTTATATATGTCATGTATGCTTAGATTTCAATCACATGCCATGACATCATGATTTTGACACAAGTTTTTATTCTTGTATCATTATGTTATAATCATCGTTCATGCATAAATAAAATGGATTTAAGGACTAAGGAATGATTTGAAGTCCCATGCATAAGGGAATCAAATAATGTTGTCTAGAAAAATGCATGAGACTCTAAACGAACAAAGCCCACATCTCACTAGAACTTGACTTGTATGTGTTTCACACATTTAGATAAAAGTGAGATGTTTAGGAAAATGGAATTAAAGGTTTTAAAAACATTTCAAAATCATTTTGAAAAATCTTGGTGAAGTCTATCTTTTGATAGCAATCATCATTGATGAAGTTGACACAAAGTGAGCTAAAACATTGAAGTTTTTCTACACTTTTGAACTTTATGTCAATTTTATTATTTTATGGGTAAATTATTTTTCAAATATTTTTTTTCCATTGTATTTGTCATAAGTATTATATGTATGAAGTTTCAGAATTTTTCAAATTACGTATAATTACTTATGCATTTCTGAAATTCGATTCTGATAATTGAAATTCGAAAATTTCAGGTATCAGTCGATTGCCCTTGTTGGCAGTCGACTGATGGGTAAGGCAGTCGACTGTTGACTGATAGAGTCGACTGTCAGAGTTGATTTCAGGTAAACAAGATATGTTTAGCTCATTTTCAACAATGGTAAGGTTCTCTAACCACTCCTAGCCCTAGGATATGCTTTGGGAAGTATTAAAAAGAGTGAAAATCCATTGGATATGGATTAGGAGAGTTGTTAGGGTGATGTGTAAAATGTAAGGTGTGGGAAAGTTCAATGTTGAACTTTGAACCTTATTTTTTATGGTTTAGAGTTCCTATCGTCTTAGGAACTTCCCAAGGACATTGTTGGTGCAATGGTCAAGGGGAAGCAAGCCTCTAGGGGGAGGTATCCATCATGGAATGATGAATGTTATTTTTCCTCATGAGGGGGAAAAATGAGATTTTGAGATGCCCAATTTGGAAATTGGGAGAGTTTGTAGGATTGCCTCTCTTAAGTGATATGAGACTTATCACTAGGAAGATTGTAGGCATCCTAGAGGTTTTTGGACCAAGGGGGAGATTGTAAGATCTCATTGGGATATGAGACATTGACCTCCTTGGGAGAACCTTTTTGATGCTAGTCAAAAAAGGGGGAGAAAGGTAAAATTATCAATTTGGGATAATTGGTAAGGGAATTTGAGTTAGAGGCCTAACTCAAGGGTGTTTTTGTCAAACATCAAAAAGGGGGAGATTATTGGTGCAATCGACCCAGGTCACGATTGACCGGACTCGAGTTTAACTGGAGTGATGTTTTGATATTCGACAAAAATATATGACAATGTGATTGTCATTGGGAAAGTCCAAGTCTTGAGTATTTAGCATGTAAAGTCCAAGCATGGGTCTTGGCAAGGGAAAGTCCAACATGGGTTGGCAAAAGAAAGTCCAAGCATTGGTCTTGGCATGGAAAGTCCAACATGGGTTGGCAAGGAAAAGTCCAAGCTTGAGTCTTGGCATTTGAAAAGTCCAAGGGAAATATTTGTTAGGGCAATCTCTTGCCATGATAAGGTTTTGATGTGTGTGACAAAGGGTTTAAGTTAGGTTGTGATTATGATTTGATATGTGCATTGGAGTCTTGCATGACTTAGTAATTTTCACATGGAGCCTAGGCGGGTTCACCACTCACAACCTCATGCTTGAGTCGGAGAAGGAGCATTGCAGAGTCGTGCGCTTGATGCTTCCGAGAAACCGCCGGACGAGATGACTTGAAGCGAAGCCAAGGAAGCAGACTTCAGAGGCAAGAGACGCGAAGGAGCATTGCAGAGTCGTGCGCCTGATGCTGCCGAGGGACGTGGCCGCGAACGAAGAGAGCTTCGGCGAGGGACTTCGAGTGAGATGAGAGAATGAGTGAATTGTAAGTAGCTCATTAGGTGAACTTGGTCGAATGGCTAAGTGTCGGATGAGTTTTCCGATGTCGATCATTGCCATGGAATGACAATGATCGACTACTCAGTCGAATGGATTCGACCGTATCCGATCGAAGTTATTTTGGGGCCGTGATCGCCATATGTGGGCGATGATCGCCAGATCATCGATCAGCTAAAGGAAGCAGTCGACTGATCAAGAGGGTTTGGGCCACAGAACCACTCGTAGCCGACTGGGCAGTCGACTACGGAGGCAGCAGTCGACTGATGGGATCCATCAGTCGACTGCCAAGTGTTCTGTTGGACTACAACGGTCGGGATCCGACGTGTTCGGAGGTCATTGAAGTGGCGACAGTCGACTGGTGGCGGCCAACGGGAAGAAATCAGCCCTCTCTATAAAAAGAGAGGGTGTGGGCTTTTGAATGGCTAATGCTCATATTCCAAACCATCATCCAAGTGCTCCACAAGTGATAAACTCCTTCTTCTAGATCTCTTTCACATCTATTGTAAAAGAATGAGTGTTCTTGAGTTGTAAGAGTTACCTCCACCTAGCTTAGTGCAAAGGAGAGACCGATAGTGATTTGGTTGCAGAGTGATTCACCGAGGACGAATCGGGGACCGTGGATTAGCGACGTAGCCGTGAACCACGTTATATTTCGTGTTAGCATTGTTTATATTCTTCTTTGTTTTTTTGTTTGTCTTTATTAGTATTCCGTTTGCGCTAACAATTGTGTAGAAGAGTAAATTCCACCATCCAACGACAAAGGGCTATTCACCCCCCCCCCTCTAGTCGGTCGATCGATCCTCTACAATATTGACGGCGTAAAGTCCAAGCGGAAGTCTTGACAGCAAAAGTCCAATGGTTGGTGGAGTAAAGTCCAAGCGGGAGTCTTGACAATGTAAGTCCAATGTGCCTTGGCGGTGTAGACACCGTTAGCATGACAATAGCTGATGGAAGCACCTGAAGGCTAGCGTATGGATGAACAAGTCATGGATGACTTGGAGGGATCCGATAGGTGCGAGGCTGACGGAGATGGCTAGAAGGCTTAGGTCTAGGCTATGGGTGGTCTAGCAAGTATGGGGGCACCATACTTGGGGTAAAACCTCATGTTTGAGGTGTATCAGTCAACTGGGACTATGGTCAGTCGACTGATGGAAGTCAACTTCTAGTGCATTTCATATTTGTATTTGCTTGTATCAATTTGTTTACTGTTGTAAACACTTGTTCGAGGTTTCTCCACCTTCGGATTGTTCCGAGAATGAGTTTATTTAATTAGTGGTGTTGTACGCATCGCTAGAGCTCGTTTGAGCTCGATCCGTGGAGTAGAAACCATTCGGTTCCGAACCACGTTATATCTTCATGTTGTGATCGTGTTTGTGTGTTTGCATTATATTATTTCTATTTTCACTGCGTATTAATATATTTGTAGCAAGCACGATCGAATTCCATCATCCTACGACGAATGCGCTATTCACCCCCCCCCCCTCTAGCGGTCACGAAGGTTCCTTCATCACCTTCTCCTTTGGCACTATGAAAGCCTTCTTGAATCTTTTTAGACACTTGTTCTTATAGTGTCCTATTTTCCTACACTCAAAGCAAGTTATATGATTTTTATTTCTAATACATGCATTTGAGTTACCTAGCTTGGTAGGGGACCCTTGTTCTTCATTCACACAGGAGGTAGATGGTTCCTCTTGCTCTTGCTCCGGCATTGAGGATGGTCTCTCCTCCCCCTCAATCCTAGAGGTGGAAACTTCTTCAAACTCCTCTACCGACCCGGATGTTGAGCATCTCTCAACTTTCGAATCCTCAAGCTCTTGAGATGATGATGCACTTTCTTCTTGAGCTTGAGAAGATGAGCACTCCTCCTTGGACTCCACTACTTGTGTTGTTGAGGGCTCTTCATTGAGCTTTACTAAATTTCTCTATAGCTCCTTGGCATCCCTAGATTCTCTTATTTTGGACAAGATGTCACTAGGCATTAAGTTAGCTAAAATTAATATTACCTTGTTATTTATCTTGTACTTTCGGTTTTGCTCCTCGGTCTAACTTCTTCTTCTTGAGGACTCTTCCCTTCTTGTCCTTGGGAGGGTCAAAACCTTCCATCACGACAATCCAATTTTCAATATCACACATAAAAAAAATGTTTCATTTTACCTTTCCAATGCGCGAAGTCTTCACTGTTGAAGAAAGATGGAACTGTGATGTCATAGTCGAATCCATCATTAGGTAGCTCCATTCTTCTTTTCTCCTTTAGCGTGTTTGCTCTCTAGGTTATTAATCCTTGAAGAGTGTCCTTACTCTGATACCAATTGTAAGTAATCAGAATGATTTGTCCTTCTAAGCACACCGAGCTCTGATACCAATTGTAAGGACTGATTTGACGTGCTAGGGGGTGAATAGCGTCACTCGATTTCTCTCTTTGATTTCACTCGATTGTGTTCATGCTTGTCAACAACAAGGTTAGTGTGCAACAGAACATCCAAAAATAAATAACACAAAACACATACAAAGCACAACACACATGACAATACGAATTTAACGTGGTTCAGAACCCTAGTTCTACTCCATAATTGAGCTCTAGTGATGCACACCGCCACTAACAAACTTCTCCTTCTCGACAACACACCGAAGGTGGAGAAACCTCTTACAAGCAAGAGTTTATACAAAAATATAATAGAAAGTGTAAAGAAAGAAAATGAAATACATGTTACACAAAGATGCTTGAACACTTGATTGCTTGCTTGTTAGTTGCTTCAGATTGCTTTTGAAGGCCTGGAATGCAACATCACTTCCCCTTCAAAATCACCCCAAAAATTGTTGCTCCAAATCCTCCCGTCGAGCTCCTTTTAAAGACCATCACGACCTAAATTTTTGCCTTCCAGTCGACTGCTCTTATCTAGCAGTCGACTGGTCATTGTACCGTTGTCTCACAATGGCTTAATCCATGTCAGATTAAGTTGAATAGTTGATTGCCCTGACCTAGCAGTCGACTGTCATAAGCTAGCAGTTAACTGTCAAACCTTCTATGCTCGTATCCACTTAGGTCAGTCGACTGTCATACGGCAGTCGACTGTCCAAAACCAGCAGTCGATTGCCAAGCACCCAATCTGAAAACTGAGCACCACAGTGGGAGTCGACAACATTGGACCAGTCAACTAGACAAATCTTCTAGTCGATTGCTACCGAGCATTGAGCTCATTCCCGAGCACAACTCGAGTCTTTTGAGCTCCTAAGTACCGACACTCTCCCAATATACTGACCAATGCTATCAGTCAACTAATAAACATCAAAACTAAGGTTTCACTCAAGTATGATCCTCTCATACTTGATACACACCCATATCCTAGACCTAAGTCTTCTAATCACTTCCATCAACCTCACGCGCTCAGGATCCCTCCAAGTTCTCCATGACTCGTTCATCCTTCGCGCTAGCCTTTAAGTGCTTCCATCTACTATTGTCATGTTATTGGGTACCCTTAGCCTAGACATAGACCTTCAAGCCACCTCCATCAGCCTCATGCTCTCAGGGTCTCTCCGAGTCCTCCACGACTCATTCACCCTTCATGTTAGCCTTCAAGTGCTTCCGTCAGTCATGTCATGCTATCAGGTCTCCTTTGCCAAGATTCATTTGGATTTATACACCAAGACTACATGCTTAGACTTTATATTGTCAAAAATCTCACCCTTGGACTTCCTTGCCAAGATCCACTTGGAGTTACGTCGCCAGACTATATGCTTGGACTTATGCCCCCAAGACTATACCCTTAGACTTTTCCATTGTCAATCCTTAATGCTTGAACTTTCCATGCCAAGACCATTCTTGGACTTTCCCTTACCAAGTCTCAAATGCTTGGACTTTCCTGTTGGTGCAATCGGCCCAGGTCACAATTGACCAGACTCGAGTTTGACTCGAGCAGTATTTTTGATATTCGACAAAATGTATGACAATGTGATTGTCATAGGAAAGTCCAAGTCATGGGTACTTGGCATAGAAAGTCCAAGTGAGACACTTGGCAATGGAAAAGTCCAAGTCATGGGTACTTGGCATGGAAAGTCCAAGTGGGACACTTGGCAATGGAAAAGTCCAAGTCATGGGTACTTGGCATGGAAAGTCCAAGTGGGACACTTGGCAATGGGAAAGTCCAAGCATAGGTCTTGACAAGGGAAAGTCCAAGCTTGAGTCTTGGCAAGGTAAGTCCAAGTCATGGGTATCTGACAATTGGAAAGTCCAAGGGTTGATATTGGCAGCGTAAAGTTTAAGGGTGGAGTCTTAGCAACATAAGTCCAATGGTTGGCGGCATAAAGTCCAAGGGATAGTCTTGGTAGCGTAAGTCCAATGTATCTTGGCGGTATAGACCAACTTAGCATGACAATAGCCAATGAAAGCACATGAAGGATAGCGTATGGATGAACAAGTCATGGATGACTTGGAGGGATCCGATAGAAGTGAAGCTGACGGAGGTGGCTAGAAGGCTTACGTTTAGGCTAAAGGTGGTCTAGCAAGTATGAGGACATCATACTTGGGGTTAAACCTCATGGTTGAGGTTATCAGTCCACTGGGTCTTTGGACCAGTCAATTGGTCAAGTATTTTGACACTTAACAGCCGAGTTGACTCTTGTCAGTCGATTGGGATTATGTCCAGTTGAACTGATCAGAGTCGATTGGTGTTCAATTGCAAAAAATGGTCTGTCAGTCGACTGCTGGTCGAGGTTATGGGAGCAGAATTCTCGATAGCCAACTAGTTAGTCGGCTACAATCTCGACAGTCAACTGAAGGATTATGGTAGTCGATTTTTAGTGTATCCATTGGAACTTATCCGACGTCGATTGAGTCACTGTCTCACAACGGCTACAGGAGCAGTCGACTGATGGTCACGATCAGTCGACTGCTAGGTGGAATCTGGCACGAGGTGAAGCTTTAAAAGGAGCTCGTAGAGAAGGATTTGGCAGTGATTTCTTGGGTGATTTTGAGGCGATTTGTTTGTGCAAATCAAGGTCTTCAAGCTCGGTTCAAGCAATCAAACAAGCAAACATTCAAAGAACATTTGTAAAATTTCCTTTACGTGTTTTGTGTATTTCACTTGTAATTGCTTGTATTTCTTTTGTATTACTTTTGTAATCCTTGTACGAGGTTTCTTCGCCTTCGACTTGTTGCCAAGAAGGAGTTTATTTGATTAGTGGTGATATTTACATCGCTAGAGCTCATTCGAGCTCAATCCGTGGAGTAGGAACCCTAAGGTTCCGAACCACGTTATATCTTGGTGTTGTGTGCTTGTATATTTTGTTATTGCTTTATTATCTTTATTTTCGCTGCGCATAACGAGTTTTGTAGCAAGCATGTGATCGAAATCCATCAAGCAACGAATGCGCTATTCATCCCCTCTAGTGGTCACCAACGTTCCTACAATTGGTATCGGAGCAAGGAGCTCTTCACCGGCTTCACATCCATGGGAGCATGTTAGAGGGAAGAAGATGGAGTTTGAAGAAAAATTATGATGGGATGTCAACACTCCGATCTCATACACCTTCTATGGACAAGAAGGGTTTAAACAATGGAGGGCACGAATGGAGAACTTCTTCATGATGGACTTTGAAGATTAGATGATCCTAGTGAAGGGGTTTGAAATTCCAAGAGGTCCAAAAGGTGGATACCTCAAGAAGAAAAGATGGACCGAAGAGCAAGTCCAAGATTTCGAAAGAAATGATAAGGTAACACAATTAATATTAAATTCAATACCTAACGATATTGTGTCTAGGTTAGGTGAATTTCAAGATGCCAAGGAGCTATGGGATAGATTGGCCAAGCTCCATGAAGAACCACTCATGGCTCAAGTAGAAAGGGAGCCCGAAGAGGAGTGTTCATCCTCACAAGGAAGTGAGGAGTCGAAAGTTGAGAAGGAGTCAACTTCTGGATCAGTGGAAGAGGAAGAAGTAGAGGAAGCCTCCACCTCTAGGATTGAGGGGGAGGAGATTAGATCGCCGGAGCAAGGGCAAGAGCAAGAGGAAGCCTCTACATCTGAAAGAGATGAAGAAACCCAAACTTCCACCATTGACCTAGGTAATTCAAGCAATTTAGTTAAAAATAAAAATCATATAATTTGCTTTGAGTGTAGGGAAGCTGGGCATTACAAGAGCAAGTGTCCTAAGAAGATCAAGAAAGCTCAACTGACGCTTAAAATTCAAGAAAAATCTAAGGATGTCGGAGCCCCAATTAGGGAGAACAATGAGCACGTGGTGTGCTTCAAATACAACCAAAAAGGGCACTATAGGAGTCAATGGCCTAGGGGAAAAAAGCAAAACAAAGGGAAAGAAGGAGCTACACATACAAGAAAATAGGGTTTCAGAGACAAAAAAATTTGTCTCTGAACGTTAATTTTCCGTCTCTAAATATAATTTGAAACGATATATTCCGTCTCAAAAATCCGTTTGTGAAAGCCCCGTAGCTAATTTTAAGACGAAGATATTCCGTCTCTAATTTCAGAAACAGATTAAAATATTGTTTATAAATCT
The DNA here is from genome assembly GCA_025175895.1 of Wurfbainia villosa. NCBI lineage: Eukaryota > Viridiplantae > Streptophyta > Magnoliopsida > Zingiberales > Zingiberaceae > Wurfbainia > Wurfbainia villosa. The sequence continues at coordinate 4,451,256 of JAKLTH010000072.1, read as the reverse complement.
GTTTTTAAGTTAACCAAATGAAAATAATTTCACATACATATTTCGTCTCCACTTTTGTTTTAAATTCGTTAATAATCTGTTTCAAATAATATGTCAAATATAATTTTAATCTGTTTATACATCCGTTTACATTTCTGTTTATTAATCCGTATATGATTTTGTTTTTTAATGTATTATTAAAATTTTATTATATTTTAATTTTATATTTTTTATCTACATAATAATTTACAAGAAACAAACACACATTTCAAATAAATTAAAAAAATTAAACAACTAATTTTAATCAAATGTACTGTAGAATTAAAAATTAAAATAAATAAATATTCACATTATTTAGATAAATAAATGTCAAGTCCTAACGCAATTAATCTAATCTTTATTTCATCTATGACGCCGCTCACGAGGTCCAAATCCTCCTGCTTCTTGAATCATTTTACGAACCATCTCCTTGAAATTTTCTTCTCTTTGCCTACCTTCCTCGATAAGCTTTTCTTCCCTCTGTCTATTTTCCATGATAATGAGTTCCAATTTTTTGTTGTTTTCAATAATTTGTTCCTCCATTCTCTTATTTATAGCACGCATGTCTTCAATTTCTTGTGTTAGTTCTTTGTTCTTTTCACTTTCTTTGGAACTTCCATTGTATGATCTTCCAAAGTGTTGATGGCATCCAAATCCATACACTCTACCCTAACATTGGTCACCCACCACGTCACACCACGATTCAAGATTGAATGAAGGATGAGTAGAGTGTTCATCAATGTTTTGTCTTTATTTATATTGTTCCTGTCCATATTACAATAGTGATATTAGTCTAATAAATATGAAAACAACATTATGATATAATAAAAAATAAAAAATAATTAATTGTATTGACTTACACTAACTCGAGCCGATTTGTTGTCCACAAATTCTCCAGTACCTTGTTTCCTTTTATGCATTCGTTCAAAAACTTCAAATTCATCAATTTCTCGTCCCAAATCTTTTTTCTGCAATCATATATATGACATATATTAATAATCACAAATCTAATTTTTAGTTCACTAATTATCTTTTACTAACTACTATTACAATTTACACTTTACAATTAACTCTACACATAAATCAATCTGACAAAACAACAATAGCATATCATATTAAGTTAATTAAAGAAGCATTATATATCATGCATAACTAAGACAAAAAAAAGTTCATCATAGAATTGACAAGAGTAACTATGCATGCATATTCACCGTGCCATTCATTGTGTTTTTACAATATACAATACAAATTGTTTAAAGTAATTTCAAATTCAACCTTTCATGCTCAACTAGTTCAATTTCATTTTGGGCTAGAACCACAAAGAATGTACAAAATTTAAAAGAGAATAAATTACCAGTCTCTCACGATGTGCTCCAAAAGAGATTGAACCTCCAGTATGCTTGGTAATAGAGTCATCCTTCGTTGTCAATTTATTATTACGTGCAATTTCACATTTGATCTTATGATCTTCTTTATTCCAATGATTTTTGACCAAGTCATTCCAAATATTAACTTCCATCCATTCAGGTCCCCTACCTACCATATCTAATATATTTGGTTCCCTTCATAAATCTTCTTGTGCAGATGATAATGCTGCTTTCTTAGCCAAATGAATTGTTGCCCTATATCTCTCACTTGCATTTTCATTCCATACCTTTTTTATGTCTCTATCTGTAAAACCATCCCATTTATATCTCAACTACATTAAATCCAATAAGCAATCCATGATTATAAATAATATCATAGATGAATTAATTAGTACAAAATTATATAATTTTTTAATTTAAAATGTACTGCTTACCTTAAAATTCTCCCAAAGCAGATCTTTAATATCATTAGACACCTTTTTCCATGTTGGCCACGTTCCTTTAATGACTCCTTTGATATCATTTGTAATTTCACGAGGAACCTCAGTTTCAACAAATCTAAAGACAACAAAAGTATATAGCAAAAAAATAATAATTTATTGGAAAAGTATCAATAATTATTAAATGCAGAAAGTCATATGACTTACTTATTCATAAACACGTTTATTTTAGTTCGTTCATCATTATTGATTGGAATTTGAGAGCCTTGATTAGGCCCTCTTCGTCGAACTAATGATGAACTACCTTCTTCATATTGAGCATCAATGATCATATCATTATTTGAAATTTGTCTTCCCTCCTCATCCTATGACAAATAAATACATACAATATATGTAATTGAATAAATATACTATCGAGATAAACATATTAATATTCATTGTTTTCCTACATAAAAAATATTGATAAATTGGTTAGTCAATCAAGTTTAACATGGTATCTCGTGTCAAAAAAATGCATGTTGAATTCATGGAGGTTGGGTCAATCAAGTCAAATGTCTCATCCACATATCAAGAAAGAGTATTTGACGATATAAATATATGAATTGATGCTCCTAATAGAATCTGACTTGCAATTACATGTTCATGTTATGCTTCTAATAATAGGGACTTGGTTCATCATTTCTATTCATCTCACTTTACTAAATTGTCGTGCACTAGTGAAATTCTGATTTTCTCATCGATATCCTAAAAGAGTGATACTCATCATTGTCGTGCATCATCTATTTAAGCAACTATGAGGGTCATATGAACCATCATTCATTGTAAGATCAATTTGAATTAAGAGCAGAGGCATTTGGTTATCAGAATATATTGTCCTTGCTAATTCTCTATTGTTAAGTATTCAAACTGTCATATTCTTACAGCGCATGATCTAATAATGGTAGTTTCAAACTTTTATTAATTTCTTGATCCCATTCCATAATATCTTATAGGTAACAAAAAGATAATTCTAATTAAAATATAACACAATATAAAATTTACGCACCTGTATTTCATTTGGTATGTTGTTAAGTTCAGACGTTGTATCATGTTGCCTACATAAATCAACATTACATACTATTATGTAATTCAATGATTTGTTTAAATTGTATATCATTAATAAGAATTAAATATACATACTCATCTTGTATCATAAGAGATTGTCATCTTCGTCGTCCTCTCGCGCTTGATCTTCTTTTATTAGAACTAATATCTTTTTTCCCTCTACTTGACATCCTGTATCAATATTATTTAATCATTATATTAAGCTATTTAAAAGCAGATGCATAATGGCATAAACTTAATTGCGGAGAATCTTTTTCAACCTTACCTTTTCGAAACTTATATGCTTGTCTTCTAAAAGGATGATCACAAGGTAAGAATTGACGATGACAGTCAAACCAAGAAGCCTTTCCCCCACACTGAAGTTGAAATGATTTTGTATGTTTCATACCGTAAGGACATGCCAACCAACCATGAGTACTCCAACCAGACAACATTGCATATGCTGGAAAATCACTAATTGTCCACAAAAGTGCAACCCTCATTTGAAAGTTTTGTTTAGCACACACATCATAGGTTTCAACCCCAATTGTCCATAATTTTTTTAACTCATCTATTAGAGGTTGTAAGAAAACATCAATATTTTTTCCTGGGCTCTTTGGTCCAGGAATAACCATGTTAAGGAACAAAAAAGGCTTTTGCATGCACATCCATGGAGGAAGATTATAAACTGTAATAATCACTGGCCAACATGAATAAGGTGTACTTTGATTACCAAATGGGCTGAATCCATCAGTGCATACTCCAAGCCGCACATTGCGTGGTTCTGAGGCGAATGAAGTATAAGTGCGATTAAAATGCTGCCAAGCTTCACCATGAGATGGGTGTGCCATTTTTCCATCTACACAATGATTTTTTGCATGTCAAGTTATGTGTTCACAAGTATATGTAGATGCATAAAGCCTTTTAAGCCTAGGTATTAATGGCAAGTACCGTAAAACATGAAAAGACACTTCTTTCTACACTCTAGATTTCCTCGGTTTGTATCTAGGATGAAAGCAAATGGGGCATTCTTTGTAGTCTTTGTATTCTTTATAATATAGAATACAATTATTCACGCACGCATCAATTTTCTCATAACCAAGTCCAAGATTGGCAAGTTGCTTCTTTGTTTTATACAAATTTGGCGGCAAATTTTCACTTTCCGGCAACATGCTTTTTATTATTGATGTTAGTCTATTATAGCATGCCTTAGGTAGATTATACTCAGACTTAAGATTTAACAACTATGTCACCGCTGAAAGTTTAGTGTGATTTTTACAACCATTCCATAGTGGCTCATCAGCATCCTTTAATAAGTCAAAAAACTCCTGTGTATCATAATTGAGTGGTTGTTCATTACTTGTTGAGCTCCAATCAAAACCTTGATCAATACCCTCAATCACCATAGTTCTATAACGAGATCCTTCTTCATTATGAACTCTCTCAGAATCATTAGTTTTCTGTTAGTGAAAGCCCTAGAGACAATCATGTGATGATTGTTATATGGACTTTATTGTATCATATTTCTATTTATAAAGGCATGGTTATTATATTTACTTGTATTGGTGTCAAATAACTAAATATAATAATGTCCTTAAGTAGTAGGTTCTTATCTATATCAATCGATTGGTTGAATCGATAATGAGATAATATAGAGAACACTACTCTTAATCATTCCTAGTTGAGTATTAACATTCAGGGACAATGTTAATGCGTAGAGACTAGCATGTAGGTCAACACGATGACTTGATCTCACAAGTCATGGATATGAGATATCAAGTTGACACATGGGTATGCATTGAAGAATGTATACTGAATGACCCGCCATGAGAAAGTATCATGGATCGTTATATGAGTGTCATATACTTTCTCATGTGGCTATTAATATGACTATTAGTCCTTAGACCTGAAGTCACCATGGTTCCCTACATAAGGAGTTGCATACTTTGGCTTCGTCAAACGTCACCCGTAAATGGGTGGACTATAAAGGCGATTACTGGGTATGTAACAAATTATGTGGAGGGATGTGAGTGATATAGATGGGATCTATCCCTCCTATATGACGGGGGTGACATCGATATTCTTGATAGAGTGAGACCACGAAGTGCATGGCCATGCCCAAATGAGTCAATATGAGATATTGAGCTCATTTGATTAGAGTGAGTCTACTTGGAGATCAAGATTTAGATTGTACCGAGGATGACATGGACTATGCCTCGATTGGTCAATCTAGATGTCAAGGATAGAGGGACATTGTCACATATTGTGAGAGTCACAAAGGTGATGTTGGAGCTCAACATTCTTGTAACTTGGGTAGCAATGATGTGTTGCTAGATACCGCTCATTGCTTATGTTCCTAAATCGGTTTAGGGGCATTGCCAACGTTACAAGAACCTATAGGGTCACACACATAAGAGCAATTAGATGGAGATTAGGTTCATATGATGAACCATGAGGATTAGGTTCATGGGATAAACCAAATTGGATTAAGAGTAATCCAAATTAGACTAATTGAGTTAGACTCAAGTTGATTCAAGTGTTGAATGAGTCTAATTTAGATTTGATTCATCAAATCAATTTAAATTAATGAATAGAGATTCATTAAATTAAATTGACTTGAGTCAAGTGGTTAGATTTGATCAACCATGGGAGATTAGAGGTCAAGTTTGACTTGACTTGAGAGGGAAGATGAAAGGTCAAGTTTGACTTGACCAAATGTCATGTCATGATGATGACTTGGCATGGCCGGCCAATGATGATGCTCCACATCATCATTGACTTTGTCAATTGGTGCCACATCATGAAGGAGACCAAGGGTCATGGGAGTTACATGCATGCATGTAACCCCCCTAAAACAAAGTGGTCGGCCACTTGATGATTATTCAAGTGGAAATTCATTTTTGGTGAGTTACTCATTCCATCATCTTCTTCCTTGGTGCTCTTCCTCTCAAGCTCTCCTTCTTCTTCCTCATCTTGCCGAGATCTTCTAGGAGTGCTAGCACACTCAAGTTTGTCTCTTTCTCCACCTATTGCTTGTGTGGATACCAATAGAGGAGTGTGCACTTGACACTCTCGAGTTCCGGCGAACTTTTGGACGAGCGGGATAAGCGAAGGGCGTCGCTACGAGGGTAATTATCTAACCTCTTAGATCTAAGGTAGATCTAGGGTTTTTAGTAAGCACATACATGTTTTATTTTAATATATCTTTGCACGGATCCGTGGTAAGGGCTTAGAGGTTTCATGATACTGGCGGTTTTGCGGCTCGGAAAAACCCAACAGTGGTATCAGAGCCACGTGCGAAGCATGTATGTGTTTCGTTTTTGTAATTTTTGTATTAGATATAAAAATTACAGATTTATATGTTTCTGTAAATTTCCTAATTTTATAGAATTTTTAGGTATTTTTCTCAAAGAGTCGAAGCAACAAGTGTTGGGACACTTGTAGGCTTCAACCGTCGAGAAAAACTCTCCGAAACGGCGAGTTCTCATTTTAGGTTTTTGGGACAGCGACTTAAGTCGCTGTAGGATCGTAGTAGGGACACTCATAAAGTTAATTTTGCAGTATGGGCGCTGCCCTATCCCGAAAGGGGCTTTATCCCTGATCGCTTCGGAAACCGCTTAGCGGGACCGTTACGGAGAGGTGACTCATTAATTTGAAAAAAAAATTAGGAAAAATTATAGAAATTTCTGTAAAAATACATAATTTAGAATTATGTATAATTCTGTGATTTTTATGGCCCAATGACCCCAATTTGATTGGATTATGTGTGTTGTAATTCATAATACAGCCTGCGTGTCGTTTTATGGTTGTGCGTGTTGTATAGTGTATGCGACCTGCGCGTCGTACCTCTTCTTTTGATATTCTAGTTGTAAATAGTTTTAGACTCGAATGTAACTCGAGTTTCATATTTGTAATGTACAAAAATGGAGCGGTGAAAAGTCCACTTGAAGACGCGGTTACGAGAAGGGTGACGACGACACATGACAGTCAAAGGAAGCGCTTGGAGAAGCCGCTAGCCTTATGTATATGATGCATGCTAGAATAATGAATGTATGTATGTGATGCATGCTAATATAGGATAATAAAGGCCTAAATGCGTATAAGATACACATTACGATTAGATTAGATCATAATCGAATCAACTCGAAAATGCCTACCGAGCCTTGATACCCATCACTACCTTGATCATTTGTTGTTGTTGAATCTGCCAAAGCAGAGCAACGCATATTATCTTGGTTGGGTGCGGAGGGACAATCTTGGTCCCGCCTATCACGCTTGGGTTAGAGTAAGCTCAATTAGATTGAGCAAAACTAGTTAACTCAATTGGATCGAGTAGAACTATAGGCATATTCCAATCGTTGGAAAGATAGGGTAAGATCGCATTTACACTAAATCTTGGGCGATTTAGCCAAAGTTAACTCAAGGTCTTTTGTAAATGTGGGTCTTGATCCTATAAACAAGAGTTGCATAGAGATGTAATCAGTAATGTGTTACCCACCGATCGTACTAAGTCTTGGGCGATTTAGCCAAAGCTAACTCAAGGCTTAGTATGATGTGGATCTTGTCCCGCAAGAATTATAGCTAGTTTGTATGAATCTAGTAATGTGGTTTGACCACATCAATAACTCGATTCTACAAAATTCCTATAATTCAGTGGGAGCATCATTTGATTAAAGGCCTAATTAAATGATAAAAGGAATATGATATTAATTCTCTGCATTGTATGTTGTAGATAACTATGTCGACAAACACGAACACTCTCTCTCTCTGCGTTCTGTCCTTGAGAAGGACAAGCTCAATGGAGCGAATTTCTGGATGCAGAACACGAGAATTGTTCTCACCCAAGAAAGGAAGTTGTATGCGTCTGGGCGGCCCATTAGGAGGTACCTCCACATCCTGCCTCGCGGTGACAAAGATGCTTACAAAAAGCATCAAGATGATGCATTAGATGTGTCATGTCTAGTGCTCGCGACCATGAACTCTGAGCTTCAGAAGCAACATGAGTTCATGAATGCTTATGATATGGTTGGACATCTTCGTCAACTATATCAAGGACAAGCAAGGCATAAGAGATATGAAGTCTCTAAGGCATTATTTGGGTCTAAAATGCAAGAAGGGACTCTCATAGGTCAATATGTACTCAAGATGATTGGGTATGTAGAAAACCTACAAAGGCTGGGATTCCCACTTGGCCAAGAGCTGGCCACTGACCTGATCTTGCAATCTTTGCCACAAGCCTTCAATCAATTTGTCATGAATTATAACATGAATGAAATTGATAAGTCATTGCCTGAAATGCTCAGCATGTTGAGAACTGCTGAGCTTAACCTTAAGAAGGGAAAATCTGACACCATTTTGATGGTGAAGAAGAAGAAAGGCAAGGGCAAGCCTAAAGGTAAGGGAAAGTCTCAAGCCAAGGGCAAAGGCAAAGAACTTAAACCCAAAGGAGGGGTAGCCAAGGAAGGGGCTTGCTTCTACTGCAAGGAAGCAGGACACTGGAAGCATAACTGCAAGGCATACCTGGAAGATCTTAAGAAGAAAAGAAGTGAGACTTCTACTTCAGGTATAAATGTTATAGAAGTCAATCTATCTATTTCTTCATCATGGGTATTAGATACCGGATGTGCATCTCACATTTGTACCAATGTGCAGACGCTAAGAAATAGCAGGGCATTGACAAAGGGCGAGGTGGACCTACGAGTAGGCAATGGAGCAAGGGTTGCTGCTGTTTCTGTAGGAACTTATGATCTATCTCTGCCCTGTGGGCTTGTATTAGAATTAGATGAATGTTGTTATGTGTCTGCCTTAACCAAGAACATCATTTCAGTTTCTTGTTTGGATAAGAAAGGATTTTCATTTATAATAAAGAACAAATATTGTTCAGTTTATTTAAATGATATGTTCTATTGTAGTGCACCTCTAATGAATGGACTCTACTTTCTAGACTTAGAGAGCTCTATCTATAACATAAGTACCAAGAGGTTCAAGACAAATGAGTTGAACCATACATATCTCTGGCACTGTCGCTTAGGTCACATAAATGAGAGTCGCTTATCTCAGCTCCATAAGGATGGACTGCTAGACTCATTTGATTTTGAATCATATGAGATATGCGAGTCTTGCCTTTTAGGCAAGATGACCAAGACTCCCTTTAGTGGACACAGCGAAAGAGCAACAGATTTGTTAGGACTTATACATAGTGATGTATGTGGTCCTTTTAATGTTGCTGTTAGAGGTGGTTACAGGTACTTCATTACATTTACTGATGACTTCAGTAGATATGGTTATGTGTATCTTATGACACATAAATCAGAATCCTTTGAAAAGTTCAAAGAATTCAAGAATGAAGTACAAAACCAGCTTGGCAAGAGTATTAAGATACTTCGATCAGATCGAGGTGGTGAATACCTTAACCATGAGTTTCGTGACTATCTAGCTGAGTGTGGGATTCTATCCCAACTCACTCCTCCTGGAACACCACAGTGGAATGGTGTATTCGAAAGGAGGAATCGTACCCTATTGGATATAGTACGATCTATGATGAGTCACACAGATCTTCCTATATCCTTTTGGGGATATGCTCTAGATACAGCAGCCTTTACCCTTAACCGTGTACCATCCAAGGCTGTGATAAAGACACCATATACGATATGGACAGGGAGAAATCCCAAGATATCTTTCATGAGGATTTGGGGTTGTGAGGCTTACGTTTGACGCCAAGTCTCAGACAAACTGGGACCCAAATCCGATAGGTGTTATTTTATTGGATATCCCAAGGATACAAAGGGATATTACTTCTACATTTCCAGTCAGCACAAAGTGTTTGTGGCAAAGACTGGGGTTTTTCTAGAAAGGGATTTTGTTTCTAGAAAAACTAGTGGGAGTACCTTCGATCTTGAAGAAATTCAAGATAAGGACCATAGCACTGAGGCCTTGATGGAAGTTGAACAGGAACCACAAAGTGTTGTGGGTGATGAGGTTGTTGCACAAAAAGTTGTGGAACAACCACCTGTTCAAGTAGACCTACCTCTTCGCAGGTCTGATAGGGTACGTCGTCAGCCTGAGAGATACTCATTTCTCTTGTCTGACTATGATGACGTTATGCTCATTGAGAATGAGCCTATCTCCTATTAGGAAGCTGTGATGAGCCCAGATTCTGAGAAATGGCTAGAGGCCATGAGATCCGAGATGGAATCCATGTACACCAACCAAGTATGGACTTTGGTTGATCCACCTGAAGGGGTCAAACTCATTGGGTGTAAGTGGGTCTTTAGGAGAAAGACTGACATGCATGGACTTATGCATACCTATAAGGGTCGATTGGTGGCTAAATGTTTCAAGCAAATTTATGGTATTGACTATGATGAAACCTTTTCTCTTGTGGCGATGTTTAAGTCCATTCGGATCTTACTTGCTATTGCAGCATACCACGATTATGAGATCTGGCAGATGGATGTCAAAACCGCGTTTCTGAATGGAAACTTACTCGAGGATGTGTACATGACACAACCTGAGGGTTTTGTGGATCCACAGCATACTGGGAAGGTATGCAAGCAGCAAAGGTCCATTTATGGGCTAAAGCAAGCTTCTCGGAGCTGGAATCTTCGATTCGATGATGCGATCAAACAGTTTGGTTTCATCAAGAATGAAGATGAACCCTGTGTCTACAAGAGGGTTAATGGAAACACAGTTGTCTTCCTTGTATTGTATGTGGATGACATACTGCTCATTGGGAATGACATCCCTTCGCTACAGTCTGTGAAGACTTGGCTCGGGACGTGCTTCTCAATGAAGGACTTAGGTGAAGCAGCCTGTATTCTAGGCATTAAAATCTATAGAGATAGATCTAAGAGATTGCTTGGCCTAAGTCAGAGTACATACATTGACACGGTATTACTTCGGTTTGCCATGCATAATTCCAAGAAAGGACTTTTGCCGATATCACATGGTGTGAGTCTTTCGAAGACTCAAAGTCCCTCTTCTAGAGAGGAGAGAGACCGCATGGATAAGATCCCTTACGCATCTGTTATAGGATCTATCATGTACGTCATGATATGTACTCGTCCTGATGTCTCGTATGCTTTGAGCATGACGAGTAGATACCAGTCAGATCCAGGTGAGCGTCACTGGATAGCAGTCAAGAATATTCTTAAGTACTTAAGAAAGACTAAAGAATATTTCTTGATATTTGGAGGCGATGAGGAGCTAGCTGTAAGGGGTTCTGATGTCGACCAAACCTGGCGGGATGATTATAGATCACAGTCAGGGTTCGTGTTTTGCTTGAATAGTGGCACTGTGAGCTGGAAGAGTTCCAAGCAGGACACAGTTACTGATTCTACAACAAAGGTCGAATATATCGGTGCTTCCATCTCATTCGAGAGATTATCGATAGAGGATATGTGAAGATTTGCAGAGTACCCACAGAGGCTAACATCGCAGATCCCTTAACCAAGGCTTTGGCACAGAAAAAGTATGATGGTCACACTAGGTCATTGGGTATTAGATACTACGGTGATTGGCACTAGTGCTAGTGGGAGATTGTTAGTGAAAGCCCTAGAGTCAATCATGTGATGATTGTTATATGGACTTTATTGTATCATATTTCTATTTATAAATGCATGGTTATTATATTTACTTGTATTGGTGCCAAATAACTAAATATAATAATGTCCTTGAGTAGTAGGTTCTTATCTATATCAAGCGATTGGTTGAATCGATAATGAGATGATATAGAGAACACTACTCTTAATCATTCCTAGTCGAGTATTAATATTCAGGGACAATGTTAATGCGTAGAGACTAGCATGTAGGTCAACACGATGACTTGATCTCACAAGTCATGGATATGAGATATCAAGTTGACACATGGGTATGCATTGAAGAATGTATACTGAATGACCCGCCATGAGAAAGTATCATGGATCATTATATGAGTGTCATATACTTTCTCATGTGGCTATTAATATGACTATTAGTCCTTAGACCTGAAGTCACCATGGTTCCCTACATAAGGAGTTGCATACTTTGGCTTCGTCAAACGTCACCCGTAAATGGGTGGACTATAAAGACGATTACTGGGTATGTAACAAATTATGCGGAGGGATGTGAGTGATGTAGATGGGATCTATCCCTCCTATATGACGGGGGTGACATCGATATTCTTGATAGAGTGAGACCACGAAGTGCATGGCCATGCCCAAATGAGTCAATATGAGATATTGAGTTCATTTGATTAGAGTGAGTCTACTTGGAGGTCAAGATTTAGATTGTACCGAGGATGACACGGTCTATGCCTCGATTGGTCAATCTAGATGTCAAGGATAGAGGGACATTGTCATATATTATGAGAGTCACAATTAGTAGTCACAAAGGTGATGTTGGAGCTCAGCATTCTTGTAACTTGGGTAGCAATGATGTGTTGCTAGATACCGCTCATTGCTTATGTTCCTAAATCGGTTTAGGGACATTGCCAACGTTACAAGAACCTATAGGGTCACACACATAAGAGCAATTAGATGGAGATTAGGTTCATATGATGAACCATGAGGATTAGGTTCATGGGATAAACCAAATTGGATTAAGAGTAATCCAAATTAGACTAATTGAGTTAGACTCAAGTTGATTCAAGTGTTGAATGAGTCTAATTTAGATTTGATTCATCAAATCAATTTAAATTAATGAATAGAGATTCATTAAATTAAATTGACTTGAGTCAAGTGGTTAGATTTGATCAACCATGAGAGATTAGAGGTCAAGTTTGACTTGACTTGAGAGGGAAGATGAAAGGTCAAGTTTGACTTGACCAAATGCCATATCATGATGATGACTTGGCATGACCGGCCAATGATGATGCTCCACATCATCATTGACTTTGTCAATTTGTGCCACATCATGAAGGAGACCAAGGGTCATGGGAGTTACATGCATGCATGTAACCCCCCTAAAACAAAGTGGTCGGCCACTTGATGATTATTCAAGTGGAAATTCATTTTTGGTGAGTTACTCATTCCATCATCTTCTTCCTTGGTGCTCTTCCTCTCAAGCTCTCCTTCTTCTTCCTCATCTTGCCAAGATCTTCTAGGAGTGCTAGCATACTCAAGTTTGTCTCTTTCTCCACCTATTGCTTGTGTGGATACCAATAGAGGAGTGTGCACTTGACACTCTCGAGTTTCGGCGAACTTTTGGACGAGCGGGATAAGCGAAGGGCGTCGCTACGAGGGTAATGATCTAACCTCTTAGATCTAAGGTAGATCTAGGGTTTTTAGTAAGCACATACATGTTTTATTTTAATATATCTTCGCACGGATCTGTGGCCGGGGCTTCCGAGGTTTCCGCAATGCAAAAAGTGGTTTTTGCGGCTCGGAAAAAACCCAACATTTTCTACATTAGTTCACCATGTGCATACCATTGCTCATAGCCACGAGTGAATCCATTTTTGACAAGGTGATAACGCACATCCTTTTCCATTAAAAATTTTCTATTACGACATTTGCTGCATGGGCATCTTATTTTGTTATCATTGACACATGTCGGATGTTCATAAGCAAACTTCAAGAAACTTTTGACCCCTTCAATAAACTCATTGAGAAGTTAACCTTTATCATCTTTTCGATGCCACATCCAATTATGATTTGTAGACATATTTCTGCAATACTTAAAATGATATAGTAGAAAAGATGAAAAAAAATAGAACCAAAAAACATAACATTGCTAACCTAATAAAAATTCATAAATTCTTAGGAAAGACTCAAGTATCATAAAAACCCCTCAATATTCTTAGTGAAACAGGGTAAGACAAGAGTATTTAAAGAATCAATAGAAATTAAACCAAGAAAAGGGAAAAATATGAACTTTGCAAAGAGTCCCAAAAATGCACTGATTGTGGATAGATGATCCATCAAATATTATAATAATAAACTACTGTCCAAGCAAAAAAAGTCACACTTGCAGCAATTGGTAAGATCACTCCACTATAATAGGTTAGACTTTCGAACCACCAAACAACCTCTTTTCTCCTAGATGTAAATCCATGTGTATCAACAATCCCAAGACCACGTATTGGCAGTAGCCATAGGGAAAAAAATCAAAGGGGCACTCTTTAAGTTCAAAATCATCAAAAAGGTGGCCCTATTTTGATTATTATCAAAGAAGCAACCCATCGCCTCTAATATGTCCACCATAGCTTTCTTTATCCAGATTTATTGAAAAGTGAATAGTTTCATTAAACGATTTAGAAAATACAATAATCTCTACTAATTGAACCATATTTTTTTATAAATTTGAAATTTAATTTTCATAAAAATTTAAATGAACTTTTAGCATAGATCTATCATTTATAATAAAACATATTTAATTATAAATATTAATTGGATTATTTAAGATATTGATATATAATATCATTTTTATATTGTGGATCTTCTAAAAAATCTAACCCATGTACTAAAATATTGTTTGCCATTTATAAATAATTTAATAAAATTAAATTGAAGATTTGGATTAAATCATTTAATATTGTTAAAAAAATTAATTCAATTCCCTAAGTTAGTATAGATCAATAAATTATTAGTTAATGCGTAAAACAGTTATTATATTTCACACTTCATAATACATATTTTATATTATATCGTAAATTAAATTTTATTAATAAATAGATGAATTAATCAATTGAGTACACTTTAATATCAAATAAGTTGTTTAAACATAATTACTCTATAATAGGGTAAAAAGTGGTTCAAACTTTCTTTGATTTTACCCATGATAATTAATAGGATTCAATTCCCAAACTCTCAGAATTCAAGAGGAGCAATAAACTCATATGCAACAAAGGTTCATTAAAAAAATTTAATCTAGAAGCAGAACAATCTATTCAATCAAAACAAATTAAACGGGAGAAAGATGAACAACATACTTAGCTTTGTATTAAGTTTATTTGAACATATATGTACAATGTTATTGTGGTATTCATCAACAGATGACTACTTCATTTTGTTGTTTGATACATCCTTTTCTTTTTATTGAAAAAAAAAACCTGACATGTCCTCTTTGTTCACCATTATATATATTTGTGTATTTAATTAATTAGTAAAATCAATGAACTCAGATGTGAGCTAGAGCAAAGAAAGTTAGAAGTCTGGACATGACACTCTATTCTTGTCCTTGCTAGAGCAGTAATCCCGGTTCCTCTTCTGGATCCTATGCTAGCCAGTTGATCCGACAATGAAAGATTTCATTATTGTCATCTTCTGTTCATTATCAGCAGCATTGAATTCAACTATATTGAAAATTTATTTAAAATAGTGGGAAGCATTTGATTTTTGCCTGAAGTCTTATATTGAAGATGACTTGTAAGTACTTTTCCTCTAAGGTTTGTTTCCTTTTTCTATAAATCAATGTTAGTCTAGTTCTTGATCATCACAAGGTTTAAATGGTTAAGATAGTAAAGAAGATATGTATCTTAGTAATATATACTAACCTACAAAAATGAATGATAGCCGATGGATGAAAATTGGCTGTAGAAATCAGCCTGGAATTGAGACGATGGACGTCGGACGATGGCCTGGAGGCCAAGCAATCGATGATGGAAGGATAAAAAAATCGCCAGATGATCACCTGCAGGGTGTGAGAAGTCGTTGGAAGAGAATGGACGAAGCTTCTTCGACGGTGGAAGAAGACGGAATGAGGAAGGATGCGGCGGAAGGGAAAAAAACCTAGATATTATATATATCCTAGATATAAATATATATATATATATATATATATATATATATATATATATATATATATATATATATATAAATTTTTAATACGTTAAAATTTCTTTATCGTATATATTATTTTTAGTTAAGTTATTTTATTTTATTTTTTAAACTTATATATTTATAAATTTAAAACAACTCTTATCAATAATTTTAAAAGAATTAATATTAATAATAAATAAAATATATTTATTTGTATTATTTTTTAAAAAATTAATAATTTGTTTTAATGAAATATATTATACTTCTAATTTGAATCAAAAGTCACTTCATAATATTCTATTGTAAAATTAGATATAATTGGTACAATATAGTCATAAAAAAATACGATAAAAAGATAAGAGAAGATTAACTGTCGTGTTAAATATTATCTCTCAAATATTAAAAAAATATGAAAAAGAAAAAATAATTAAAGAATAGAATTTAGTTTATTAGAAATAATTAAATTTATTACTATTTAATAATTTTTTTAAATTTATAAACAGAATATTTTTTTGTTTAAAATTATTTTAAACAGATTTTATGACAAATATAATTTCGTATCAGATTTCGTTTCTAATTCGTATTTATTTTTGTTTATAAAAAATTATTTTATAAATTTGTTTTTAATTCATTTTAGTTTATTAGAAATAATTAAATTTATTACTATTTAATAATTTTTTTAAATTTATAAACAGAATATTTTTCTGTTTAAAATTATTTTAAACAGATTTTATGACAAATATAATTTCGTATCAGATTTTGATTCTAATTTGTATTTATTTTTGTTTATAAAAAATTATTTTATAAATTTGTTTCTAATTCATTTTAAATTTCGTTTTAAATATATTTATATATGTTATATATTATTTAAGTAAAATGGATTACTAATTCCGTTGTAAATCCGTTTCTAATTTATAAATTTTTAAAACGGATTATAATTTTGTTTTAAAAATCTGTTTCTGAAACCTTATTTTCTTGTAGTGATATGTAGGGGGAGCTTCTAAAGCAAACTCCAAGGTATACTTTAATGCACCTTCTAGTTCTAAGGTTAAAAAGCATGCTAGGAATTATGTTAGTACTCTTGCAATTGTTAATAATCATGAAAAGCATGCTAGTAAAAACAAATACTATTGCTTAGGTGCTAAGCATGTTAATTTATCTAAGAACAAATCTAGGAACAATAACTCTAGACCCATTCTATCTAGGGAGTCTATTAAGAAGGTAGAAGAACACCTAAGCATTAACCCTAAGAAGGGTAGACATATGCCTAGAAGAAATGGAAATGACCAAAGACTAGATCAAAATTCAAAAATTGAGCAATTAGAATTGAAAAATCAAATTTTGAGGTCAAAACTTGAGAAAATGGAGAAGACCCTTGAAAAGATGCAAAATCAAATTAAAAGGTCAAATGGTCAAACTCTAGGAGCTAGGAGTCAAAACCTAGGATGTAAGAGGTAAGAACCATCTAGGAGGCAAGGTTTGGGTTACAAGCCTATGTCCAAGAAGGTAATACCTACTTACCATAGTGTTCCATTTGACTATGGAACTAAACCTAGGTCTAGGAAAGTTAAGGTTAATAGGGAAGTCATCCCTAAGGTTAACCAAGGCAAGTGTCTAGTGGCCAAGGTTTTCATGAAACTTAGGAAGACCACTAAGAAGGTTAACCATGACAAGACCCAAATGACCAAGGCTACTCAGCCTAGAAGGGTCATTAGGGGGGTATCTAGGGAAGTTATCCCTAAGGAATACCTAGTAAATCCAAGGAACTCAAATAGGTTTTGGGTTCCTAGGAGCGTGATCGATTCACGCTAGATAGGTTAGGTTGTGTCAACTTTAAATGGATGGGTAGTTAACCTAACCATGGTAAAAGTGGTACTTTAGGTCATTTTCAAGATTATGGGTACTTGGAAATGTGATTTGAATTTATATCCTAAAGAATTTTAGGATGTGCCAATATCTTTTAAGAATCATAAAAAAAATTGATCAAATTGGCACAAATTAGGTTTAGAGGTTATAGTGTGTCATTTTGGGTTTTTGGCACACTTGGGGGATTAGTAGTAATATGGCAAAATGGATTTAATAATAACAAATGACAATAAATATTAAAATTTAGGTATTATTATATCTATATTTTTTATTTGTCATGCTTTATTTACCATATACCATGTCATGATATCATATTCATTTGAATCATATAAAATGTCATGATTAATTTCTAGGGTTTAGTTTTATGTCATGTGTATTTGAATTTAATCATATGTCACGACATCATGATTATTGACATATATTTCATTTATGTTATCATTTATGTCATGATCATTCCATGCATTTAGGTTTGATTAAAATTGATTTAATGACTATAACATTACTTGAAGTCCCATGTATAAGGGAATCAAGTAGTATTGTCTTAGAAAAATATATGAGACCTTAGTATAGGTATAACCAAAATCCACATCTCACATCAAATTGACATGTGTGTGTTTTCATACCCTAAACACATGTGAGATGCTAGGAAATGAGTTAAGTTCAAGGTGCATAGTTTTTGCATCTAGATGAACTCAAACTCATCTTATATCATGGGTCGATCATGAGGAAAGTCAATGTGCAAGTCATGTGCATTGACCCCATTGATCATGATCCAATATAGGTTTTCAAAAATATTTTAAAATCATTTTAGAAAACCTTGGTAAGTCTATCTTTTGATAGCAATCACCATTGATAGAATTGATACAAAGTAGGGCCAAAACATTGAACTTTTCAATGGTTTTGAACTTTGTGTCAATCTCATTATTTTATGGGTAATTTAATTTTCAAATATTTTTCACCCATTATGATTGTTATAAGTATTATACATATGAAATTTCATAATTTTTTTATATTGTGTATAATTACTTATGTATTTCATAAAACCGATTTCTGAATCTGATTTCTACAAACTGCAGAAATCAATCAACTGCCAGTGTTGGCAGTCGATTGGAGTCAACAGCAGTCAAGGTGGCGCCTCGACTACAATTGCTGTTACTCGACTAGCCTGATGGACAGTCGACTGATAGCTGAAGGAGTCGTCTGTCAGACATGATTTCAGGTAAACAAAGTTTGTTTAGCTTGATTTCAGCTATATTAGGCTACCCTAATTGCTCCTAACCCTAAGATATGCTTTGGAAAACATTGGAAAAGGTGAAAATCCATTGGATATGGATTAGGAGAATTGTTTAGGGTATGTATCGAATTTTAAGGGAGGTGAAAGTTCAATGTTGAATCTTTGCCCTTAATTTCAATTGGCTAGTGTTCTTATAGGCTTAGGGACTCTCCAAGGACATTGTTGGTACAATGGTCAAGGGGGAGCAAGCCTTTAAGGGAAGATTATCTATTATGGGATGATGGATGTGTTCTTCCTTGTGAGGGGAGAATTTTGAGAGTTGGAGAGTTTGTAGGATTGCCTCTCTTGAGTGATATAGGACTTATTACTAGGAAGAGTGAAGGCATCCTAGGTATTTTTGGACCAAGGGAGAGATTATAAGATCTCATTGGAATATGAGACATTGACACTCTTGGGGAGAATCTTTTTTATGTATGTCAAAAAGTGGGAGAATTTGATATTACCAATTTGGAAGAATTGGTAAGGAGATTTGAGTTAGGTGGCCTAACTCAAAGGTGTTTGTGGTTTTTGTCAAACATCAAAAAGGGGGAGATTATTAATACAATCGACCTAGGTCATGATTGACCAGACTCGAGTTTGACTCAAGCGGTATTTTGATGTTCGACAAAATGTATAACAATGTGATTGTCATGAGAAAGTCCAAGTCATGAGTACTTGGCATGGAAAGTCCAAGTGGGACACTTGGCAATAGGAAAGCCCAAGTCATGGGTACTTGGCATGGAAAGTCCAAGTGAGACACTTGGCAATGGAAAAGTCCAAGTCATTGGTACTTAGCATGGAAAGTCCAAGTGGAACACTTGGAAATGGGAAAGTCTAAGCATGGGTCTTAGCAAGGGAAAGTCCAAGCTTGAGTCTTGGCAATTGGAAAGTCCAACATGGGTTGACAAGGAAAGTCTAAGGGTTGATATTGGCGGCGTAAAGTACAAGTCGGAGTCTTGGCAGCATAAGTCCAATGGTTGGCGGCGTAAATTCTAAGCGGTAGTCTTGGCAGCATAAGCCCAATGTGCCTTGACGGTGTAGACCAGCTTAGCATGACAATAGCCGATGGAAACACCTGAAGACTAGCGTATGGATGAATAAGTTGTGGATGACTTGGAGGGATCCGATAGGCGTGAGGTTGATGAAGGTGACTAGAAGGCTTAGGTCTAGGCTAAGGGTAGTCTAGCAAGTATGAGGGCATCATACTTAGAGTTAAACCTCATGGTTGAGGTTATTAGTCGACTGGGGCTTTAGACCAATTGATTGGTCAAGTGTTTTGTTGACTCTTAGCGATCGTATGGTCGATTGAATTGATCGAGTCGATTGGTGTTATTGCAAGAAATGACTTAGCGATCGCGCGACTGGGCGATCAATCGATGGCCGAGCGATCGATTGTCATGGATACGATCACCAATCGCCGGTCAAGGTTATGGGAGCAGAATGCTCAGTAGCCGACTGATCAGTCGGCTATGACCTCGACAATCGACTAATGGGTTATTGCAGTCGACTGTCAGTGTATCCATTGTAACTTATCCAATGTGGATCGAGTCGTTGTCTCACAACGGCTACAGGAGCAGCCGACTGAAGGCAGAATCCAGCCCGAGGTGAAGCTTTAAAAGGAGCTCGTGGAGAAGGATTTGGCAGCGATTTCTTGGGCAATTTTAAGGCGATTTGCTGGTGCAAATCAGGGTCTTTAAGCTCGGTTCAAGCGATTAAATAAGCAAGCATCCAAAGCGCATTTGTAAAGTTTTCTTTACGTGTTTTGTGTATTTCACTTGTAATTTCTTGTATTTCTTTTGTATTACTTTTGTAATCCTTGTACAAGATTTCTCTGCCTCTGACTTATGTTCGAGAATGAGTTTATTTGATTAGTGGTGATATTTGCATCGTTAGAGCTCATTCGAGCTCAAACCGTGGAGTAGGAACCCTAAGGTTTCGAACCACGTTATATCTTGGTGTTGTGTTCTTGTATATTTTATTTTTGCTTTATTATCTTTATTTCCGCTGCACATAACGAGTTTTGTAGCAAGTACGCGATCGAAATCCATCAAGCAACGAACGTGTTATTCACCCCCTCTAGCGGTCACCAATGTTCCTACATTTCCATGCCAAAACCATTCTTAGACTTTCCCTTGCCAAGCCTCCAAACTTGAACTTCTCCATGCCAAGATCTTTCTTGGACTTTCTCTTGCTAAGTCTCTAAACTTGGACTTCTCCATGTTAAGACTATTCTTGGAATTTCCATGCCAAGTCTCCAAACTTAGACTTTCCATGTCAAGTATCCAAACTTGGACTTTCTCTCGAGTCTCACTCGAGTCTGGTCAACTTTGACCTGAGATTTGATTGCTCCAAAATCTCCCTCAAATAATCTCCCCATACGACTTTGGATATCCCAATCATCCACTAGTCATATGGTCAAACCATATCCTGTTGGGGGATCGTGGCCCGGCTAGAAGTGGGTTGAATAACCCGTATGTGTTGTTCGATGGAATTCATTCGTTCGTCTCTACAATTTGGTTAACACAGTGGAATACAAATATGAATACGAATACACAATCACAACACACGAATATAACGTGGTTCGGAACCTTAGGGTTCCTACTCCATGGGGTGAGCTCAACGAGCTCTAGTGATGTACACACCACTACTAAATCTCCTTCTCGATAACACGTCGGAGGTGGAGAAACCTCATACAAGCAATTACAAACGTAATACAAAAAGTACAAGCAAATACAAAGACAATAATGAAATACATTAAGAAAACTTTACAACAAATACTTTGAACTCTTTCTTGTTGCTTGCTTTGGTTTGCTCTTGAAAGTCTGGAATGCAGCAACAATTCCCCTATAAATCTCCCCAAAAGTTGTTGCAAAATCCTCCAACTCGAGCTCCTTTTATAACCTACATCGAGCTAATTTTGCGCCCAGCAGTCGACTACCATAAGGCCCCAATCGACTACTCCTGTAGCCGTTGTAAGATAATGACTTAATCCATGTTGGCATCCCACTCGGATACCTTGTGGCAATCGACTTCCCATTACCATCGATCATTCGCCAACCACAGTCGGTGATCGATCACTGAGCATTCTATGCTCGCGACCAACACCAACAATCGACTGCCCTCCATGGCAGATCGCCCAGGCGATCGCCCGAGCCTCATGACAGATCGAGCGCCCGATCGGCTCCACGGTCAGCTAGTACATCACCCTAGTCAACTGGTAAACCTCAACCATGAGGTTTAACCCAAGTATGATGTCTTCATACTTGCTAGACCACCCTTAGCCTAGACCTAAGCTGTCTAGCCACCTCTTCTAGCCTCGCGCCTACCGGATCCCTCCAAGTCATCCATGACTTCTTCATCCATATGCGGATCCCTCCAAGTTATCTATGACTTGTTCATCCATACGCTAGCCTCCAAGTGTTTCCTTCGGCTATTGTCATGCTATCGATGTCTACACCGCCAAGGCATATCCTTGGACTTTCCTTGCCAACTTCATGTTGGACTTTCCATGCCAAGGCTACACACTTGGACTTCCCTTGTCAACTCCATGTTGGACTTTCCATGCCAAGGCTACACACTTGGACTTCCCATGCCAACTCTATGTTGGACTTTCCATCCCAGGCCATACACTTGAACTTCCCATGCCAACTCCATGTTAGACTTTCCATGCCAAGGCTACACACTTGGACTTCTCATGCCAACTCCATGTTGGACTTTCCAAATGCCAAGACTCAAGCTTGGACTTTCACCGCTAAGGCTACACACTTGGACTTACGTGGCCAAGGCTACACACTTGGTCTTCCCATGACAATCACATGTCATATATTTTGTCGAACATCAAAATACTGCTCGAGTCAAACTCGAGCCTGGTGAATCATGACTTAGGCCAATTGCACCAACAATCTCCCCTTTTTTGATGTTTGACAAAACTCGCATTGAGTTAGGTCACCTAACTCAAATCTCCCAATTATCCTCAATTGATAATTCTCACATCTTGTGAGAAATCCCAATTATCCCTAATTGGTACATTCTCCCCCTTGTTGGCATACATCAAAAAAGCTCTCTCCAAGGGTGTCAATGTCTCATATCCCAATGAGATCCTACAATCTCCCTCTTGATCCACATCTATCATTCCATGATAGATAACCTCCTCCTAAAGGCTTGCTCCCCCTTGACCATTGCACCAACAATGACCTTGGAGAGTCCCTAAGCCTATAGGAACACTAAACCATCGAAATTAAAGGAAAAGATTCAACATTGAACTTTTACCTTCCTTAAAATTCGATACACACCCTAAACAATTCTCCTAATTTATATCCAATAAATTTTCACCCTTCTAATGCTTTCCAAAGAATATCCTAGGGTTAGGAGCAGTTAAGGAACCTAGAAATAGCTGAACATGAGCTAAACAAACCTTGTTTATCGAAAATCAACATCGGTAGTCGGCTATGTCAACAAACAGTCGACTACACTTGATGCCAGTCGACTGCCATCCATGGCAGTCGACTGATTTCTGCACAGTGCAGAAATTAGGATTCAGAAATGAATTTCAAAAATTCATAAGTAATTATACATAAATCGAAAAATCATAAAAATTCATATGTATAATACTTATAACACTTAGTATGGGTGAAAAATATTTAAAAAATAAAATACCCATAAAATAATGAGATTGACACAAAATTCAAAAGTATTGAAAAGTTTCAATATTTGACCCTACTTTGTATCATATCCTTCAATGGTGATTGCTATCAAAAGATAGATTTCACCAAGTTTTTTCAAAATGATTTTGAAATGATTTTTAAAACCTTAATTCATTTGCATAACATCTCACTTGTATATAAGGTGTATGAAAACACATACAAGTCAAGTGTTCCTGTAAGATGTGGGTTTTGGTCTTTTAGGGTTTCATACATTTTCTAAGGCAACTTTATTTGATTCCTTTATACATGGGACTTCAAATCATGTCATTGTCCTTAAATTAATTTTATTAATGCATAAATGATGATTATGACATAAATGATAACATAAATAAGTATGTACCAATAATCATCATATCATGACATGTGATATAAACCTAAACATAAACATGACACTAAGCTAAAACCTAAGCATCATCATGACATTTTATATGATAAAAATAAATATGATGTCATGACATGACATATGACAAGCAAATCATGGCAAATAAATGTAAGACATAAGAATACCTAACTTTTAATATTAGTTGTCATTTGTTAGGATTAAGTTTATTTTGCAATAATAACCACTTATGCCAAAAATTCAAAATGATACACCATGACTTCTAAACCTACTTGTGTCAATTTGATCAATTTTTCATACTTCTCAAATTCTATTGTCACATCCTAAAGTGTTAACTCTACCATGGTTAGATTAACTATCTATCCACTTAGGGTAGATACATCCTAACCTATCTAGCGTGAATCGATCACACTCCTAGGAACCCAATACCTATTGGAGCTCCTTGGGCTTACAAGGATTCACTAGGGATAACTTCCCTAGATACCCTCCTAATGACCCTTCTAGGATTTGAAGTCTTAGTCATTTGCATTTTGTCAAGGTTAACCTTAAGGATTGTCTCCCTAGTAACTTTCTTAGTGGTCTTCCTAGGTTTTATAGAACTCTTGGCCACTAGACACACACCATGGTTAGTCTTAGGAATGACCTCCTTAGTAACCTTGGATTTCCTAGACCTAGAAATGATTCCATAATCGAATGGAACATCGTGAAAGGTCTTCTTGGGGTTAGGTTTGTGACCCAAACCTTTCTTGCCCCTTGATGGTTCTTGCCTCTTATAACCTAAGTTTTGACCATTAGACCCCTTAAATGAGTTTGTCATTTTTGCTAGGGTCCTTTCTAGTTTTTCAAGCCTTGACCTCAAGGCTTGGCTCTCTAACTCTAATTTTTCCATTTTTGATTTTTTATTAACCTTTTAGAAAAAATTCTTCCTCTTAGGCATAGGCCTACCCTTCTTAGGGTTAATGCCTAAATTTTTTTCTATCCTCCTAATACTTTCCCTAGGTAAAATTGATCTAAAGTTATTGGTTCTAGGTTTGTCCTTAGATGTAAGTTCATAGGATTTAGCCCCTAAGCAAAAATATCTATTCTTATTAGCATGCTTTCGTTCATGAGCAATATCAAGTGAACTAAAATTATTTCTAGCATGCTTTTTGACCTTAAAATTTGAAGGTGAATTATTAAATTTTATCTTAGGGTTTGCTTTAGAAGCTCCCCCTACTTGTGTAGCTCCTTCTTTGGCTTTCTTCCTTCCCCTAGGGCACTGGCTTCTATAGTATCCCCTTTGGTTGCATTTGAAGCACACAATGTGCTATTTGCTTCTCCTAATGGGGGCTCCGACATCTTTTGACTTTGTGGCTGACTTTTGGTGTCAACACTTTCTCCTTAACCAATTTTGGGCATTTGCTCTTGTAATGTCCTTTCTCCCTACACTCAAAGCAAATTATGTGATCTTTATTTTTATGAATTGCATTTGAGTTACCTTCCTTGGTTGGGGACTCTTATTCTTCATTTGCATCGAAGGTAGAGGCTTCTTCCAATTCTTCCTCTTCCGATCCGGATGTTGAGCATCTCTCAACTTTCAAATCCTCAAGCTCTTGGCTTTCTTCTTCTTGAGCTTGAGAGGTGAGCACTCATCTTTTTTGGCTTCCTTCTCTACTTGTGCCGGTTCGGGATTTTCATGGTATTTGACTAACTTATCCCTTAACTCCTTAGTATCCTCATATTCACCTAGCTTGCACAAAATATCGTAAGGTAACAATTTTATTAACATTTTCGTTACCTTAACGGTTGTCTTGAATTGTTGTTGTTGCTCCTCAGTCCATCTTAATTTTTCAATTAGCTTGCCTTCTTCATCCCTAGGCACCTCGAAACCATTTTCCATTATAATCATTGTATTAAAATCGGTTTCGAAAAATAACTCCATTCTTTTCTTCCACCAAGAAAAGTCTCCTTCAAATTTTGGTGGATGGATATTGATATCAGCCATTTGGTGTGCTTATCCCGACAATGAGTCCGATGATAAGAGCCTCGCTCTGATACCACTTGTTGGGGGATAAAGGCCCGACTATAAGGGGGGTTGAATAGCTTGTGTGCATTGTTCGATGGAATTTGTTTGTTCGTCTCTACAATTTGGTTAGCACAATGGAATACAAATATGAATACGAATACACAATCACAACATACCAATATAATGTGGTTCGCAGAGCCGGCCTTGGGGGAGGGCTGCTAGGGACCTCGCCCAGGGCCAAAAAAAAAATTTCCATTGGAAGGGCCCAATTTTTAAATTTTTCAATAGAAAATAGGACCCAATTTCTAAATTTCGCCCAGGGCCCTAGATTAAAATTTTAAAATCCCGACTGGCTCTGGTGGTTCGGAACCTTAAGGTTCCTACTCTACAAGGCAAGCTCAACGAGCTCTAGTGATGCACACACCACTACTAAATCTCCTTCTCGACAACATGTCGGAGGTAGAGAAACCTCGTACAAGCAATTACAAACGTAATACAAAAAGTACAAGCAAATACAAAATACAATAATGAAATACGTAAAGAAAACTTTACAACAAATGCTTTGAATTCTTTCTTGTTGCTTGCTTTGGTCTGCTCTTGAAGGTCTGGAATGTAGTAGCAATTCCCCTTCAAAATCTCTCCAAAAGTTACTGTAAAATCCTCTAACTCGAGCTTCTTTTATAACCTGCATCGAGCTGATTTCGCACCCAGCAATCGACTGTCATAAGGCCTCAGTCGACTACTCCTGTAGTCATTGTGAGACAACAGCCTAATCCACGTTGGCATCCCAACCAATGGATACACTGACAGTCGACTACCAACCCTATAGCTGACTGATCAGTCGGCTATCGAGCATTCTGTGCTCGCGACCAACACCGCAATGACCGCCTAAAGGCCGTAGTCATTGTCCAAGCCTCGTGATGCGATCAGATGCCAATCGGCTCACCACCGACCGGTACATCACCCGATCGTAGTAACCTCAACCATGAGGTTTAATCCAAGTATGATGCTCTCATACTTGCTAGACCATCCTTAGCCTAGACCTAAGCCTTCGAGCCACCTCTGTCAGCCTCGCGCATACTAGATCCCTCCAAGTCATCCATGACTTATTCATCTATATGTGGATCTCTCCAAGTTATCCATAATTTATTCATCCATACGCTAACCTCCAGGTGCTTCCTTCGGCTATTGTCATGCTATCAGTGTCTACACCACCAAGGCACATCCTTGGACTTCCCTTGCCAACTTCATATTGGACTTTCTATGCCAAGGCTACACACTTGGACTTCCCTTGCCAACTCCATGTTGGACTTTCCATGTCAAAGCTACACACTTGGACTTCCTATGTCAACTCCATATTGGACTTTCCATGCCAAGGCTACACACTTGGTCTTCCAATGACAATTGTTAGTAATATATGAGAGATGTCCTAAGGCAATCGCCTTATGTATGAACCATTTATATGATAAATGAAGATTCACTATTTGAGTATACATGTTTCATGTATTTGATTGGATCTTAAACTCATTTACTGAATGTCCATGATGTGATTCACAGCATGAGAGAATTTGTGATTGGATCACAACTAGTGAGTATCTCTACATGTGTAATTGTGATGTATCGGAATTATCCCTAGTCGATGAATTGATGGATCTGGACACCATCAATTCTGTCGAGACTAGCACGAGGTATACTCCTTGGTGTATCCAAGCAGCTGATTCTCACGGGCTGGAGACATAGTGATGTCCGGAGTTAATCGTGGATGCTAGTTATGGTAACTAGTTCATTGGAGTGACCAGCCGTAAGACTTCATATGGTTCTCTGCATATATAGATATGTCAATGAAGTTATTACTGTGGCTTAAGTGCGATGTTCCTTTGACTTGCGGTATTCAAGTCATCTTGATCATGGAGACTTATGCTTTGACATCTTAAGCAAACATCTCCGAGGAGATGTGGACCCGGGATGATTGGGTATAAGTCGAAGTGATCGAAGGTGTTTGAATAGCCTATAAAGGATTCACCACTCCTTGCGAGGAGATGTATACCCATGGCCTCTCGTCGGATTGTTACTAAAGTCTTTGGCCAAAGCATTACATGTTTAGAGTAAAGTACTCTTCGATACATGTGGAGTAACTAGAATTCGTAGGATGAGGAAATGATACTTGGGCTAGGTGTGACGTAGTCAGCCTAGTGGGGACTGACACAATAGACCATGTCCTGAACCAAGTGGGTATAAGATGAGTGAAGGGAATGGGGCACGATTCATTCGAGCTACTGAAGGGTTTCAGAAATAGTTCTGGATCAACCGTTGATCTTTTCGGTTAATTGGGGATTATGATGTACTACTAGGTGCCACTCATGATCGATCTATAATTAATGGTTAATTATAGACGGCCAACATAAACCGAGAACCTATTTGGTCACACGCACAACGAGTGTAATCCAAAGGATTTAAAACGAGCTAGAGAATAGGATTCTCAGACCGAGAGAAACTATGTTTGGTTGGACCAAACATAAAGCGAGCATGAAATTGTTTCAGTCGCAATGGAAGCGTGGATGGGCCGTGTCTTATGAAGATATAATGGATGGACCAAAATGGTTTGGTTCTAATCCAATGGATGAGAATAAACCAAAGGGTTTGGTTTATATTAAACGAATGAACCAAAGGTTGGTTCGGTTCGTTTTAACTTAAAATAAACCATCATGGTTTGGTTTATTTTAACTTATCTTAATGGAGCGGGTTAACGGACTTTATGGATATGATCCATTAACCATTAAGAGAATTAGTTCTCTATAAAATAGGGCTTAAAGCCGCCTAACTATTGCCGCCACGCCCAACCTTTGTGCCTCTTCCAAGACCCTTGCCGCGCCCAAGTTCAGCCGTGAACCTCCGCCACTCCTCCGTGATCTCCTATAGGTTTGGCATCAAGGTGAGGCCTTTCTCTCCTTGTTTTGGCCGGCGCCTACTCCTCCACCAAGCTGTCCAGTTTTCTGGACAGCTTTTCTCCTTCGCCGGAGCGCCGCTTGGACGACGGTTAGTGCTCCACAGCGCTAACTTACCGGGATTTGATCTCCGTAATCCTCTGAGGTGGAGGACTGGCGATTCTGGCCAATCGGTTGACGAATACCTCTCCGGAGAAGCGAGTTTTGAGAACTCGTTTTAGGATCCGAATTTGGATTCGGATCGTGATCATCTCTCGATCACGTCGTCTTCAACACTAGGCTAGTAACCCGTACGAAGACGAAGCTCGTGACTTAGCGAAGTCATCCCGAGGAGCTCGGCGTGGATACGGATAGAGACGATTCTTACGAGGATCGTTCCGGTTGATGCCGTTCCCGCTACACGTCATACGAAAGGTATAACGTAGTTTAATTTCCTTTTATTGCAAATTTTAATTTACGGTTATGTCTACACTTGTTGTAATAGCATGCGTGTGTTGTGTGTGTTGTAATAAATATAGATTTATTATTTTTAATTGCTTCCGCTGTGCTCATATTTACGAAACATGATCGAACACACATGCGATGCAAGAAACCCAATGATGGTATCGAGCCGGGTTGTGTTTCGACATAATCGTAAAATGGTTTTGCGATAGTCATAATGTATTTCTGGAAATTTTCTAAATTTTGGAAATTTAGAAGTATTTATGGAAATTTTTCAATTTTGGAAAGTCTAGAAGTATTTATGGAAATCTTCCACTTTTGGAAAGTTGGAAGTATTTATGGAAATCAATATTTTCCATAAATAAAATATTTGATTAGATTCTGGAAATTTGTTTCCTAATTTAATCATGATTTGATTTGGGAAATCAAATCTTAAAATATTTTATTTCCATAAGTAGTTTTAAAGATTTAGGAAATTGGTTTCCTAAATAGATTTTCCTTAATCAAATAATTCCATGAATAAAATATGTGATTAGATTTAGAAATTTGTTTCCTAATTTAATTATGATTTAATTTGGAGAATCAAATCTTAAACATATTTTATTTCCATAAATAGTTATGACATATAAGGAAATTATAAACATGACATAATTGTATGCCATGTAATTGCATTAGATGCATAACATTATGCCATGCGTGTCGTGACATGTAGATGTATGCCATGTATGTCATGCCATGTAGATAATAGTTATTTGCATGCAAAGAGGATGAGACATAAAAACCCTTAATCAATATTAAAGCCTACACCTTCCATTAATATGGTTAGAACCAGAGTTACATTTCTTGTTTGGGTTGTTGGACTCTCTCAAGCAGGCTCGAACACAGATATGTTCAAACCATGGAATAGTTTAATACTAATATGGTAAGAGTCGAGAGGTCAATCGTTAGCTTTGGTTGTTGGACTCTCTCAAGCTGGGCTAATTGGTTGAATGCGCTCTAACCATATTAAAACTATGTCTGATTAATGGGTTGGCTTTAACACATCGGGCGTCTGGACTCTCTCAAGTCGATGTAAAGGGAGGTGAAGTTGGGTGCTATGCATATGATGCATACTTGTTAATGTGTTAACAACCCGATGTATGTGTGAACATTCAATTAGTTGATAGCACATTGTGATAGTTGCATATACGGGATATGCAATCGGTATAGATGATACCTACCGTCGTAGTTATGAATGGCTTGTTGGACTCTCTCCAAGATTGTTCATAACTATGATGGATATCAGCCCATTCGGAGATGGACCTACAATCTCCCGAAGTGATTTAGGGGTTTTTGAAATTCGAAAAATGAATGGGATTAATAAATGTATATTGATGCATTTTAAAATCATCTTTCTCATATATGCTCGTTTTGTATTTCTAGGTCAATAAATTGATCATGACGTCTTTGAATTTGCGTACTATTTTGGATTCGAACAAGTAGTGGGCCTAACTTCTGGGTGGCTTAGAAACACGAGAATTGTTCTCAAGCGGAAAAGCTTGCATATGTCCTTGAAGAGCCTCTTCTGACCGTCCTAAGGGCGATGCAACTCAGACGAATGTTGGTCTATCGAAACATGTGGCGGTCTGGTGGCGAGTTGCATCATGCTTGCGGCGATGGTACACATTGCGAAGCGGCATGAGCATATGGATGCTAACACTATGGTCTTCCATCTTCATGAGTTGTTCGATGAGCAAGCGAGATCCAGAAAGGTTGAGTCTCTAGGCTCCTCTTCACCACGAAGATGCAAGAAGGTTAAATCTGTAAATGCGGATTTGTGCTAAAGATGAGCGGGTACATCAATGACTAGCTACCCTCGGTTTTGTGATGGATCATGAGTTAAGTATTGACTTAATTCTGCATTGTTTGCCCAAGAGTTTCGATTTGTGATGAACTATCGGATGAACAAATTGGAATCCACCATTCAGAGCTCCTCGATATCTTTGAAGGCTGTGGAGCCTTACGTAAAGCATGAGGAGAAAGGCGGTTACGTTAGTTGATTCCTCAAAGAAAGGTTCTAAGAGGAAGGCAAAGAACGAGAAGAAAGGAAAGAAAAAGGCAAAGAAGGCGGAACCGGTATAAAGGGCACTTGCCATCCTTTGTGGCAAGGAAGGCCCTTGGCGAAAGCTGCAAGATTTATCTTGAGTCCATGAAGAAGAAGAAGGCATCAGATGCCCCATCCTCTTGAGTATCTTCGTTATTGATTGTCATTCTATTTCCTTAGACACTTGGGTATTGGATCGGGTGTAGCTCACATATATGTAATGACATCTGAGGGCTAAGGAATAGAAGAAGACTTGTCGGAGAGTCAAATTTGCGAGTTGGCAATGGAGCGAAGGTTCTTTGCTGGTGCGCCATCGGAACTTATTTCTTTGAAGCTCCTAGTGGACTAGTCTTGGGCGGACAATTGCTATTATGTTCCTTCTCTAATAAAGAACATTGTTTCTATTTCTGCTTAAATAGAAATGGTTTCCATTTAACGTTTAGTAACAATTGTTGTTATATAACTTTGAATGGCGTACTTTATGGGCTGGAACTTTGAGTAATGGCATTTATCGTTGGGCGTATCCGGTGACATTTTCAATATCGAAGCGAGCAACAGCGTGCTCGAAGGATAATCACATAGACTCTATATGTGGCATTATGCGTCTTAGCCATATAAGTAAAGAAGCAGCGTATCCGAATTACACGGATGTGGAATTCTGGAATCGTTTGAATTGGATTCATACGATACATGCGAAACATGCTTAAAAGGCAAGATGACTAAGTTACCTTTTACTGGAAAAGGTGAACGAGTGGGAGAGTTACTAGGTCTAGTACATACTGATGTATGTGGACCTATGTCAACTCAAGCATTAGGAGGCTATAGCTACTTCATTACCTTCACCGATGATCACTCACGGTTTGGGTATGTGTTCTTGATGAAACACAAGTCTGAAGCCTTTGAAAGGTTCAAGGAATTCAGAAATGAAGTAGAGAAACAACATGACAAGAGTATTAAAATACTTCGATCGGATCGAGGTGGTGAATACTTAAGTCAAGAATTTCTTGATTATCTAAGAGACAATGGTATATTGTCTCAATGGACTCCGCCCTATACACCACAGCATAATGGTGTATCTGAGAGGCGTAACCGGACCTTGTTGGACATGGTCAGGTCAATGATGAATCATGCAACTCTTCCCAAGTCCTTTTGGGGCTATGCACTTTGCATAAATTGTTTACTTGTTAAAGAATGCCTACTACAGTAGTCTCAACTACTCCATATAAGATATGGAATGGTAAGAAACCTCATGTATCTTACTTGAAGATATGGGGTTGTCACCTTATGTAAGCCCTGGATGTATTCCGATAAATGTCTATTTATTGGATACCCTAAGGAAACAAGGGGTTACTAATTCTATCATCCTGTGGAACAAAAGGTGTTTGTTTCAAGGCATGCTGTGTTTCTAGAGAAAGAGTTTCTCTTGCAAGAAAACAGTGGGAGTGTCGTCGAGCTTGAGGAGGCTTGAGAGACTCAAATAGACATTGATGAGATACCTGGTGAAGCACAACAGCCGACAACTCATAGTGATGAGCAATCGGCTGGACCTATTGTAACACCACATCTTCGTAGATCTGGTAGAACACGCAATATACCTGAGAGATATGGATTTCTCGTAAGTGAATCGAACGACGTGTTACTCATTGACGATGAGGAGCCTACCAGTTATGAAGAAGTGCTGACAAGTTCAGAAAGGGATAAGTGGCTTGGTGCCATGAAGTCGGAAATGGATTCCATGTACGAAAACCAAGTTTGGAACTTGGTTGACCCACCTGAAGGCATAAAGCCTATAGGGTGCAAGTGGGTTTTCAAGAAGAAAACCGACATGGATGGTAATGTGATTACCTATAAGGCTAGATTGGTGGCGAAAGGATATCGTCGAAAACAAGGTGTTGATTTATGGCGAAACCTATTACTTTGTAGCTATCTTAAATCCATTCGGATGCTCGACCATAGCGGCTCATTATGATTATGAGATATGGCGGATGGATATGAAAACTTTCCTTAATGGAAACCTGCTCGAGGACGTGTATATGATACAGCCTGAGGGTTTCACATCGGTTGATAAAACCAAGGTATGCAAATTGCGACGGTCCATTTATGGATTGAAGCAAGCATCCAGGAGCTGAAATATCTGTTTTGATGAGACAATCAAAAT
This sequence comes from Wurfbainia villosa, assembly GCA_025175895.1. Lineage (NCBI taxonomy): Eukaryota > Viridiplantae > Streptophyta > Magnoliopsida > Zingiberales > Zingiberaceae > Wurfbainia > Wurfbainia villosa. The sequence goes on along the minus strand of JAKLTH010000072.1, from coordinate 4,417,797 downwards.
GTTTGATTTCTCACAAAATCCAGACGAACCTTGTGTGTACAAGAAGGTTAGTGGGAGTGCAGTCATATTCCTAGTATTGTATGTCGATGACATACTACTTATAGGAAACGATGTTTCAATCTTACTGATCGTGAAGGTTTGGTTATCCAAGACATTCTCCATGAAAGACACGGGAGAAGCAACCTACATCCTCGGGATTAAGATCTATAGAGATAGATCGAAACGGTTGCTTGGTCTTTCGCTAGCTACATATATATAATCGAGCATGTCGGAATCCAAGAAAGGTTTCTTACCCATCAGGCATGGGGTACACCTTTCGAAGTCTATGTGTCCGCGCACAGAAGACGAGAGGATTTGCATGAGTAAGATTCCCTATGCATCCGCAATAGGATTTATCATGTATGCTATGTTATGTACAAGGCCCGATGTATCGTATGCTCTGAGTGTCACGAGCAGATACCAGTCTGATCCAGGAATGGATCATTGGGTGGCTGTTAAGACGATCCTTAAGTGCTTGAGAAGAACTAAGGATGCGTTCCTAATATATGGAGAAGGGTACATGGTGATACGTGGGTATCGGATGCGACTCGGCATGCATAAGGATGATTCCATGTCTCGATGCGGGTATGTATTCACCTAAAATGGAGCGCAATAAGTTGGAAAGGTTCCAAGCTTGACACTATAGCGGATTACGCCACTAAGCGAGAATCGTTGCGACTTTAGGCGAAAGGCGATTTGGATCAATAAGTTCATCTATGAACTTGATGTGGTCTCATCGATGATCCGAACATGTGCCACGCTATCATCTTATCAGAGAGATCATCAGTAGGAACGAAATACAAATCGAGAAAATTCCCACTGAAAGGAACTTAGCGGATCCTTTGACTAAAGCATTACCTCAAAGTAAGTTTGAGGGTCATGTTAGAGCTTATGGTATAGGATACCATAGCGATTGACATTAGGCCAAGTGGGAGTCTGTTAGTAATATATGAGAGATGTCCTAAGGCAATCGCCTTATGTATGAACCATTTATATGATAAATGAAGATTCACTATTTGAGTATACATGTTTCATGTATTTGATTGGATCTTAAACTCATTTACTGAATGTCCACGATGTGATTCACAGCATGAGAGAATTTGTGATTGGATCACAACTAGTGAGTATCTCTACATGTGTAATTGTGATGTATCGGAATTATCCCTAGTCGATGAATTGATGGATCTAGACACCATCAATTCTGTCGAGACTAGCACGAGGTATACTCCTTGGTGTATCCAAGCAGCTGATTCTCACTGGCTGGAGACATAGTGATGTCCGGAGTTAATCGTGGATGCTAGTTATGGTAACTAGTTCATTGGAGTGACCAGTCGTAAGACTTCATATGGTTCTCTGCATATATAGATATGTCAATGAAGTTCTTACTGTGGCTTAAGTGCGATGTTCCTTTGACTTGCGGTATTCAAGTCATCTTGATCATGGAGACTTATGCTTTGACATCTTAAGCAAACATCTCTGAGGAGATGTGGACCCGGGATGATTGGGTATAAGTCGAAGTGATCGAAGGTGTTTGAATAGCCTATAAAGGATTCACCACTCCTTGCGAGGAGATGTATACCCATGGCCTCTCGTCGGATTGTTACTAAAGTCTTTGGCCAAAGCATTACATGTTTAGAGTAAAGTACTCTTTGATACATGTGGAGTAACTAGAATCCGTAGGACGAGGAAATGATACTTGGGCTAGGTGTGACGTAGTCAGCCTAGTGGGGACTGACACAATAGACCATGTCCTGAACCAAGTGGGTATAAGATGAGTGAAGGGAATGAGGCACGATTCATTCGAGCTACTGAAGGGTTTCAGAAATAGTTCTGGATCAACCGTTGATCTTTTCGGTTAATTGGGGATCATGATGTACTACTAGGTGCCACTCATGATCGATCTATAATTAATGGTTAATTATAGACGGCCAACATAAACCGAGAACCTATTTGGTCACACGCACAACGAGTGTAATCCAAAGGATTTAAAACGAGCTAGAGAATAGGATTCTCAGACCGAGAGAAACTATGTTTGGTTGGACCAAACATAAAGCGAGCATGAAATTGTTTCAGTCGCAGAGGAAGCGTGGATGGGCCGTGTCTTATGAAGACATAATGGATGGACCAAAATGGTTTGGTTCTAATCCAATGGATGAGAATAAACCAAAGGGTTTGGTTTATATTAAACGAATGAACCAAAGGTTGGTTCGATTCGTTTTAACTTAAAATAAACCATCATGGTTTGGTTTATTTTAACTTATCTTAATGGAGCGGGTTAACGGGCTTTATGGATATGATCCATTAACCATTAAGAGAATTAGTTCTCTATAAAATAGGGCTTAAACCCTAATCCAAAACCCTAATCTATTTTGGCCGCCCAACCTAGTTCACGCCCACCTTGTTGGTGATTTGGCGCCCAACTACTGCCGCCGCCCAGCTTTGTGCCGCCGTCCAAGACCCTTGCCGGCGTCCAAGCTCCAGCCGGTGAACCTCCGGCGACCCTCCGGTGATCTCCTATAGGTTCGGCATCAAGGTGAGCTTTTTCTCTCCTTGTTTTGGGCGGCGCCTACTCCTCCACCAAGCTGTCCAGTTTTTCTGGACAGCTTCTTCTCCTCTCGTCGGAGCGTCGTTTGGACGACGGTTAGTGCTCCGACAGCGGCTAACATACCGGGGATTTGATCTCCGGTAATCCTCTGAGGTGGAGGACGAAGGATTCGTCAAACGGTTGACGAATACCTCTCCGGAGAAGCGAGTTTTGAGAACTCGTTTTAGGATCCGAATTTGGATTCGGATCGTGATCATCTCTCGATCACGTCGTCTTCAACACGAAGCTAGTAACCCGTACGAAGACGAAGCTCGTGACTTAGCGAAGTCATCCCGAGGAGCTCGGCGTGGATACGGATAGAGACGATTCTTACGAGGATCGTTCCGGTTGATGCCGTTCCCGCTACACGTCATACGGAAGGTATAACGTAGTTTAATTTCCTTTTATTGCAAATTTTAATTTACGGTTATGTCTACACTTGTTGTAATAGCATGCGTGTGTTGTGTGTGTTGTAATAAATATAGATTTATTATTTTTAATTGCTTCCGCCGTGCTCATATTTACGAAACATGATCGAACACACACATGCCGCGGTGCCGGAAACCCAACAACAATCACATGTCATATATTTTGTCGAACATCAAAATACTATTTGAGTCAAACTCGAGTCTAGTCAATCGTGACCTGGGCCAATTACACCAACATATCCAACCATATTGACAAACATCAAAATACTACTCGAGTTTCACTCGAGTCTGGTTAATATTGACTCAAGGCCTATTGCACCAACAGAATCAACCTTGGTTTATTTGATGGCACATTTTTTCAACTTAAGAAGAGATAAATATAGACGAGCAACGATGATGATACTATATCATTAGTCCTTTATTGGCTTGTGCAATCAGGTTAATACTGAACCGATCGAACTGATTAAACCAAAATTGAATAAATCGATTTTTTGTTAAATAACCGAATCGATCGAAAATTTCAATCAAATCGAACTAATTTGGCTAAAAAATCAGTTAATTTGGTTAAAAATCGGAAAAAAAATAATTTTTTTACAATCAATCTACTAATGAACATATAGTTGAAGTCGACTAGTCGACTGAGAGCCCGACTTATGCTCGACACTTGGCGACTCGTGAATTAGTCAATTGCTCGACACTTAGTGACTTGGGAAACAAAACTATGCTCGGGCAATCGACTGCTAGGCTCAGCAGTCGGCTGACGTTAAGTGAACAAAACACAAGATGTTTCTAAGTCGATTGATTGCTCATGTTAATCGACTGTTGGCTTATGACAGTCGACCGATGAATGTAATTAGTCGACTGATTCACTCCAATTCGATTTAATCAATTTATTTTTATTTCGAAATCGAACATAATAAATTGAAAAATTGATATTAAAAAAAATGAATTTTTGAACAAACCGAACCGAAAAGTTCGGTTCAGTCGGTTCGATCAATTTATTCGATTTAACTGAATTTTTACTCACTCTTAGTCCTTTACAAATTTAGTTACGGCAAATTTAGTATCTCCCCTTTTAATTATTTTCTATATACATGTTTTCTCGTAGCAAATAACCTTCGTTTTAATCATTCCACTGTCAATCGGCTCGTATTTGAATCTTCTAGTCATAACATACCTAACAAGTGCTTTTTTAATTTCTTATTTCAATAGAAAAAACCTACAAAAAGATATTAGCTGTTTTGTGTTGAATGTCCTAGAAATCATCACGAGGTAGGTTTACTTATCTAACTTAACCAACATAAGATTCTGTATGCCTTGCTGCAGTTTGAATTTGCATTTGAAAAAATTAATGAATTTATCAAATATGGATTTTCAATGAACGAAAACTGCTCTTCTAAGTCGTTATAATGGTTTGGGTTAACATGTAATGATCATTCCATATAATTAGCCAAAATTTCTTCGTGATAGACATTCCCTTATATAAAATGGATTCGAGAAGCTACAACTAAACAAACTATAAATACCCATTTATAAGATACCAAAAAAACTTACAACTAAAATACCCACTATATTTTATATGATTAAAATGTCATATTCCTCTTAAATTTTTTAACTTATTTCCAATATTAATAATTGAATTAGGAGGTCAAAATATAATGACACTCAAATGTATTTTTCATAAACAAAACTTTCTATTATGTCAGACCATATCGATACAATCAAAAGTCAATTGTAATTTATCTATTTTCATTTAGTTACGAGATCTACAATGAAAATAATCGGAGGCGAATGATATTATAAAACTTTCACTTTCTAAATATATTTTTTTATTTTTGGAAGGGGACAAGTGAAACCCTCAAATTTATTAACAACTTAAATACAATGTTTTTTTTAATAATATTTTTATTTATACAATTATTACAAATACGCAACCTTTTTCTTTTTCTCCCTCTCAGCCCGAACCCCAATCCTTCCCACCTTCTTCGATCGCGGTGCTTCGACCTAATCCCTGGTGGGAGAGAAAGAGAAGGGCGAAGAGATACGACCCGTAAGCCATGGTGGAGACACGGCGGAGCTCGGTGACCTCCAAACGGCCCTCGTCTGAACCGTCACCTGCAGCTCCCCTATCCTCGAAACGACCAAAGGTGCGCTCCCCCCTCGCTCTTTTAATTTTTCGATCTTAAGATTTCTCATCTGATGTAATTTCCGGCGGGATCCGCACTTTGATCTTCAGGAGGAGGCAGGAGTCTTGCCTAAGGGGCAGCGGGAGGAGTCCCCCAGGGAAGAAGCCGCACCAGCCGCTGACTACCAGCAGTTGAACTCCGATCAGCCTGGCGCGGACACTACCGCAACGCGTGATTGGAAGGCGGCTGATGCCTCTGGCCATGTGGTCCAGTCGCTGGCCCGAGGTGCGTTCTTGAACTTGTTTGTTTGTGCGGATGAGATACCTGTGGGCACAAGATGTTGAATATTTCGTTAAACCTTTTTTCTGTCTCCCTTCTTTTTTCTCCTATTAAAGAACGAACAACCAAGGCGGAGGGCAGGAACCATGGCCTCAGCTCGGTTGAGAATACAATGAAACGGGCAGCAAAACCACAACAGAAGGCTGCATGGGCGAAGCTTATTTCACAATACTCTCAGGTACTATAATATCTTTATTCTTTTAACGATTTTACTTGTTCATTTCAGTGTCATAAAAGCTAAATCTGTATCACTGTTGGTTTATATTCGAATTTGATATTTGCTTCCTATTCTTAAAAAGTACATCCATTGCGCACAACAACAAACAAGCTTTATTCCATTAGATGAGGTCGGCTATATGATCATCTTATGCTATTGGGCTCTATCCCCTACTAGATATCATCATCTATATTTCAATAAATTTTATCTTATTTTATTGTCTTTAATCAAATCTTCTTTGGTCTTCCTCGTTCTTGTTTGATTTGTATATTTATAATAGTTTCACATTGCCTATTGAAACATTTGTAATAGTTGTACATCCATTGGATATCCAACATCATATTAACCTGTCATAAAATAGGCGATTATGAAAATGGCTAACAAATTGTAACTCATTCATTCAATAGCATTGATCCAATGATTTTGTCCAATGATGAGAATTGAATCTAAAGTGAGTAACTCCTTGCTATGATAGCTATCCAAAAATTTCTTCATGGACTGCATTTAATTTTGGAATTCTTATTAAAAACCAATTCAATTCTACATAAAGGCATTTAAAACATAGTCACACTTTCCTCACTTAAATATGTGATGCAATTCATTTTTTGACCCCTAATTAGAAGCTTGCCCAATGTCATATCTTATCCAAGTTATTCGGCTCAACACTCACTCTTCATCTTCATCAAATGGGGTTGTTATAGGCCTGCTTACTTTTATTGGTTCCTCCTCAAAACATACACCTACTATAGTAGCCGTACTCTGGTATTAAAATGTAACACATCATGTACTCGATAAGGTTGAGTTATTATTTGTTTTAACTAACATCCCATGCTATCAATCTCATGACTTAGTCTCTTGTTGGAAATTGACCATCAAACGAGGAGCTTTTTCAAAGGTCAGTCATTTTAGAAGTGCTCCATGTTGAGCACCCTTAACTTTGGAGTTATTATAAAAAATATTCCACCAAAAAGTCATCTTGCAATTGAGAGTATATACTTAATTGATTTGGTACATATTATATCCATAGCCCAATCATACTTTCAATATTGTAACATGCGATTCAAATCGTTCCTATCCCTAATGTCTATAGCTTTCTAGGAATAACTCCTTATTTGAGTCATTAGCCCAAATCATCAATCCCGAACCTCACCAAATTGTGTTGTATAGGCCTATCCACGTCCATTGGTTTGCTAATGAACCACACACCTACAATAGACATCCTGATTTGATGCAAACTCATATACACACTGTATTCACCAAATTGATGTATTGTTTGTCTTTTTTGATGTTCTCACTATTATGTTTAATGGTTAAAATTGACTCCAAAATAAGTATCTTTCATGGAGGTCACCTATCTTGAAATTTCTCAACATTAAGCATGCTTGGCTTTGGAGTTCTTGCTAAGAACCAATTCACATCCATCAAGTGTATAATACATTTAGTAACCTGCTAGGAGCTGCACTTTGTTATAGCGAATCACTTTGCTTCACATTTATCAGGTTGTCCCATTACAATAAAAGGGTTCAATCATTTCTCATTTTATGGGCCATGCAAATCTTGTGTTGATATTTAAAATTATTTAGAAATCTATGAGCATTCTATTGCTTTTGGATAAGATTTAGGTCAACTAATTAAAGGAGGATGTCCATGTATTGTTACATAACACAATACATCGTAATATTAAATCATGCTTAAGAAACTTAAGACAATGATTGAGTTCCCATCATATTCAAATTTTAAACTTTAAAGGATTTGTAATACTCTTATATATAATCAAAATCATAAAGATGATTCTTAATGAGTTGTTTGCGTCAACCACAATTGCGAATTGTGTAGTTGCTATGAATGAATGTTATTACGGAGTGGTGGTAATGTTACTAGGTTTTAGTCTCAAGAAATTGCCATGACCCATGCAAGTTTTATGCTATGCCTCCTTGGAGTGAGGAGGTTGGAGAAGATGGATGAAAGGAGGGAGAGAGAAAGAGATTGGGAGGAGTGTGAAATTTTTTTTCACTTGATGGAGAGTAGAGTAAGGGGAGGAAATGAGAATTTTCATCTCTACCCTTCAACATTCAACATGTTCTCCACCAAGGTTTGTGATATCAAGCCATGCGGATTGGTGTGCGTGGAATTTATCATTTCACACGCCAATCGACACTGACATCGGCATAGGCGAAGTCGTGAGGCGACAATGACCTCCTCAAGGCCTTCTTGAGGTTGTGACGTCGTTGCGACCTCATGGTGGCCACATGAAGGCTTCCTCGTATTCATTAGGCTGCTGCGACCTGACGATGACTCTGTGGCGACCTTGTTTGGCCAATATCTTGCATTTTTTTTAATTTCTACTTTTTTCTTTCTCCTTTTAAGTTTATTTCATCTTAGGATAAACCCTTTTTTTCATTTAGGCTTTAGGGGTTTAGGGGTTAGAGCAATTAATTTTTCCTCTTTTATTATTTTTATTTTTTATAATTAATTCTTTTTTCCTTCAATAATTTCTTTCCCTTTTTCGTCTATTTATTTTTCTCCTTCCTTTTTATAAAAACGAATTATTAGGAAAAGCATTTGTAGCAGTTAAATTCTAATAAAAATATTTTTTAATTAATATATTTTTATATTTATAAGAGTATCAAAACTATATCGACATGATATGATACTGTATTGAAACCATATTGTTCCGATCATAAATTGAAATTTTGGAATGGTTTGAAATTCTAAACCTTGTTCTCCACTCTTTGAAAATGGGGCAATATTGGTTGATGATAGGTGGTGGTTCAACCATAGTCCTAGTGGTTTGACAATTGGATTCAACAACCATCATGGTTCGCCCATGCTCCAATGATCCGTGGTTGTCCTTGGTCAAATTTGATGGTCAATGTTGATCTCATGATGATTTTGCCACAAATCAATGTAGTTGACAATAGTTTGATCGAGACTGATGATGACCAACAACGATAATCATTGATGTTTAGTGGTGGCTTGGTGTTTGATGATGATCAACAAATGGTGATGAAGAAATGATATATTGGGTTTTTACCATTTTTTTTGTTCCTTTCCTTTCCATTTGTCCATATTTGAGCAGGTCAAGGGATCCTTAGGCCCCTTCTTTCCATGGTTCTGAGGTGCTCCTCATCCTTCTCTCTTCCTCTTCCTTCATATTGGCTCTCTTCCTTCCACATAGAGATTGCCTTAGTGTTGAGTATTGGTCTTGAGTTCCAAATGTGCTTTGCTGATGCTTGAATTGTGCTAGGATGAATTTGAATGAGATTCCTCCTTTACCCTCCTACTACTAGGTTTGTTTACCTACAAAAATAAGACTAACAATTATTTAGTCAATGCATTAAAAATTTGAAGAAACAAGTTTAACAATGACTACCTAAAGTTTATAGTCAATTTATCAATACTAGTCTACTTAATTGATACAAATGTACATGTGATAGCATTTGGAGGACCATTGCTTACTCTTCGAATTGCATTTTGAGGTAGATTTCAAGACTTCTAAGTTACATCACTAGCGATGTGATGCAAGTGCAAGCAGCAATCATCTGCCAGTCTTTGGCCAAAACAACTGTGTATGCTAATGTAGGCATTACAATTTTCAGTTAGATAGGTATGAAGTCATGTAGTTGGTTGCTTCATCCTAATTTACTAATGGGAACTAAAGTGAGCCTATTGTTGTTAAAGAATCCAGATGGATGTTTGGGAGCAGAATTTAGAATTTTGTTGACTAGAGACTGAATGGCTTGGCCAAGCATGCTGCACATTTGAACTATTGTGTGGTAGTAATGTAGAAGGTCAGAGTAGGGTAATATGTTGAGCATATTGAGATGCACAATTTTCTAAATAAGTGTTGAACACTTTGTTGGACAAAGCAAAGCATGATTCATTTTCCAACATGAGGATAGATGAAGACAGTGCCAATCCTTTAATTGGTACATCAAACTTTTGAGGATTAATAAGATGGTTGAAGTGTGCAGGAGAAGTTTTATTACTGTCTATGAGAATGAAGGTGACAATATGATATTTTTGATTAAGTTGATGAGCAAGACCTTAAAAGTATCAGAAAGGATAATTGAGAGAGTAACATATCACATATAATTTTCAAGAAAATCAATTTAGCTCCGTCTCTGGAAGTTCAAGCATAGGTGCTTTTTATTTGATAAGACAACTAACCAATGAAATTTAAGGGGTTTTTCCCTCGAGGGAAGGAAAGCATTAAGGAAATAAGGAGCCAAAAAAGTTTCCGTAATGACACTTATCTTCCATTTCCTTTATTTGAAAAAATTTGGAGGTAAGGAAAAGACTCGGGAAATAGTTTTCTAGTTTTTCTTTATATTTCTCTGATTTCAGTTGGCCAGAAAACTATTTTTGTGTGCAATGGAGCTGAAAGTTGAGCTTAAAAATTTAATTTTTTCTTTTGATATCTAATGTTTCTTTTATTTTTTTTAACAAATAAAGTTTAAAAATTTAAATTTCCCTCTCTTTTTCCTTCTATCTAAGGAAACATTCAAAAGGTACTTATTTTGTAATTTTTTTCATGTGATTTTCTTTTACACTCTTTTCGTAGTTGTTTTCTTTGTTTGTTGGAAACAGGTTGTAAAGAAAAAAGAGGAAGGATTCATGATTTTGGTTATACAAAACTTATAAAATCCCTAGGTAGTTATTACGAGGGATTTTAGTAAATGAATGTACATCTAATAATTATATCTATTGGATAAAGGACATGTAATTACTAGTGTTATTGCTAAGTGTGAATATAGGATTATTAAAATACCTCTAAAGTAATATCTTTTACATATATTAAAATACCAATTATATTCATGATATAGTTCGGTGTTGTATACTATCCCTAGGCATTGTAGTGCTAACTGGTGACAAGGAAAACAAATAACTGAAACTATGAATTATAGAGAGAGATGAAAAACTTGATGTGTGAGATTATTAATAGGATAGAATAAAAATAACACTACTAAAGGTTTAAAATTTTGACCCATATCGAGATTTTGGTCCGTGATCGAAATGATACGGTTTTGATATTGTATCATGTCGTACTGATAAATTTTGGTAATTTTTAAATATAAAATATATAAATTAAAAATGAAAATTTTAACTTAAATATTTAAAAAAAAATAAAAAAATGATTACAAAAAGAAAAAATATTAAAAAATTAATTATAATAGTAAAATTAATTTAATTAAATACACAACAACCAAGTATTATCTCGCTAGGTGAGGTCGGTTATATGGATCCTTCTACGCCATTGAGCTCTATCCCTTACTATATCATCATCCATATTTAAATAAATTTTATTTTATTTTATTGTTGCTAATCAAGTCTTTCTCGGTCTTTCTCTTCCTCTTCCTTGTTTGATGTGTGTATTTGTCATTGTTTCACACTGTCTAATTGGAGCATTTATTGGTCGTCTAAGTATATGTCTGTACCATGTCTCTCGGAGTGTTTTTTCAATAGCTGCAACTCCGATTTTCTCTCTAATGCTCTCATTTTTTATTCTGTTCATCTTCGTGTGTTCATACATTCACCTTAACATCCTCATCGCTACAACTCTCATCTTTTGCCCATGTGCTCGAGTCATAGCCTAACATTCAACACCATATAACAAGTAGGTCTAACTGTCATTTCGTATAACTTCCCTTTAAGTTTTAATGGTATTTTACGATCACATAAAACATCCGACTTTCTCCTTCATTTTAACCATTTTGTTTGTATTCTATGTAAGACATCTCTCTCAATTCCTACAATACCCTGCAAAATTGATCCTAAATATTTAAAGCTCTCAGTTCTAGATAACTCGTCATCTCCTATCTTAACACTTGTCTCATTACGTCTAATATTGTTAAACTTAAATTCCATATATTCTGTCTTTACTCTACCAAGCCTAAAACCTTTCACTTCTAATGTTTTTTGTCAAGATTCTAGTCTAGCATTTACTCCTTCACGTGTCTCATTTACCAAAACAATATCATTTGCAAACAACATGCACTATGGTACTGTGTCTTGAATGCGTTCAGTGAGTTCGTCCATGATTAGTGTAAAAAGATAGGGATTTAGAGTTGATCCTTGATGTAAACCTATTTTTATTGGAAATGCTTTAGTTAATCCGCCTGAAGTCTTCACTCTGGTCATTACTTCCTCATATATATCCTTAATTAGTTCAATATATGTTACGCTAACGCTTCTCTTTTCTAGAATTTTCCATATAATTTCTCTTGAGACTATCATAAGATTTTTCTAAATCAATGAATACCATGTGTAGATCCTACTTTTGCTTCCTATACTTTTCAATTAGTTGTCTGAGAAGATGTATAGTTTTTATTGTCGACCTTTCAGGTATTAATCTAAATTGATTTTCGAAAATCGTGGTCTCCTTAATATTTTTTCAATTACTCTTTCCCAAGGTTTCATGGTATAACTCATTAATTTAATTCCCCTATAGTTTGAACAAGTTTGTATGCCCCCTTTATTCTTATATAAGGGAATTAGAGTACTTATCCTCCATTGATTAGACAAATTTTTTGTTTTTAATATTATGTTAAATAATTTTGTAAGTCATTCAATATCTTGTTTCCCTAGAAATTTTTATACCTCTATCGGAATATCATCTGGTCTAATGACTTTTTCATTTTGCATCCCATTTAAAGCTTATTCTATTTCTGAAATTTGAATTCTACGATAAAAATGTAAATTTCTATACTACTTTAACCTATTTAAATTACCTAAATTAAGTTGGTTATCTAAACTTTCATTAAAAAGTTGATAAAAATACATCTTCCACCACTCTTTTATTTCTCTATCATTTACTGCTGCCATGTTGCATTCATCTTTAATATATATTATCTGAAAGATCTTGTCTTCCTCTCTCTCACTTTAGCTATTCTATAAATGTTTTTTTCTCCTTCTTTTGTATCTAATTTTTGATATAACCATTCAAAAGTTTTGTTTTTAGCTTTATTCACTTTTTTCTTAACTTTTTTCTTGGCTATTGTATATTTTTTCAAGTTTTCCTCGTTCTTACAAATATATAATTCTTTATAGGTTGTTCGTTTTTTCCTTCACTTTCTCATTCCACAACCAAGATTTTTTTACTTGGTGGTGCATGCCCTTTTAACTCATTGAGTACACTCTTGGCTACTATTTTCAACTTGATACCATCTTATCTCATGTCATATTAGGATCACCGTATATTTCACCTAATACTTATACTCTTACGTTCTTAAAAATATTTTGTTTCCCATCCTTTAACTTCTACCACTTAATTTTAGGAGTCGTGTATATTTTTTTTAATTAACACTGTGCTTGAGGTGTATATCTAATACTACTAATTTATGTTGGGTAGTTAACTTTTCTCCAGGGATGACCTTACAATCTTTACAAATCTTTCTATCTCTCTTTTCTAATCATAAGAAGTCAATTTGCGATTTATTATTCTCACTTTTGAACGTGACCAAGTGCTCTTCTCTTTTCTTAAAAAATATATTAGCTAGTATAAGATTATATGTTATCGCAAAATTCAATATAGTTTTACCTTCATCATTTCTTGTTCCAAACCCACAACCCTTATGCACACTCTCATATTCCTCATTTTTCACTTTGATATGCCTATTTAGATCGCCTCCTATTAAAATCATTTTATTTGACAGAATATTTTGTAAGATTTCATTTAGGTCGTCCCAAAATCTTGATTTGATATCTTCATCTAATCTTGCTTAAGGTGCATATATGTTTATTACGTTCATAGTTTCTTTCTCTACTACTATTTTGAGAGCTATAATTCGAACTCTCTTTCTAACTACTCTTACAACTTCATCCTTTAACAAACTATCTACAATTATACCCACTCTATTTTTTGTTTTACTTTTTTCTGTGTACCATAATTTAAAACTCAAGTTCTCTATCATCTTTGCCTTCTCGTCTATCCATTTTGTTTCTTGTACACACAAAATATTAATTCTTCTTCTAATCATCGTATCTACTATCTCTATTGTTTTACCAGTAAGGGTTCATGTATCCATGTACCAAATCTTGGACTATTAATTTTCCTATAATATTTATTCTTATCCAATCTATGGTATGAGAACTCTTGTTTATTTAATACTATACCCAAGTTCTCATAGAGATGTAGTGGTTCTTGTCGATATGTTACAGTCGGAACCTGTAACGCGAACTTTTATATATTTATCACTACACTCGAATTCTGGAGATGTAGCAGTCCTTACCGAGACATTATAGTTGGACTTTGTAATACGTCCTTTCGGGGAACAATCTAGCATTAACACAACAGTTTGATGTATCTATTCATTGAACATTTGTCTTAGTTTAACGTTGACTGACAACCTAATACAATTCTCCTCCTTTATCTGGGCTTGAGACCGATCACGATAGGATTAACTCATCATGGATGGAGTTATTAATTTAATTAAATAGGATTAAAAAAGTAAAATAAAATTTAATAATAATAAAATTATTATTCACAATATATAAATTAATAAAATAAATTTTAAAATAATTTAGAGAATATTTTTAGATTAATAGGATAATTTTATTAAATTTTAATTGATTTTAATTATTTTATCCAAACTATAGTTTGAGGAGTTGATTGAAATTATTAAATTATCTTTTCATTTAAATTTCAATTTCATTGTATCCGCTTGCAACCACAGCTTGCGGAGGGTTGCGGTGGCCCTGTGCGAGGTCGCCTGCTAGGGCTGTGACAGCCCCATGTGACGCCGCTCGCGGCCTTGCGCAAGGCCGCCTGTGACCTCCATAGACCCGTAGGCCGCCCTCGACCATGTGGACCCGTGCGAGGCCGCCCACGATCGTCGTGGTCCCGTGCAAGGCTGCTGGCCTTGCGAGGCCACAACGACCTCGTGGAGGCCACGCAAGGCTGCAATGGCCTCGCGCGAGGCCCTCGCTGCCTCGCTGCCTCGCGGAGGCCGCATGAGGCTGTTGCGACCTTGAGGAGGCCACCACGGCATCACTGGTATCGCTTTTACAGGTGTTGGCGACAGGCTAAATGGTAAATTTCATCCATATCGCTTAGCTCGGGTCAAAATTTAAAGCCATGACACTACTACTTGGAAGCAATTAGGTGTAGCTCCAATTGATAACAAAATAAGAGAAAATAGGTTAAGCCATGAATATGTTCAAAGATGAGAAATTTACTATTTAGTTAGTTTGTAGAATCAATTAGAATTATAAGATTGAGGTGTAAATTTTTAACACAGTAAATGTGAATTTGAAATATTTAACCAACGTGATACAAACTTACATTGAGTTCAATGGAGAGAGAATAGATCCATGAAGATGGCTTCTGTAATTTGGTTTAGCAGAGTGTGATCACGATGATCAATGTGAAAATGCATAATCAGAAGTGTACCAGACTTAGATCTGTGGTTTCAGTCTTGCCTTGAATAGGCAAACAAGATACACGACATTGTCCACCGATAAATCAATAAGAATATGTCAGGTAGGAGCTCACAATGGCTGCACAAAGTGGATAGGCAGTTCAAAAATTTGCAGTTGGTTCTGCTAATTCAAGAGATAATGCCAACTACTTTTTTTCCTTAATGTAGCACTTTACTTCATTTAGTATGTAGGTTCATTTGGCTGCCAAAATTCATATGCTTGGACAACCATATATCTTGCCATTGACAAAAGACATTTCATGATTCATGACCAAGGAAATGAAATATATTATTTGTTCATAAAACAAATTGTCAAATTTAGCTTTGGCAAAGCTAGCAGAAAATGGATTTTTTTCTAGGAAATTTGAAAGAAATGTTATGGCCAA
This sequence comes from Wurfbainia villosa, assembly GCA_025175895.1. NCBI lineage: Eukaryota > Viridiplantae > Streptophyta > Magnoliopsida > Zingiberales > Zingiberaceae > Wurfbainia > Wurfbainia villosa. The sequence goes on along the minus strand of JAKLTH010000072.1, from coordinate 4,402,259 downwards.
GTGCTGTAAGGACAAAATCACCATTGTCCACTTATAATAAGTTGTATCTACAGAATCTGAAAGGAATTATCATTAACATTTTTTGTTTTTTTTAGTGCAAGTCAATTGCTCAAGGTTTTAACTGTAATTACTCAAGTTGCATACCAAAGGTTCCTCAGGCATTTAATGATTGCAATGAATTGTTTAAACAACTTTACCAATGCATCCTAACATTGGTTGGGTAACATGTGTTTACTTAGATGGAATATACCTTCGAAAAATATTCAAAAGAAAACACAAATAGAACAATATCCATTCAATTCTATGGGATCAAAGGCATCAGTTTGATATTGTTCTTCTTTGAGATCTCAATCCCTTATTCACCCCCTTCTTTTTACTCTTTTTGGTTTCTAGGCTACACTGTGGGTGCTACTTGTAAGACTATCATATATTCAACATGAGGTAGCCTACCATGACACCACAAGGTGGAATCGTTATTTTCCTTGTTGCTTGTTGCACCTAAGCGTGCACTATCTCTTGTTATCTTTTGCCTCCTTGAGGACGTTGGATAATGTATGTTGCTTGTAACGAGCTAAAGATTTAATCATGGATTTAACCTCTTGCTTTCCAAATTAAAAGAGGTGCATGGTTGGGAATCTTTTACCATTTTGGTCAGCATGTATAATATATTATTGCTAGCAAACTGAAATAAACATTGTATTGGTATGAAGAGATTAGATCATTGGACAATGTTAACTGGTCATGGTGTGGTACCTGGTGGTATCTGTATTGATCGAGAAGAGGACTTCATCTTTAGAAGGGAATGGTGGAGTGGAATAGGGGAAGCTCAACTCCAGAGGGGAAGGGGATGTGCACTCAAGAGATAGAGCAGTAGGCTTTAACTTACGAAGGGGTAGCAGTGAGAAATTTCGGCTTAAAATTAGATAAAGGTTTTCTAATTTTTTTACTGCAGGACTTCTTCCTTAGTACCTTGCATTGCCATAATGGCATTATTGGTGGAGGTTGTTAATTAAGCGGGTTTTTAAAGTTAGGATGGTTTATATGCCATTTTTTTTTGTTAAACTAAACAAATTAATCAAAAAACAATGGTTAAACCTATTACAGGATGACTTATTAGTTTATACTATTTAAACAATAATATAATACTATCTATAATTTTTAGTTAGTATTTATAAATTGTATTTTTTTTTTAAAGTTAGACACATCAATTGAATTACCTTCTCCGGGACTCCCCATTAACGGGAGTTTCGTTAGATTATTCTTTTTTTAAGCACGCAATTGAATTGATTATTAACTTACAACATAAAAATTAGTTTTATTTAAACTGATTTAATATTATTAATGCTATATATTAATTATTACCAACTTTTTTTTAACATTTATATTACTTTATGAATAAGTTATTAATATGTGGTAATATATACTGCTATCAACAAATTGTACCTAGTTTTACAAGCAAATACAAGTAGAAGGGAATAAACAAGTTTTGGCATTGAAGCATGCTGACTGCGGTTACAATACAATATCAGAAACATCATTGCAATTGGAAACTAATATGCATAACATGAAATTACATTATAAACCTTGACGAGGATATTCTTTGAGAATGTAACTACAAAGTCCCAACTTGAGATTCAATATCTTTTTTATTGTTAGCGAACTCTTTTGAAGACTTTCTCCATCTTCTTATATTGATTCAACTTTTTTTAATTGCTATCCTTGTACAGGTGTGAGTGTTTTGCTTTTGCTCCATATAAATCTCCATGCGCATCTGTTTAAATGGATCAAAAGAAAGATCCCCATCCCATGTTCCTTCATTACTTGACATACTCATGTTTTTGTATGAGCCTTCTTTCTTGACATTGAAAGTATGGTAATCAATACTGAATGGTTAACTTCAATGCTCAGATTCTCTTGTTGCGCTCTCTGAAATCTGGAGAGAAATCTACAATAAATCCATTATAACACCATTAAATTTTTATAATTATTAACATGTAAATTTCTTAATTTATCAAGGCTGTAGGTTATGTTAATGGGCCAGAAGTTGTCAGTTTACCTTTACACACGTCAATTTACATCTCTTGTGAGAAATCCTTAAAAACCTGGAACTGTTTGTTGCATTTTGACTTTGTTGCTATCTGTTTTATTTAGCACCTTAGTTAAATTAAAAGCTCACAACACGTTACTTTAAGCAGTTTATAAATATATTCAACAATAATTTTTCATTTAAATTTAAATTTTAGAAATTTAATTTGCCTGTTTCTCAGAATTTTAAATTCACCACTTATTTCTGTTTGTCATAGAAGTTCTTACTTCTGAAGGTTTATTTGCTTGACGTCCATCATCAAATATAATTTAATGCATGGTACCTTGAGTGCTTCTATATTTATTTGCACATGTGGTGATTATTATTTGCACGTGTATAATGAATCTATTAATGATGAAAAATATGATTTGAGCATCTCCACCTTTTCTTGTGTAACTAGGTGTTACAAGTTTCTCAAAAGAGTTGGAGATTTAGGCTAAGATGCATGTTACTGAGGTTTGATCTAATTTGAACAACTAGTTAGACTATTTTGTGTAAATTATACAAAGTTGAAGGAAAGAAAGAACCAATTTTGATAATGTAACAATGTACATTCCCATAACAAGCTAATTAGATATTCATACACACAAATGTGTGTTGCTATGATTACAGATGTAAGTGATGTAAAGAAGCCTTTAGAAAGTAACTTACGAGCAAGGTATTAAATGTGGTGGCATTTTGGCAGAAACATCTTTTTCTGCCAGCTGACTGAATGCAGCATAGACTTGACATAAGACCAAAAGATCCTCTTCTTGTTATCTTGGACAATGCTTCTTTTATTCTTTGAGATGTGACTTCTTCGTTCGAGATGTTGTTGGGACTTTTTTCTCACTTCATGATGTGATGCTTCATCACTCAAATGTAGGTAGTGATAACACCTCTTCTTCTCAAAGATGTAGGCAACGGACAAACACATGCCCTTTTCTTCGTTCCTTGAAGACATGGACAATGAGCAGCATTTTTTGTTCCTTCTTTTAGATGCGGCAGCACTGTTGTAGCAACACCTAAAGACATGTGACAATGATAATAAGTTTCTCCTCCTCTTCTGCTTCTTATTTTTCCTCCCCACTCCATTTCGGATTAGTGCTACTTGACGCAACCTTGGTACTCCAACATCACCAACACCATCACACTTGGCTTAGGACAACCCCAAAATTGGAACAAAATTTTAAACCTTGCTTACGTGTTTAAAAACATTAATCTATTCATATTTGAAGTGAGAAGATTCAGGAAGAGTATGCTTGACTAATTCACACAAGTGAGAACTAAAAGATGCGTGTGCATGGGTAAATGTTTTTATTCAAGTGCTCAAGGAAATCCAAAGTTCATCTATTAAAAAAGGAATTATCATCAACAAAACTTTTGAAAAGGTGACAGCTGGTTCCTTGAGATAGAATATGAGTGACTTTGATTACTAATTCAATTTCGAAGTTGAAAAATATATTGGGAAAGTCATTGATTTTGAATGTAGAAAATTATATTTGCATATTGGCATAAGGTACTTTGCTAACTTAAAGGGTAGTTATAAATCACAATAGGCCTGTAGGGATCATCATACTGTTAATAAAATACTGGAGGTTAGCATAAATAAACAGCTTGCTGTTGTACTTCATTTTGGTTACTTAGGACCAGGTTTGTTTTACCCTTCTTTTGAATGCTTTATAAACCTGACAATAGTGGAGCGAAGGTGTTGCATTTATTTCTTGCTTTGTGAAGTTCAGTTACTTAGTACTCCTCATTTCCAGTCTGATGCTCAATTCTATTGTTTTTCTGTCCAGAACCCCCATCTTCTTCTTTCTAGTCCTCACTTCACTGTTGGCCAAAGCCCGACTTGTAATTTGTGGTTAAAGGATCCATCTGTCAGTAAAACTCTTTGCAGATTGAGACATTCCCAGGTACAAATGGGGTTATTAAAATTGGTAAACAGATATTTTGAGTCGAAAGATTCATTGTATTTATTCCTTTATTATTATTTTTATTATTATAACATCAGCTTGGAGGTTCATCAGTAGCAATGCTTGAAATAGTAGGAAGGAAAGGAATTGTGCAGGTAAATGGAAAATTTTTTGAGAGAAACTCAAATGTTGTTCTCATGGGAGGGGATGAATTGATTTTTAGTGCTTCAGGGAAACATGCTTATGTATCCTTTATGAAAATTTCTAAATACACTTGCTCAAGAGCAAATAGTAGACTTCTGCTGCTCATTTTTTTATTTCTGGTGTTGCGAGAGAAAATTTCTTATCTGTAGGCAGATATTTCAGCTACTTAAGAACAATAATTCAGCTGTATCAGTGCCTTCTCCACTTGATATTTCGGAACCAAAGGTTCTCTCTGCAAAAGAAGTACAAGTTGAGACCAGGTCAGGAGATCCATCAGCAGTTGCTGGAGCATCAATACTGGCATCCCTTTCTAATAACATAAAAGATCTGCCTGATACACCATCATCACCTATTGATGAGAATGTTCATGAAGGTTTAGAAAAGCCTGCCTTGGATTCTGTGTGTGATGCATCAGAAGATTGCAATCCAGATCTTGAGAAGGGCTCTGATATTCTAAAGGAAACCTCTGAAAATGATGGTGGTGCTGAGTTTCCAACTGATAATCCTGATGCAGTCTTATCTTCTGATCTTGTTGGAGATGAGGTCATGCAACTTGATAGTATTGGTCCTGATGTGCATCATGACGATGAAATTGGGAAGGTTTCTTCTATAAACTATGAAACACGGCCCTCTTTAAGAATGCTTGCAGGATCCCCTACATCTGATCTGGATTTGACTGTAAATGCTTATAAACCATTTGAGGATCATAGGGATTTCCTCAAAGATCTGGAATCAACAACTTTTGTTCCTTCTAGTAGATGCCAAGCTTTTAAACATGGTTTGAAACAAGCAATACTTAATCAAAGTGATATTCAAGTTTCATTTGAGAAGTTTCCCTACTATTTGAGGTGAGATATCGTGTTCATGACTTTGCATATTGCTTACCTAATTTTTGGTTATTTGTATTATTCTTTGGTTTTCCATTTTCTGACAATTATTGTAGATTTCCTGATCTTAATTTTATTTACTTTTATATTTATTTATTCTGAAGAAATTAAGCAAAGAGCCAACATATCAATCCCTTTCTCATACTTGTCCTCAATGGTATTCAGAAATATGGTCGGTTTGCACATGTTGGTATAGATTGAATCCCGACTATGGTGTCGGTTTCTGCATCATCTTTATTTGAAAGTATCTGCATTATCTAGGTTGAGTAATGCATGAATTGAAATTAGAAAATACTCATCTTCATTAGCTTGTGTTTAATGCTTGTTACTTGATCGTGTGTATGAGTATTTAATATGAGCATAGATCTAGTTGTCTAACATATACGTCTAGTCATAAGGCTATCAATGTCCAACTAAGAGTCTGCATTAAGAGATAATTATCACGATCATATAATCGATGATGCATGTCATAAATGACATGATTCTTACATACAAATCAGAAGTGAAAAAACCATGACAATGCACTTTGATTTAATACATTTTATTAAGAAAGATAATTCGTTAAAGGTTGAATTTAACCCATAAGAATTTAAATTAAACCCAAATACCCAATTTACTAAAAATTAAATCAAATTTATTATAAAAGAAGAAAATTGATGAATTTTATATTAGACTGTAGAAATAAAATGGTTAAATAGAGTGAAATATCATATTATGGGTTGATCACAATGATTTTTCTACGCCAAAAACATTTGATGAACAAGATTTGTATTACTTATTTCATTTCAATTCTTAATGAAATAAAATAAATAATAATTTGTACATTATCATCAATGTTAATTTGTATACATTTGTTATGAATCAACAAACAAGTTCTGTTCCATATATTTTATTATGTTATTATATGAAATTATTATATTGTTTTATATACTTTTATCTATCAAAATTATCCTAAATCAATTGGATTATTTTAAACATATTTTATATCTATTATCGGAACCTTAAGTTTCATGGTTCAATAAGATTCACCAGTCAATAATTCACCAAAACGATTTGCTAGCAAATTTGATAATCTTGATTAAGAGTGTTGGGATGTTTGACATGGATGCCATGGGGATACACTAAGCCCTTGTTTACACAAATGGAAAGAAATCAATTCCATAGGTTCTTGCGGTTCTTAGTATAGTATTCAATCAATTCTATGGATTAGCATGGTTCCCAAGCACAGTCCATACTCCTGCCGTTGTTTGCCTTGAGTTGAATGTGAGTTCTTATAAGTGGAAATGGAATCTACAAAATTGTGGGGCATGTATGGGAAGGAATAAGGAATGTGCTTGGGAACTGTGTCATTCCATGGAATTGTTCACTTCTGTCAGTGTAAATACAACAAAGAGTCTGAGTACCAGAGTATTTGATAGTATCTACAAATTGATGAATTATTCAAATTGGAATCTTTAAAAACATTATAGAGTACAGATTTGACGATTGGTGACCAAGAAATATCTATAATGAAGTTCCATTTTGAATTGGTCTGTAAACTTGAAGGATGCTTGTTTCTTTAAGTTTGTAAACTTAAAAAGCTTCACTAATATTTTATGTGGTAGTTGTTTGAGAAATCTCTATGGCATTCAATGGTAACTTGTGCTGTGAGGTTCAATAATGTTTGTAGTTAAATAGCCATCACAACACTGATTAGTGGATCTCATCTTTTTTTTTTTCTTCCATCAAGTATAACATTGATGCATGACCAACATAATGTTTTCACTTGAAACTCAAAGGATTTGCATGTTTTATGTTTTAATTTTTTTTATTCTTTGAGAAATCTCAAGAAGGCATCCACTTGAAATAAGTTTTGGTTTGATTCATAGTTTGAAATCTTGTACCGTGTTGAACAATACAGTCGAAATGTATTATGTCAATAAATTTTTGAATTTGATACTACCCAGCATAAATAATATATTTTGTGTTGTTGTCTTAATCATGTTGATTAGTATTGTGTTATATTGACATTCGACATATCTTGACATGCTATAAAACGTGCTAAGATAAATAAAATAATATTTGTTACATCTTTTATAGCTTGACTGTACAACAAAATGTCAAAGTTATACCATTGAAGGAAGAACACCTAAGTTAGGGACACTGATACGTTTTCTTTTTTTTTTCATCTAATTCCTCCCTCCTAAATTCTTCACCAGCACCATACGTCCGATTTGGTATTGAAACAATATCGTTCTAGTCAAAACTTAAAATCTCAGCATGACTTGAGATTTTGAACCATGGTTTGTTTAGGCTAATTTTTAGAAAACTTACCCAACCTAGCGGAAGAAACTACCAAACTGATTGTCATAAATAAGGACAAATAACTGTTAGTATCAATCAAACTGTTATGCTGATTCTGCTTACCAAACTGTTTATCCTTTGTTATTGTCACTTGCCTAGTAAGACAAAAAGAAAGTTGCATGATGTATTGATGTGCTCTCTTCTCTATATTAAAGAACTTTCATCTCAAATATAGATGTTGTCTATTATATTTTTTTGTGTTAATTTATGTAAAAAGTCTTCATAATCTGATGTACTGCTTGTCAGAGATTGCCCTTTGGTTTACTGCTTCAAATTTCTAAGTTTAATTGAATTAAATAGCACAACCATTGCTCCACACATGCAGACAATATAAGACTGTATGCTGTCCCTTTTCCTTCAAAAATCTTGCTGGAATGATCCTTCATTATCTTTTTCTTTTTGACATTCAGTGAGAACCTGAAAAAAATTCTCATGACTTGTGCATTGATTCATCTGGAACGCAAGGAATTCGTAAAGTACACTGCAGATATTTCATCAGTCAATAATCGGATTCTATTATCTGGCCCAACAGGTGTGATTGAAATTGTTAATTTTCAAGAGTAGAAACTGATTTTTGCACTCAATAATCTAAGAAAACATAAGATGTGTTTATCTAACTCTCTAGGATCTGAAATATACCAAGAAACTTTAATAAAGGCCCTTGCCAAACAGTTTGCTGCAAGACTGCTCATTATTGATTCTCTTCTGTTACCCACTGTAAGTTTTTCTATGTTCGAATATTTTTTTAAAATAAATAATCTCTTACAATTGGTTATTTATTATGCACTTAGCATGGGAAATTGAATATTTTATCAACATGATGATAATACTTAAAATTATCAGTAATCTTTTGTGGGAACATGAAAATGATTGATTACAGGGATCATCTTCGAAGGACTCAGAAACATTAAAAGAGAGTGTGAGAATGGATAAACAAGGCATTTTTTGTAAGCACCGTACTTCTCTTATTGATAATGTACAACTGAGAAAACCAGCTTCCAGTGTGGAAGCTGATATTGTGGGGGCATCTTTAAATTCACAATCTCTTCCAAAGCAAGAGATATCTACTGCAACGTCAAAGAACTACACATTCAAAGAAGGTTAGCCGTGTTCTAGTTTGTCTACTTATATTGTTGAAGTTGCTTTTATAGTTTATGTTGGTTGTAAGCTTAATAAAACAGTATCTTGATTTTGCACAGGTGATAGGGTGAAATATGTTGGCTCATTTCCTTCATCAGGCTTTCCTATTCAGGCACCTCAAAGGTATAATACTGTTTTGAAGTATTATGTTCCATTTTTTTTTTTACTTTATCTTATTTTCCAGTTTTTTTTTCATTGCGAACTATTAAACTTGATATCCTCTAGTGAGGATATAAAGGTTTTCTTCCTTGCTAAGGTGTCACTCATAATGCTGACTTGTTATCATGGTAGTGTATATCTGTGTTCTGATAGCAGAGGAAATTTGTTACTGGAGACACCTCCATAAACTGAACTATTATATTCCTAAATGGAAGGTTAAATGCTGGCACTATGACTTTGTTCTGTATGCAGACTTGCACTTGTTATGTGCCTGCAATTTTTCTACTTTTTGGATTTTTTTCATATAATATTTTCTAATGTGGAATCTACTTTACACAAACCTGGCTTTGCTTGATTTTAGAGTATTTACTTGGCTTATTTTTGTTAGTTGTTACACTTCTCATGTATGAATAGGAATACAATTCTCTTATTTGATACAGTCATGTACATAGAGTGGCAGAGGCGTTTGATTGATGCTATTATTACATGATTTTAGGGTATTGATTTGGCTCATTGCAAGGTTCAAAATGTTGGTCCACGTTAGTTGGCATGGGCAAATCATTGCATTCCACCTGTGGAACAAAACTGAAACGTGATTAGTACAAATATACACAATACCTACCTTGTGTTTTTCGGCTTATCTACCTAAATTCATTGTGTTAACCCATCAACTCGTTGAACTTATTCCCTATTCTAATATTTAAAATAAGAGGAAGCCTTTCCTTTATTCCGACTCTATTGTTCAAAGCGGCGTACCTCTTTGTTTTAACAACATAAGCTGAGCCTGCCCTCATTGATGCCACCGGCACTATTGTTTCATTATGTACAAAGACCTAAATGCCGATGAGAAAGGAACTTTAAACATTGGTTGCTAGTTGTTAAACATTCCATTTTATGAATATAGCGTGGTACTTATATACCATATAAATACTTTCATATAATATAATACTATTTATAGTAATTACACACACACACACACACACACACACACACACACACACAAACACAAATCTTATGTTGGGCACCTTACGCCGCATGACTCGTGTGCGATAACGGGAATGCACAGTAACTTCCATCATGCCCGAGTACCCATTTCTCACGCCCGACTGGGAAATACGCAATAATTTCCCCGTTAGAGTTTCTCTCCGCCCTTTGCCGATTGGCATCGTTGTCGAGCGGTCGGATTCCGACTTTGATTTGGCCAGAATTCGACTGCGGTCCGACCGGAATTCGGCCGTGCGACTGCGGTCCGGTCGGAATCCGACTGCCAGCGCCGCGACTGCAATTGTGGCCGATTCCAGCTGCAAATTGGCCGCGATTCGGTCGGACTCTTGTCCCGATCGAATTGTGGCCGGATTTCGGCTGCGGTCCGATCGAAATTCGGCCGGAATTCGACCGTGGTTCGGTCGGCCGGAGTGGCGGTAGCGACGTCAACGGCTGAGACTACCATTTTTTCTCCCTTGTAAACAGCAGATCAAGAGGCCAAGTGTTGATGGGTAACTTATAACCTACTTTGCAAAGGAAACATGGTTTGAAATTACGTACCATGTTGAGTAGTGAAACGGTTGAAATGTATTATTTTGGTAAATTACCGAAATTTGATACCACTTGGCATAAACAATGTGTTCATCCTATCTTCATCTCCTTCGTTCAACTTCCAATTTTCACCAGCATCATTAATCGGAATGTTGGTATAATACCGAAAGAGTCATTTTAATTAACGTCTGAACAAAGCTTGTGATTACCTTGGAAGGAAATAGTTTTTATGTATTTTTATTATGGTTTTCTTTTATTGTTTCTTCCGACTCTTAATATATTGGTTGCTTCTGTCATGCCAGACTCATTGGCTGTCTTTTCATATGCAGGGGACCAAATTATGGATACCGTGGGAAAGTACTTCTTGCTTTTGAAGAAAATGGATCCTCTAAAGTTGGAGTCAGATTTGACAAACAAATTCCAGAGGGTAATGATCTTGGGGGTTTATGTGAAGAAGATCATGGATTCTTTTGCGCTGGTGATTCTCAATCGACCTTGCTGTTTTGTTTTTGTTTTCTTAGTTGTTTATAATTACTAGTTTTTTCTTTCTCAATTAACTCTGCCTTTTATACAGCTGATTTACTTCGCCCAGACTTCTCCGGGAGTGAGGATTTTGAAAAACTTGCAATCAATGAATTGTTAGAGGTATGCTATTTTGTTCTTATCCTTTGCATATTGATATACAGTTGGCATGCATTTAGGATGTTCCTCACTAATCTAATCTTTTTTCAGGTTGTGACAGAAGAAAGTAAAAATGGCCCTTTGATTGTTTTTCTCAAAGATATTGAGAAATCTATTTCTGGAGTTACTGATTCATATATGACAATGAAAAACAAGCTTGAGTTGATGCCGCAAGGTATTCTTATAATTGGGTCACATTCACAGGTTGACAACCGCAAAGAAAAGGTAATGACCTTCTTTAACAGGTTTTACCTTCTGAACAATTGTCTCAATTTTCTTTCCTTTGTCTTCTATAATTGTCATGTGACAAAGTACTTTATGCAGTCACATCCTGGTGGGCTTCTTTTTACAAAATTTGGGAGTAACCAGACGGCCTTGCTTGACTTGGCTTTCCCGGTACTCTTAATTACTTTCACTTGCTTGCAATACTGTTCGATTTTTTTTTTAATGAGTTTGAATTTGTCTTATCATTTTTATGCTTCATAGTCCATGCTTTTGATGCTATCATCAAATTGCTTCATTGATGTGGAATTGAGCTTCAAGCAGTGAGTAAAGCACATTTTGAACAGGGATACTTTTTCATTGTCTATTATTCTTTATTCCATAGAAAGGATGATGATTGACTTTTGATACATCAACCTAGGGCATGTAAGGTCCAGGGGGAATGGATTCATTTAATCTCAGTCTTTGGTCTTCTCTAATTTCATCCCACCATCCCTCCATATTAATAAACCTTCTAAGCTAGACATGTAACTTTATTGAGAGGAGAAGAGCTTGGTCTAAAGTCAAATATATGTGCTTTGACCACCTATCTGTAACTCTGAAGGACCTCCAGTGCCTTGAACAATAGCTTCAGTTGGTGGTGCACAATTAACAATTTCATTACTTGAAGCACACAACCTGGATTGCTTTCTCTTCTTTTTTTTTCTTCAATTTTTTAATCTGCCAATGGGAAGGGGAGCTTTGGCACAACCGTAAAGTTGATGCCTTGTGATCTAGAGGTCACGGGTTCGAATCTCAGAAACAACCTCGTGCAAAGCAAGGTAAGACTGTATACAATGGATCCTTCCTCGGGACCCCGCATGGCGGGAGCTTCGTGCACCGGACTGCCTTTTTACTTTTTTAAGTGAAACTGGATGCTTCTTTTGGAGGATGTAAGATTTAGTTTTTGTTGTTCCTTCAGAAGTGTTGGGTTTGGTGTGATGAACTGTCTTTGTTGTACAATCATACCCTCCTAATAATATATGGCATGGCTTGCCACTTTTTGTTTTATTATTTGCGACCTGCCAATCTCCTAGTGTTCTAATTGTTGAATTATGACTACCTATGTTGAAGTTTCTCATTGAACTCAGTCGAACCAATTCCTATAGACAAACTATTGTTGAACTCAGATGTGTGCTCGTCAACTGTCATCCTTTTTAAGTGTTGGAACTTCTCTGACAATTGCATGCTTGTCACAACTATTCCCTCGAATTTTCCTTTCGATGTTCATAATTGTTAATCTTGCCCTAGCCTTCTTAAGATGGTTGCTCCTCGAGGCTTTTTGCTGATTGAAGTGTTCCTACTTTCAGTTAGCTTCACATTTTTTTTTTAAAAAATCTCTCCCTGCATGTTACCATTCGAACGAGTCACTACATTTACTTCTTATGACATCTTCTACATTTGTTTTCCTATGAAAATATGCTACTTACATTTAGATTCCACTTCCATTGAGATTCATGGTACTAACTAGCAGATCTTTCTTTATGTCAAAATTAGAGGCATGAGCAATGTCAAATCTATGATAATCCCTAAGTTTACATATTGTGAATATATTTCTTTTATCCTTGGATAAGTGCTTCTAAAACTTAAAGGGAAGTTCTACAAAACGGCGATTAGATCTGCTATGTTATATGACGCTGAATATTGGGCTACGACTCGAGCACATGAGCAAAAGATGAGAGTTGCAGAGATGAGGATGTTAAGGTGGATGTGCGAACATACGAGGATGGACAGAATAAGAAATGAGAGCATTAGAGAAAAAGTTAGTGTTGCATCTATTGAAGGAAAACTCCGAGAGACACGTTTAAGGTGGTACGAACATGTACTTAGACGGTCAATAAATGCTCCAGTTAGGCGATGTGAAACGATGACAAATTTACACATCAAACGAAGAAGAGGAAGACCAAAAAAGACTTGGTTAGCAATAATAAAACAAGATAAAATTTATTTAAATATAGATGATAATATAGTAGGGGATAAAGTCCAATGACGTAGAAGGATCTATATAGTCGACCCCACTTAGTGGGATAAGACTTTGTTGTTGTTGTTGTTGTATTTCTTTTATCCTTGGATATTTGTCTTTAACCTCCTATATTTGTTGGTATCGGATATGTTGATAATGCTTGTCACTTTACTCGCACATTGTGCTTGAGAATTAGTTAGGGATCAATTGTACTACTTGTTATTGCATGGCCAAATTTGCTATTTGGGGTTCTTCCATGAGTAATAGACACGTTGTGTAAGCAACAATATTCCTTGCCAATCTGACCTTGCCCTCTTGTTTCGCAATTAAATGCTATGCTCACAAGTTATAAGAATTATCCTAATCTTGTGAGCGATGAGAGTACGAAAACTCCATCCATCTTGTCACTTGAGGAGAATGTAATATTGTTGAGTAGATCACTCTTCATTCTTCACATTGAGACGAGTAATGCAAGAGTTGGAGAAATGGTGCATCCATATCTTATACGGTTATACCTATGTTTTTTTTAGTTCAGATGTTACAATGATCGATACTCACATATAATAAATCCTTCTCTGAGACCCTGCATTAACGAGAGCTTCATGCACTGGGCTGTTTTTTTTTTATTCCTAATTCTCATCTGCATATTCAGAGGTAAACAAATGAAGTGGAAGCAAAATCTTGGGTCAAAACTCATTTGAATTTATCATCGCATTCTCATATGTGCACTTTCTTGGAGGAATAATAGACTGCTCGTTTTTTCTCTTGATATTAACAACCTATGATTATCATAAGAGTGGATACTAAAAGGCTAGTACCTTTTTTTCTTTATAATTACCTCATATTTGCAAATTTGGGGTTTTGGCATTTAGCCTCAATTTGAAGTGGAGTTATCTTTTGGATATTAGATAAAATCAATTAAAATCTCTTTTGAAAATTTTGATTGACTTCAGTCTAGGGGCCTTACTTGATCAACCTGATTGATCCTTGTGTCTCATAGTTCTATTTGTCCTTGACCCATTTGCCTTTCTTAATCTGCCCACCTAGCCCAATCAACCCCCTCAGCCTGGTTTTTACTCCTAGCTCGCTCGACCCATTTGAGCCACCTGCCTTGATTGGTCGAGCCTGACACATTTAGCCTACTTGCCCTTGCCGTCCCACTTGGTTTGCCTGATCTGCTGATTAGCGCCACTTGACAAGCTCAGCACACTTAGCACGCTTGCTCAACATGACCAATCAACTTAATCCGCCTACTTAATTCACTCATTTTATTTGTCTTGATTTAAATTTTGGGATATCATATTTAATGAGGTGGAATGAAGCTTTCCTATCATAAAGCAAATTGATGACTCATTCTGTAGATCCTAAATTATCCATCCTAGTTGTTTGTAATAGAAGCATTGATGGAACAAACTATTTCAATTCTATTCCATTCATGCATACCAAACATGGCCTAGGTTCTTTGGACTATCTAGAAATGTTGCTTTATAGAATGACTTTTCACATCTTTTTTTTTTTTTATATAGGATCAGTTTTTCATACTGGTCCATCTATTCATGGCCCTGTAAATTTCTTAGTCAACCTTTTTGTCACTGATGTGTGCTTCATCATATTATGTTTGGCACCTCAATAGTTCTGTAGTTTATCAACAATTTTATATTTTTTAGTTACATTTGGACATTCATGTAAATGTTATCTTGTTGGGGTAGTTACATTTGCCTCCAAGCATAGTTTAAAATCTTGAGCTGTACCGAGTTGTACGGGCAAAATTTGTCATTCCTCCAAGCATTGGTACAACACCGATATCGTGGAGTCACGACAACCTCTGCGGAGTTGCAATAATCGCTGTGGGGTTGCGGAGGTTGCCATGGGGTCGCGAAGGCCGCTGCAGGGTCACAGTGACTGCGGAGGAACATGCATCGCACGAACATTAGAATTTTAATAAAAATTTATGTTAATAATTTCAATCAATTTCTAACTATAGTTCAGATAAAATAAATAAAATCAATCAAAACTTAATAGAATGATCTATTAATCTAAAAATATTCCATAAATTTATTTTAAAGATTATTTATTATGAATAATAATATTTCTATTATTAAATTTTATTTTCTTTTTTTTAATCCTATACAATCAAAATCAATTAAAGTAGTCATGCTATTATAATTAATTTTTTATTATAATTATTTTTTGATGTCTTTTTTATTTTTAATTATTTTTTGTATTTTTAATTTTTTTAATATTTAATTTTTTTTTTACTTTTAATTAATATATTTTATAATTAAAAAATACCGAAACTATATCGGCACAACACAATACCATACCGAAACTGTATCATTCCTGACGCGGACCGAAACATCGGCACCACTCGAAATTTTAAACCGTGCTTCCAAGTAATAAAAACTGAAATAAAGTTGCAGTTTAATTATATGTGTTCCATAATCTTTCATCCTGGAATGGCTAGGACAACTTTGGGAGACTGCACGAAAGAAGCAAGGAGATTCCTAAGTCGATGAAACAGCTCTCCAGACTTTTCCCCAACAAAGTCACAATTCAACTTCCACAGGTTTAATTTGGCATCTCATATTTGTATCCCCCCTTTATTTTTATAAGAATTGTCTTTGTTTAAATACTACAATTTCTGTCAGGATGAAACCCAATTGTCAGAATGGAAACTACAGTTGGATCGTGATGTTGAAACTCTTAAAGCCAAGTCTAACATGCTGAGCATACGATCTGTAAGTCTAATCTTTTCTTAGGAACTCAAAGTGCTGAGCCATGTTGCCATGTTTTGGACTTTACCTTTTGTTTCTAAGAAATCAACATATGGCACTCTCACTTGTGAGTTTTTTGTTTTAGTCTTATTTGTCTTAGCTGTTTAAATTTCTCTTTGAACCTTAGATGAAGGTACTGAAGTAAACTGCTACAGTTTTGATATTAGGAAATATTAATTTCAATTCAGGTCCAAGCTTTGGCACATAGACATTGATTTTCCTTATGTTGGTTTCACGTTTTAGCAAATATCATATTGCCAATATGCTAATAGGCAATATGCAGGG
This sequence comes from Wurfbainia villosa, assembly GCA_025175895.1. Lineage (NCBI taxonomy): Eukaryota > Viridiplantae > Streptophyta > Magnoliopsida > Zingiberales > Zingiberaceae > Wurfbainia > Wurfbainia villosa. The sequence continues at coordinate 4,386,045 of JAKLTH010000072.1, read as the reverse complement.
TAAAATTCATGAAAAAAAAATCATTTTCCTACTGGGTGCAAAACACATAACATAACTTGGTTGGTGGGTTAACATTTCTAGATTTTGTTGATGTTGCTTAGTCATCTTCGCATTATTAAAATCTGCATTTCATTTTCAAATTAATCAGGAGTCTTTTTGAAGTTTAAGTAGTAGTTGGGCTTTTAATTTGTTTACCATTTTTATTTATTTTTAACTTAACTAATAGATGACAATCCTCTTATTATCTGTTCTAAGTAGGAGCTTACCTTTTAATTTCCTTTTTGCTCGATGCTTTGTCTGTTCTATCTTTTTTAGCAAGATGCCAATCATGGTTTTATTATTAAAATTGAGCTTTAGCAGATATTTGTTACGTTAATCAAAAGATGATATGGTATTCATAGTATTATAATAAATAATGAGCTTTTGCTGATCTATTCATTGTTATATATCTTTAATATATATGCTCCGAACAAAATAACTATTGACTAAACCAACAACTGGGAATGAGTTCTAGTACTCCTCAAGATTTAGGATAGAGAGTGATTGTGCCTAGCTTATCATACTATAGGACAGGTCCCTTTGAGATGCTTGACGCTGACAAGCAGTGTATTTCTCAATTTCTGGATGAGGGAGAGGAAGCCACTGGACCCAGCTTAACTGTGCAGAAAGGTGGGTCATTCAACTGGTGGAGGATGTAAGCGTCATAGTGAGCTGGTGGTCTTGGCTTTGGTTTGACAAGTCCATAGAGTGGGTCCATGTGGTCAGCATCTCGTTTTCACTTGGTGGTGTTGTGGCCTCTGCATATTTAGCAGAGAGCTTGCTGTAAACTGGTCTTTTTCAGAGTAGACTGCTAGTGGAGGCTGATGCAGTGTGTCACTAAAGATTGTTCTGCAAATCACGCGTACAATGCTTTATGTGGCAAGGGTATCTGGGATGACAATGATGTTCTACTAGAGAGGGTGTTAGAGTTGGGATATCTAGAAGACCCTGTTGGATAGAAAGAAGACAAGTACAATAACAACAACAACAACCAAGTCTTATCCCACTAGATGGGGTTGGAGAAAGAAGACAGGTAGTGGCAGGAAAAAGAGTATTTAAGACCTCAAGGAGGAGAGGATGCAATCTGTTTTCCCATGCTCAGGGCTTCCCACTCGAACAGGGGAATAAAGAAGAGACTCTGAACAGAATTCCTTAAATCTCATTTATCTCTTACACCAAGTTTAGTGGGAAAAAATTAATTATATTTAATAAAAAAACAGATAGTAACATACATATATTTTAGGACATCCAATACTCCTAATGAACAAGCAATGTGATGCTTAATAATTTATTCTAACATGTATAATCATGGGTTAAAATCTCAATCTGTGCCGTACAGTATGGGCAAAATTTACAGTTCCGCTCGGTACCGGCACCAACATTGACACCGTGTGGCGCCATGACAATTCCACAAGGTCACAGATTCACATGGTTGTGGAGGCTATTGCGATCCAGTGGCGATATGCACGGGGTCATGAAGATTGCTGCGATCCCATGTTGACCTTTGTGGGGTCGCAAGGGTGCCGCAATACCCACGACAACTCTGTGAGATTGCTATATGACCTTTGCGGAATCGTGACACCCCCACAACTCTACAAAGATCGTGGTGGGATCGTCGTGCCCCCGTGACCTCGTGGATGCACCATGTTTTTTTTTTCCTTTTTCTTCTTTTTTTAAAATTATTTTTGTAATTTTTATTTTTATTAATATATTTTATATTTAAAAAATACTGAAACTGTATCGGCATGACTCAATATAGTACTTGTTAGAATATTATAGATATTACTAGGGATAATTTATTATCCCTAAATATCATTAGGAATAATTATTTCCTAGGATAGAATTTGATTTATTCCTAGGATAGGGTTTGATTTATTCTGTTGAATAGGCCCTAATCTTGTATATAAATAGGGCTTCTTTCATGTAATTTAGGTATTCCTATGTTACGAAATAACATGGTATCAGAGCATTAGGTTTTCCACCTTTTTCGATTTTCCTCTGCTTCTCCCTTTCACGTCGCGATATCTTTCCTCGCGACGCAGTTTTGCGAGCACGCTTCTGGCCGCATCTTCCTCTACGCAGTCGCCTTCGTGGACTTCGTCCTGGTCATCTGTTCGCGTCCGATCCTCCTCTTCCGGATCGCTCTCTTCCTCTCGCATCCAGCCGAGCGATCCCCTCCCACCCTCAACGCGAGTAGTGAGCGATCTCTTACCGAGAGGCCCCGAGTTTCTCTCTTTTTCCCTGCGATTCTTCTTTCGCTGAATCGGTCATTTCCCCTTCTTCGCTGGTGCTCGATCCTCCTTCGGACCTGGATTTTCCCTCTTCCACGACGTTTCTCTGCTCGCTGCTCACACGAACCGCCGCCGCCGCCCCGTTTCTTTGAGCGTGGAAGCCCCCTCGACATGCCGCCATGGCGCCGCCGAGCTAGCTGCCGCTCGTTCTTCCTCCGGTCCTCGCCAACCTCCTCGCGATCTCCCTCCATTCATCACGCCGCCGCCGCAGCCACGGCTTCCGTCCGTCTCAGCCGCCGCACGCTGACAGGTTCATCGCCGCTGCCGCTTCATCGCTTTGCCGTCTGGCTGCTGCACATCGGGCCACACGGTACGCCATTCGGATGATATCTTCCGATTGCGATCGGATCAATACTGCGACTACCTCCAAGACTTCGATTTTACCAATCACGTGACGGCACCACTCTCGTCTGAGCTCTTAGATGATAAGAACTACTCCTCTTGGGCCTCTTACATTGAGCTTTGGTTTGTTGGACAGGGTTATGAAACACATCTCACACAAACTGAAGAGGATATTCAAGTGGCCGATCGTCCTTTATGGAGAAAGGTTGATGCTCAGTTGTGTTGCATTATCCAAGCCATCATCCATCCATCTCTCCGGGATGTCTTCCGAACTCATAAAACCTGCAAGGATGTTTGGATACAAGCTCAACAACTTTTTGCGAACACTTCTCGGCGACTCTATCAAGTTTGCGGTGACCTCATGACCATCCTTAATGCCCATCAGATCAAGGAGTCTCTGTCAACTTATTTGGGATCAGTCTCTAGCCTTCTGTGTGAGTTCAATGACCTGCTCCCACCTGTGGCCACTCCTGTTGTAGAGCTTGAAAATCGGAAGAAATTTTTTATGTCTCTGGCGTTATATGGTTTGCCCTCAGATTACTCTCATGTTTGTGATCAGATCCTGGGCAACCCTATAGAGGCCACCATGGACTCTACCTGGGCGACTCTCCTCTGTGTCCCTACCAAAGTCTTGACATTACCATCTTCCGTTCCGGTTGACTCTTCAGCATTGGTCTCTGGAAACAACAATAAACCTCCACCGCGTAAGAATGACAAAGGGCGTCCTTGGTGTAATCATTGTCACCGACCAAGACATACGATTGATAAATGTTGGAGTCTCCATGGTCGACCTTCTCGTACTGCTCAGATCGCCCAGAGTTCTGTCACGTCTTTAGCTTCCAGTTCACAGTTGACACCATCTCCAACTCCACCGCCTCAGTTGACACCAGCTCCAACTCCACCGCCTTCCTATGATGACTTTCTGAGGTGGTATGAGGATCGACGGGAGTCTAATTCCCTTGCTGCCATTACACAAGCTGGTAATTCCTTTGCTGACATATCTCGCTCTTCGGGTCCTTGGGTACTTGACTCTGGGGCCACCGATCATATCACTGGTAATAGATCTCTTTTTTCCTCACTATCTACTTTTGGTTATTTACCCTTTGTCACAATGGCAAATGGTTCTCAAACTCAGTCCCAAGGTGTTGGTATTGTTCATTCTTCTCCATCTCTTCCCATTCAGAATGTTCTTTTTGTTCCCGGAGCTCCCTTTAATTTATTATCAATAAAGCAGCTCACTCGGTCTCTTGATTGTGTCATCTCATTTATTAAATTTTCTGTTTCATTACAGGACCGGAGTACGGGGAGGATGATTGGCTCCGGATATTAGTTTCATGGTCTATATCAACTTCACCAAAACTCTCTTGTTGGTGCAGCGATAGTATCTCTACTTGTTATCCATGCTTAGTTGGGACATCCTGACCTTGATAAGTTAAAACAATTACATCCTAGTCTGTCTCACTTAGAGTCTTTGTCTTGTGAGTCGTGTCAATTAGGCAAGCATGTACGTAGTTTGTTTTCTCCTCGCATTATAAGTCGGGCTACGTCTCCCTTTGCTTTAGTTCATTCCGATATTTAGGGTCCGAGTCGTGTTGCCTCTACATTGGGGACACAATATTTTGTTACTTTTGTAGACGATTTTTCCCGTTGTACTTGGTTATATCTGATGAAGGATCGCTCGGAATTGTTTTCTTCCAATCTTTTTTTAATGAAGTTAAAACACAATTTGGTATCCCTCTATGATCCTTGCAGAATGATAATGCACTATCTACTCCGTTTCAAACCTTCTTGGCATCTCATGGCATATTACATCGAAAGTCTTGTCCTCATACCCCCCAACAGAATAGAGTTGCAGAACGCAAGAATCGCCATCTTCTCGAGACCACCCGGACTCTTCTCCACTCTCACGTTCCTCTTCGTTTTTAGAGTGACGCCGTACTTACTGTATGTTATCTCATCAATCGGATGCCTTCCTCTACTTTACAGGGTCAAATACCTAATCATGTACTTTATCCAAAGCAATCCCTTCATCCTTTACCACCTAGGGTCTTTGGTTTTACATGTTTTGCTCATGCTCTTGATCCTGATATTGATAAACTCTCTCCTCAGTCGCATAAATGTGTTTTCCTTGGGTACCAGTCTCGAGTGCTATTCCCTACTCTCGCTTCAGATTTCATCTCTGCCGATGTCACGTTCTTTGATTCAGTTCTTTTTTTTGGGTCTTCAGAGTCATCGTCTGAATTTTATCCTTCTATGCCTGTATCAGTCTTTGATCCTCCGGAGGATTCTCTATCACCCCCAATCCCAATTCCTCCTCCGTTGCAGGTTTATCAGCGTCGTCCTCGTCTTGCTTTGCTGCCGGCCAACACTGACTCTGCCATAGAATCATCTCTGGAACCAAGTCCTCCGCCCCTTCCTCCGGTCCAGTCTTCTGAGTCTGATATTCCCATTGCCCTTCGGAAAGGTATACGTTCCACTCGTAATCCTTCTCCACATTATGTTTCTTTGAGTTACCATCGTCTTTCTCCTTCCTATTATTCTTGTATTTCCTCTTCGTCATCTGTTTCTCTTCCAAAGACTGTAGGAGATGCATTTGCCCATCCAGGATGGAAACAGGCTATGCTAGATGAAATGAGTGCCTTACAAAGTTGTGGGACTTAGGATCTCGTTCCTCTACCACCAGGAAAGTCAGTTGTTGGTTATCGGTGGGTATATACAGTGAAGGTTGGTCCAGACGGAACGGTTGATCGGCTTAAAGCTCGTCTCGTTGCTAAAGGTTATGCTCAGATCTTCGGATTGGATTATGGGGACATATTTTCTCCTGTTGCCAAGATGTCCTCTATACGCTTATTCATGTCCATTGCTGCAATTCAACACTGGTTTCTTTATCAGTTGGACATCAAGAATGCGTTCTTACATGGTGACCTGTTCGAAGAAGTCTACATGGAGCAACCTCCGTATTTTGTTGCTCAGGGAGAGTCTTCTGGTCTTGTGTGTCGCTTGCGAAAATCTTTATATGGTCTCAAGCAGTCACCCAGAGCATGATTCGGTAGATTCAGTATTGTAATTCAACAGTTCGGCATGACTCGGAGCGAGGCTGACTATGCTGTCTTTTATCGCCACTCATCTACTGGTTGCATCTACCTAGTGGTTTATGTTGATGATATTGTCATCACAGGTAGTGATCATCTCGGGATCTCACAGGTAGTGAATATTCTAGAAGAAACATGAATGTTAAACTCAAAGACAGTTGACAACCCTATGGATCCTAATGTCAAGCTCCTACCAAATCAGGGGAGCCTCTACTAGATCCTGAACGATACAGGCGATTAGTAGGAAGACTAAGTTCTCTTACTGTTACTCGTTCAGATATCTCATTTGCAGTAAGTGTAGTAAGTCAGTTTCTCAATTCTCCGTGTAAAGAACATTGGGATGCTGTGATTCACATTGTTCGATATATCAGAGGCGCTCCAGGAAAGGGTCTTTTGTATAAAGACAAAGGACATACTCGAGTCATAGGATATTCTGATGTAGACTGGGCAGGATCTCCCATTGATAGGAGATCTACTTCTGGTTTTTGTATATTTGTCGGAGATAACCTTGTTTCTTGGAAAAGCAAAAAGCAGAATGTTATGGAAAGATTCAGTGCAAAGTCAGAGTATCGAGCTATGGCCATAGCCAGTCAAGAACTTATATGGCTCAAATAGTTGCTTCAGGAGCTAAGATTTGGAGACGTTACACAAATATCACTTATATGTGATAACCAAGCTGCCATGCATATCGCCTTAAATTCAGTTTTTCATGAGAGGACAAAGCATATCGAAGTTGACTGTCACTTTGTCAGAGAGAAAGTCATATCCAGAGAAATATCTATTAGTTTTGTTAACTCACATGATTAGCTAGCAGATATATTTACCAAGTCACTGAGAGGTCCCCGAATTGACTACATATGTAACAAGCTGGGTGCATATAATTTATATTCTTCAGCTTGAGGGGAGTGTTAGAATATTATAGATATTACTAGGGATAATTTATTATCCCTAAATATCATTAGGAATAATTATTTCCTAGGATAGAATTTGATTTATTTCTAGGATAGGGTTTGATTTATTCTGTTGAATAGACCCTAATCTTGTATATAAATAGAGTTTCTTTCATGTAATTTAGGTATTCCTATGTTATGAAATAACAATACTGAAATTGTATCGTTTCAGTTGAGGATCGAAATTTCAGCACGAATCGAGATTCTAAACCATGTGTATAATATGAAATTGTTGTTACTTAATGTTCCTTGGCTGCTTTTAGTTCCTTCTCTTTCTTCAAGTCAACTATGGTTAGTGGTGATGGATGCCTGGAGTTCTATTATCTCTTTTTTATTCTTTGTATTGGTATTACAAATCTTGGATTAGATGTACTACCATCTTAAGTTTTTCATCTTAAACAGTTCTTGAACCGGTGTAGTTTGGACTGCAATGATCTTGAGACTGTATCAATAAAGGATCAGGCACTTACAAACGAAAGTAAGTTGATTTCTATGGCCTATCAATATTATCAGTACTGTCATTTCTGATGTTTTTAAAAGAAAACATATGTAAATATTTTTGGCAGATGTGGATAGGATAGTTGGTTTTGCTATTAGTCATCATCTCGAGCATAATACAATTGAAGCCTTGCCAAAGGATGCAAAGCTCATTCTCTCCAGTGAAAGGTTATTATTATATTCTTGAACATTTGAATTGTGATTACGTGGCATGGAGTCTATATAAAGCTGCCTCTAATCTGCTTAAATTGTGATCAATGACTGGCAGCCTTATGAATGGGTTAAGTATGCTACAGAGCATTCAAAATGATAGCAAGAGCTCCAAGAAATCACTTAAGGTATAACTATGAATTTCTTTGGTTGTACCAATTCAATGTGGTTATTAATTTTCAACTTCCATTGTTTCAGGATGTTGTTACTGAGAATGAATTTGAGAAAAGACTTCTTGCTGACGTTATTCCACCTAATGATATTGGAGTTACATTTGATGACATTGGAGCATTGGAGAACGTTAAAGAAACACTGAAAGAGTTGGTGATGCTTCCCCTACAGAGGCCAGAATTATTTTGCAAAGGACAATTAACAAAGGTGCTTTTTCTTGATTTTGCTCCTAACTAGTTTTAGTGAATTCTCTAATTTTGCATACCAAAATAAACTTGTGTTGTAATTATAAATTCCTACTAGTCTATTATATTCGAACTTCAATTATATATTCCTACTGTTCTATTAAATTGTAGTAAATTGTCACGGCAATTTACTTGTGCACTTATCCAGTATCTCCTAATATGATAATTATATATTACTTATTTCTTCACCTAATCTGATCTGTCATATCTTAGCGCATTTCATATCAGAAAGTGCCATTGAAACGATTTTAGGAGTAGAATGAGAATCGTGAGAAGTAAAGGAAGAATAACTAACTCACAAAGACTTGTTAAGAGATGCAACAAGAAAGAGGATGTGAAGTAGTGCATTTGCACTTACTTTTCTGAAGAGGGATGGGAAGTTCAAATCAGAAAGTGGATTCTAGATTGTGGATAATGTCTGGAGAGTTGTGGGATCTCAAGGAACAACTATAACATTCTCAGCTCTTATTCTTTGTTATAGGCCCATAATCGTTGGCACTTTGTGCTAGTGGCTCTGTGCAGGAGAAGATGATAAGCAGAGAATGGAGGAGGAAGTACCTCTTTGATAGCTTGAAGATGATTGTGGTTGAGAAGAATGGAGTGTGCTCAAATAGGATTACATTTACAGGAAAAAAAAAACGCAACTAGGAGACTAACAAATGATACGCTTTGTGTATGAGTGCCAAGGAAGAACACTTATCAAATGCCTGTGGTGGAAGATAATATATGTATTCACACAGGAAAATAATGGTAATGAACTTAACCATGAAGACTAGTCTGCCTTGAGACAAACCGTATACCATTCACTTTCTTGATCCTTGAATCCTAATTGGACATGGAGTTGCAGTATTGAACAATGGAATGATCTAGTAAGTTACTGATAATAGGTTCAAAAGAAATTCAGGTATATAAAATGTAAAGGAAAATGATGAGGATGGATCCATAGAACCTTTCCAGTGTTTTTGTACAATGAGAGATTCATTGGCTAGCTTGACTACCATTAAGAGATGTTGATATAATACTAGATAAGGAGTTGACTTGCCAGATTTGTATTTAGAAGCTTCTGAATTTTAGGAGATATGCCAGGGAAGATGTGGAAGTATCTTTATGAGTCACCAAAGTAGCAAATTGAGATGAAACATTTTCTTTAGCTTAGAGCCAGAGGAAGCTAATGTACTCCCCAGCAGCAATTTATGAAAATGGAGCTAAAATTGGATTCCATACCAGTTGGCAGTTCATTCTATGGAGGTGGTTCAGATTGTGCTACATGAGCAATATATGAGGGATGATCAAGTGGGCATTCATAACGTGTGCGCTCTGTGTCCTGATTTTCCACAGACATTGCACTATTTGGAGCTACCCTATTATCTACCAAACCTCACACCTCCCATGACCATCGTTATGAGACTGACCAGATTATGGTTGAACAACAAGGGCAGAGTGCTCCAACATATTTTTAGAAGTTGGAGCAGAGGTGTTAGAGGGGCACATCACATGTAAGTATCAGACAATGTGGGACTAAATGTGTCTCCAAGAATTTGAATTTTCAAGTTCAGGGCACATAGTAGACAAAATCTGAATGACTCAAGCATTATATTGGAGCATAGTAGACAATCTGCAGTAATCTTTGGAACCGATGATACTACAACAACAACAACAACCAAGTCTTATCCCACTAGGTGAAGTCGGCTATATAGATCATTCTACGCCATTGGGTTCTATTCCCTATGGATATGTACTTAGACGATCAATAAATGCTCCAGTTAGACGATGTGAAACAACGACAAATATACATATCAAACGGGGAAGAGGAAGACCAAAAAAGACTTGGTAAGCAATAATAAAACAAGATAAAATTTATTCAAGTATAGATGCAACTCCGGATTTCTCTCTAATGCTCTCATTTCTTATTCTATCCATTCTTGTATGTCTGCACATTCACCTTAACATCTTCATCTCTGCAACTCTCATCTTTTGCTCATGTGCTCGAGTCATAGTATAACATTCAGTGTCATATAACATAACAAGTCTAACTGTCATTTTGTAGAACTTTCTTTTCAGTTTTAGAGGTACTTTACGATCACATAAAATATCCGATGTTTTTTTCCATTTCAACCATCCTGCTTGTATTCTATATAAGACATCTCTCTCAATCCCTCCATCACCTTTCAAAATTGATCATAAATATTTAAAGCTCTCAGTTTCAGACAATTCGTCATCTTATATCTTAACACTTGTCTCATTACGTCTAATATTGCTAAACTTAAATTCTATATATTCCGTCTTTACTCTACTAAGCATAAAACTTTTCACTTATAGTGATTCCCGTCGAGATTTTAGTTTAACATTTACTCTTTCATGTGTCTCATCTACCAAAACAATATCATTTGCAAACAACATATATCACGGTAAGTTGTTCATGATTAGTGCAAAAAGATAGAGACTTAGAGTTGATCCTTGATGTAACCCTATTTTTATTGGAAATGTTTCAGTTAATCCGCTTGAAGTCTTCACTCTAGTCGATATTTTCTCATACATATTCTTAATTAGTTCAATATATGTTACGCTAACACCTTTTTTTCTCTAGAATTCTCCATATAATTTCTCTTAGGACTCTATTATAAGCTTTTTCTAAGTCAATGAATACTATGTGTAGATCCTGCTTTTGCTCCCGATACTTTTCAATTAGTTGTCTGAGAAGATGTATAGTTTCTATTGTCGATCTTCCTAGCGTGAACCCAAATTGATTTTTATGAACCTTGGTCTCCTTCCTTAATTTTTTTTTCTATTACTCTTTTCCAAAATTTCATAGTATGACTCATTAGTTTAATACCCCTATAGTTTGCACAAGTTTGTATGATCCCTTATTCTTATATAAGGGAATTAGAGTACTTACCCTCCATTGATTAGACACTTTTTTGTTTTCAATATCATGTTAAATAATTTTGTAAGTCATTCAATACTTTGTCTCCCTAGGCACTTCCATACCTCTATCGAAATATCATTTGATCTAATGACTTTTTCATTTTGCATTCTATTTAAAGCTTGTTCAACTTTTGAAATTTGAATTCTACGATTAAAATTTCTATATTTATTTGATCTACTTAAATTAAGTTGGTCATCTAAACCTTCGTTAAAAAATTAATGAAAATATCTTTTCTACCGTTCTTTTATTTCTTCATCATTTACTAGTACCCTATTGCATTCATCTTTAATACATCTTATTTGATTAAGATCTTTTGACTTTCTCTCTCTCACTTTAGCTATTCTATAAATGTCTCTTTTACTATCTAATTTTCTTTGGAACCAGTGAAGTGATAGATTCTGAAATTGACCAATGTGGGAATTTTGTCTATTAGATTTACTAAATCGAAAGGGATTTTCAATCATCTCATAAGCACAAGATGCGGTACCAGTTTAGAGACTGTTTGCATTCATGTCCTGGTAGCAAGAGAAGAACCCCTGAGAGATGCTCATAAGCCTCGGATCAATTGCCAAATGAGGGCCTATTCTGAACCGTAGCTCTCATGTCCAAACGCTCTAATTGCCCTTGCCTAAAACTATGCCTGCTGCAACCCTGGATGCATAGGTATTCCAGTTAAGTTTCTCAATGGTAGATTGGTAATAAGCATAGAAATAACATAGGCTTGGAATAGCAGGAGGACAAAAAGATGAACTGATCCATGTAACCCATTTGTTTGCTGGTAATACCCATTCATGAACTGATCCATGTAACCCAACTCAGTCATAAATTTGTTGGCCATGTTGTGTCATATAAATTGTTCCTGACATATATTGTATCCCAGTAATACCTTTAATGCATGACATTTGTTTTTTATAATTATATCTGGTTAAAGAACTTTTCTTCAACTACTTTTTAATATCTCCTTCAGTTGTATTTTTGGCTTTCCACTATAAATTAAATATTGGTGGATACACTTCTGAACATACAATATGCATTTGGATTACTGAACTTATGATGAAACGTTGTGCTTTTTTGTTAGGATCCCTAGAAATTTAAGCATTTAACTTTCTTTTCTTGTTTTCCAGCCATGCAAAGGAATTCTGCTCTTTGGACCCCCTGGCACTGGGAAAACCATGCTTGCTAAAGCCGTTGCTACTGAAGCAGGTGCAAATTTTATCAACATATCAATGTCAAGCATCACATCCAAGGTACTTATCTTGTGTAGTTGCTTATAAAAATGGGTTGCCTTATTGAGTGGGTTATGCTAGTATTTGTATTCTGCAAGGCTTGGAATCTCAATATTCATGTTTACCGGCCTTGAAAATTTCAAAATAAAGGGCAATTAATTGTAGTCTGTTGTCAGCTAAGGTTGAAATGTGGATAATATAAAAATAAAAAGTTCTCGTACTTAATTTAAAAAATTAAGGAAAAACGAAAATAATTATTAACCATCAAAATTAATAAATATCAATTTGGTTTTGTGTCCGAAAGATCAACTACGGATGCTGTTTATTTAATAAAATTGGAGAAATATAGAGGAAATAAGAAAATCTCGTTTTTTATTTAGAAAAGCTTATCATATTGTGCAATATGATAAGCTTTTCTTTAAAAAAAAAAAAGAGCTTATTATAGAATTTATAGAAAGTGGTGCTTGGTTTTAGTGAACAAAGAAATATCTAACAATTATATTGTATGATAATGGTCATGCATTCTTGAAGTTAGTGTTAAAGCCATTGGGAGTATAACGTACATTTTACCTCGTCATAGGTTTACATCAAAGTTAGTTCTATGCTTCTATCTTTTATACGTTATTGCTAAATGATTTTACCAGTTTAGCATTAATTGGTATTATAAATAAAGTAAATTTGAGAATTTGAGAGAAGCTTTGGAAGGTAAATTTGAATTTATAAAATCTTATTTCAGTAATAAGAAATCAAGTTAGCTAACAGTTAAGATGAGCGATCAACAAATTCCTGTTTGAGTTATTTTTTGTATATATTATTTAAAAGTAGGTGATATTGTTGATAAATATTAGTGATGGGATAATGATTAGGGTTTTCTAATGTATATGAGCAATAACAGATATGAGAATGATTAACATGTATGTGGAGTTACTATAAATGGAGAATCGAAGTACTATAGGCATGTTTAAAGACAGCTAATTGATTCTATAGCTTATGTAGAGTTCCAGTGATTCATGTAGCAAACCCGAATAGTTAGAACTAAAAGCTTATTGGTATTGAGTTGTTGATGTTGTTCTTGTTGTTAGTTGAACAGGGACCTGTACAGAATTTCAATCCATGATTTTACATTGATTGTACTTTAAAACAGTAAAATTTATTTCCTTTCTAAATTTAGTTTTATACATCATTTGTTACAGTGGTTTGGTGAGGGTGAAAAGTATGTGAAAGCAGTGTTCACATTAGCCAGTAAAATTGCCCCAAGTGTCATCTTTGTTGATGAGGTAACTGTGTTGCTTAACTTTTATTGTGAGGATGGTAGAAACCTTGGCGTCAATTTTTCATCTGTTTTGGTCATTTCTATGTTTCTTAAAAGATGATTATGTCATTTTTATATTATAGGTTGACAGTATGCTAGGCAGGAGAGAAAATCCGGGAGAGCATGAAGCAATGCGCAAAATGAAAAATGAATTCATGGTTAATTGGGATGGCTTGCGAACCAAAGATAAAGAACGTGTCTTGGTTCTTGCTGCCACCAACAGGCCTTTTGATCTTGATGAGGCTGTTATAAGGAGACTTCCTAGAAGGTAAATGTTGGGAATTGTATAATTTGAGTGTTAATCAAAATTATTGATGCCTTGATGTTTTGTAATGCAGATTAATGGTAAATTTACCAGATGCATCAAACAGAAGGAAGATTCTGAGAGTAATATTATCAAAAGAAGAATTATCACAAGATGTTGATCTTGATGTTCTCGCAAATATGACTGATGGCTATTCAGGGAGTGACCTAAAGGTGGGCTTTACTAGAAGTGCATTTTCATCTTGTTTCAGTTAGGTGCTCGAGTGATTAAGAGAGCTAATTTCTTATAATTTTTCAGAATCTGTGTGTAACTGCTGCACATTGCCCCATTAGAGAGATTCTGGATAAAGAAAAGAAGGTCAGTGCTTAAGATCTTGGTATACTAAAGGAAAGTTTTGTGAAGTAAATAGTTTTGATTAGCAGTGACAAGTTGCCTTCAAATAAAGGACTAAACCTTTCAAGATGTTGGTATGCTAAAGGAAAATTTTGACATATTTTATGGATCGGTGTGCTAAGACTAGGAAGCCAAACATGCAAAAATTAATGTTGCAGAGATAAGAATGTTTAACATGAAGGTTTTTTAATTACAGAAATGATTTTATAAAAAAAACTAATATCCAATAATTGTTCAAGGGAGACAGAGAAAATTTAGATGATACAATAAAACAAATAACCTGATTGATTTGACTATTGATATAATTTTGTATGGAGCTCAATGCAAGAAGCTATATAGCCAATGCCAAATAGTTGGGTAAACACAATTTGATTTAATTGGTAGCAAAAGGTGATTCACTCATCCCAAGTGCCCCTATCAGTTGACTCCACAATCATCGTAAGAGAGGTAAATCACGGTAAGAGATTGTTAAGTCCATGGTCTCCATACTGCTGAAATAGCAAAGAGGGATATAAAGTTGGTGCTGGTTGACTCCTAGTAGATTATCCAACAAAAAAAGTTTGACCAGGATCTGGGGCTTCCGCTAGTGCAGGCTTAGGGTTACGGGGAAGGTTCAATATTGCTTGTTAGGCAAATGGTCTCCTTTCTGTTATTGTTTGCAACATACGTCTACCTGTCTGTGTAGATTGTGGGAAACCCAGCACACATCCTATTTTTAAGATACCTATGTTGAGGCCCTATATATGTAGCACTAATGGCCCCAAAGTTTTTTCATCTCTGCACCTCCATACAACTGAAGATTATTCACGTAGATATTTTAATTTAATTAGTCACTCATGGACATGAATTGTTTATCCCAACTTTTCTGAGATGCATGGTCAAAAGGATGCAGCTCTTAATTGATTCTATTCCTCAATGCCTAGATGACAAAGCAGCATCAGGATGAAATATTTACCAGGTGGATGCAATTTTTCTCAAGATGTACCAGATCAACTTGCTTCTGCTTGTGCAACGATGAACATATCATTTGTTAATTAATATAATATCATATATAAGATGGGTCATTTTCTTAATGATAAGTTTAGTTACTGATAACACAACTCTAGTAGGTTTTCCATATAACATCACTTGTGATTCCGAGTCTAGTAGGTTTTCCAATATAACATCACTTGTGATTCCGAGTCAATTCACGTGATAACCAACATTGTTACATTGCATTCACAACGTTCGGCATATTATGCTCCCTGTTTTGTTGTTATTGTCTTTGTGTCTGTCCAGAATGGGTTTTATTGACTATTTTAAACGTACAGGAAAGGACTTCAGCAATTGCAGAAGGTAGACCTCAACCTACACCATATGGAAGTGAAGATATTCGTCCCTTGAACCTGGAAGACTTCAAATATGCACACGAGCAGGTAATGTAGCAACATTGGACATGTACACGACTAAAATTAAAGCATTAATAACTCTACTGGCTTGCCCTATGCTAAACGTGCCTTTTAACATTTTTGGAAGTTAAACTGTTGTTTTTTTTCCTCCTAGCTTGCCTTTAACATTTGCAGTTCATGGCATGAAGCCATTATATGTATTGCATCTTACACGCTTTTCCCTCAGAAGCTTAGGGGCGTTTGGTTCGTAGAGAATTTTCTATTTTCTGTTTTCATTCTCTCTTTTTCTAGAAAACAGAAAACGAGTTTTTTTTGTTTTCAAGTTTTTCAGAAAATACTCTTTTATTTTTTGAAAAACGAAAATGGAAATAGAAAATGATTATTTTTCGTTTTTTAGTTTTTCAAAAAATGCTCCTTTATTTTCTGAAAAATGGAGATGGAAAACGCGAACCAAATGAGTTTTCTCGTTTTCGCAGAAAATGAAAATGAAAAATAAAGAAGAAAATATCTACCAAATGCCCCTTAATGTTTCCTTCCTTTCTACTTGTGCTGGTAAATTTGCAAATATACTGATTTTCAAATGCTGGTATATGTAACATTGGAGTAGCTGTACTTCCGAGTTATTTTGGGCAGTTGAGATTCACCACCTGTAACATGAAATTCTTAAATGTAAAGTAATTATTTACTGAATTTTTACTTGCAGGTTTGCGCGAGTGTGTCATCGGAATCTACGAATATGAATGAGCTTCTTCAGTGGAATGAGCTCTATGGTGAAGGAGGGTCAAGAAAGAAGAATTCATTAAGCTACTTCATGTAGGAAATCTCCATTTTGTGTATAGTCCTACCGAAACCCCTTTTGCAAAGCTAGCTAATCTGCCGATCAAAGTAGCGGCTTCGCTGGTCGATCTTGTATTTATTTCTCATAGCAGTTATTTATCAACCGTTATTTTTTATCAAATGCAACTCAAGCCTTTATCTATAGCTTTTTTATGGTTACCTGTAATTTTGGCCCTCAACATGGTTGCAGGCTTATTTATCTGTACATGATCATGGTAAAAGTAATAAAGGGCCTAACTCATAGGGTTGGGTTCTTGTTATGCAAGCTGCGGTGTGTCTGACCTTAAATTTGAAGATGCACAAATAAACCTTGTATTTGTTTTTGTAAAAACATTCAAGTGCATGAATCACAGGCGTCCTTTTTTATCATTTATTTATCGAAAGAAAAATAATCCTTCCTCTTAGTGAATCCATGTTTATTATCTTCGTTCATGGTACTGCAGCGTATATCTTTCCCCTGCAGACCTCTGTTGCTCTCACCTGTCGGGGGATATATCACGAGATGCAACAATTGTAATAGGAAATGGTTTATCACCAAGTCAATAGCAATTTCCTTTGTTGTTTTTGCTGCTAAAGTAATAATGATGTCGTGTGGTATTCCAAGAGTCTTTAACTTCATGCTTTAAGAGCATTTTGTAATACAAATGCTGCCAATTGATTGTGTGGAAGTTCTAAAAAATATTCATTACGAATACAGAAAAAAATTCAATTGTCGTACAGGCATCAAGCTTCCTAAATCTCTGAATTACAGGTAATGCATCTTAACATGCAACTCAGATTATTTTTTCAATAAAATTAAAAATAGAATTTTAAAAGAACCAAGCTGGTGTTTAATTATATTCAAATATATTTATTTTATATTGAACTTGTTTATTTAAAATCTTATTGAGCTGGAGTTTTTTATCCAACTTAAGCAATAGAATCCTTAATTTTGTAATTTATATGAGATGTCGATCTAATACAAGAAAATTATATATATTTTTTTAAATTGTTAATCTATTAAGGTGATGTTTAGTTGGTGGATTTGGAATGAGAGAATGAGAATGAGAATCGTATAGAGTGTTTGGTTAATAGGTTTAGGATTGAGATTTTGAAATTATTTTGAGTTATTTGGGAATCAACAAAATCCATCCTAATTGGTGGGTTTGAGTTTCATTCTAATCCACTCATTGCCCATCTGATGTTGGTTGTCACTCGTCCGACGATCGTCGATTGTCCGTGATCATCGATCGTTGACGGTTGTCGGCCAACGACTGTGGGCTGTTGATCCCCGGTTGCCGATCGCCGATCGTCGATCGTCGGTCACCGACCACCGACCATTGATCGTCGGCGGTCATCGATCATCGTTGCCGTCGATTGTAGTTGTCGATCGCAGGTTGTCGGCCATCGGTCGCCGGTCGTTGGCCGCCAGTCATTGATCGTCGATCGTCGACTGTCGGTCGTCGGTCATCGGTCGTCGACCACCGGTCGCCAGTCGCTGGCTGTCGGTCCATCGACGATCGCCGACAATGCCGTTGACAACGACATCGACGTCATCTCCGTCTTCAATCCCAACTTATAAATCAAACAACATTAATGGAATAGTTAAATCCATTCTCATTCCACCCTACTATCAAATCCATTCTCATTCCTATTTCCACACTCAAACCAAACACCACCTAAAAATAATTCAAAATTATAAATTTAAAATTAAATTTTATATGTTAATAAATATGTTTATTCTTAAATTTCATATCGAACTTATTTATTAAAAATCTTATTGAGCTTGAGCTTTTTATCAAACTTAAGTAATAGAATCCTTAATTTTGTAATTTATATAAGATGTCGATCTAATACATGAAATTTATATTATTTTCTTTAAATTGTAAATCGATTAAAAAATAATTTAAAATTATAAATTTAAATAAAAATTTAAAATTAAATTTTATATGTTGATAAATATGTTTATTTTTAAATTGTCCATAAGCTAATTCGTGTTTATTCTTATTTTTTATATATAATTTTATTATTGAATGAACATATACTAGTTTGATTTAACCGAATATTAATTTGTTTATGAATGCTTAATTTTTTTTACAGAGGTACTTTTTTTACAAATTGCATTCTTCCTAATGAAAAAAATATCTAAATATGCAGTAGAATCAACTAAACTATATGGAAGAAAACAATATACTACCTCGAAAAGGAGGGGGAAAAAAAACTAAAACGAGTAACATAAAGGTAAGTGTTTTGTTCATACCTCAGATCTCGATGGTGAATATAACAATGATATCACTGGATCAGATGAAGGGGATGGAGTTCAGGTCACTGATACTTACTAGATTTGAGGTTTAACAAGCAATAATTCAAGATTAAAATTTAAATCTTATTAAAAATGAATATTTTAAAAGTTGATTTTTGTATTTGTATAAACTATACTTTAAATTTACTCGATAAATGAATTAGATGGAAGGTCATCTATCTATTATCAATAATAATAATAATAAATCCCGCGGGAAGAGACTAGTGGCTAGCGCATGCAGAAAGTTGTATAAATGGACAACGGATCAATCCCTCGCAAATGCGAGTTTCGTCTCTCCATGCGCTAGTTACTAGTCTCAAGGGTCAAAGATCCATTGTGATTTATCTCCCTTACGATGACTCGAAGACGGACTAATAGAGATCGCTAAATTGATAATTTTAATATCTTGTACAAATAATAATAATAATAATTATTGAAAACGACAAATTAGAGCCTTATTTTTTGAGTCACTCGGTTCAATGCAACCATTGGGTTGCAAATCAAGTCCAAAGAAAGGACACAAGTGTAGTGCCACAAATGACACCAGAGGTAGAAGAAGTGGGCGATATTTTTAGGTAGATCGAGGATAATTTATATGTGCTATGCTGGTGGACACTGATACACAAATTCTTTCTTGTTAATTATATTTGTAAGACAATGGAATGGAAGTGAGAAAAATTAGGAGCTCAGGCTATCAATTTTTGTATTCCCTCTCCTTCTCAACTGTATTAATACACTGATAGCTCCGGAGCTAAGTTGGTAAATACAAAAAAATTTATTCGTAATGGATAAAAATTAATTTCTGAGGATTTTATCATCTTGAGCTATCGACCGATTCCCTTCCTTTGTATTTATTAACTGAGATTCTAATTTACCTCCTTCATCAATAGGAACTATCGAAAGGAATCAATAATACGACGATTCTATATTTTTTATTAAAAGACACAGATTGAGCCTTGATTTTCTTATTACTTCATCTTTAATCTCTCTCTCTCCTTTCAAACCATTACGAGCCTTAGGGCCAATTTAATTGGTAAGTATAAATGAATTTGTTCGTACGGACGAGAGTTAATTTTTAAAGAATTCATCATTTTATATTATCGATCGACTCTCTTTCTTTGTATTTTTTAATTAAAATTTTAATTTATCTCTTTTATTGATTAGCAATTGGAAAGAATTATTAATATGACGATTTATATAATTTTTTTTATTGATGAACTTGATCTATCATATTCTTTCGCTTTTCAATCCAACTCAGTACTTATCGAGCCACTAAATTGAAGAGTCATGCTGGAGTTGCCGAAGGTGGCAACGTCACAATCATTGGTCACAATAATTGAAGTTGAAGTTAATTGACCAATAATCCAGTGATTTTATTAAAGAACAACTGTTATCAATTAATTGGGTTGCCCTATTGACTCAAGGACTTTGTAACTAACACATAGAATTATTTCAATGAATAAAGATTAATTTTTTAAGATTATAAATTTTTCGAAATGTTTATTCTTCTATCATATTAGTTTTGGATTGAATAATATGTATGCCATGTAATTTATCTGGTAAAAACATTGAATACGAGTGAATCACTTTTGCACTAATAATCCAACCTTTTTTCTTCAATTATAATTTTCAGATTCTTGTTAATTTTGTGGTGGAATTATATTTACCTTGTGCAGCATCATGTGGAGAGATTTGCAAAGATGATTGTGCAGAAAATGAAGGATGAGAAGCTATTTGCTCCTCAAGGAGGTCCAATCATTCTCGCTCAGGTTTAATAAATATATTTACATTTAGATTTTTTTTCCCATTTGGAAAATGAAGTAGAATGTTCTTGAAATTGGGAAAAGAAAGGGAGTGAGTTTTCTTTCCATGTTTCACCAGATAGAGAACGAGTACAACAACATTGCACGAGCATTTCCCAGAGCCGCCGACTATATAAAGTTGGCCGGCAACATGACCGTCAACCTCGATGTCGGCGTTCATTGGATGATGTGCAAGCAGAAGTAACAAACATAAATGAAGGTGAGTTCCATAGTTTAAGATTTCAGTGTCTTTTTCTTGTTTCTGTTGGATATAAATACGCTTTTTAATGTTCAGATCAACTCATGCAATGGAAGGAACTGTAGGGATGCTTTTACGGGGCCAAAGCTCTGACCCAGTTATTATTGAGAGTATTGAAAATACAATTCAAGTTCTACACTAATAATGTTGGAGGATCGTGGCCCGATTAGAAAAGGATTGAATAGCCCCGATAATCGTAGATGGAATTCAATCGCTCTTAATTGTCTACAAATGATTAGCGCAGCGGAATATATGCGAAAACAAAACAATTAAGCTAAAGACAAAGAGTAAAGAAGAGAGCAAATACTAATAAAGTATGTAATGTGGTTCACGGCCTTTACCGTTAATCCACGGATGATTCGTAAGATGAATCACTCCCCAACTCAAATCACTAATCTCTCCTTTAGCTTAAACAAGATGGAGATAATCTCTTTACAAAAATTCATTCATTCTTACAATAGAATAGAAGTAAGCACAAGGAAGAGGAGTGGAAAACATTTAGGGCACTTGGGGAGCACTTAGGAGTAGAAGCATTTTCTTTCTCAAGACCCTCAACCCTTCTTTTTATAGAGAAGAAAGGTTTCTTCCCGTTGGGCATCGGTTGCTCCAAACCCGATACGATTGAATCGCGATCGTCACAACCACGCGACACGGTGATCGGTGATCGAACTATCAGTCGATTGCTCTAAGAAATCGGTCGACTCAAAATGATTTTGTGCTCGCGACACCCTTCAACAGTCGACTGCCGTCCCTTGGCAGTCGACCGATGGTGCAACAGTCGACTACCAAACCCTAGCAGTCGACTGCTGGGCCATAAATCCATCAGTCGAACACAAGTCGATTGCTATCGACTTGGACCAGTCGACTGTTGTCGTGTAAAACCTCAAACAAATACTTTGTTTGAGCATCCGACCGTCGGATAAATCTCAAACCACATGTTTGAGCATCCGATACTTCTATTCGTCGGGTAGAAATCTCAAACTCATGTTTGAGCATCCGACTTATTCAATTGTCGGATAAAACCTCAAACACAAGTTTGAGCGTCCGACTTGTCGGGTAAAACCTCAAACCTAAGTTTGAGCGTCCGACACTTGACTTAGCCATTCGATCAAGTTCACCTATGAGCTACCCCGTCCCGGATTACAATCGCTCAATCTCTCATCTTCCCATGGAGTCCCTCACCGAAGCTCTCTTCGTCCGACCACATCCCTCAGATGCACTAAGCCCGCGGCTCCTCCAGTGTCATCCTTCGCGTCTCGTCCTGAAGTCTGCCTCCTTTGGCTTCACTCCAATGCTCCTTGTCCGGTGGTCCCTCAGATGCACCAAACGCACGACTTCCGCAATATCATCCTTCACCGACTCAAGGACCCGAGCCATGAGATGGTGAACTCGCCAATGCTTTCATCAAGTCAACCATGTATGATTCACTTAAGTCCTGCACAACTTAAACACACACATCAAATCACATAAACAACCTAACTTAAAACATTTTCCACACACATCAAAACCAAACCATACTTGGATTGATTGCCCTAACAATCTCTCCCTTTTTGATGTGTGGCAACATTTTTAAGTTAGGGCATTAACAAAACACCAAGGCAAGGAAAGCATGTAAACATAACATGAGTATCAAAACACTCCCCCTTAATATATGCAACTCCCTCTTAACACATGCTAATTCTCCCCCTAGCATGATTCACTTAAACACTAACATTTCTCCCCCTTTGACACCATAAAAAACATCAAATATATGTTATACAACATGACATCACTATACAAGGGAAGAAAATTATCAAAATTAGGCTAATAACCATTTAAAACAGGTTACTGTGCTCGTGCATAGTACATCAGTCGACTGCATCAGAATGCCAATCGACTGACACTTGGAAACTTGGATTTCTGATTTCTGAAAGCCAACTTCAGAAATGTCTTAAAAATTCAATAAAATTTAAAAAATCACGAAATTTGAGTAACACATTTCTTATGAGTTTCTTTATCATGGAAAAATGATTTTTCATAACAATTCAATCAATTTTCGAAAATAAGGCAAAATCTCAAAAGTTTGAAAATGACTCAAATTTTTATCAACTTGAAAGCCTAATTTTGCCTTGAAACGTTTTAAAACATGAACTCACAGATTTTAAAACATGAAATGATTTTAAAATATTTAAAATACTAACCATAACCTTTGGGAAATATGTCCATGAATTAAATACAAGCTTTCTCCATGGTTGGTCTATGATTGCTAAGTCATGATACTCTAAGTGACCCATCTAAATGTCATAAGCATTAGTGACACACTTGTATCAACCTAACATCTCACCCATGCTATGTTTTTAATCAAGTTAGCCTTATGGTGAATGTGAGATGTGACTAAGGTATTTGTACTTAACCATAAATTTCATGCAATTTCTACCAAAGTTAAGTATTATCAATTATCATGATCATAAAGCATGTATATGATAACAAAACAAGTATCACAAATCATGATTCAAACATTATCACCCAAATCATCCGCCATGCTCATAATAAGTCAACTACATAATATGATATGAAAAATATTCAAGTATGATTGACTATCCTAGATTTCTCTGACCCTTGAGGATTAACTTGGAAATCTAATATAAATTCTTTCCAATAGAGTTCACCAAGTACTCCTTTGGGATCCATTTCCTAGCTACCATTGTTGTTTTAGATTGTCCTCTAGCTATTAAACAATGGCAAGCTCTTTTATTTTTGGTTCCCTTATAACCTAAGCCCTTTTTATTGAAACTTGCTCTTTGGCTCCCAATAATCATATTCAATGTGTTAGAGCTAATTGTGAAATTTTCAAGGGTCTTAGTAAGAAAATCTACCTTTTCCCTTAGAATTCTATTCTCTTCTAAGCATGCATCATTAACACTAGAAGAAATAACATTATCATGCGAACATGCTTTTTTTAATTTTTCTTCTAGATTTTTAATTTCATCAAGCATGCATTTATTTTTCTTTTTCATTCTAAACAAGTCTTTAATTAAACTAGTAATCATTGAAATGACATCATGAGAGGGTAGTTTATTTACCTCACTTATCCAATCCCCTTCTTTCGAATCCAAGGTCACTTGAGCTTGCTTCTTCTCTTTCGGATGAGGTGGAGGCTATGTCATCTATTCTCATTAACGCAAAATGGGAGACGATTTCTTCTTCTTCCGATGATGGATCATCCCATGTTGCTTTTAGGTTATGCGCTTTCGCCTTCCCCTTTTCTTTTGATTTTTTCTCTTCTTTCTTCTTCCCTTCCTTCTTTTCATTCTTTCTCCTTTCTTCCTTGCTCTTATTCAAGAGAGGACACTCATCTCTCATGTGTCCCTCTCCTTGGTAACTGTAGCATATGACTTTTCTTCTTCTCCTCCTATCATTAGATTTGTTAAACTTAAATTTTTTCAATGCACGTCTTACCTTCCTTACCATATAAGCCTCTTTATTGCTATTCATTGATGAGGAAGATTCGTCATCAGATGAGGAGGGTGGAGTCTCCTTCTTCTTCTTTCCTTTATCGACCACTAATGCTACTCCCCTTGATTGCTTGATTGGATCTTCAATTATTCCTTCAAGCCTAGTTTCATGTAATTCCATGGTAGAAAATAATTCTTCTAGAGTACTTACCTCTAGATTCTTTGAGATGTAGAATGAATCTATCATGGAGCTCCACTTATATGACCGGGAAAATGCGTCTATTGCTTTCATGATCATATCCCGGTTTGAAAGCTTTTCTCCTACACTTGATAAACCATTAATGATTTCTTTAAAACGAGAGTGTAGAGATAATACCTTCTCCCCTTTATCTAGCTTGATATTGTTCAATTGAGATTGGAGGAGGTCCCTTCTTGCGAGTTTTACTTCGGAGGTGCCTTCATGAAGCTCCACTAACTTCTCCCACATTTCTTTGGCACTTGAGCACTCGTCAATCCAGTTGATTTCTTGTTGAGGTAGCACATTGAAGAGATGGTGTTTTGCTTTTGAATTTGCAAGGTGTTCCTCTCTTTGCTTCTTAGTCCATCTTGATTTTTCAATTGGCTTCCCCTCTTCATCCCTAGGTATCTCAAAATCGGTTTCCATAATAATCATAATATCAAAGTCCATTTCAGAAAATACCTCCATAAGCTTTTTCCACCAAGCGAAGTCCCCTTCGAATTTTGGCGGGTGGATGTTGGAGCCAGCCATTTCGTTGATTGTTGCGACGGTGAGTCACAATCTCCTCGCTCTGATACCACTTGTTGGAGGATTGTGGCCAGGCTAGAAGGGGGTTGAATAGCCCCGATGATCGTAGATGGAATTCGGTCGCTCTTAATTGTATATAAATGATTAGCGCAACGGAATATATGCTAAAACAAAACAATTAAGCTAAAGACAAAGAGGGCAAACGCTAACAAAGTATGTAATGTGGTTCATGACCCTTGCTGCTAATCCACAGACGATTCGTAAGGCGAATCACTTCCCAACTCAAATCACTAATCTCTCCTTTAGCTTAAACAAGGTGGAGGTAATATCTTTACAACAATTCACTCCTTCTTACAATAGAATAGAAGTAAGCACAAGGAAGAAGAGTGGAAAATGTTTAGGGAACTTGGAGAGCACTTAGGAGTAGAAGAATTTTCCTTCCCAAAGCCCTCAACCCTTCTTTTTATAGAGAAGAAGGGTTTCTTCCCATTGGGCATGTAGCAGTCGGCTGCTGCATGCCATCAGTCGACCGCTGCCATTCCAACAACTTCTGACCATGACTGAATCGCGATCGTCATAGCCAACGATACACTGATCAATCGACTGATCAAGCCATCAGTTGACTGATCGAACCATCAGTGGATTGCTCTAAGCAATCAGTCGACTCAAAATGGTTCTATTCTTGCGACACCCTTCAGATCATATTGCGGTCCTTGGCGATCGGTGATGGTCTGCGTGATCATTGCAAACCCTAGCAGTCGATTGCTGGGCCAGAAATCCATCAGTCGAACACCAGTCGATTACTATCGACTTGGACCAGTGGACTGGTACCTATACCAGTCGACTACTGTTGGGTAAAACCTCAAATAAACACTTTGTTTGAGCATCCGACCGTCGGGTAAACCTCAAACCACATGTTTGAGCATCTGACTCTTCCATTTGTCGGGTAGAAACCTCAAACTCATGTTTGAGCATCCGACTTATTCAATTATCGGGTAAAATCTCAAACACAAGTTTGAGCGTCCGACTTGTCGGGTAAAACCTCAAATCTAAGTTTGAGCGTCCAACACTTGACTTAGCCATTCGGCCAAGTTCACTTATGAGCTATCCCGTCCCGGGTTACAATCGCTCAATCTCTCATCTTCCCATGGAGTCCCTCACCGAAGCTCTCTTCGTCCGTCCACATCCCTCGGATGCACTAAGCCCGCGGCTCCTCCAGTGCCATCCTTCGTGTCTCGCCCTGAAGTCTGCCTCCTTTGGCTTCACTCTAATGCTCTTCATCCGGCAGTCCCTCGGATGCACCAAGCACACGACTTTCGCAATGCCATCCTTCACCGACTCAAGGACCCGAGCCATGAGATGGTGAACTCGCTAATGCTTTAATCAAGTCAACCATGTGTGATTCACTTAAGTCCTGCACAACTTAAACACACACATCAAATCACATAAACAACCTAACTTAAAACCTTTGCCACACACATCAAAACCAAACCATACTTGGGTTGATTGCCCTAACAGATAAGACATGAAAAAGTTCATGTACTTATAAGATGAAAGTATATCTCTATTGGTATGAATTCTTTTAGGTAAAACCCAAAAATAAAACCGCGAGGACTTAAATCCAAAATGAACAATATCACACCATTGTAGAGATATGTGAATCTTATTCACACTAACAATTGGTATCAGAGTCATAGTTCATGTCAAGCCTTGTACTTCGAACTAAGGAAGTGAGATTCTCATGTTCAAATCAGGAGGACCGGACAACTGACAGGAAGTCCAGTTAGATCAAAAGCACCAGACAATTAGCAGGAAGTTTTGATGGATTGAGGATCAGACATCAAACAAAGAAAGTCTTTCGAAGACGGATAGGCTTGAGGGGGAGGTTCAATGTGGTCCTTCGTTTAGGGGGGGGGGATTGTTGAGAGTATTGAAAATACAATCAAAGTCTCACATTGGTAAGATATGGAAAAGATCAAGTGTTTATAAGATGAAAAGATATCTTTATTGGTATGAGACGTTTTGGGTAAAATCCAAAAACAAAACCATGAGGACTTAAGTCAAAAGTGGACAATATCATATCATTATGGAGATATGTGAATCTTATTTGCACTAACAATTATCCGTCTGATGTGGGACATATTGGTTGTGGGTTTACATGTGATTATCATAATCGTTCGATTGTGCCGTATTTGTTTGAATCCGATTAAGTGATCTACTTATTAATTTACGGATTTTGGTTATTTGATGTGGGGGTTAAGTTTAATGTGTAGAACCCATTAGATCACTAATCCGTTATTGATTATGGGCCAATAAAGGATTTGACCCGATCTCTATATATTGGGCATGGTCCCCGTAGGAGATGACATTTTGATAGATCTTGGCATCCTATCGGCTAGGGTTTACAAAACTGTAACTCCATAACCCTACGGAAGACCTGCTCATTGCTTCTTCGCAAGAACAATGACTTGGATCTTAAGGAAGAGAAACGATGGTCGCTCCGCTGCACTCAGGTTATTTGTATGCTATCGTTAATTTCATTTATGTTTATTTGTTGCCGTAGAAATTGATAAAACTAGATCCACTCTACGAATCATGTTGTATATATCCAATTTTTATCTACATATTTAGATTCGTGGATTTTCATCAATTGGTATCAGAGCACTGGTTGTTTTATCAATTTTTATGGCTTTATATTGTAGTTTTCGTCATTTTTCATCAATTTTACTCAAGACTTGGATTTTTTATCGTAAAACGATAGTTATTTGACAAAAACGTAAATAGAAAATCTAGTTTTAGGTGCTATATCTTAGGTTTTATATTTTTTCCATGAAGAACGACGGTGTAATTGCTGTCGTTCGTGGTGAAACCATCATTTTTGACCTAGAAAAAATGCGCTGAGTCACCTATCAGTCGATTGATTCCTTGCACCGGTTGATTGAAGGGTCTACTAGTCGAATGATGCCAAGCACCAGTCGACTGCTGCCAAGCACCAATCGACTATTGTGCCTAAAATTGAGCTCGACTGCTGTGCTCAAACTCGGGCATAAAACCTTGCTTAGTCGACTGTCAGTCGACTGATGTGGCCGAGGTTGCTTACAAGAGGTATTTTAGTCGATTGAAGAATTAGAACAGTCGACTGATTTGATCAGTGACTGCTGTCAAGAACCAGTCGACTGGTGCTCTTAAAATCATCCATAGAAGGTATTCTAGTCGGTTGAGGCAGTTGATTGATGTGTGTTAGTCGACTGCCATAACTCTCAGTCGACGGGTGATTTGTGTGGATGAGTTCGAGCACATTTTGACGTAGTAAACTTCTAGAGGCCATAACTTTTCGCTCGAGATGAGTTTTGAGGCGTTCTCAATTGTGTTTCGAAGTCGTTCAGAGGCCTACGTCTGTTATTGTGGGATAAACCCCCGTAACAGCTTGTTTCGGGCCTTAAAAAAGTCATTTAGGGCCTTTTCGGAGGCTTTGAAATTTTTAGTTCAATGTTATAGTCGTTTTCTACATCATTAGGCTACTAAAGTACAATTGACTTTACTAGGTTTTCTAAAGTATCTATGTGCACATATGATTCTATTCCAAACTAATAATTATCACCAAAGTGAGAACTATTAGGAAGGTTTATGATATATTATGTAGATAGATGTATGTCTATGCTAAATGTAATTGGCCCAAAGGGAAGTTATGTTTATGCAGATATATGTTAGGAATAGTTACATATAAGGAATAGATTTTATTGATAAATTTTAGTGATCATGTGCACAAGATATCAGCACAAAGGAAGACATTTTGTGTGATAGATCAATAGCTTAATAAATTCTATTGATCATATTCATAATATGTCTGCCCAAAGGAAGACACTTTATGTGGTAGATTAATAGTTTGATAAATTCTATTATAGATCATGCGCATAGGGTGTCAGCCCAAAGAAAGACATTTTGTGTGGTAGATCAAGAGTTTGTACACCATAGACTCAGACAAATATAGCTCATATAAGGGATAATTTAGTTATGCATATCATATGTCGGACCAAAGGAAGACACATGATGTAGAAAACAAAAATTATCATGAGCTATAATTCAGAGAGTACCACTAATAAGTTACACTGCAGTCCAAAGAGTAAGCGTAATGTTATACTTGGTATCTCATTTTTCCCTTACATATTCATACATGCATATAATATGTATGTTATTTTTTTTATTATTATCTCTTTATGTTCTTGAAAATAAAGTGAGGTTGTATGTGTTGATGCAACTGACCCAGGTCACGATTGACCTGACTCGAGTTTGACTCGAGTAGTATTTTAATGTTTGACAAAACGATTGATAATGTGATTGTCATGGAAAGTCCAAGAATGGTCTTGACATTTGAGAAGTCCAAGTCTGGTGTACTTGGCATGGAAAGTCTAAGTCTTAGGTACTTGACATGTAAAATCTAAGTCATGGGTAATGTGCAAGGAAAGCTCAAAGGTATAGTCTTAGCAGCATAAGTCCAAGCTGTAGTCTTGGCGGTGTAAAGTCCAAGTGAACTTTGGCGATGAAAGTCCAAGGGTGTGATATTGGCGACGTAAAGTTCAAGCTGTAGTCTTGGCAACATAAGTCCAATGTTTGGCAGCGTAAAGTCCAAGCGTTTGTCTTGGCGGCGTAAGTTCAAATGTACCTTGGCAAAGTAGACCCGTTTAGCATGACAATAGCCGATAGAAGCACCTAAAAGCTAGTGTATGGATGAACAAGTCATAGATGACTTGGAGGGACCTGATAGGCGTTAAGGTGATGGAGGTGACTAGAAGACTTAAATCTAGACTAAGGGTGGTCTATCAAGTATAAGAGCATCATACTTGAGGTAAACCTCATGTTTGAGATTTATCAGTCGACTAGCTAAGTGTTTGATACTTGGCAGCTTAGTCAACTAGGATCAGTCGACTGGGATTACGACCAATCGACTGGTTGGGACTCGATTGATGCTCGACTGCTATTCTATGGGCTTGACAATTGACTGCTAGGGTTTAGCAGTCGACTGCCACGAAGGATAGTTGACTGATTTAAGTGGACATGAGTACAAAAACTTTGGTAGTCGACTGATCAGTCAACTATCAGGCCAGTAGTTGACTGCTGGTAAGGGCAATCGACTGCTAGTGTATATGTTGGAGTTTTTCTAGCATGGATTGAGCCGTTGTGAGACAACGACACTATGGACAGTCGACTGGGGTCTTTTAGCATTCGACTTTTAGGCATGAAATCAGCTCGATGTAGGTTATAAAAGGAGGTCGAGAAGAGGATTTTGGCCATGGTTCTTAGGGCGATTTAAAGGGGAATTGTTGTTGCTTTCCAGACCTTCAAAGGCATTCCAAAGCAATCAAAGATCGAATATTCAAAAGCTCACATTTGTAAAGTGGTTTCTTTACTTGCATTCATTTGCTTAGTGTAATTGCTTGTATCTTGTTCTTATTGTTGTAAGAATTATTGTAAGAGGTTTCTCCACCTCTGGATTGTTCCGAGAAGGAGTTTATTAGTGGTGGTGTGCATCACTAGAGCTCGCTTGAGCTCGACCCGTGGAGTAGGAATCCTAGGTTTTGAACCACGTTATATCTTTGTGATTGTGGGTGTGATTTGTGTGTTTGTATTTGTTTTGCATATTCCACTGCACTAACACTTTGTAGACAAATACAACACGAACGAATCAAACGAATTCCATCAAATAATGAGAAATTGCTATTCACCCACCTCTAGCGATGTCAACCGTTCCTACAAGTGGTATCAGGGCTAAGCGCTCTTCAAAAGGACTAACTGCCTAGGGAGCAAGCGCTAGAGGGAAAAAGAAAGATTGAGGAGCCAAGTCTTAGATTGGGATGAGACATCAACGTGCCTCCTCTATATGAACTCTATGGAGTTAAAGAATTTTATCATTGGAAGATAAGGATGAAATATTTTCTAATGTGTGAAATAGAAAATTGGTTTATTTTGATGCAAGGATTTGAAGCCCCAATGGACAAGAAGGGTACAATTCTTAAGATGAAGAAATGGATGGAGGAGTAACTAGAAGAATTCGAAAGAAACGATAAGGTAACAAGCATGCTATTAAATTTGATTCCTAATGATATCTTATCTAGATTAGGAGATTATAGGGATGCTAAGGAATTGTGGAATAAGTTGGTTGACTTCCACAAAAATCCTTCATCTGCCTCAAGTGAAGAAAAATCCCAAGAAGCCGAAGAATGCTCATCAGCTCAAGAATGTGAGAATTCAGATGTCGAGAGGTGTTTGACATCCGAGGAGGAAGAAGAGGTTGAAGAAGTCTCTACTTCAAGGATTGAGGGGAAGGAGAGACTTTTCACACGGAGGAAGAGCAAGAAGAAGCTTTTACATCTGGGAGAAAGGAAGAAGAAATCCAAAATTCCCTTACCAAGGAAGGTAACTCAAACATAGTAATTAAAGATAAAAATCATATTATGTGTTTTGAGTGTAGAGAATATGGGCATTACAAGAGCAAGTGCCCAAAATTGGCCAAGAAGAAAGCGTAAGTACCACCTAAGGCCAATGAGAAGCTCAAGGTAGCCGGACCCCAAAGACTGAAGAGCAAGAAGCACGTGGTGTGCTTCAAGTGTCAACAATGAGATTATTATCGAACTCAATGCTCTAAGAAGAGGAAGCAAACCAAGAGCAAGGGTGGAGTTACATATGTAGTGGGAGCTAAAGCAAACCCTAAGGTAAATCTAAATAATGCTTCTTCTTTATGTTATAACAAAAGCATGCCTTCAATTCACTTGCAATTGTGCATAATCATGAAAAGCATGCTAGAAATAAATTTTATTGTTTAGGGGCTAAATCATATGAAATTAGGACTAAGGATAGTTCTAGAACCACTATCCCTAAGACTACTCTACCTAAGAAAGCTATTAGGAAGGTAGACAACTATTTAGGAATTAACTCTAAGAGGAGTAGACATATGCCTAAAAGAAAGAATAATTCCCAAAGAATGAATGAAAAATAAAAAATTGGGCAATTAGAGTTGGAAAATCAAGCTTTGAGGTCAAAGCTTGAGAAAATGGAGAAGACCCTTAAGAAGATCGAAAATATGATTCTAGTGTCTAATGGACAAAATCTAGGAGTTAATAGGCAAGGTTCATCTATGGGCAAGAAAGACTTGAGTCACAAGCCTAGGTCCAAGGTAGATAAGCCTATCTATCACAATGTTCCATTTGATTTTGGAACCAAGTTTAGGTCTAGGAAAGTCAAGGTCATATGCAAGGGAGGTCATCCTTAGAGTTGACCATGATGTGTGTCTAGTGATTAAGGTTTTAAAGAAACCTAAGAAGGTCACTAGGGAGGTTACAAGAGAAGTTACCCCTAAGGTTAACCTTGACAAGACCAAAATAACTAAGGATTCTAAGCCTAGGAGGGTCATTAGGAAGGTACAAGGATATCCCTAGTGAATACCTAGTAAACCCAAGGAGCTCAAATATATTTTGGGCTCCTAGGAGTGTGATTCCCTTACGCTAGATGAATTAGGGTGTGTCAACTTGAATGAATGAGTAGTTAACCTAACCATAATAAAGTTGGTACTTTAGGACACTTTCAAAGTTATGTGATACTTTGGAAATGAAATTGAAATTTAATCCTAAAGGATTTTAGGATGTGCCAATAAATTTGAGAAGTATGGAAAATTGATCAAAATTGACACAGCTAGGTTTAGAGGTCATGGTGTGTCATTTTGGATTTTTAGCACACTTGGAAAAATTGAGTTTAAGGAAAAAATTACTTTAATTTTAGAAAATGACAATTGGGCCTAACACTAAGTATTATATACCTTTGTATGTTATACACTTGTCATGCTTCATATGCCATATCGCATGTTTGCATGAAAGGTGTGTTTATGATATATTGCATCTCACAAGAATATAGGGTTCACCTTGATTGTGTATTTCAACATCTTGAAAGGATGAGATGCTGGGAATAAAATTCTTGGATATTAATGCTTGTGAAAAATAAAATAAAAATATAAAAAAAAACATTAACAAATATAAAAAATACAAGCATAATACTGATATAATCAATACACATGCAACAAACACACCAAATGAAACAAAATTAGGTGAACAAATCAAATCCTCAGAAATTCTAGCCAAATAATCAGACATCAGTCGACTACTTTAGTTGAGCAGTTGACTGAAGTTACTGTAGCATGGCATAGAGAGTTGAGCAGTCGATTACCGAACCCTAGCAGTCGATTGCTAGTGTTGTGACCCGGTCACAGAACCTTGAGCAGTCGACTGCTTTGGGATAGCAATCGACTGCTGGCCACAATTTTATAAGCCTGAACCCTAGCCGTACGACTTCTTCACGCGCACCTCTTCTTCTCGATGATCTCGTTCTTTTCCGTCCGAGTGTTCACCGACGATCTCAACCCTCGATCGTAACCTTTTTATCCTATTTCTTTCTCTCTATCATGCTAATGAACCCCTATCTTCTTCCTATTTTCGTTGATTCCGCCCAAATTAGGGTTCTAAGCTCAAGACCACTTCCGACCGTTCTCCTCTAGTACTCGCCTATTCTGGTTGTTTCCTACAACTTCAAATCCAAATGGCGCCTAAGTAACACTTCTAACCCTAAACCCTAATCTTTTTTCTTATGAAATGCCTTGATCTAATCAATTTTTGTGTTCATTCATTGTATTGCATTGCATACATTTAGACAAAAATGTAGGGTAGAGGTCGGTGACGGATCCCAGGCTTCGTCCTGAATGTATCAACCTATTACTATACGTTATTTAGATGAGCCATTCTTTCGGTCCTATTGTAGAGATGTAATTCAAATCATCATGCATTATCAATTAGTGAAACTAGTATTTTGCACGCATCCTGCTAATGTTGACCTTCTCATGGAGTTTTACTCCAATCTTAGGAGAGTTGGGGATGGTTCGATGTATCAGACTTGCGTTGCAAAACACAATCTGGACTTTACTCCGGAGATCCTACAGGAATTTCTGGAGTGTCGACCATCGGATGAGACTTTTGTGTTTTATCCTATCCTAGATCAGTCACCCCCTGCGCCTTTTGATCATATTACTCTGGATCATATGCATCAACATTTCTTTCACCATCCCCGTCATTTAGGTCAAAACTTATTTTCCATCAATGACTTATCAGCTCTAGATAATGTCCTCTATAAGGTCATTGTCGTATGCATATTACCTATAGTCACTAGGGGTCAAGCCATGGTCCGACCTCCTCATTTATTTTTGATGTATGCAATGTGTAATCTATTAGATGTCAATTTGGCATTAAATATTTTTCATTGCATCATCCATTTTGTGTCCCCTGTCCAAGGGAAGGTTCATATGCCTTTTGTGTTAGTGAAAGCCCTAGAGCCAATTATGTGATGATTGTTGTATAGACTTTATTGTATCATATTCCTATTCATAAAGGCATGGTTATTATATTTACTTATATTGGTGCCAACTAACTAAGTATAATAACGTCCTTGAGTAGAAGGTTCTTATCTATATCAATAGATTGGTTGAATCGATAATGAGATGATATAGAGAACACTACTCTTAATCATTCCTAGTCAAGTATTAACATTCAGGGACAATGTTAATGCATAGAGACTAGCATGTAGGTCAACACGATGACTTGATCTCACAAGTCATGGATATAAATATCAAGTTGACACATTGGTATGCATTGGAGAATGTATATTGAATGACCCGCCATGAGAAAGTATCATAGATCGTTATATGAGTGTCATATACTTTCTCATGTGGCTATTAGTATGACTATTAGTCCTTAGACCTAAAGTCACCATGATTCCCTACATAAGGAGTTGCATACTTTGACTTCGTCAAACGTCACCCGTAAATGGGTGAACTATAAAGGCGATTACTGGGTATGTAACAAATTATGCGGAGGGATGTGAGTGATGTAGATGAGATCTATCCCTCCTATATGACAGGAGTGACATCGTTATTCTTGATAGAGTGAGACTACGAAGTGCATGGTCATGCCCAAATGAGTCAATATGAGATATTGAGCTCATTTGATTAGAGTGAGTCTACTTAGAGTTCAAGATATAGATTGTATCGAGGATGACACGGTCTATGCCTCAATTGGTTAATCTAGATGTCAAGGATAGAGGGACATTGTCACATATTGTGAGAGTCACAATTAGTAGTCACAAAGGTGATGTTGGATCTCAACATTCTTGTAACTTGGGTAGCAATGATGTGTTGCTAGATACCGCTCATTGCTTATGTTCCTAAATCGGTTTAGGAGCATTGCTAACGTTACAAGAACCTATAGGGTCACACACAAAGGGCAATTAGATGGAGATTAGATTCATATGATGAACCATGAGGATTAGGTTCATGGGATGAACCTAATTGGATTAAGAGCAATCCAAATTAGACTAATTGAGTTAGACTCAATTTAATTCAAGTGTTGAATGAGTCTAATTTAGATTTGATTCATTGAGTCCATTTAAATTAATGAATAGAGATTCATTAAATCAAATTGACTTGAATCAAGTGGTTAGATTTGATCAACCATGGGAGATAAGATGTCAAGTTTGACTTGACTTGAGAGGGAAGATAAATGGTCAATTTTGACTTGACCATTTTCCATGTCATGGTGACTTGGCATGGGGGCCGACCAATGATGGTGTTCTACATCATCATGGACTTATCATGTGGTGCCACCTCATGAGGGAGACAAAGAGTCATAGGCTCTTGGAGTTACATGCATGCATGTAACCCCCCAACAATAAGTGGCCGACCACTTTCATTTGATGAAGGGAATTCATTTTGGTGAGTAACTTCATCATCTTCTTCCTAACTCTCCTTCTTGCTCTCCTAATACTTTTTTGGCTTAAATACCTAAAGGGTGCTAGCACACTCTAAGGTGTTTTTCTCCACCATTTGTACATGTGGATACTTGTAGAGGAGTGTGTTAGTAATATATGAGAGATGTCCTAAGGCAATCGCCTTATGTATGAACCATTTATATGATAAATGAAGATTCACTATTTGAGTATACATGTTTTATGTATTTGATTGGATCTTAAACTCATTTACTGAATATCCACGATACGATTCACAGCATGAGAGAATTTGTGATTGGATCACAACTAGTGAGTATCTCTACATGTATAATTGTGATGTATCAGAATTATCCCTAGTCGATGAATTGATGGATCTGGACACCATCAATTCTGTTGAGACTAGCACGAGGTATACTCCTTGGTGTATCCAAGCAGCTGATTCTCACTGGCTGGAGACATAGTGATGTCCGGAGTTAATCGTGGATGCTAGTTATGGTAACTAGTTCATTGGAGTGACCAGCCGTAAGACTTCATATGGTTCTCTGCATATATAGATATGTCAATGAAGTTCTTTCTGTGGCTTAAGTGCGATGTTCCTTTGACTTGCGGTATTCAAGTCATCTTGATCATGGAGACTTATGCTTTGACATCTTAAGCAAACATCTCTAAGGAGATGTGGACCCGGGATGATTGGGTATAAGTCGAAGTGATCGAAGGTGTTTGAATAGCTTATAAAGGATTCACCACTCCTTGCGAGGAGATGTATACCCATGGCCTCTCGTCGGATTGTTACTAAAGTCTTTGGCCAAAGCATTACATGTTTAGAGTAAGGTACTCTTCGATACATGTGGAGTAACTAGAATCCGTAGGATGAGGAAATGATACTTGGGCTAGGTGTGACGTAGTCAGCCTAGTGGGGACTGACACAATAGACCATGTCCTGAACCAAGTGGGTATAAGATGAGTGAAGGGAATGGGGCACGATTCATTCGAGCTACTGAAGGGTTTCAGAAATAGTTCTAGATCAACCGTTGATCTTTTCGGTTAATTGGGGATCATGATGTACTACTAGGTGCCACTCATGATCGTTCTATAATTAATGGTTAATTATAGACGGCCAACATAAACCGAGAACCTATTTGGTCACATGCTATAGTGTAATCCAAAGGATTTAAAACGAGCTTGAGAATGAGATTCTCAGACCGAGAGAAACTATGTTTGGTTGGACCAAACATAAAGCGAGCATGAAATTGTTTCAGTCGCAATGGAAGCGTGGATGGGCAGTGTCTTATGAAGACATAATGGATGGACCAAAATGGTTTGGTTCTAATCCAATGGATAAGAATAAACCAAAGGGTTTGGTTTATTTTAAACGAATGAACCAAAAGTTGGTTCGGTTCGTTTTAACTTAAAATAAACCATCATGGTTTGGTTTATTTTAACTTATCTTAATGGAGCGGGTTAATGGGCTTTATGGATATGATCCATTAACCATTAAGAGAATTAGTTCTCTATAAAAGTGGGCTTAAGGGATTGTTAAACCCTAATCATCCAAAACCCTAAAGATAGTTGACGCCCACCTCCTTGGTGAATTCGGCGCCAACAGCCTTGTGCCGCCGCCCAACCACTTGTGCCGCCGTCCAACTTGTTGCCGGCGACCAAGCTTCAGCCGGTGAACCTCCGGCGACCCTCCGGTGATCTCCTAAAGGTTTGGCATCAAGGTGAGGCTTTTCTCTCCTTGTTTTGGCCGGCGCCTACTCCTCCACCAAGCTGTCCAGTTTTCTGGACAGCTTCTCCTCCTCTCGTCGGAGCGTCGTTTGGACGACGGTTAGTGCTTCGACAGCGGCTAACTTACCGGGGATTTGATCTCCGGTAATCCTCTGAGGTGGAGGACGAAGGATTCGTCAAACGGTTGACGAACACCTCTCCGGAGAAGCGAGTTTTGAGAACTCGTTTTGGATCCGAATTTGGATTCGGATCGTGATCATCTCTCGATCACGTCGTCTTCAACACGAGGCTAGTAACCCGTACGAAGACGAAGCTCGTGACTTAGAGAAGTCATCCCGAGGAGCTCGGCGTGGATACGGATAGAGACGATTCTTACGAGAATCGTTCCGGTTGATGCCGTTCCCGCTACACGTCATACGGAAGGTATAACGTAGTTTAATTTCCTTTTATTGCAAATTTTAATTTACGGTTATGTCTACACTTGTTGTAATAGCATGCGTGTGATGTGTGTGTTGTAATAAATAGGAGTATTTATTATTTTTATTGCTTCCGCTGTGCTCATGTTTACGAAACATGATCGAACACACACACGCCGCGGTGCCGGAAACCCAACAGTGGTATCAGAGCCCAGGTTGTGTTTCGACATAATCGTAAAAATGGTTTTGCGATAGTCATAATGTATTTCTGGAAGTTTTCTAAATTTTGGAAATTTAGAAGTATTTATGGAAATTTTTCAATTTTGGAAAGTCTAGAAGTATTTATGGAAATCTTCCACTTTTGGAAAGTTGGAAGTATTTATGGAAATTGATATTTTCCATAAATAAAATATTTGATTAGATTCTGGAAATTTGTTTCCTAATTTAATCATGATTTGATTTGGGAAATCAAATCTTAAAATATTTTAATTTCAATAAGTAGTTTTAATGATTTAGGAAATTGGTTTCCTAAATAGATTTTCCTTAATCAAATAATTCCATGAATAAAATATGTGATTAGATTTGGAAATTTGTTTCCTAATTTAATTATGATTTGATTTGGAGAATCAAATCTTAAACATATTTTATTTCCATAAATAGTTATGACATATAAGGAAATATATACATGACATAATTGTATGCCATGTAATTGCATTAGATGCATAACATTATGCCATGCGTCGTGACATGTAGATGTATGCCATGTATGCCATGCCATGTAGATAATAGTTATTTGCATGCAAAGAGGATGAGACATAAAACCCTAACTCAATATTAAAGCCTACACCTTCCATTAATATGGTTAGAACGAGTTACATTTCTTGTTTGGGTTGTTGGACTTACTCAAGAGCACAAATGAAATCATTGGAATAGTTTACCTCTAATATGGTAAGAGTCAGAGGTCAATCGTTAGTTTGGGTTGTTGGACTCACTCCAAGCCTGACTAATTGGTTGAATGCGCTCTAACCATATTAAAACTATTTCACGATTAATGGGTCGGCTTTAACTTGGAGCATCGATTTGTTGGACTCACTCCAAGGTCGATGTGAAGAGAGGTGAAGTTGGGTGCTATGCATATGATGCATACTTGTTAATGTGTTAACAACCCAATGTATGTGTAAACATTCAATTAGTTGATAGCACATTGTGATAGTTACATATACATGATATGTAATCGGTATACTTGATACCCACCATCATAGCTAAGAATGGCTTGTTGGACTCACTCCGAGTTGTTCTTATCTATGATGGATATCAACCGATTCGGAGATGGACCTACGATCTCGAAGTGATTTTGAGGTTTTGAATTGAAAAATGAATGGGATTTATAAATGTATATTGATGCATTTTAAAATCATTTTCTCATATATGCTCGTTTTGTATTTCTAGGTCGATAAATTGATCATGGCGTCTTTGAATTTTGCGCACTATTTTGGATTGAACAAAGTATTGGGCCTAACTTCTGGGTGGCTTAGAAACACGAGAATTGTTCTCAAGGCGGAAAAGCTTGCATATGTCCTTGAAGAGCCTCTTCTGGCGACCGTCCTAAGGGCGATGCAACTCAGACCAAATGTTGGTCTATCGAAACATGTGGCGGTCTGGTGGCGAGTTGCATCATGCTAGCGGCGATGGTACATTTTTGGCAAAAGCGGCACATGAGCATATGGATGCATTCGATGAGCAAGCGAGATCCAAAGGTTCGAGGTCTCTAGGCTCCTCTTCACCGAAGATGCAAGAAGGTTAAATCAGAGTACGGTTTGTGCTAAAGATGAGCGGGTACATCGAGCTGACTAGCTACCCTCGGTTTTGTGATGGATCATGAGTTAAGTATTGACTTAATTCGCATTGTTTGCCCAAGAGTTTCTCGCAATTTGTGATGAACTATCGGATGAACAAATTGGAATCCACCATTCGAGCTCCTCAATATGAAGACCGTGGAGCCTTCGTGAAGCATGAGGAGAAGGCGGTTCTCTTAGTTGATTCCTCAAAGAAAGGTTCTAAGAGGAAGGCAAAAGAACAGAAGAAAGGAAAGAAAAAGGCAAAGAAGGCGGAACCAGCGCAAAAGGGCACTTGCCATCACTGTGGCAAGGAAGGCCACTGGCGAAGAAACTGCAAGACTTATCTTGAGTCCATGAAGAAGAAGAAGGCATCCGATGCCCCATCCTCTTCAGGTATCTTCGTTATTGATTGTCATTCTATTTCCTTAGACACTTGGGTATTGGATACTGGGTGTAGCTCACATATATGTAATGACATACAGGGGCTAAGGAATAGAAGAAGACTTGTCAGAGGGGAGTCAAATTTGCGAGTTGGCAATGGAACAAAGGTTGCTGCGGTCGCCATCGGAACTTATTTGCTGAAGCTCCCTAGTGGACTAGTCTTGGAACTGGACAATTGCTATTATGTTCCTTCTCTAATAAAGAACATTGTTTCTATTTCCTGCTTAAATAGAAATGGTTTCCATTTAACGTTTAGTAACAATTGTTGTTATATAACTTTGAATGGCGTACTTTATGGAACTGGAACTTTGAGCAATGGCATTTATACGTTGGACGTATCCAGTGACATCTTCAATATCGAAGCGAGCAACATGCGTGCTCGAAAGGATAATCAAATAGACTCCTATATGTGACATTGTCGTCTTGGCCATATAAGCAAGAAACGCATGTCCGAATTACACCGATGTGGAATTCTGGAATCGTTTGAATTGGATTCATACGATACATGTGAATCATGCTTAAAAGGCAAGATGACTAAGTTACCTTTTACTGGAAAAGGTGAACGAGTGGGAGAGTTACTAGGTCTAGTACATACTGATGTATGTGGACCCATGTCAACTCAAGCTTTAGGAGGCTATAGCTACTTCATCACCTTCACCGATGATCACTCACGGTTTGGGTATGTGTTCTTGATGAAACACAAGTCTGAAGCCTTTGAAAGGTTCAAAGAATTCAGAAATGAAGTAGAGAAACAACATGACAAAAGTATTAAAATACTTCGATCGGATCGAGGTGGTGAATACTTAAGTCAAGAGTTTCTTGATTATCTAAGAGACAATGGCATATTGTCTCAATGGACTCCGCCCTATACACCACAAAGATAATGGTGTATCCGAGAGGCGAATCTTAGGACCTTGTTGGACATGGTCGTCAATGATGAATCATCGACTCTTCCCAAGTCCTTTTGGGTTATGACTTGATACCGCTTGTTAAAGAATGCCTACCAAGGTAGTCTCTACTACTCCATATGAGATATGGGCTAGTAAGAAACCTCATGTATCTTACTTGAAGATATGGGGTTGTCTGCTTATGTGAAGCAATTTGATCGACGATAAACCGGATGCTAAGTCTGATAAATGTCTATTTATTGGATACCCTAAGGAAACAAGGGGTTACCAATTCTATCATCCTGTGGAACAAAAGGTGTTTGTTTCCAGGCATGCTGTGTTTCTAGAGAAAGAGTTTCTCTTGCAAGAAAACAGTGGGAGTGTCGTCGAGCTTGAGGAGGCTCGAGAGACTCAAATAGACATTGATGAGATACCAGTGAAGCACAAATGGACAACTCATAGTGATGAACAATCGGCTGGACCTATTGTAACACCACATCTTCGTAGATCTGGTAGAACACGCAACATTCCTGAGAGATATGGATTTCTCGTAAGTGAATCGAACGACGTGTTACTCATTGATGATGAGGAGCCTACCAGTTATGAAGAAGTGCTGACAAGTTCAGAAAGGGATAAATGGCTTGGTGCCATGAAGTCGGAAATGGATTCCATGTACGAAAACCAAGTTTGGAACTTGGTTGACCCACCTGAAGGCATAAAGCCTATAGGGTGCAAGTGGGTTTTCAAGAAGAAAACCGACATGGATGGTAATGTGATTACCTATAAGGCTAGATTGGTGGCGAAAGGATATCGTCAAAAGCAAGGTATTGATTATGACGAAACCTATTCGCCTGTAGCTATGCTTAAATCCATTCGGATGCTCCTGGCCATAGCGGCTCATTATGATTATGAGATATGGCAGATGGATGTGAAAATAGCTTTCCTTAATGGAAACTTGTTTGAGGACGTGTATATGATACAGCCTGAGGGTTTCACATCGGTTGATAAAACCAAGGTATGCAAGTTGCGACGATCCATTTATGGATTGAAGCAAGCATCCAGGAGCTGGAATATCCGTTTTGATGAGACGATCAAAAAGTTTGATTTCTCACAAAATCCAGACGAACCTTGTGTGTACAAGAAGGTTAGTGGGAGTGCAGTCGTGTTCCTAGTATTGTATGTCGATGACATATTACTTATAGGAAACGATGTGTCAATCTTACAGTCAGTTAAGGTTTGGTTATCCAAGACATTCTCCATGAAAAACCTGGGAGAAGCAACCTACATCCTTGGGATTAAGATCTATAGAGATAGATCGAAACGGTTGCTTGGTCTTTCGCAGTCTACATATATAGACCGAGTGCTAAAGAGGTTTAGCATGTCGGAATCCAAGAAAGGTTATCTGCCCATCAGGCATGGGGTACACCTTTCGAAGTCTATGTGTCCGCGCACAGAAGACGAGAGGATTTGCATGAGTAAGATTCCCTATGCATCAGCAATAGGATCTATCATGTATGCTATGTTATGTACGAGGCCCGATGTATCGTATGCTCTGAGTGTCACGAGCAGATACCAGTCTGATCCAGGAATGGATCATTGGGCGGCTGTTAAGACGATCCTTAAGTACTTGAGAAGAACTAAGGATGTGTTCCTAATATATGGAGAAGGGGACATGGTGATACGCGGGTATACGGATGCCAGCTTCCAGACAGACAAGGATGATTCCAGGTCTCAGTCTGGATACGTGTTCACCTTGAATGGGGGCGCAGTGAGTTGGAAAAGTTCCAAACAAGAGACTGTAGCGGATTCTACCACTGAGGCAGAATATATTGCAGCTTCGGAAGCAGCAAAGGAAGCGGT
This sequence comes from Wurfbainia villosa, assembly GCA_025175895.1. Lineage (NCBI taxonomy): Eukaryota > Viridiplantae > Streptophyta > Magnoliopsida > Zingiberales > Zingiberaceae > Wurfbainia > Wurfbainia villosa. Next base: position 4,343,330 of record JAKLTH010000072.1, on the reverse strand, counting down.
TTGGATCAAGAAGTTCGTTCATGAACTTGGTGTGATTCCGGCCATTGTTGAAGCAATACCGGTCTACTGCGACAACAATGGAGCAATTGCACAGGCGAAAGAGCCAAGGTCTCATCAACGATCCAAACATGTGCTTCGCCGCTATCATCTTATCAGAGAGATCATCAGTAGGAACGAAATACAAATCGAGAAAATTCCCACTGAAAGGAACTTAGCGGATCCTTTGACTAAAGCATTACCTCAAAGTAAGTTTGAGGGTCATGTTGGAGCTTATGGTATTGGATACCGTAGCGATTGGCATTAGGCCAAGTGGGAGTCTGTTAGTAATATATGAGAGATGTCCTAAGGCAATCGCCTTATGTATGAACCATTTATATGATAAATGAAGATTCACTATTTGAGTATACATATTTTATGTATTTGATTGGATCTTAAACTCATTTACTGAATGTCCACGATACGATTCACAGCATGAGAGAATTTGTGATTGGATCACAACTAGTGAGTATCTCTACATGTGTAATTGTGATGTATCGAAATTATCCCTAGTCGATGAATTGATGGATCTGGACACCATCAATTCTGTTGAGACTAGCACGAGGTATACTCCTTGGTGTATCTAAGCAGCTGATTCTCACTGGCTGGAGACATAGTGATGTCCGGAGTTAATCGTGGATGCTAGTTATGGTAACTAGTTCATTAGAGTGACCAGCCGTAAGACTTCATATGGTTCTCTGCATATATAGATATGTCAATGAAGTTCTTACTGTGGCTTAAGTGCGATGTTCCTTTGACTTGCGGTATTCAAGTCATCTTGATCATGGAGACTTATGCTTTGACATCTTAAGCAAACATTTCTAAGGAGATGTGGACCCGGGATGATTGGGTATAAGTCGAAGTGATCGAAGGTGTTTGAATAGCCTATAAAGGATTCACCACTCCTTGCGAGGAGATGTATACCCATGGCCTCTCGTCGGATTGTTACTAAAGTCTTTGGCCAAAGCATTACATGTTTAGAGTAAGGTACTCTTCGATACATGTGGAGTAACTAGAATCCGTAGGACGAGGAAATGATACTTGGGCTAGGTGTGACGTAGTCAGCCTAGTGGGGACTGACACAATAGACCATGTCCTGAACCAAGTGGGTATAAGATGAGTGAAGGGAATGGGGCACGATTCATTCGAAGCTGCTGAAGGGTTTCAGAAATAGTTCTGGATCAACCGTTGATCTTTTCGGTTAATTGGGGATCATGATGTACTACTAGGTGCCACTCATGATCGTTCTATAATTAATGGTTAATTATAGACGGATAACATAAACCGAGAACCTATTTGGTCACACGCACAACGAGTATAATCCAAAGGATTTAAAACGAGCTTGAGAATGAGATTCTCAGACCGAGAGAAACTATGTTTGGTTGGACCAAACATAAAGCGAGCATGAAATTGTTTCAGTCGCAATGGAAGCGTGGATGGGCTGCGTCTTATGAAGACGTAATGGATGGACCAAAATGGTTTGGTTCTAATCCAATGGATAAGAATAAACCAAAGGGTTTGGTTTATTTTAAACGAATGAACCAAAAGTTGGTTCGGTTCGTTTTAACTTAAAATAAACCATCATGGTTTGGTTTATTTTAACTTATCTTAATGGAGCGGGTTAACGGGCTTTATGGATATGATCCATTAACCATTAAGAGAATTAGTTCTCTATAAAAGTGGGCTTAAGGGATTGTTAAACCCTAATCATCCAAAACCCTAAAGATAGTTGCCGCCCACCTCCTTGGTGAATTCGGCGCCAACAGCCTTGTGCCGCCGCCCAACCACTTGTGCCGCCGTCCAACTTGTTTCCGGCGACCAAGCTTCAGCCGGTGAACCTCCGGCGACCCTCCGGTGATCTCCTAAAGGTTTGGCATCAAGGTGAGGCTTTTCTCTCCTTGTTTTGGCCGGCGCCTACTCCTCCACCAAGCTGTCCAGTTTTCTGGACAGCTTCTCCTCCTCTCGTCGGAGCGTCGTTTGGACGACGGTTAGTGCTCCGACAGCGGCTAACTTACCGGGGATTTGATCTCCGGTAATCCTCTGAGGTGGAGGACGAAGGATTCGTCAAACGGTTGACGAACACCTCTCCGGAGAAGCGAGTTTTGAGAACTCGTTTTGGATCCGAATTTGGATTCGGATCGTGATCATCTCTCGATCACGTCGTCTTCAACACGAGGCTAGTAACCCGTACGAAGACGAAGCTCGTGACTTAGAGAAGTCATCCCGAGGAGCTCGGCGTGGATACGGATAGAGACGATTCTTACGAGAATCGTTCCGGTTGATGCCGTTCCCGCTACACGTCATACGGAAGGTATAACGTAGTTTAATTTCCTTTTATTGCAAATTTTAATTTACGGTTATGTCTACACTTGTTGTAATAGCATGCGTGTGATGTGTGTGTTGTAATAAATAGGAGTATTTATTATTTTTATTGCTTCCGCTGTGCTCATGTTTACGAAACATGATCGAACACACACACGCCGCGGTGCCGGAAACCCAACAGAGTGTACACTTGACACTCTTGAATTTCGGCAAAGCGTTTGGACGAGCGGGATAAACGAAGGGCGTCGCTACGAGGGTAACACTCTCATCTTGTAGATCTAAGATAGATCTAGGTTTACTTAAGCACATACATGTTTTTATTTTTATATATCTTCGCACGGATCCGTGGCCGGACTTCCGAGGTTTTCGCAACACAAAAAGCGGTCTTTGCAGCTCAGAAAACCCAACAGTGGTATCAGAGTCACGTGCGAAGCATGTATATGGTTTAAATTTGTAGTTTTTGTATTAGATATAAAAATTATAGATTTTTAAGTTTTTGTAAATTTTCTATTTTATAGATTTTTTTGGGTATTTTTCTCGAAGGGTCGAAGCAACGAGTGTTGGGACACTTGTAGGCTTCAACCACCGAGAAAAACTCTCCGAAACGGTAAGTTCTCGTTTTAGGTTTTTGGGACAGCGACTTAAGTCACTGTAAGATCAAGTCGGGACACTCGGAAAGTTTATTTTTTCAAGTAGGGGCGCTGCCCCTATCCCCGAAAGGGGCCTTGTCCCGCGATCACGCCCGGAAACCGTTTAGCGGGACCGTTACGGAGAGGTAACTCATAAAATGAAAAAAAAAGGAAAAATTATAGAAATTTTCTGTAAAATACATAATTTAAAATTATGTATAATTCTGTGATGGTCATGGCCCAAGAACCTCAATATGATTGGATGTAAATGTGTTGTAATTCATAATACGGCCTGCGTGCCGTTTTTGTGGTTGTGCATGTTGTATAGGGTATACAACCTGCGTGTCGTGCCTCTTCTTTTAAAATTCTAGTTGTAAATAGTTTTAGACTCGAATGTAACTTGAGTTTCATGTTTGTAATGTACAAAATGGAGCGGTGGAAGATCCACTAGTAGACGGAGTTACGAGAAGGGTGCCGACAACACATGACAGTCAAAGGAGGTGCTTGGAGAAGCCGCTAACCCTAGGTTGACCGTCCGATCTTCTCATTGGCTTGAGAAGATCGTAGTAGGGCCATGACCTAATCACAATTAATTTATATATATATATTTGTTATGCTTGTATGTATGTGATGCATGCTAGTAGAATAATGCTTGTATGTATATGATGCATGCTAGGATATTTTTCTTGTATGTATATGATGCATGCTAGAATGATGCTTGTATGTATGTGATGCATGCTAGTGTAGGATAATAAAGGCCTTAATGCGTATATGATACACATTACGATTAGATTAGATCTTAATCGAATCAACTCGAAAATGCCTACCAAGTCTTTGATACTCATCACTACCTCGATCATTTGTAGTTGTTGAATCTGCCAAAGCAGAGCAACGCATATTATCTTGGTATGGTGCGGAAGGACAATCTTGGTCCTGCCTATCACGGCTTGGATTAGAGTAAGCTCAATTAGATTGAGTAAAACTAGTTAACTCAATTGGATCGAGTAGAACTATAGGCATATTCCAACCGTTGGAAAGATAGGATAAGCTCGCATTTACACTAAATCTTGGGCGATTTAGCCAAAGCTAACTCAAGGTCTTTTGTAAATGAGGATTTTGATCCTATAAACAAGAGTTGCATAGAGATGTAATCGGTAATGTGTTACCTACCGATCATACTAAGTCTTGGGCGATTTAGCCAAAGCTAACTCAAGGCCTAGTATGATGTGGATCTTATCCCGCAGGAATTATAGCATGTTTGTATGAATCTAGTAATGTGGTTTGACCACATCCATAACTCGATTCTACAAAAATGCTATAATTCAGTGAGAGCATCATTTGATTAAAAGCCTAATTAAATGATAAAAGGAATATGATATTAATTTTCTGCATTGTGTATGTTGTAGATAACTATGTCGACAAACACAAACACTCTCTCCCTGCGTTCTGTCCTTGAGAAGGACAAGCTCAATGAAGCAAATTTCCTGGACTGGTGCAGGAACCTGAGAATCGTTCTCACCCAAGAAAGGAAACTGTATGTCCTAGAGCAGCCCATTCCGGAGGCACCTCCTGCCAATGCCTCGCGAATAGACAAAGATGCTTATAAGAAGCATCAAGATGATGCATTAGATGTGTCATGTCTCATACTCGCAACCATGAACTCTGAGCTTCAGAAGCAACATGAGTTCATGAATGCTTATGATATGGTTGAACATCTTCGTCAACTATATCAAGGACAAGCAAGACATGAGAGATATGAAGTCTCTAAGGCATTATTTCAGTCCAAGATGCAAGATGGGACTCTCGTAAGTCCATATGTACTCAAGATGATTGAGTACGTAGAAAACCTACAGAGATTGGGATTCCCACTTGACCAAGAGTTGACCACTGACCTGATCTTGCAATCTTTGCCACAAGCCTACAATCAATTTGTCATGAATTACAACATGAATAAAATTGATAAGTCACTGTCTGAGATGCTCAGCATGTTGAGAACTACTGAGCTCAACCTTAAGAAGAGAAAATCTGACTCTATTTTGATGGTGCATAATAAGAAAGGCAAGGGCAAGCCTAAAGGTAAGGGAAAGTCTCAAGCCAAGGGCAAAGGCAAAGAATTGAAACCCAAAGGAGGGGTGACCAAGGAAGGGGCTTGCTTCCACTGCAAGGAAGCTAGACACTGGAAGCCAAACGATAAAGCTTACCTGGAAGATCTTAAAAAGAAGAGAAGTGAGACTTCTACTTCAGGTATAAATGTTATAGAAGTCAATCTATCTATTTCTTCATCATGGGTATTAGATACCGGATGTGCATCTCACATTTGTACCAATGTGCAGGCGCTGAGAAATAGCAGGACATTGACAAAGGGCGAGGTGGACCTACGAGTAGGCAATGGAGCAAGGGTTGCTGCTGTTGCTGTAGGAACTTATGATCTATCTCTGCCCACTGGGCTTGTATTAGAACTAGATGAATGTTGTTATGTGTGTGCTTTGACTAAGAACATAATTTCGGTTTCTTGTTTGGACAAGAAAGGATTTACATTTATAATAAAGAACAAATGTTGTTCAGTTTATTTAAATGATATGTTCTATTATAGTGCACCTCTAATGAACAGACTCTACTTTCTAGACTTAGAGAGTCACATCTATAACATAAGTACTAAAAGGTTCAAGTCAAATGAGTTGAACCAAACCTATCTCTGACATTGTCGCTTAGGTCACATAAATGATAGTCGCTTATCTTAGCTCTATAAGGATGAGCTGCTGGACTCATTTGATTTTGAATCATATGAGACATGCGAGTCTTGCCTTCAAGGCAAGATGATCAAGACTCCCTTTAGTTGACACAGCGAAAGAGCAACAAACTTGTTAGGACTTATACATAGTGATGTATGCGGTCCTTTCAATATTGCTGCTAGAGGTGGTTACAGGTACTTCATTACATTTACTGATGACTTCAGTAGATATGGTTATGCGTATCTGATGACACATAAATCTGAATCCTTTGAAAAGTTCAAAGAATTCAAGAATGAAGTACAAAACCAACTTGGTAAGAGTATTAAGATACTTCGATCAGATCGAGGTGGTGAATACCTTAGCCATGAGTTTCGTGACTATCTAGCTGAGTGATATTCTATCCCAACTCACTCCTCCTGGAACACCACAGTGGAATGGTGTATCTGAAAGAAGGAATCGTACCCTATTAGATATGGTACGATCTATGATGAGTCACACAGATCTTCCTATATCCTTTTGGGGATATGCTCTAGACATAGCAGCCTTCACACTTAACCATGTACCATCCAAGGCTGTGATAAAGACACCATATATGATATGGACAGGGAGAAATCCCAAGATGTCTTTCATGAGGATTTGGGGTTGTGAGGCTTACGTTCGACGTCAAATCTCAGACAAACTGGGACCCAAATCTGATAAGTTCTATTTTGTTGGATATCCCAAGGAGACTAAGGGATATTACTTCTACATTCCCAGTCAGCACAAAGTGTTTGTGGCAAAGACTGAGATTTTTCTAGAAAGGGATTTTGTTTCTAGAAAAACTAATGGGAGTACATTCGATCTTGAAGAAATTCAAGATAAGGACCATAGCACTGAGGCCTTGATGGAGGTTGAACATAAACCACAAAGTGTTGTGGGTGATATTATTGCACAAAGAGTTGTGGAACAACCACCTGTTCAGGTAGACCTACCTCTTCGCAGGTCTGATAGGGTACGTCGTCAGCCTGAGAGGTACACATTTCTCTTGTCTGACCATGATGACGTTATGCTCATTGAGAATGAGTCTACCTCATATCAGGAAGCTGTGATGAGTCCAGATTTTGAGAAATGGCTAGAGGCCATGAGATCCGAGATGGAATCCATGTACACCAACCAAGTATGGACTTTGGTTGATTCACCTGAAGGGGTCAAACCCATTGGGTGTAAGTGTGTCTTTAAGAAAAAGACTGACATAGATGGACTTACACATACCTATAAGGGACAATTGGTGGCTAAAGGTTTCAAGCAAATTCATGGTATTGACTATGATGAAACCTTTTCTCCAGTGACAATGTTTAAGTCTATTCGGATCATGCTTGTTATTGCAGCATACCACGATTATGAGATCTGACAGATGGATGTCAAAACTGCGTTTCTAAATGGAAACTTGCTCGAGGATGTGTACATGACACAGTCTGAGGGTTTTATGGATCCACAGCATACTGGAAAAGTATGCAAGCTACAAAGGTCCATTTATGGGCTAAAGCAAGCTTCTCGGAGCTGGAATCTTCGATTCGATGATGTGATTAAACAGTTTAGTTTCATCAAGAATGAAGATGAACCCTGTGTCTACAAGAGGGTTAATGAGAATACAGTTGTCTTCCTTGTATTGTATGTGGATGACATACTACTCATTGGGAATGACATCCTTTCGCTATAGTCTGTGAAGACTTGGCTGGGGATGTGCTTCTCAATGAAGGACTTAGGTGAAGCAGCCTGTATTCTAGGCATCAAGATCTATAGAGATAGATCTAAGAGATTGCTTGGCCTAAGTCAGAGTACATATATTGACATGGTATTACTATGGTTTGCCATGCAGAATTCCAAGAATGGACTTCTGCCGATGTCACATGGTGTGAGTCTTTCGAAGACTCAAAGTCCCTCTTCTATAGAGGAGAGAGACCGCATGGATAAGATCTCTTATGCATCTGCTATAGGATCTATCATGTACGTCATGCTATGTACTCATCCTGATGTCGTATGCTTTGAGCATGACGAGTAGATATCATTCAGATCCAGGTGAGTGTCACTGGATAGCAGTCAAGAATATTCTTAAGTACTTGAGAAGGACTAAAGAATATTTCTTGATATTTGGAGGCGATAAGGAGCTAGCTGTAAAGGGTTACAGCGATGTCAGCTTCCAAACTGACCAGGATGATTATAGATCGCAGTCAGGGTTCGTGTTTTGCTTGAATGGTGGCGTTGTGAGCTGGAAGAGTTCGAAGCAGGACACAGTTGCTGATTTTACAATTGAGGCCGAGTATATCGCTGCATCAGAGGCAGCGAAGGAGGCAGTTTGGATCCGCAAGTTCATTACTGAGCTTGGGGTGGTTCCTAGCATAGCAGATCCCATAGAGCTCTATTGTGACAATAATGGAGCGATCGCACAGGCTAAGGAACCTCGCTCACACCAGCGGACCAAACACATACTACGGCGCTTCCATCTCATTCGAAAGATTATCGATAGAGGAGATGTGAAGATTTGCAGAGTACCCACAGAGGCTAACATCGCAGATCCCTTGACCAAGGTTTTGACATAGAAAAAGCATGATGGTCACACTTGGTCATTGGGTATTAGATACTACGGTGATTGACACTAGTGCTAGTGGGAGATTGTTAGTGAAAGCCCTAGAGTCAATCATGTGATGATTGTTGTATGAACTTTATTGTATCATATTCCTATTTATAAAGGCATGGTTATTATATTTACTTGTATTGGTATCAAATAACTAAGTATAATAACGTCCTTGAGTAGTAGGTTCTTATCTATATCAATCGATTGGTTGAATCGATAATGAGATGATACAGAGAACACTACTCTTAATCATTCCTAGTCAAGTATTACCATTCAGGGACGATGGTAATGCGTAGAGACTAGCATGTAGGTCAACATGATGACTTGATCTCACAAGTCATGGATATGAGATATCAAGTTGACACATGGGTATGCATTGGAGAATGTATACTGAATGACCTGTCATGAGAAAGTATCATGGATCGTTATATGAGTGTCATATACTTTCTCATGTGACTATTAGTATGACTATTAGTTCTTGGACCTGAAGTCACCATGGTTCCTTACATAATGAGTTGCATACTTTGGCTTCGTCAAACGTCACCCGTAAATGGGTGGACTATAAAGGCGATTACTGAGTATGTAACAAATTATGCGGAGAGATGTGAGTGATGTAGATGGGATCTATCCCTCCTATATGACGGGAATGACATCGTTATTCTTGATAGAGTGAGACCACAAAGTGCATGACCATGCCTAAATGAGTCAATATGAGATATTGAGCTCATTTGATTAGAGTGAGTCTACTTGGAATTCAAGATATAGATTGTACGAGAATGACACGGTCTATGCCTCAATTGGTCAATCTAGATGTCAAGGATAGAGGGACATTGTCACATATTGTGAGAGTCACAATTAGTAGTCACAAAGGTGATGTTGGATCTCAACATTCTTGTAACTTGGGTAGCAATGATGTATTGCTAGATACCGCTCATTGCTTATGTTCCTAAATCGGTTTAGGAGCATTGCCAACGTTACAAGAACCTATAGGGTTACACACAAAGGGCAATTAGATGGAGATTAGGTTCATATGATGAACCATGAGGATTAGGTTCATGGGATGAACCAAATTGGATTAAGAGTAATCCAAATTAGACTAATTGAATTAGACTCAATTTGATTCAAGTGTTGAATGAGTCTAATTTAGATTTGATTCATTGAGTCAATTTAAATTAATGAATAGAGATTCATTAAATCAAATTGACTTGAATCAAGTGGTTAGATTTGATCAACCATGAGAGAAAAGAGGTCAAGTTTGACTTGACTTGAGATTGAAGATGAATGGTCAATTTTGACTTGACCAATTGTCATGTCATGGTGACTTGGCATGGGGGCCGGCCAATGATGATGTTCCACATCATCATGGACTTATCATGTGGTGCCACCTCATGAGGGAGACCAAGAGTCATTGGCTCTTGGAGTTACATGCATGCATGTAACCCCCCAAGATTAAAGTGGTCGGCCACTTTCTTCATGGGGTGAGGTTAATTGGTTGATAACTCCATCTTCTTCTTCCTTGGTTTTCCTCAAGCTCTCTCCCATCCTCTATCTTGGCCGAATCTTCCATGAGTGCTAGCACACTCTAGGTTGATTTTCTCCACCATTTGTCCATGTGGATACCAATAGAGGAGTATATACTTGACACTCTTGAGTTCCGGCAAAGCGTTTGAACGAGCGGGATAAGCGAAGGGCGTCGCTATGAGGGTAATGCTCTCACCTTCTAAATCTAAGGTAGATCTAGGTTTCCATAACACATACATTTAGTTTTATTTTTATATACTTCGCACAGATCCGTGGTCGAGCTTCCGAGGTTTCCGCAACGCAAAAAGCGGTTTTTGCGGCTCGGAAAAGTCCAACAAACTCATACTCACATAGTAGGTTATCTACCATAAAACTAATCAATATTCCTTTAGAGTAGAGTTTTTCTTCTTCCATGTCTTATAAGCATCAAGATCGCATATGTGTTGTGTTGTAGGACCATCAACAGGTTCATCCATAACATAATTAACAGTCTCTAAGACTTCTTGTTCATCAAGAACATATTTCATCTTGAGATACCATATTTTATAGTTGTCCCCATATAATTTTTCTCCCTTATTGAGTTCAGCTATGATATTCTTAGTAGTTATAATATTACATAAATAAATATATTATTTAGCAATTCAATTAATCCATATGTATGCAATTCATGATTGACTCAATCATTTTTGCACCAATGATTGATTCAATGTAAATCTGATTGGGTTTATAAAATCAAGTTTTAATAGTATTTTCACTCATCATTCGTATGGTTCAATCTAATCAACATTGATCAATTATGTTATATATATCTCATCAAATGAACTAATAATTAAATGAACATAGTATCCAACTAAGGTGTACAATCATAAAGTAAATTGTTCGTACATAATGATAGCTTATAGACTAATATAATTCTAAGAAACTAGATAGATTATCACTACTCCCACTAGGATAAATATTAGCACAACAACTGACACAATCCCTCTCATACTATGCTTAGCTAGGGAAATTTTCAAGCATACCGACATTAGAATTCTCTATAAAATCCACATTCGGATCCTCTCTGGATCCTCCTTAATCTCTTCAGGATCCTCTTCTTATGGTCATACCTCCTAATCCACACAGTGAAATAGCTTTATACATAACTCTGCATATGTGATGTGTCCTTCATAGCACCCCTATATATGGTGTACTACTTCATTGAGATTCATCAGTAGTGACCATACAAGGCTCAAATTTAGTAGTTGTATAGGATAAGAAAATTCTACTACTCGAGTCTCCAAGATAATCTATCGAGCCTCCCAGTGTATTTTTTTGACTCCATAAGTGGGATCATAAACTATCACTTGGATAGTCTCCCTCAACTTATTTCGTAATACATCACTATGAGTTGTAGTGTTTATCATTTATGTCATCCAAAATTGAAATCAACAAGTCAGTACAGAATCGACTAACCAATAACAAAACTAGATTATTTCAATTAAATATAAACATAGAACCAACACATAAGCAATCAAGAAAAAAAAAACACATTTTCTCAATTGTAGAAGTTCCAATCAATTGACACAGTAGACCATTCAATTGATTATTCAGTTACTAAGAAGATGAATGGGTTTCCAAAATCTACTCTTCAATCGTGGGTTACGCAGCTTGGACCATATCCGAGTGGGTTCCGAACACCCACTCGGCAGCTCTCAAGTCATTCGGTTTGAGCGGGTTGACAAACAACAAAAAATAGGTCGAATTGGACCTCATTCCAAATTGAACTTCTAAATTGGACCATGCCCAGCATAGATCGGCCCATAACTTAATTGAAATGGGCAACCCTATATTGAAGCCCACGCCTTAATGTTAATGGTTCCTGCCTGCATCGTTGTCTAATTGTCTTCATCTTCTCCGCTGTCACCTGCAGCTCGACTGTGTTGCCTCCTCATTAACTCTGTTGCCACAAGATTCTCCACGCTCACCACACAGGATTAGAAGGAGATCTCTATGGCGGTGGCCGGAGTGATTGAGGCCTTATTACGACGGCAAATGGTGACAGATCACGATTTCTCCCGGTGATAGCGATGGATCGCGATGGGTTCAGCAACGACAGTAGATGGCGACGTGATTTCGCCCGATACTGCGACATCAGATCACGAGTTCGTCCTTTGTCGCGATAGAACAGGATCCAACAGCGACGCCTCCGAGGTCGGATAGACACCTTGAGGCATCCGTTTCGATCGGATTTCATCAGTGAAATTGCGTGCAGAAGAATCAAGTGCTAGAGGTAAGCATTTACAATTTGATCACATTTAGAGTTTGATCATGAGATTCAACAGAAAAAAATAACAAACTTTGCCCAGTTATGATATCAATGTAGAAATTTGATACGTTTTCTATTCACAAGATAAAATTGTCTATTTTCCGTTTTTATTTTCTAGAAAAATGAAAAAATACGTGTTTGATTGATGTTTTCCATCTCCATTTCCAAAAAATAAAGAAACATTTTTTGAAAAATTAAAAAATACAATAAAATCATTTTCTATTTTCATTTTTATTTTACAAAACATAAAAAAATATTTTTTGAAAAATTAAAAAATATAAAAAAAATTATTTTCTATTTTCTAGAAGAAAAAAAAAATAGAAAATAGAAAATAGAAAATGAAAAATTCTACTTTCCAAAACAGAAAACAGCAAATGCTTCTGAAAACACATACTTTCCATGGAGGTTGCAAAGGAAAGAAAACAAATTGGCTTCCAGGTTCACTTTCACATGGATAGAAATCCACAAAAACAATTTTTGTGAGAATAAAAGGAAATTTTATTTTTGGTCAACTACTCCATTGATATACATATGCCATTCTAAATCTTTGTTAAATCTTCTATTTACACTGCATGTCGTATTTTCAACACTATTGAGAAAAAGGAATATCAAAATCCAGCTTCAATTTATTTAATAGAACATATCTACAGCAGGCAATCTACAATGTCCATACTTAAAAACAATCATATTTATTATTTATGCAAGAAAGAACAAAGAGATCAAAGAGAAGGGTTGCTAATTAACAAAAATTGAATATTTCATTAGAATATATATATTCTGAGGATTTTTTTTTTTATTTCAGGAAAAAAAAACAAAAAAAGGGGTTAAAAGATCCTTTAATATAGTTCTGAAGAGAAATACACGGAACAAATATTCCAATAGGCAATAATGCCTTGATAAGTCAACAATTAACATATCCATCAAAATTTTACATTGTATAGTTCGAATTCTGCAGTGCATTAATTAATTCCAGATTCTTTAAACAAGAACACATTTTGTATATGCTACTGGCGAATTTATCGTTTCAGAATTTCAACAACGTTCTAGAATCCATTAGGTATAATTATATTTGTCACAAGCTGCAAGTTTGTTTGACACAGTAATACTTTCGTACAGGAAAAGTCAGGAATCAATGCATTTTTCATCCGGTGGGAATTGGCTAAACGCATCCTTTTCTTCATCCATAATGTAGGTAATTTATAGTGCGCGATTGAAATCAACATCTCTAAAACGACGAGAAGAGAACAGGACGCAGATATAAAATTCGATAAAGTTTTTTAAAATAGGTAAAAAAAAATCATCGTTGAAGACAGGGAACAAATAGAATACAGTGGCTAAATCGGCGAATCGTAGCTCTCTGGAGTTGGAGTATGTTCGTCCTTCGAGATCCGTTCCATATAGATCAGCGGCTGCATTCCTCCGGGATTTTGTTTCTCTCCGTTAGAACTAGGATTGTAAATGAATCAAATATTTATGAATAAATTTGGTATTCAATTCGATAAGTGTTCATTTATGTTCATTCAACACTACAAAAAAAACAGAAATTTGGGACGAATTTAGCGACGAATTTTAAAAAAAAAATCGTTGCAAAAAAAATTTGCGACGAATTTAGCGACAAACATTTTTTGGTTGGGAAAAAAGCGTCGCAAATATTAGCGACAAAAATAGCGACGAATTTTTGCGACGAATTTTAGCGACGAAAATTAGGGATGAATTTTAAAATTCGTCCCTAATTTTGTTGCAAAAGTTACCCCGATTTCCAAAATTCGTCGCAGAATTCGTCGCTAAATTTTGCAACGAATTACAAATTCGTTGCAAATTTGCGACGAATTTGTAATTCGTTGCAAAATTTTGCGACGAATAAATTTTTCACGAAAAATTTCGCAAATAAGGAATTGGTAAATTTCGATGCTTCCAAATTCGTTGCAAAATTCGTTGCAAAATATTTATGAAATTCTTTTTTTTGCAAATATTTGCGACGAAATAATTTTTGTTGCAAAGTTCGCATAAATTTCGCTGCAAAATTTGTCGCAGATTGGATTCGTGCTAATTTTACGCAATTTTGCGACGAATTGCTTTTCGTTGCAAATATTTGCGACGAAATAATTTTTATTGCAAAGTTCGTCGCAAATTTCGTTGCAAAATTTGTCGCAGATTCGATTCGTTGCTAATTTCGTCGCAATTTTTGCGACGAATTCGTTTTTCGTTGCAAATATTTGCGACGAAATAATTTTCGTTGGAAAATTCGTCGCAAAATTCGTTGCAAAATTTGTCGCAGATTGGATTCGTTGCTAATTTCGTCGCAAATTTGCGACGAAATTTAAATTCGTCGCAAAGTTCGTCGCAGATTTATCGGGATTTAGCAACGAATTGGGATATTTACGCTAATTTTGTCGCAAAATTAAAAAAAAATTGACAGATTTATTCCGTTTCGATATTCAATCGTATATACAAATGATCACACACACACAACAAAAAACAATAAGTTCTAATATCCAAATAAATACTTTCAATACAACCAAAACACACACACATTCAATATAACAAAATAATAAGCAACATTCCAACAAAAGATATCCAAATAAAAAGTTATATCCTACTAAAATTCAAACATCAACATAGTTATGATATCCAAATAACAATGTTTACAAAAGATCTAAACACATGAGGGAAAAAAGAAAATCTAGTAAGCAATCATACACGACATTCTTCTACTGCATTAGAAAAGAAACAAACAAAGAAAAAGTAACATACATTAAAAAAACTATATATTAACGCGAAAATAAATATGCAAAGACTTACAATGATGTGCATTTTCAACCGCCATAAGGATTGACTTCATGATCATTCCTGTTTAAAGCAAAATAAAAGAACTAATAAAATGTAAAAAATGAAGGAGTAACAAACTAAATAAACTAAATAATTTTAAAGGTACTAATTAAAAACATGCATACAATATCATCATCGTCGCCACCATCATCGTCTTGACTCGAGGAATATGACTTGGACGAGTAAATTCAAATCGCGCATAAGAAAGGCTTGTTGTCACGATCTCTATCATTTCTGATCCTTTGTGAGTTTTGATGTTGTATTGCTAAAATTTCTTGATCTCTTTCATGTATTATGCCCTTCAAATTGCTAACCTCCTCACCAAGTTGTATTGTGTATAGAAGAAATAGATCTACGAGGAGCATTATGCGATGCTCGGAGAACCCATACCTAGTATCCTTCCCCTTTGGATCCTCCACTCGCCTCAAGCCATAAATCCATATTATTACTAACAGATGGCTCAGATCCTCAAGATCACCGTCATCTCTGAAATTCTCGAGATGAGGATAATCGATCATATCTCTCCTACACAAAATTAAAAATTTAATCAGAGCATTTACATAACTAATGTAATTAAAGTTATAAAGTAAGTTTAAAGATTATTTCAAACCTTAATAGCTCGAGCTCTATCTCCACTCCAAGTCTTATCTTTTTTTTTTTGGAAAGTGCGAGCGAAAGTATCTATAAATTGCTCCTTTCCCAATTCCTTAGACTAAATATAAGAATGTTAGAAATAAAATAATAATCTGAAATAAATTTAAAAACTAATTGTAGAATTTAAAATTACCAATCTCGTGAATGCTCCTCGATATTTATAGATCCGCCGCGTATATTTGCGGATAAGTCTCGTAATTACAGCTTGATTTAATTTATTCGACTTCTTTTTGCTCTCATCCGATTGCCAATAATTGGAGATTTTACTCCAATTTTCCGACGTGACACAGTGGTTTTTTCCGTAGATTTGGCATGACTCAATACATGCTCGGATATGATCGCTACATTTTTTTTAAATTCTTTTAACTTCCAAGTCTTGACTAGGGTCCCAAATAAATCTCATTGAGATGGAAATAAAACAATTGATTATATAATCACTTATTTAATATATAAAATGAATCAATTATACCAAACTCGCACCACCATAATTCTTTTGTAGGTCCCGCGTGCTCGAGTATGACAAAGAATCTCCTCTCCAATAGTTATTCACGATTTTATTGATCTCATGAATAACAGTGTATGAATTTTCAAACCTACGATCAAGTGAAAAAATTTGAATAAATAATTAAGATATTTTAAAAATTTTAATACTTATATTACTTACGAATCTCCATAGGAAATATATATGGTCGACTTTCGATGTTCTCGGTGGAGGTGTCCAGTACAGTGAATCGAATGGGAAGGCCGTCTTGGAATGAGATGGTACTGGCTGCTGATCATGTGAAGGTCCAGGAAGATCAGGAGGGCAAGTAGGTATAGTGCTGGCAGGCGGTGGATCACTCTGGCCACTGCTAGTACTCTGTCGTCTCTGTCCACCACGTCGAAACTATCAACCAAAAACAAAATTAGAATAAAGAAAAAAAAAACTTTTATGCTTAATGAAGAACATGAAAAACTTACAATATGCATAATGAAGATATGAGATACAAAGAAGCTTAAGCTACAATGATTTCACCATGATAACCTATAAGAACAAATTATACAAAACATACAGAGACAAAAGATATAAATTTAACAATCGACATTATATAAACAAATAATTGAGCTAAGAAAATTTGTAAAATTATAGTTTAAAACAAAATTATATATATAAAAACTTACCTAGGACGTCAAATTTCAAAGTCCTCATTATCATCTTCCTCATCCTCATATCCTCATCCTCGGTCTCCTCCTCCTCTTCCTCCTCGTCCCCCTCCTCCTCGTCCCCTCCTCCTCTTCATCATTATCATCAATTTTGAGTTGCATCCACGTTTATCACTACTCATTTGGGATCTCGTAGCTGGAATTATATATTCCTCGGTATGAAACATATTTGTAACTTTGTCTTGTTGATATGCAATGTCTTGCACTCTTCAATTTTTTCCGTGCTTTTGTTTCTGAAATGACCCACCATTCATTTTGTCACGCCTCGAACTAGGATATGGAGCATAGAAAACTTGAATCGCTTGTTGTGCCAAAATAAATGGTTCATATCTCTTATAAAATCTTTTATGATTTACTTCAACTAAATTATCTTGTGGATGCACCTTCATCCCCCACGACGGTCAAACCGACACATAAATAAGATAACTCGCATCTCCTGGACCGGGATAATCAATCTCTATAATTTCATCCAAAGAAACCATAAAATTCATTGCTTGCACCTCCATCATTGGAAGACTGAACACATACTCCACTATTATTGTACTCTTTCCATTTCCATATTCTTGAGTGTGGAAATTATATCCGTTATGAAATATCTTGGCCCAGTCGTACCATTGGATTTTGGACCCCATGATAGATGGATTAGCAATTTTTTAACGTGAGTTTGATTAGCATAAACCTATACTCAAATGAAAATGATATTTATTTAAAAGTTAAGATATGTCTAAACAAAATGAGGTAATTAAAAGCTTACATATGATTTGAACCAAGGTGCAAATTCACGATCGCAGATGATCAAAGTCACGTGTCGGGATTTGAGTATAAGTTTTGGAAAATCCTATAATAAAAAATTGTATTATAACACAAACAAATTAACACTTGACGAAGAAATAGGAAATATATACTAACTCGAAATATGGCGATACTTCGACAATTAAGTAAAACATATGTCCGGCCGCGCCATTCTTGATCGGGCTAAGTATCGGCTTATGGTCCACTTGGTCGGCCACCAAGATAATTAAAAATTGAGAAGAATTTAAATTGGGATCGACAGACCTTCATCATTCCTTCCGATTTCCGCCTTTTGGTCAACGTGAGGCTCAAAATAATATGATGCAAAAGTTGTTACTTCCTCCACAATATATGCATTCACAATAGAGGCTTCAACATGTGCCTTATTTTTCACCTTTTTCTTCAAATGATATAAGAATCGATTGTAATATAACAAATTGTATTAGAAATGAATATATAAAAAATTAACATTTTTATGCAAAAATATAGAATATGTGAATTATACCTTTCAAAAGGATACATCCATCGATAATGAATCGTCCTCCAACTTTGGCCTCATACGGCAAGTGAACCAAAAGATGTTCCATTGAATCAAAAACGCAAAGGAAAAATCCTTTCTAAATTGCACAAAATAATTGGAATGTCTCTCTCTAACTTCTCCATGTGTGAATATCCCAAATTTGAGCATATATCATGAAGAAAAATACTTAACTCTGAATGGCACTGCATAAAATTCGGTAAGAGTTCTTTAAAGGCAATAGGAATAAGTCTTTCCATGAATATATGGCAATCATGGCTTTTCAAACCCATCAATTTGCATTCCTTCATATCGACACATCTCCCAAGATTAGAAACATAGCCATCAGGAAATCTCAATGACTTCAACCATTCACAAACAACACGTCTGTTCCTTATTCAATGTATAAACTGCCTTTGGTTTTGGTCCTCTACTATTTTCATCAACATCAAGGCTGGGTCGTTTGCAAATGAGTCGCATATCTTTTCTTGCATTCAGATTATCTTTTGTTTTTCCGGTGATATCCATCACTGTATTTATCAGATTATCAAAAATATTCTTCTCAATATGCATAACATCGAGATTATGATGAATCAAATTACTAAACCAATACGGTAACTCCCAAAATATACTTCGTTTGGTCCATTTATGGTTGCTTCCATATCCATAAGTTGTATCGTGTGGCTCTTCAATAACAGATGGAAAGTGAAGAACTCTACTCAAATATCTTGACCATCAATCTCAATGGCGAGGTGTTCTTTCAATTCGATTCCTAGTGAATTCATCTTTATTCCTTGAAATTATGATTTAGTGGTAAAATTGTCTGACAATCAAAATAACTCGGCTTCTTACCATGCTTCAATCTAATCGACTTTGATCTCTCCATACATATTGGGCATCCTAAGATCCTGCGATTCAACCCGATAGCATACCATAAGTAGGAAAGTCATTAATGGTCCAAAGAAGAGCGACCTTCATTACAAACATCCGATTAGTATGAGCGTCGTATGTAGGAAAACCTTCATCCCATAGTTGTTTTAGCTCGCAATCAATGGTTGCATATAAACATCTATTAACTTCTTCGGATTTTTGGACGAGCACAACCAATGTTAAAAACATATACGGTGTTTTCATGCACATCCAGTGGAAGATTATACGGAGTTAATATAAGCGGCCAACAAGAATAGTGTCTTCTGATTTACCAAATGGAGCAAATCCGTCACGAGACCTAACCTAATATTTGAGTCTCTTCGCAAAATCATGATATGTTCTATCAAAATTTTTCCACGCCTCTGCATCGATGGATGACACATTAGTCCCTCTTACATTCGATGATTTGCATGCCAAGTCATGTGTTCGTGATTGTCTTCGATGCATAAAGCCTTTGTAACCTAGGAGTTAAAGGCAAATAAAACAATCGACTATATGATTTACGTCGTTCTTTGCTAGTGCTCTTGTACCTATCTTGATTCTGAGAATTTACAAACATCCACATCTGCATCATCTCCCCAATATAACATACAACCATCTCTGCACACATCAATTCTTTCCCTTTGGGAGACCTAATTCTTTCGCTTTTTCATCTTTGCACAAATCATTGGGCAGTATATTATCACGCGGCAATGCCTCTTCAAAAGCTTGAACAAAATTATTAAAACACTCTTCAGACACATTGTGCTCTGCCTTGACATTCAACATTCTTGTGGTGAACGATAGTTTAGTGTGAGTCTCACATCCATAAAGGTGCATCTGCAGCACTCAACACCTCCTGAAATTTGAGATATGCTTCATTATTCATATTCTGACCGATATCTGTTACGTGCACCTATTCCAAGGGTGATGCATTAGTAAACATTTGATCAACTATTGGAAACTTGAAATTGCACCTTGTGATTGGGGAATCAAATTCGGGCCCGCTACATCATATATCATCCTCTGATATGGATTTAATTGATTATAATCACTTTGATCCCTAGAGACTTGTGTGTTGTGTCTATCATAAACTTCATCAGACATAAATGGTTCACCATGACATGTCCAGTTATAGTAATTTGCAACAAATCCAAATCTACAAAGATGCTCTGAAACTTTGCTAGACGGTAAAAATCTACCATTCTGACACTTTCTGCACGGACACCTTATCGATTACCATCCATAAACTCAACATTACTAGTCACGAAATTTAAAAACTCTTGCAACCCACTCATAAATTCATCAGATTAAACCACGCGTTCGGTAAATTCCTATTATACATCCAACTCCTTTCACGCGCATTTTATGCATTTCAATCAATTATAATATTATCAACTCCTAGAAATTACAATAATACGAATATACAGTTAGTTCACATATGAATTCACTATGTTTAACAATATTTAACAGAGACGAAGAAAGACTAGCATAGAGAAAAGAAATTCACTATAAAAAAGAGGACTTTTATTACTTTAGGATAAACATTAAAGAATTACTTTAATGTTCATTTTTCCCTTTCCTAACGTGTTCCTTGATCTCCAATATCACTTTATTTTCAAATCAGTAGCATGACCTTCTTGACACCAGTACTACTGGAACTAGTAAACTATCAGTAATTGTTACAGGAGTAAACATGTGGATAGGGCATTCAATTTAAAAAAACAGAAATTTTCAAGATCTTATGTAAAGCATACATGTAGAGGAGTTAAGTAACTTGAGAGACGGCAATCAAACAAACCAGGTGTATAAAATTAATTGTATAACAATTAATTATACTAATATTAATATCAATATTTAATATACACAAAGTATTATTTAATTTGGATTTCAGAAAACCCTATGGGTTGATTTTACAAGGGTGCTACAAGAAATAATATTCCCCTCCAGCATATGACATTGCTTTTGGTATTAACAAAGAATGTTTGTAACAATTTGTACTTTATTGTTCTTAAATGTTATTGGTCACAAGTGTGCAAGTAGTTCCAATGTAAACAAACGTATGGTTGCAGCATCGACCGCATGTAGCTACTTTTTGGTACAAATGAAAAAAGAGAATTGCAGTATACCTCAAGATATGTTGCGGCGTGGTCGCGGCCGTGGTCGCGGGCGGGCGTGAAATGCTGGGTCACAAAGTCTCAGACAGCAATAGTGGGATCGCGGTCGGACGGCCGCCTCATGGCGCAAGGCTTTGCCGTTTGGCTAGTGGCCTCGCGGCCGATGGCCGGACGGGCATGCGGCCGGGGGCACGCGGCGGATGAGGGGGCCGGCGGCTCGCGGCTCCGCCGCTCATGATGCCCGAGGCTGCCGAAAGTCTCGGGTGGCCGGCGGTGGGATCGCCAGACGGGCGGCGGGCTGCGGCGAGCGCCGGTTTGGGGCCGGGCGCCCGCGGCCGGACGGCGGGCTCGCGAGCGCTGGGGGGCACGCGGGCGGATGAGGGCCGCACGGCGGCCGGCCTGGCGCCGGCTCGAGCGGGCGGCGAAGCGCTGGCGACCACTGGCCGACGGCGCCTGCTCATGGCTGTGGGGGCACGCAGCCACCGAGGGATAGCGGCCGGACGCCGCTGCCGCTCGCCGGACGGCGGTTCAGGTCGTGACGGGCGCCTCGCGACGACGGCTCTCGCGCGGGGCTCTGAGGCATTCGTTGCAAATATTTTAAAAAAAAAAAATTAAAACATTTCGAAAACGTTAACTTATTTTTTAAATTTTTTTTAAAAATTTTTGCAAATTTGAAGATTCGTTGCAAACATTTTGCAACGAATCTATTATTCGTTGCAATTTTTGCAATTTGAGGATTCGTTGCAAATTTGCAACGAATCATAGATTGCAAATATTTTAAAAAATTAAAACATTTGAAAACGCGTTAATTATTTCTTTAATATATTTTTTATAAATTTAAAGTTTGCAACGAATCTGTGATTCGTTGTAAATATTTTGCAACAAATCCATAAATTCGTTGCTGTAGTGGCGCCGTCGCCGCTTCAGGGCCTGTGCTAGACGAGGCCGCCGCAACCTCGTGGCCGTCGGTGGGGTGCGTGGCGTCGTCAGCGTCGTCGGTCGACCTAGTCACTGTCGGCCTCGGGTGGCGGCGTCGGGTCTGTGCAGGGCTCGGCCGCCCGTAGTGAAGGGCGGTCGTGGTCGAACGCGTGCGTGCAGGCGAGGAAGACCGTGGCGTGGAGGAAAGGTTAGAAGTCGATCGTCTTGCGAAGATGGGAAAAAATTAGGGCGGGGTAAGTTTATTAAATTTTGCAATGAATCGTGGAATTCGTCGTTAATTTTGCAACGAATCCTGGATTCGTTGCAAAATTTAAAAAAAAAAAATTTAAGTTTTTAGAACGTTAATTTTTTTTTAATATTAATATCAAATTTGCAACGAATCCAGGATTAGTTGCTAAATTTAGCAACGAATCCTAGATTCGTTGCTAATTTAGCAACGAATCTAGGATTCGTTGCTAAATTTAGCAACGAATCCTAGATTCGTTGCTAAATTTAGCAACGAATCCTATATTCGTTGCTAAATTAGCAACGAATAATAGTATTCGTTCCTAAATTTTAAAAAAGAAAATTTAAAGTTTTTAAAACGTTAATTTTTTTTTATATTAATATTAACTTTGCAACGAATCCTATGATTCGTTGCTAAATTTAGCAACGAATCATAGTATTCGTTCCTAAATTTTAAAAAAGAAAATTTAACGTTTTTAAAACGTTAATTTTTTTTATATTAATATTAACTTTGCAACGAATCCACTGATTCGTTGCAATTTAGCAACGAATCCAGGATTCGTTGCTAAATTTAGCAACGAATACAGGATTCGTTGCTAAATTTAGCAACGAATACATGATTCGTTGCTAAATTTAGCAACGAATCCTTTATTCGTTGCAAATAATTGCAACGAATACGTGGATTCGTTGCAATTTTGCATCGAATTCTGAATTCGTCGCTAAATTTTGCGACGAAATAAATTTCGTCACAAATTTGCGACGAAACTTAAAATTCGTCGCTATATTAGTTGCAGATTTGCAACGAAAATAATTCGTTGCTAAATTTCGTTGCCAAAAAATAGTTTTTTTGTAGTGCAATATGCATCAAAGTAAATTAATAAATAAATTTGAAAATTTTGATAAATTAAATAAATAAGTTTTAATACATATATTCGATTTGTTAGTGTTCATGTACAAACTTATTTAAAAATTATTTATAAATTTATTTATACTCATTTATAAACAAAGATAAAAATATTTAAAATTTAAAACAAACAAACAAACTTAATTTAAAAGTTTGATAATCGAACTTAAACAAGGTTGAACGAAGCTTGATTAAAACTTGAATCGTGTTTGATTAGAAGTTTGATATCCAATAAACAAGTCAAGCTCAATCTCTAAAAAAAACAAGTCAAATTTGAACAATTTTTTCAATAACTTAATTAATTTTAAATTTGATTTATCTCGATTTGATTATCTTAACAAATAAATTTAAACACCGTAAAACTTAATTTAACTTGATTCTTTTATAACCCTAGCTAAGATAGTCATAGCCTTGAAGTCCCCGACGTTCATTGGATCGAGAGTCATCTGCTCTGCACCGTAAACATAAACTTGTTGGACGATCGGACGTGGACAGTATTTTCTCTGATTTGGCACAACCTCCCTCTAAATATCCAATGGATAATTAAAAAATATAATATAATTAGAATATAATGAAATTTAAATATTCAGTTGAATCGATGCTGAAAATCAATCAACCAATTGATTTTTTTTATATATAAATAGAATTGACAGAGTTTTGTTAGAAAATCGAATAAATTGAACCATTAAATCAGTCGATTATTATTTAATCTAAATTTTCTTAACAATTGATTAATACTACACATTAATCCAATTATTATTAGACAATCAAATTCATCAATAAATCGACCCTAAAATATAATTTTTCAATACGAAGTCGAGAGTCAATGATTGTTAGAGTTTTTTTTTTTTTAACGATTCAGATATAATAATCAATTGATCACGACATAGTAATGGATTGATATCCATAAATTCAATTTAACTGACTTAATCAAAATTTGAATTTAAAAATCAAATAAATTGAAATAACTAAGATTTTTTAAAATGAATTTTTGAATTAACCCAATTAAACTTTATAATTCGATCGATTATTTCCATTAAATCAAAATTTTGCTCATCTTTTTTATTGCCATCCGGTTGAGTTCATCAGACTAATTAATCCTAGAGATGATCAACTTGACCCATTAAAATTTTTCATTGACTATCAAGATAAATCTGAAAGTGAATAACTATTCAAGAGGAGTTTCGATGACTTATACAAATACTCCGGAACAAATAAAAGATGTATGGTGGAACAAGTTCAAGGTAAACTATCTCAATTGATTTATATATGAAATTAAAGTGAATATAATCAATTTTTTTCCCATTATAGCGGACATTCACTTGGGATGAGATTGAAGAGTTAGAAATAAAAATAATTTTTAAGAAAAAAAATATGATGATCACATTAAAAACATATTAAGTTGTAAAAAGACAAACTGCATCACTTCAGGAGAAGTGAGGTATAATTATGAAATTTTAGGAATCCAGGGAGAGTAAATGAATGAGTGAACAAAATAAAAAAAAATTAAACTTATAATTCTGGAGATTTGTCTGTGACATATATGAAAAGTTCAATCAATATCAACGAACATAGATAAAGATTGATACTTTTTTCAAAACTTTTTGAATCTAATCAACACTATTTCAATAGTATTTTTTTTAGTCAAGGAAATGGAGACCAAACTATTATTATTAGATATTTTCAAGTGTACATTTAAAAAAAACAAGACACGGAACGGAGAGAGAACTAGAATAATTAAAGTTGGTAATTTTGAAACTTTCAATTAAGTTTAGCTTAATTAATATTATAATTAAATGTAGATGATGCCAAAGAAACTAGATTAAGTTTGTTTAATTTGACAATATGATGAACTTATTGGTTACTTTGGCTATGGAGCAACCAAATGGTCTATGTAATGTGAAAGACAATTCCAAAAATGACCTGTAACTATCACCCCATGATCTTTCCAAAATTTTAATGATGACAAAAAATTTTGGAAACATATATAAATTTGGTCCCTGATACCTGCTCCGTAACAAAAGTCCGTCTTCTTCCTGAGCAAAACTACACTATCATTTCTGCGTAGAGAAAGGGTTGGAAGCATCAAATTTTTCGCAGCCGCTTTTCCTTGATCAAAATGATGGTCGGAGGTACTATCGATTCTTCCGCTACTAGTTTGCAATTTACATGCATGGTTTACAAATTTTATTGATATAAGAGCTAGCAAAATGTCTCTGCCTCGATTTTTCTTGGATGGATATATTTCTTTTTTTGGATTCTTCTTTGTAAATCCTTGTTTACAAAATGAAGATGAGACATAGGAATTACTTACTTGTAGTCTAAAATTAATTTCTTCTCCGATCAATCTCTTTTCCTTAAATCTCTGTGATTAATTTCTTCTCCGATCAATCTCTTTTCCCCAAATCTCTATGCTTGATGGAACGCAGCCGGTACGAGGTGCTAGTGACGCTCGCGGAAGGCTGAAATTGGTCGTAGGAATGTCGTGGTGGCGTTGTGCGGACAGCAGGTGGTTGGCGAGCGGCATCGACGTCATGGAGTTGGTGGAGTTGGGAAGGGGAAGAAGTTGCGAGAGAAAGAGAGATAGGAGAAAAAGTTTGATTAAAAAAATGGCTGCATGTTGTTTAGAATTGGGCTTTAGTGATGCAACGTGGATTTCTTTTGGAATTGGGTTTTAGTGATACAAACGTGGATTTCTTTTGAAATTGGGCTTATTAAGATCCAATTAGATATTAGTTCAATTTTTAAAAGATTTGATAAAAAATTTACCAAATTAACAGATTGAATTATTAGTAAAATTCAAAATTATTAATAAAATTATTGATGTTACAATTATTGCATAAAGTTTGTCAATAATTTTAAGTTTTGTTAATAATTTTGAATTTAAATATTTCAAATAATTGATCCTAATAATTTTAATTCAAGGAGTAGCCACAGCATCCTTAGAAAATTAAAAATTATATTTAATTGTAGGATTACATTGAAATATTAATTATATAAGATGTAATAAATTTTATCCCACAAGAAAATTTATTATATTTTATATGATTAATTCGGATAAAATATCAACTTTATATTTTTCTAATTTACCCACAGGGATTAGAAATTAAAGGCATAATTTGATAATTTTATCATATAGTTTTATCAATCTAATTGAATTATTATTTTAGCCCATAAACAAATTTATGTCGGTAGATTCATATTTTAGACATATTTTATATTGGTAGATATGTCATGTTGTTTAATTAGCTTCAAATTTCGTAACATGAGTATGATTATTTATTTTTGTAGTTTGTCAGCCTGTTAATTTCTCTGATATGATATGTGATGTTCCTGAGCTCCATGGGGACAACTATAAAATTTGGAATGAGAGAACTCTCTTTCATCTAGGGTGCAAGGACATTGATTACGCCATAAGGAAGGATGAACCGCCTCCTGAAAATATTGCATTTTATGAAAAATGGGAGATATCTAATCGCCTCTCAATAATATTCATAAAGACCAAGATCTCAGATGGCATCAGGGGTTCCCTTGAGCATTATGACAATATTCATGACTTGCTGAAGGCAATCAATGATCAATTTGTGTCTTCAGACAAGGCTTTAGCTAATACTCTAATTCATCAGTTCTCATCCATGAAGCTAAGTGGAATACGCAGTGTAAGTAACCACATTATGAGGATGAGGGACATTGCGGCTCAATTGAAGAAACTTGAGGTTGAGATGTCTGACTCTTTTCTAGTGCATTATATTCTTAACACTCTACCATCTCAATATTCCCCATTTAAGATCTCTTATAACACACATAAAAAGAAATAGTCAATTAATGAACTTATGACCATGTGTGTTCAAGAGGAGGGTAGACTGTTGGATCGATGCGGTTCGCTAGAGGGGGGGGTGAATAGCGAAAAGCCTTTTTCTTTCGAATTCGTTTCAAGACAAATATATGCAACGGAAATGTAAATGAAACAAAAAGAGACAAGTTTATTTTTTTTCTTGGTTCGTAGCCTTCGGCTACTACTTCAAGGCCCTAACGGTCCTAGACCGTGTACGGAGGGCAATTCACTAAAACACTCCTCCTCGTTGGAGGTAGGAGTTTGACGATTACAAAAAACTTTCGAAGCAAAATGATAGAGAGACAAACCCTCTCTTCTATTAAAGTAAAATGCAACGATAGAAAAACCTCGAGTAAAAGAGTTGCAGTATTGAAAACAATAACAAGGATTATACCAACAACTAAAAAGAAAGACCTTAAGCTAGGGTTGTTGGCAGCACTTCATTGTCGTAGAGTCGTCGGAGAGTCGCAGCGTTGCGGAAGCTTTTGAGCACTTAGAATTGTTTTAAAACCCTAGGTTAGGACCTCCTTTTATAGCCTTTAAGCCCCTTTTCGAGAGGAACCCTAGCCAATCATATTTGAGCACCACTCCCCTTGAAATTTGGTGATAAACCTTGACTCCTCGGTGATCCTTTGACGGCCCGATCGTGATGGCCATCACCCGATCATTGCTTTGGCGGCATCGATCGAGTGCTAGCCGTAGTCACCCGTGATGGGCGGCGATCGAGTCCTTCGAGTTGGCGATCGGCGATCTTGGGCAAAGGCAATGTTAGCTTAAAGAAAACATTATTTCGACGGTCGTTGACCGTCCGATCTCGACCTAGACCACCTATGAGATATCTTGGGTCGGATCTACGCTTAAGTCTTTCCCCGTAACGAGGATACGACCTTACTTACACTCGCACACACGAGCTTACCTCGATACTTACGTGTTGCTTTTGCTTCCGGCCTTCCACTCAATTCCTTCGGCTCCCTCCGAAGTCACTTGAGTGTCGCCCGACCACCGCGGCTTCCTCCGGGTGTCGCTAGCCTTCAGCTCCAGCTATAGCAATTTTCTACACACTCGATTCAGCTCGTGAGATAACAACATGAGCTTAACTTTGTATCGTTTGCTATAATCAAAACTCAGGTTCGACTTAGGTGCCTACTGCACCAACATAGACTTGCTGTGGAAGAGGGTGAGAAGGTAAATTTGACTACATCTGGAAAGAAAAAGGCATTCCAAGCCAAGGACAAGGGCAAGATTCCTGCCAAAGGGGACATTCAGAAAAGTTCCAAATGTTTCTTCTGCAAGAAGAAAGGGCATTTAAAGAAAGATTGTACCAAGTTCAAACAGTGGCTTGATAAGAAAGATACTTAACTCTCTTTTGTCTGTTATGAATCTAACATGATTGATGTTACTCATGACACATGGTGGATTGACTCTGGTTCCTCAATCCATGTTACCAACTCTTTGCAGGGCTTGCAAGACTTATGGAAACCAGTAGGAAGTGAGTGTTACATTTATTCTGGAAACAAAATGTCCTCACATGTGGAAGCCATTGGCATTTGCAAGCTTATTTCAGATAGTGGTTTTATTTTAAGTTTGGAAAAGACATTTTATATTCCTGATTTTGCTAGGAATTTAATTTTGGTTTCAAGACTTGTATCTGTTGGATATTCTTTTAATTTTTCAAATTCATCTTTCAGTATTTCTAATGGATCTGAAATTATTGGATGTGGTACATTGTCTGATGGTCTTTTCCGTCTTAATTTAGAAATTGATAATCACTATTCTTCTATGCATGTTGGTGTTAAAAGATGTGTCATTAATGAGAATTCCTCTAATTTGTGGCATAGGAGATTAGGTCATATCTACATTGATAGAATTAAGAGGTTGGTACATGACGGAGTACTTAGTACTCTTGATTGGACCGATTTTAGTACTTGTATAGATTGCATTAAAGGTAAGCAGACTAACAAGTCAAAGAAAGGTACCAAGAGGAGTTCTCAATTGTTATAAATAAGTCATACAAACATTTGTAGTCCTGATTTAGAATCATACTATGATAAGTACTTCATCTCCTTAATTGATGATTATTCTCATTACATGTATCTCTACTTATTAAACAACAAAAGTGAAACACTTGATGCTTTCAAAAATTTTAAGGCTGAAGTAGAGAAACAGTGTGATAAACAAATTAAAATCGTAAGATCTGATAGAGGAGGAGAGTACTATGGTCGATACACTGAGAGTGGACAAGCTACCGGTCCATTTGCAAAGTTTCTTCAAGATTGTGAGATTGTTGTCCAATACACCTTACATAGTTCTCGAGATCAAAATGGTGTAGCCGAAAGAAGAAACCGAACTTTAATGGACATGGTTAGGAGCATGCTTGCTAACTTCAAACTTCTTGGGTCCTTATGGATTGAAGCTTTAAAGATGGCGGTGTACATATTAAACTGAGTTCCAACCAAAGCTGTTCAAAAGACACCTTTTGAATTGTTTAAAGGTTGGAAACCGAGTTTGCGACATCTACGCGTTTGGGGTTGCTCGACCGAAGTGAGGATTTATAATCCACATGAAAGGAAGTTGGACCCGAGGACCTTAAGTGCATATTTTATTGGTTATGCCGAAAGATCCAAGGGATATAGATTTTATTGTCCTTCTCATGGCACTAGGTTTGTGGAATCAAGAAATGTCAAATTTCTTGAAAATGATTTAATCAGTGGGAGCGATCGTTTTCAAGACCCTGGTCTTGGGAAAGGTCATCAAGATGCTCAATGCTCCACTTCAACCAGTAGACCAATTGTTATAGTTCATAATGCACATTGTGTTCATGCATATTGAACAACATGTCCAAGAGGTTCCACAAACTATTGATCCAAATCCAGTAGACCCTGAGGTTCAGCAAATACCCAAAATTGTTGAACAATCTGTTGAGCAACATGATCATGCTACATAGGAGACTGTTGAGGCAACATTGAGGAGATCTATTAGGACTAAGAGATCAACAATTTCTGATGATTATGTTGTGTATCTACAAGAATGTGACTATAATGTTGGAGCCGAAAATGATCCCGAAACATTTTCACAAGCCATGAGTTCTAATGTTTCTGACTTATAGTACGAAGCCATGAAAGAAGAAATGGATTCTATGACATCTAACAAAGTCTGGGATCTTGTTAAGTTGCCTAATAGTGTAAAAACCATTGGTTGTAAATGGATCTTTAAAACTAAGAAAGACTCAAAAGGCAACATTGAGAGACATAAGGCTAGACTTGTTGTCAAAGGATTTACTCAGAGGGAAGGGATTGATTATACGAATATTTTTTCTCCTGCATCTAAGAAAAACTCATTCTGTGTAATCATGGCATTGGTATCATTTTGATTTGGAGCTACATCAAATAGATGTGAAAACGACATTCCTCAATGGTGATCTAGAGGAAGAGGTTTATATGAAATAACCAGAAGAATTTTCCTCTAGTAGTGGTGAGAATTTAGTCTGTAAGCTAAATAAGTCCATATATGGATTAAAACAAGTCTTTCGTCAATGGTATTTGAAATTTCATGATGTTATTACTTCATTTGGTTTTGAAGAAAATATCATGGATGTTTGTATATACCAGAAGGTCAGTGGGAGCAAGATTTTCTTTCTTGTGCTATATGTGGATGATATTTTATTTGCTATATGAGATGAAACAATTTCTTTCAAAGAGCTTTGATATGAAGGATATTGGTAATGCATCTTATGTCATTGGCATAAAGATTCATAGAGATAGATCTAGAGGTATTTTGGGTTTATCTCAAGAGACCTATATTAACAAAGTTCTAGAGAGGTTTCGAATGAAGGATTGCTCACCAAGTGTAGCACCCATTGTGAAAGGTGATAGATTCAATTTGAATCAGTGTCCTAAAGATTAGCTCGAACAAAAATAAATGAAAACCATTCCATATGCTTCAGCTGTTGGAAGCCTTATGTATACTCAGGTCTGTACTAGACCTGACATTGCATTTGTTGTTGGAATGCTTGGGAAATATCAGAGTAATCCAGGTGTTGACCACTAGGAGGCTGCAAAGAAGGTTATGAGATACCTTCAAGGAACCAAGGATTACATGCTCATGTATAGACGGATTGAGAAGTTGGAAGTCATTGGGTACAGTGATGCGGACTTTGTTGGTTGTATTGATTCATGAAAATCAACATATGGTTACGTCTTTATGTTAGTCGATGGGGTTGTGTCATGGAAAAGTGTCAAGCCGACCTTGACTACTACTTCCACTATGGAGGTTGAGTTTGTCTCTTGTTTTGAAGCAACCTCGCATGATGTATGGTTGAAGAGTTTCATATCTGGGGTTAGAGTTGTGGACTCTATTTCAAAGCCTCTAATATTATATTATGATAATTCAACTGCTGTATTTATGGCTAAGAATCACAGGAGTGATAGTCGTAGTAAACATATTGAAACTAAGTACTTAGCCATAAGAGAGTATGTTAAAGAAAAAAAAGTGGCTATTGAACACATTAGCAATGAATTGATGATCGCGATCCTCTGACTAAGGGCATGTCACCAAAGGGTTTCAAGGATCATGTAGCGCGAATGGGACTTGATTCCATAATGTAATGTTTCTTCAATGAAACTCTAATGTTTTTTAATGAAACTCTTATTTATTTTGGATATTTCTCTCTTGAGTTGTATACATATTTATTGTTTTAAGAAATATCATTATGTTTGGACCACAAACATAGGGTTTATTTAACTTATTTGGTGTCACGCCCCGAAGGAGACCCCGCCAGACGAAAATCCGACAACATCTCCCCTGTACGAGTGACAATCTCAATTTACATACAAGGCCTACACGGCCACTATACATCGGTCAACACGACCGGAATCCAAACTCACACGCAGTTATATAATTTGGCCTCAGGTCATCAACCAAAATAAATG
Organism: Wurfbainia villosa; assembly: GCA_025175895.1. NCBI lineage: Eukaryota > Viridiplantae > Streptophyta > Magnoliopsida > Zingiberales > Zingiberaceae > Wurfbainia > Wurfbainia villosa. The sequence goes on along the minus strand of JAKLTH010000072.1, from coordinate 4,311,316 downwards.
ATAAACAGTCTACCATAAATCAACTTACCCCTTCTGCCATCTGGGCAGGAATACTCACCAAAATCCAATCAAACCAAAATCCGAATAAGGTCCATACGGACACCAAAAATTCAAATACAAAATCAATCTTTAAACCTATACATGTCCTCTAACCAAAATATCCAAACCATAAAGCAAATATCCAAAATAAAACATTCACGACGAGTGGGGGTCCGGCAACTGCACTCTCCTGACAGCTTCATCCTGAAATAGATATAAATCAACGGGGTGAGTTCAAAGAACTTTGCGGGTATAGTAGATATGCAAAATAAGGTATAGCTAACAATAAAAATATCATGCCAGTACAGTCTCACATAAATAGGGTATGCAAGCAAGAAATACAAAATGACTGTACTTACCTGAATCTCCTACCCTGATATAGGAGCATGTGCCTGACTAGAAGTAATAGAGTCCTGACCATATATAAATATGTATCCTGTATGCATGACAATCATATGCACATCCAAGGCATCAATAAAAATGCAGCAAACACAATACAAAATGCAATCCGTGCAAAGTGCATGTCGTGCAAATGACATGGTCACCCCTGACGCCAGTCAGCCGCCTCACACGCAATGGTGAAGCCGAGTGGGTAGGGCTATGACAACTGTGCACTCTGCCATCACTGCTCCTGAGTGACCGAGTGGACAGGATGCTGTCGGAGTACACCTATCCTCCTGCCCCAAACATAGTGGGGGAGCTAAGCTCTCATCTCCCGGTGTCATAGACCAGAGGAGGGATCCCTGCCCGCTACCACGCTGCCTCATCGCTACCCATGAGCGGACCAGCGGAGCCTGACAGAGCAACTGCACACACCCTCCTGATGTACCACTAACCCATGAGTGGCAGTGTGTGCAGGCCATGTAACTAGCTGCGGGCTCAACAATAATGGAACCCCGTCCAGCCAGCATGCAATCATGCAAAAATGGTGCATGATACTAAAACATGTAAATCCTACTCAAAATACCTATCCGAATAATATGTACAATCAATATGTACATATCCCTAATCCATATACTATGATCCAAATCAAACAGGGAAGATAAAATCATATCCTATCACATGCATGTATCTAGTAGGCACCAAAAGCATACTAGGCATATAAACATGAAAAATTATTATAAGCTATCCTAACTAGCATATCAACATGACTTAATCTAAAAGATAAGTCAAAATACCCGCCTGAATATATATCCGCAAGAATGAAACCAAATCGTCACGACTGGGGACCTGCCTCGTGACCGAAACCTGCATAAAACATGACTATAGTCAAGCACAAAAATACAATTCAACGACAAATCGAATAATTAATCGATTTCCTTTATATCCCAATTAACCCAAACTATTTCTAATTTTCCTTGTCCACAAATATCCATACAATTAATTTAGCCCAATTAATTCCAAATCAATTAACCTAATTCATCACCTACAACAAATAATCGAATCGAATCCTACATCGACCTCATATCCGATCCACTAGATTGATTTAATTATCCTATTCAACCTAATCAATCCTCCATACTGAATTATAGAACCAATCATAATTATGAATCCAACCTAACCCTAGGTGACATACACACGACTCAACCAATCCTTATCTCAAACACGATCCAACACTTGGATCCCACAACAATTCACCAACAGGACATCACAAATCGACCTTCAATTTCATATCGTGAATCCAATCCACACTTACCCTGTACAACTCCTTTGATCCGAGTATAGGTATCAAATCTGGACCAATCAGATTGTTTTGCAAGAAATCCCTATTCGGATCACCTTCCTCACCTAGAAATCATGATATATAACAGCTCTAATAACATCCTTGCCCATTCACAATCAAGAATAGAGCATCATCCAACGCATTCCATAACCCACCGAATACACAACTCAAGGCCTAATCCATCCTATTTAGAATCCTCTGCCTAACCCATCTCCACAGCCCGGTACGACCTGAAACAAAACCACACAGCATACCAACAAGAGATAGCTCGAGATATACCTGCGATTGGAACCTCCCCAATAGCTCAATCTGCCGGAAACTATCGCTGCCCTCGCTCCGATGACCACCAGCAGAGCAGTCTACATCAACAACCCTCCCAACCCCTCACATGCCGATCCGGCGCTCCCCCTTCACGCCACAAGTCAGCAGATCAAAGTGAAGGAAAATCTCACCTTAACCCTAAATCTCGTCCAAAACAAGGGAGAGGGCGAGCTTACCTATCTCGCGACCAGCGGCGAAATCACGGTGAAGGGAAAAGGAGGAATGAGGCGGTTATGTGGCGCCGCAAAAGGCGGTCGGTGCACGCGATCAGTGAAGAGTTGCCGGCGCGAGACAGCGGCCCAGTGGCCGAGGGGTAAGCGGCGAGCGGAAGCGGCTATGGTGATCGCTCATGCTCGCGAGGCGCTTCTGGCCGGATGCTTCTGTCGCGCGGCGATGGTCTGGCCGTCGGCAGCGTCTGGCTCGAGAGCGGCGAGAGGAGAGGGGCTTCAATCGCCGTCGTCACGCGAGGAAAAAATCGAGAAGAGGAAGAGAGGCGCGTTGGTTGCGGTGGTTTGCAGCGAGGAAGAAGAAATCAGGCGTTTAGCGGATTGAAGAGGGAACCGTCAGGTAGCGTGGAAAAAGAGAAATCCAGAAATTAGAAAATAGAAAAACCTAGACTAAACAGACATATTTCCAGAAATTCCTAAAATTCTCTAAAAATCCCTAAATATTTCCAGGATAAATTTCTTAATTCGTTGGCCATTTTATTTTAATATTTAAAATCTTTAGTATTTAACATTTGGGGTTGACATTGAGAAGTGTAACATATTATGATACACGGAAGATAATACTCATATTTAGAGGAACTGTCGTCATGATCCATATGTTAATATACATAAACCAAGTGGGAGAATGTTGATTATTTTGACTCCATTTGTCATGGAGCAACTAAGTGGTCTATGTATTTGGAACGTGAAAGACAGTTCCAGAAACCACCTGTAACTACCACTCCATGATCCTTCCAAAATTTTAATGATGACAAAAAATTTTGGGAACATATATAAATTTGGTCTCTGGTACCCTGCTCCACAACAAAAAGTCTGTCTTCTTCCTAAGCAAAACTACACCATCATTTCTGCGTGGAGAAAAGGCCGAAAGCATCAAATTTTTCGCAGTCGCTTTTCCTTGGTCAAAACGATGGCCAGAGATACTATCGATTCTTTTGCTACTGGTTTGCAATTTACATGCATGGTTTGCAAATTTTATTACAGAACTAGTACAGAGAAGTTCAGGTGCTAACGATGATACTATCGAATCTGAGTCATTTGTTGATAATATGAGTCTATGAATCGATGCGACTAACGGATAAAAAGGGAGAAGAATATTTGGATTGAATTCTTTGAGCAAAAGTTGCATAGTCACTGGTACATCTTCTTCTACTCTACCAATGGTAAGAGAAGAAATAAATCAATTGAATAAAGAGATTAATCATTTGAAGGAACAACTAGTGCAAAAAAATAATGAACTTCAAGAGGTCTGCACACTATAAAGGGAAAGGGAATAGGAATTCAACGAATATATGAGAGTTATGCAAAACAACAGAGGTTAATCATCCAACAACTTCAGTTATCTTTCACTCCAAGTCAAATTCTCCCTTTTCTTTCTCCTCTTGGCGATACTAATGATGGTGATGGCGATGATAATTTTTTTGATGATGGTGATGATGCTTTTGTTTGAAATTATTGCATCTAAATGCTATTTGACTTAAACTCGATACTCTTTATATTGAGTTTCTTAATTCTTTACGGTGAATGTAAACATTAGAATTTGTTAATATTTTGTTAATGTTTATGACTACTATGATGATTTATTATTGAAATCTTAGTTTATTAATTTTATCGAATAGTTAGTTCACCATGGGCTAGGCGTGGTGGTCATTGTTTTGATACCCAAAATTTTTAACTTTTGCGACGATTCTTTTATCCCAAAATCTAAATTTTTCGGCGCCACAACAATGGACACTATGGCCAGATTGTGGTGGGCCACCACGGTCAGGGCATAGTGGCCACTGTTGTGGTGTCAAAAAATTTAGAGTTTGTGAAGAAATTTTTTTTTATCATAGATTTTGCAACAAAAATTTTTTTCACCACATATTTATGTTCATTGTGGTGGCATCAAGAAATTGAGATTTTGGATTAATTTTTTTTTTCCATGATAGATTTTGCGATGAAAAAAAATAGTTACAGATTTTATGATGAAAATCAATTTTCATCATAGATTTTTGCGATGAAAATATTTTTATCATAGATTTTTACGACGAAAATCAATTTTTATTACATATTTTTGCGATGAAAATATTTTTTATCATAGAATTTTTCTGAAAAAATATTTTGATCATAGAATATTTTGATCATTATTTTGAGATGTTTGTGATGAAAATAATTTTTGTCATAAATATTTGTGACAAAATTAATTTTAGTTGTAAAAATCTACAACGAAATTAATTTGTCATAAAAATGAAAATTTTTTTATTTATTATAAAATTTATAATAAATTTTTATTTTTCACCACAATATTTTAAGACAATTTATTTACAATGAAAATTTTGTGGTTGTAAATTTTATGATAATTTTTTTTTACAACTAATTTCTATTCGTAATTCATCGTAAATTTCGTCATAATTTTTATTTAATTTTATTTATTTATGTGCAGTGTTTCCCTTGTCATGTTTGGATTTTGGGCAAGCTGTTGCTGCATCTGACTGAGATATGGCAGGCCAAAACCGAGTAAGCCTGACCCTTCTGTTACCACCAAGGCCAGGAAAGAGTGAGCAATTGTCAATTCCTTCACTCCATTAGGAACACCACTCTCAACGCCAGAAGCAAGCTCTATTGGCAGCGAAAGTCACATCAGGAGGTAGAATTTTGTGGGTTCAAAGTTCAAACCATGAACCAAATGAATTGTGTGATCTGACTCCAAGCCTGGGCAGGATAAAACAACATTATTTTAGCAAACAAACCCTATCTGCCTTATCTAGCTAGCTCTTATTCATAACTGGCGAAATAGGCGAACCGTACGTAGCTCTCTGCCTCTCTAGAGTATGTTCGTCCTTCAAGATCCGTTTGGCTTTTCTCCACTAGGTCAGGATAGTCATAGCCTTAAAATCCCCGAGAGCCGTCTGCTCTAGCTGCACCGAGAACATGGACCTCCTCTTCTAAATATCCACTGGATAATTAAAAAATATAATATAATTAGAGTATAATGAATTTAAATATCCTGTTGAATAATAATTCAACGGACGGACCAATTAAATTAAAATCAAATCAATTGATATTTTTTTTTATAAATAGAATTGACAGAGCTTTGATACGAATAAATTAATTAAATCAACAAAAATAAATAAATAAAATCGGTTGATTATTAATTAATCTAAATTTTCTTAACGGTCGATTACTATTGCACATTAATTCGATCGATTATTATTAGACAATTCAATTCATACCAATTAACTTTTGAACAATAAAATGAGTCACTCAATCCAATTTGATGTTAAACAAACTTATCTTGCAAGAAAACAACGGTGAGGATATATAGACCCTTGAATAGGCTAATATTCGATTGACTTAGTCTAAACAAGGCTTAGTTGGACTCACCGGCATATCATAGAATTGGCTCAGCCTAGTGGACCAAAACGAACCATATAATACAAAAGATCATTATTCTACTTTTAGGTTGAAAAAAAAAAAAATCCCCAGATAAATAACCAAAAAGGAACTACATTAAATTTAATTTGTCAGCTAACTTCAGCGCGATACTACAACATCCTGGATCTTCTCTTCTACTTCATGAACTCCAACCCAATAAAGCCATTGCAAGGGCCACGGAGAGTCGCAAGAAACTCGATTCTACTCGCAGAGAAAACCCATCACTGGGCTGTGGCACTGGTGCTCCTGCACCTGATCGATCAATGGAAAACAATTACGCTAGCTCTATCCTGAAGAATATGAACTAGTTGCCCAAGTTCAAAACTTACTATTGCACAAGGATTGAGTTGTTAGAGTTGTGAGTATGTCGAAGTTGGCGGTAGTGTTGGTGTAGCCAGCATAGGTGCATGTTGTGCTCTCACAGGCTGTGCTGGATGATGAGTTGCCGAGGGAGAGATTTCCGCAGGTCGCTACTGGGCAAACTGATGAACTGATCCCCCTGGTAGGGTGGCAATCCAGCCTAATGCAAATCAAAGATACAATTATGGGGTGGCGAAAAGTTTTTAGACGATTGATGATGCTGATGCATGAACTCACTCCCACGAAGAGGAGCTGCAGCTGCAGAGGACACAGTTGTTTGCAGTCAGAATGTAACTTCCATTGGACACGAGCAGGCCACTGTCTGCTGAGGCGCTACTAATCGATGAAGAACATGCTGCGCCATCGCCATGGTTTAGCAGGGTGTTTGATGAAGAAATGTGAGGGAAGAAAGAGGAGCAAACCTCTGAGAGGAACATCAAGAACTTGGCCAGCCTCAAGGGTTTTGGGATCACTGATCCCGTTCAGATTCAGCAATGTTTCCTCGTTTGTCCCGAACTCCGACGCGATCCCCGACACCGTGCTGCCGGAGGTAACCACGTGCGCGTAGTGCACCACCGGCTCTCCCTCCACCTCGTCGCAGCTGCAGGGCAAGGGGATGTAGATCTCCTGCCCTATTTGGATCAGATTAGGGTCGGAGATGTTGTTGGCGGCGGCGATCTCCTGGTAGGAGATGAGTCTGTTGAAGACGTTTCGGGCGATGGAATCGAGGCCGTCGCCTGGGGCAATCCGGTAGAGGGGGCGGTGTGCGGAGGCCCCGCGGCCTGCGGAGCAGGAGCAGGAGAGGCGGATTCGGAGGGTGGAACCAGCGGGGACAGGGCGGGAGGGCGGGGTGAAGAGTGGGAGGCCATTGGCGGCGAGGAGAGACCGGAAGGAGCGGATCTGGAAAAGGGTCATGATCTGCGCGAGGTTTGTGTCATTACGGGCGGTGTAGCCGACGAGGGACTGACACCGAGCCGCGCCGCCTCGTGCGCGGCAGGTGAAATTGGCGGCGACCGCCGGCTGGTGAAGGAGGAGAAGGAGGAGGAAGAGGAACTGGAGGAATCTAGCCGCCATGTGTTCGACGGCGTGACACGGAGCGAGCGAGCTAGCGTTGGGCAAGGAGATGATGTCTGTTACTTGCCTTGTCCCTTTTGCGGGATATAAATTTAAAAGCTTAACAATGGCGTTTGATTCTGTCGTCGGTTACTGTGGCGAGCGTTTGCGTGGGAGAGAGCAAACAAGTTTTGATTCCAAATTAATGTCACGGGTTTAACTTATTTTAACCCAACAAATTTAATTCGAGGCCGTAACATTTAGAGGTGAACAATGATTAATAATCGAATTAATTAAATTGAATAAATTATTTTTTTAAAAATAAATTGAATCGACTAAATTTTCTAATGAAAATCAAACAAATCGAACCGATAAAAAATCAATTAATTAAGTTGAAAATCGAATCGATTGAATTTTTTATCATCAATCGATTGATATTTCACATCAGTCGGTCGACTGATGATAATAAAGAAGACATCATTCGACTGTTATAGATATCAATCGAATTATTCTATTCGACTGACATACATCAAAATTATATAATATTTTGTAATAAAATAATGATCTTTCTATTTTTTTTAATTTGACAAACTATTTAAATTTAGACTTTGTAACCATATTTTTAATATTATACAATTATATCATTTAATACTATCACACAAATTTAAATTATCTATATAATATTAAAAGGTAAAGCAAATGCAAAACTCCCCTATAAGATATACTCATTCACTCCGTACATGCACATACTCAAATTGAAAAGTCACAATTGAACAACAACATCTCGAAATGATATATAATTTAGTCAAAACTCAAATTGCATTGCATATAACATAAAAACATACACTTAACAATAGCCTTGTACAAAATTCATCGAGTAAAATATAATTATATAACAAAAACTAAACTACCAATCAACATCAACATAACCAATTGGAGCCTGAGATGGTGGAAGAGGTGGACCAGGTGGCGGTTGTTGACCTTGAGTTAAAGATCGTAGCATATTGTACATGTCGAGCTGATATTGTTCAAAAGTTTAAAATTGATATTGCATTTGGGTCATCTGAGAGTCATAAACAAAATGTTCTATACTGAGCTCCTAAAGTCGAGTGTCATCAATGTCATAAAACTCCTCAAAGCATGACTCAAAACGTGTAAAATGATTTGAGATACTCTCATAAGGCTCGTCAAATAACATAAGAGGTTCCTCTTGGGCCGAGAGTCCCCATCCTTCCTCTGCCTCCTCACTTTGTTTGTGTCCATCCTCTCACTTCATCGTGCTGAAACCCTTTTTCATGTCGGCCATTGAGAAATTCCGCAATGTGATTCGATCATATATTTCTGTCTTCGACTTCACAACACCCCTAGAGACATTGATATCTAATGATGCGAGCCATGTAGTAATAATATTCCCTAAAAGCATATGAACCTTGCCTTGAATAAGAGTCATGAAATGGACAATGTAATGAAAAATATTTAATGCAATATTTATTTCTAAATGATGATGAAAGGCATAAATCATGAATAAGTGAGGAGGTTGTACTAAGGCTAAATCCGCTACTATAGGAAGAATACACCCAACAATGACCTTATAGAGGACATTATCAGAGGCAGAAAATACATTAGTCGAAAATAGATTCTTTCATTCGCGATGCGATTGATGGTAAAAATGTTCATGCATGGTATTCATATTGAAATGATAAAATGGAGGGGGGATATTCTTCTAATTCTAAAGAGGGATAGAAAATAAAAGTGTTAGTTGATGGTCGATATTCCAAGAATTCTTAAAGGATTTCTGGAGTAAAATCGAAATCGCATCGAGCTACGCGAGTCCGATATGATGGTCCATCACCAACTTTCCTAAGATTGTTATAAAACTCTGAGAGAAGATCAAGATTTATATTATGCTTGCAATAAACTAACTTTTCTAGCTATTAATGTCGAATAGTTTAGACAACATTGTAACAATAAAGACTAAAGAAATGTTGGTCAAGATATCGTACAAGCACTATTTGATATGCATGACTCGTAGGATCTAACGGTCTACTCATAGAACAAGAAGAGCCCTCACTCGACATTTTTGTCTAAAATGCATGAATAAATGAATAATTGCATATATATGAATGCAACATGAATGAGGATGAATGCATTAATAATCGATGGTTAGCAAAGATGAATCATATAAATCGAAAAAAAATTTAGAGCTAATGAGCTAGGGTTTGAATACATTATTTTGGTGGCATTACTTTGTTAGCAACGGTTGTCAATTGAGACTTGAGAGTGAAACACAGAGGAACCATGGTTTGTCGAAGAAATTGGCCAGAACGGTGGAACCTAAGCTTTGTGTTTGAACTATCAAATCCGGAACAAAACAAACCCAAAAACATTTTGGAGGATAATAAATGGGAGAGGAAATCTAAGAATAATAAGATTTAGGCTGTATAAGGCTTACCGGAGGGAATGGTCATCGAAAATCTCAAAAGGAGGTCGACGACGATTGTTCTTGGGAGGTTTCTGTGATGAGAAGAAAGTTAGGGTTCACTATGGGATATAAAAAAAATCGACCATCAGTCGACTGATGTGCATCATCAATCGAATGAAAAGTCAATAGTCGAGTGGCACAGTCGACTAGTAGACATTCTTTGATTTGATACAGTTCAAATATTCGACTGACCTAATTTCCAGACGACTGGTAAACTCTCTATGCATTGGTATAGTGTAACTAGTCTACTCGTGGTTCCATGACAGTCGACTAATGCACCTTGACATACAAACTCTCGGCATGTGGTTTAATTTGATGAAATCACCCGATCGACTCATTCCTTTCTCCTCTCGTGATCGCTAGTTCTTCCTCTTCTCGCGCGAGCGATTCTATCGCCTCTCTTCTCCACGGGCGAGATGTTACCGATGGTGGGAGATCCGGTCGGTGGAAGAGGCGCAGAGCAGTCGAAATCCAGTGGAGGTCTGGATTGGGGAGCTGGGACTGCCGAGGGGGGGGAGATTAGACACCGAGAGTGAAGAGCTGGCTGTCGCGTGTCGTCGGAGCTAGGTAAGCATTGATCTCTTTCTTTCTCTGATACGGGAGCTGAGATTTGGTTGCGGGTGATTTATTGAGCGTGGATCTATGGTATGGCAGTGATCAGAGCTCCGATCTTCACCGGTAAACAGGGGACGAGGAAGGAGGATTTTCGGTGGAGTGCTGAGCTCGGTGAGTAGGCGATTTTTCTTTCCTTGATTTGGATTAAATCTATCTGGTTGTGAATCTTATTGCCGGTAGCTCGAATCAGTGATTGGAGCTGGGATTTCCATCGGTGAGCAGGGGACGAGCAGGAGTGGACTGCCGGAGGAGATCTGAGATCGGTAAGTTGTGTGTATTTATATTGTTCATTTGTGGTTGCTATGCGTGGGGTGTGTCGGTGTGATTTTGGATATAGATGGAATTAACAGATTCTTGTCGTGATGAGTTTACAATTGGGAATTTAAGTTGCTTGTGATCAGATGGTTAGAGATTTGCTACTGTGATTTGGGGATAAACAGTGGTAGATTGATCTTGTGGTAAGTTTCTATTACAACCCTATTTTGAGCATGTTTAGATCTATTTACCTTAATTGATCTTGAGGATGTCAGTGATTTAATATGAGTTGGGTTATGATGGATTGGATTGGGATAATCGAGTTTTAACTCGTAGTCGAGGGAAGGATGTGAATATAGAACGAATTAGTGTTTAGTTCGTATAATTATCGGCGACTTGTACTTCACCATAATTTGTTATTATTGTGCAGGTTTGGGATACAAAGCAGGTCCACGACCGTGAGGATTATTCGAGCTTTGTATCAGGTGGGTAATATCTACCCTGGTCAGGTAGTTTTGATCTAAATCTGGTGCATGAATTTGGACTTATGCAATTACTTTGATTTTAGATCCACTATTATTTAATCATATGCTTGTACTGCCTTGACCTTTGAGATATATTATTGTTACTTCATTGATTATCTAGCACGGATAGGAACTATAAAACCCTATTATGTGTTAGCTGATGGATGTTCAATAAGTATAGGTGGTTAGGGTTATTTTTGTGACCTCAGATTGGGTTACGGTGTTACATCACTATGGTTAGGTGATGGATTAGATTATGAAGTCGATTGTTATATCGTATACTTATTAGTTGTGCATCTATGGTGGATCTAGTTGTTTGTGCATAGATAAGTGTGTGGTGGTCAGTATGTGGCTAAGGACTAGGGGTCCTAGCGTGATGGTATATCCATTATGGATTGTGTGTCTGTGTATGATTATATGGACGGTCGATAGTATCTCGCTGCTGACTAGAGGTCTTAGCGTGGTTGACTATCAGATGTGTATGACTCTTTGTGCGATAGAGAGAGTCTTGTGGATTGTAGTCCTTGTATAGTTGACTTTTGGTTGACCAAGACTCCCCGTGGGATAGGGAGTGTTGCGAGGATACGTATGCGGAGCTATGCATCATTACATTTCATGCATGCTGTCGACTGGGGTCTCCCTTGTGGTTGAGACGGGTCGTCAGTCATCCTGTCTCCCCGGCCACTCGGGATAGTGGTTGTAGGGTCGAGTGCAGAGCATTGTTGTGCGTGTCATTCTCGGCCACTATGGATGGTGGTAGTTGGAGATGTGCACTTAGCCACTGTGCAGAGTGGTAGTTAGCGCACTCACCCACTATAGATGGTGGTCGTGTGATGTGCAATTGTCCTGGGTGTGGTGCTCGTCTACTCATGGGTAGGGACGGAGCAACTAGCAGTAGGGACCCCTGTGTGGGTAGCATATAGCTCTATAGCGGCTAGCTATTGTTTCATACTACCCAACTCGGTCACTCGAGAGTGGTGGCGGTTGGAGTCGGGATAGTTGTCATGTCGTGCCACCTAGGTCATACTGGGGTCGTGATTGGATGGGTCCGCAGACAGTGACCATGCATATGCATTGCTGATATATATATATGCATGTATTCGATATATGTTTTACATATGCCTGTGAGATGCTGTATTTATTTGCTGTATATGTTTGTACATCATGATACAAGTCATCTGCATATTATATACTGTTGTGTGTTGAGCATGATATATGTGTTGGTCCAGACTGTTGTATGCATTTGATTAGCGTCATGTCATAGTGTGGTATGGACCGGGATGTTATTACATGTGATTATATATTGTTCATATGTCTGAGTGCTGGTCAGGTATGGGATTGACTTTGTACGTTATATGAGTTATGTTATTGTATACCTGTTCAGGATGATATAGCTTATGGTGTTGCAGACCGTCAGGTACGTTGATACATTACTTGATCAGTTTAGTATATGCATTGAGTATGACTATACTGTGGTTACTAGTTATTAGATTTGGATATGACTGTATGTCTATTATACTCATGTTTTATACTTATAGATCTTCACATGTATACTTGTAGATCTCTATACCCTATATGTTGTTCATGCACTTTCTATATATTACCCCTGAGTTTATACTCACCACCGCGGACCTTGAGTTTTTTGTTGCCCAGGTAACAGGTAGAAGATTTCCTTGGACGTTTGGAGCTCCACCAACTGATCTCATCTCACACCGAACGGATGGATATGTATTCCGTATTGTTGTATTCTTGTGGATTGTTGTTTTGGGTTTTATCCTATATCGTTTCCGTATTTGTGATATACGGATGTGTTGTATGTATTTAGCCTTGATGTGGTTTCTATTATGTTTCTTGTCGTGTCAAGTCACTCCGGAGTGCACAGTTGGGTCTTTGTATCTTGTTTATCTGTCAGTATGTTTTCGCTGTGTTTGGTATGTTGATATCTTTATATTATATTGTTGTTGTGGGCCTACGAGCCTTGTATTAACCCGAAATGTTGCCACGTACAGGGGAGATGTCGTCCGTTTGCTTTTCGGCACGACATACTCTCGGGGCGTAACAATTTTATTGGTATCAGAGCCCTAGGTTGCGAAGTTCACTTTCGAATTTGATTTCGTTCGGACATCGAGTTTTGCTTTACTCGGTTTTTGTTTTGTGAGTTCTGGGATCTGGCTATTGCGGGACATCTTCGAGCTACAAGGTTTAAGGTATGTTAGTTGTTATTACATATCTTCCTGTTGGCTATGCATTTAGTTGCTTATAACAGGGATGACTTGTAGGGTGTTGGTTAGTATTTGTAATCGTGGTTGAGTTGACCATGGGAACGACATGTTGAGGTTATTAGACATGTACCTGCTATCGAAAAGGTAATTACCTTTGAGAGCCGACTGATACCGAGTCGGAAAGCAGGGATTAGGTAGTCACATTTCTTGTGAAGATCAAAGATTACAGTCCTAGGGATTTTTACTAATTAGGCTTGCCAGGTCATTACCTATAGGGTAATGGATAAGCGAGTATACTATTGCTGATACAGATAGTGGAGGTATCATAGGGATTTTAATCCCTGAGATGGTCGTTCTAGGTTGTATAACTTTGAGAGTACTTTTGATTACTTAACTTGTGTTATACAGAGGAAGTGGTGTTAGTTGAATACTATTATCCAGATCTAGCCGATTCTTGGTGGAAGAGATAGGAAATAGCCTTCGGGAAATCATACATCACTTAGCCACGGTGTAGTGATGTTGTGAGAGAGTATTTTCTTATGTCATATTCTTTGACTCATCGCCGGATAATTCCTGAGCTTCGGGTTGGGTGATCGTTTGGTAATGGGAGTACCATGCAGAGTCGTTAGACTTGCGAAGGTTACGACCATTTAATAGCCCAAGAATGTGATTGGATTGGTTTCGGCCACTCACGGTTTATTGGCTGACATCTTGATCAGGATGTTTGAATTTTTCTACTAGATCCTACCGGAAGTCCTTAGACCGAGTCATGTGTATAGAAATGACTCCGTAGCAAGTGTTTTAAGAGTTAGAGATTTGATAAGCAGATATTGCTAGTCAAATTATTGGAATCAGAAGTATCCGTATATTGGATAAAAGGAGCGAGATTAGAGACAGGAGTCACAAGTGACTATTGGAGAGTTTTCCGATCATAGAAGACCGATTACAGATCGTCAATATCTTCTCATGTTTATCAGTGGAACTCAGAAGAAAGACTCTGAAGAGATAATGTGTGTGCAGTGCGGGTCATGACGAGACACAGAGTCAGATTTTTTGATGGATCATTTTGTCCGTTATACTATAAGCAGCCAGTACCTACGAGGAGAGTATGTACCTTGAAGACTCAGTTGAAGACTATGGATGATGCTTCCGAGAGGACGATCCACAACCTCGAAAGTCGTGATCATTACAGAAGAATGGGGTATCACATCAGCAGCGATCTACTACCTCAGATATAGTTGGAGCTCTTTGATACTTCCAGCCGAGAGAAGCGAGTTACTCAACAGTATCAGCAGAAGATATCTCAGAAGACTCAGACGTCCAGACGACAATTATTACCTTCCCAGGTGTGCTTATACTTTGTACAGAGGAGAGAGACTCTACGACGATGGTCGTATCTATGCTGTATTCTCCAGACACATCTATACCATTTACAGAGTTGGAGCGTGCTACGATGTTGGCAGTTCTTCAGTACCTTACAGCCGGTTGTGTATACTTTGCCAGTACAGCAGTGTTTACCATCTCCATTGCAGTTGTTTCAGTTTGTACCTCAGCTTCAGCAGTTGACTTCAGTTCCTTCATGGTAGTCTTTTGCAGCTACTTCAGCTCAGCCGTCAAGAAAAGATGTTAGACGATTTTACATGATTACTCGAGAAGAGGTATAGAAGATCGAAGAATTGGTCATTTGGGGTATTACCTTAGTTTACCCTATGTGTGGATATATTGAGAGATACTGATAGTTACAAGTAGCTAGGTCTAGAATATTCTTAGATAGGATTAGAAGGGTTCATGTCGACTTGTGGGTTGGTGATTTGTCTCTACCGTCAGGTGAGATGTTGATCAACAACTAAGAAGTCAAGGGATACCCTTAGCCTTTGCTAGACATACCTCTACTATAGACATATCCTTATGGATAGTTAAATTGTTGGAATGTTGGTATAGCATGTCTCTTAGATGTGCGTATAATCGGAGAGTATTCAGATGAACTCTTGGGCTTGCCATTGTATGGGCAAGTGGAATATGCGATTGAGGGTGATTTCGGGAATAGTTTCGATATTGAAGACCTCATACCGGGAGATGATTTTATTAGTATTGGAGGGAATATTTATCTGTCCCGATATTTTTTTCTTGAGAGGATCCAGAACTCTTTGTTAAAAGAGAGATGAACCTTTGAGGTTATGCATCGATTATCGATGTTGGAACGTGGAAGCTGTTGAAAATGAATATCCTTCGTTGTGGGTAGAAGATCTATTTTGATCAGCTTAAAGGACACTTGTGTATACTCTAGGGTTGATTTACGATTGGAGTGTTGATATTGTAGTGACTTGACGTCATACAGTTATGATTGTCGGTGTGATGATTGAGATATCGTCTGCTTAGAGTAAAAGGATGCAGGTGTGTAGAAGACGACATTTCATACTTGGTATGAATTTTATGAGTTGTTGATAATGTCATTAGACTTATGAACGATCTAGTCGTTCATGGATTTGAGGAATCAAGTACTCTTGGAGTATTTGAGATCGATTGTCATCATATCTGTGGATGATATATTGTTGGGATATATTCACAATCTTAAGGGAAGTTATGGTTTCCCTAGATTGATTTGGTATTTACCATAGATGAGGATAGGATGTTCTAGCGATACTATATCGTCGACTTGTTGGACCAAGAAGGTGATGGAAATCACCTGGTCGGAAGTTTGTGAAGCTAGATTTCAGGGCCTAGATGGTGGCTGACTTTTGTGTCAGTGTTAGTTAATCTATCCGATATGGATGGAAGGGTATTGTACGTAGATGCATCATTTCAGGAATTAGGGGTGATCCCGATGCAGTTGAATGAGAAGTATATTATGTGTACGCTAGTTGAGAAACTAGCGAGATTGGCCATTATAGTTTTCCAGTCACTTTCAGTTCTATGTGACAGAGTGGATTTTGGAACAGTAGATTGGTTTCTCTTATGAGAAAGTAATTCTCTGTTTCCGAGGAGAATAGTGAGTTACAGAGTTGTATTTCGATTTAGGAAGAGTTGTTCAGAAGACTCTTCATTCGAGATTGGTGATTATTCGGAATGGATCCGAAAATAGTGAGTGATGGAACGTCCATTGTGGTGGAACGATATGTAGGACATGGTTGATTTCGTAGTAATGTTGGGTATGCCAACAAGTAAGGTGGAATATTGGTGACCAGTAGAGTTACGTACTGTGATAGAAGTGGTAGCCTAGTACGATGGACTGCTTTGGGAGATTATCTGGAATTCAGAAAGGACTTGATAGAATTTGGGTAGTCGATGATCGATTAGCTAGGTCCGCTCATTTACTTCCAAATCGTAAGGTGGATTTTGTTGGATCGCTTGACGGAATTATATTCATGGAGTATCCTTGAGTATCATTTTTGATAGTGATTCATGATTCACCTTACAATTCTGACAAAGTCTCCTACCGATCACGGATATAGAGCTCCACTTTGGTACAGTTATTAACCTCTTAATAGGTTGATTGAGAGTGTATATGTAAGAGCTGAAATATAATATTCGAGCTCAGTACCCCACTTAGTCACTTGAGGTGTGTGATTTTTCTTCGGATACTTGAGATGGTTGTCGAGACATCTCATACTCATACATGAGTCGGAAATTTGGGGATCAAATTTTTATTAGTGGGGGGAGAATGTAAGATATGGAAAAAAAATTTATATGGATTAACCCTTTAATTAATTGGGTTTAATTAGTGGGTTAATTGGGTCTAATTAGTGATGGGGTTTGAGATTGGGATAATTGGGTTGACTTAGCCTGTTGGGCTGAGCCCATTGGGCCAAATTGTTGGGCTTGAAATTGGCTGAAGCAAATGGGATTAGGTTAGTTAGGGTTCAATTGGAGCTAGCCTAATCACCTCGGAACGACCTTTAAAAGCCGACGAATCACCCGATCGACTCATTCCTTTTTCCTCTCGCGATCGGCAGTTCTTCCTCTTCTTGCACGAGCGATTCCATCGCCTCTCTTCTCCGCGGGCGAGCTGTTACCGATGGTGGGAGATTCGGTCGACGGAAGAGGCACAAAGCAGCCGAAATCCGGTGGAGGTCTGGATTGGGGAGCTAGGACTATCGGGGGGAGATTAGACGCCGTGAGTGAAGAGCTGGTTGTCGCGTGTCGCCGGAGCTAGGTAAGCATTGATCTCTTTCTTTCTCTGATATGGGAGCTGAGATTTGGTTGCGGGTGATTTGTTGAGCGTGGATCTATGGTATGGCAGTGATCAGAGCTCCAATCTTCGCAGGTAAACAGGGGACGAGGAAGGAGGATTTCCGGTGGAGTGTTGAGCTCGGTGAGTAGGCGATTTTTCTTTCCTTGATTTGGATTAAATCTATCTGGTTGTGAGTCTTACTGTCGGTAGCTCAAATCAGTGATTGGAGCTGGGATTTCCATCGGTGAGCAGGGGACGAGCAGGAGTGGACTGTCGAAGGAGATCTGAGATCGGTAAGTTGTGTGTATTTCTATTGTTCATTTGTGGTTGCTATGCGTGGGGTGTGTCGGTGTGATTTTGGATATAGATGGAATTAACAGATTCTTGTCGTGATGAGTTTACAATTGGGAATTTAAGTTGCTTGTGATCGGATGGTTAGAGATTTTCTACTGTGATTTGGGGATAAACAGTGGTAGATTGATCTTGTGGTAAGTTTCTATTACAACCCTATTTTGAGCATGGTTAGATCTATTTACCTTAATTGATCTTGAGGATGTTGGTGATTTAATATGAGTTGGGTTATGATGGATTAGATTGGGATAATCGAGTTTTAACTCGTAGTCAAGGGAAGGATGTGAATATAGAACGAATTAGTGTTTAGTTCGTATAATTATCGGAGACTTGTACTTCACCATAATTTATTATTATTGTGCAGGTTTGGGATACGAAGCAAGTCCACGACCATGAGGATTATTCTAGCTTTGTATCAGGTGGGTAATATCTATCCTGGTCAGGTAGTTTTGATCTGAACCTGGTGCATAAATTTGGACTTATGCAATTACTTTGATCTTAGATCCACTCTTATTTAATCATATGCTTGTACTGCCTTGACCTTTGAGATATATTGTTGTTACTTCATTGATTATCTAGCACGGATAGGAACTATAAAACCCTATTATGTGTTAGCTGATGGATGTTCAGTAAGTACAGGTGGTTAGGGTTATCTTTGTGACCTCAGATTGGGTTACGGTGTTACATCACTATGTTTAGGTGATAGATTAGATTATGAAGTCGATTGTTGTATCGTATACTTATTAGTTGTGCATCTATGGTGGATATAGTTGTCTGTGCATAGATAAGTGTGTGGTGGTCAGTATGTGGCTAAGGACTAGGGGTCCTAGCATGATGGTATATCCATTATGGATTGTGTGCTTGTGTATGGTTATATGGACGGTCGATAGTATCTCGCTGCTGACTAGAGGTCTTAGCGTGGTTGACTCTCAGATGTGTATGACTCTTTGTGCGATAGAGAGAGTCTTGTGGATTGTAGTCCTTGTATAGTTGACTTTTGGTTGACCAGGACTCCCCGTGGGATAGGGAGTGTTGCGATGATACGTATGCGGAGCTATGCATCATTACATTTCATGCATGCTGTCGACTGGGGTCTCCCTTGTGGTTGAGATGGGTCGTCAGTCATCCTGCCTCCCCGGCCACTCGGGATAGTGGTTGCAAGGTTGAGTGCAGAGCATTGTTGTGCGTACCGTTCTCGACCACTATGGATGGTGGTAGCTGGAGATGCGCACTTGGCCACTGTGCGGAGTGGTAGTTAGCGCACTCACCCACTATAGACGGTGGTCGTGTGATGTGCAATTGTCCTAGGTACGGTGCTCGTCTACTCATGGGTAGGGATGGAGCGACTAGCAGCAGGGACCCCCGTGTGGGTAGCATATAGCTCTATGGCGGCTAACTACTATTTCATACTACCCAACTCAGTCACTCGAGAGTGGTGGCGGCTGGAGTCGGGATAATTGTCATGTTATGCCACCTAGGCCATACTGGGGTCGTGGTTGGATGGGTCCGCAGACAATGACCATGCATATGCATTGCTGATATATATGTATGCATGTATTCAATATATGTTTTACATATGCCTGTGAGATGTTGCATTTGTTTGCTGCATATGTTTGTATATCATGATACATGTCATCTGCATATTATATACTGTTGTGTGTTGAGCATGATATATGTGTTGGTCCAGACTGTTGTATGCATTTGATTAGCATCATGTCATAGTGTGGTATGGACCGGGATGTTATTACATGATATACGTATATAGTCTTGTCGTGTATGGGATTGACTTTGTACGTTATATGGGTTATGTTATTGTATACCTGTTTAGGATGATATAGCTTATGGTATTGCAGATCGTCAGGTACGTTGATACATTACTTCATGTTCAGTTGATCAGTTTAGTATATGCATTGAGTATGACTATACTGTGGTTACTGGTTATTAGATTTGGATAGGACTGTATGTCTATTGGACTCATGCTGTATACCTATAGATCTTCACATGTATACTTGTAGATATCTATACCCTATATGTTATGCATGCACTTTCTATATATTACCCCTGAGTTTATACTCACCACCCCGGACCACAGGTTTCGCGCCCATGTAATGTAGAAGATTTCCTTGACGCTCGAGTTCGCTAATCGATCCCATCTCACACCGAACGGATGGATATGTATTCCTTATTGTTGTATTCTTGTGGATTGTTGTTTTGGGTTTTATCTTATATAATTTCCGTATTTGTGATATACGAATGTGTTGTATGTATTTAGCCTTGATGTGGTTTCTATTATGTTTCTTGTCGTGTCAAGTCACTCCAGAGTGTACAGTTGGGTCTTTGTATCTTGTTTTATCTGTCAGTATGTTTCCACTGTGTTTGGTATGTTGATATCTTTATATTATATTGTTGTTGTGGGCCTACGAGCCTTGTATTAACCCAAAATGTTGCCACGTACAGGGGAGATGACATCCGTTTGCTTTTCGGCACGGTATACTCTCGAGACGTGACACATGAAATCATCCCAATGTCGGTTATAAAAGAAGCAGCTCATGAAGGATTTCGGATAAGATTCTTGGGCGATTTTTAAGCAAAGTGCTGGTGCATTCCAGGGTCTTCAAAGGCTTTCAAAGCAACCAAAAGAACTCTCAAGCAAAGATTGTTGTGTAAGGTTTTCTTTACTTGTATTTCATTTCTTCTTTGTAATACTTGCTGTATTTTCATTGTATCTCTTTGTAAGGGGTTTCTCCACCTCCGCCATGTTGCCGAGAAGGAGGAAGAGTATAGTGTGTGTGGATCACTAGCTCACCCGTGGAATAGGAACCGTAGGTTCCGAACCATGTAAAAACCTTGGTGTTATACATGTGTTGTATTTGTCTTTCGTTTATGCTTTATTTTGTTTCCACTGCGCATTACTAACGATTGTAGACGAGCACGACACGATCGCGATCGATGAAATCGAGAAAAATGTTATTCACCCCCTCTAGCGCGATGATCGATTCCTCTACAATTGATTGGTTAAATCCCAATAGGCTGTTAAACTCTGTGTGTTGGTACAGTGTAACCAATCGACTGGTGATTTCGTGACAGTCAACTGATGCACCTTTACATGCAAACTCCCGGCATGTGGTAGTCGACTGGGTACATGTCTCAGTCGACTATTAAACCTTGTGCATGGGTACAGTATAATTAGTCGACTGGTGGTTTCGTAATAGTCGACTAATGCACCCTAACATACAAACTCCCAGCATGTGGCAGTCAATTGGTCACAGGTCTCAGTCGGCTGTTAAACTCTCTGTGCTTTGGTACAGTGTAATCAGTCGACTGATGATTCCATGACAGTCGAATGATGCATTTTGACATACAAACTCTAAGCATGTGGTAGTCAATTAGTCATAGGTTCCAATCGACTATTAAGCTCTCTGTGCATTAGTATAGTGTAACTAGTCAATTGGTGTTTCCATGATAGTCAACTAATGCACTTTGACATACAAACTCACAGCCTGTGGTAGTCGACTGACCACAAATCCTAGTCGACTGTTAAACTCTCTGTGCGTTGGTATAATGGAATCAGTCAACTGATATATCTGAAACTTCATTTTGATTGTGATTTTGATGTCATTTCATATGTTTAATGAACATATACTGTATACTCATTATATGGTATGATCAATTATGAGTTGAATATTCATTTTGATTCATAAGTTTATTAAATTTATACGGTTTGTTAAATTTAAAAAAAATTGAAAAAACCTCCCTTGTATATATAGAATTATTTTCCGGAGTATTTTTAATTTTCACTATTAAAACTTAAAACATTCAAGATTACACAACTATTAAAATCAATACATATCAACTGGACAATATATCAACAAAATAACAATTCAATACATGTCAAAATATCAAAATATATATAAATATATAACATGTCATTGAAAGTCAAGCTAAAAGTTTTAATATTCTTATAACTATTCAAGTCAAGTTATACAACATGTCAAAATGTATACAAGTACGATGTGTCTTTGGATATCAAATTCTTAATTCTTGAGAGTTGACTAGTTGAGAATTGAGTTGAGACTTGAGAATTGAATCCTTGACTTCTTAAGTCTTTATGACTTCAAACTTATCCAATTGTGTTGCAGTTATGCTTGTCCCTAATGAGTAATGACCAAGAACAATAAGTAACAATTTATTATTTACCACTTAAATAAGATAATTAAAAAGTAAATGTACTTATAAATAAAATAAAATATTTAAAACATACCATGAATTGGTGTTGTCAAAGAAGAGGAGTCGATTATTATTTTTGAGAATTTTGACAAAAAAATTATAACATAATGCGAATCAAATAAATTAATACTCTAAAAAAAATTAACTATATAATTTTCTTTTAAAAAAAAATACCGTTTTAAAGTTTGTCTATATCTTCTAAAATTTCTTCGATATTAATTGGCTTCAAACTTAATCGAAGTCAATCTTGGATATAAATAAGACTTTTTACTACTCTAGGAGTCAATGAACTCCTAAAACAATCAAGTACTCGACCACTAGTACTGAAAGCAGATTTTGAAACAACTGTTAATATTAGAATGACTAACACATTACAAGCAATTTGAACAAATATAGAAAATCTGTGACAATTTTGCTTCCACCATCCCAAAATATCAAAAGTATTATAATATTCTTCAACTATTTCATTAAGATATTTGTCTAATTCTGACATATTATCATTACAAAAAATTTATGCCTTTTGTTTCTATACTTTGCAAAGAATGATTATTTTTTCAAATCTATTTGACTCATATTTTTTGACATAATGTTGTTATCATCTGATTCTATAATAGATGAAATTTTTAATGTGTTACTTTGAAGCTCCATTTTCTCTTTATAATTTTTGTACACAGCAAATAAAATCTCTTTTATATTCTTTTTAGCTCTTGCACACTTTTTATCTCCATACAATTCAATCAATATAAATTCTATGAAATCTAATTTATGTCTTCGATCAAATACTACTACGATATAAAATGATTTATTCATCCTGTCTGGATCTCTCCAATACTTGTCAAATTTAATTTTCATTCTAAGTCTCATCAAATATGCATCCAGTTCATCACAATCTTGTCACTCCTTTAATATAGAATAAATAGAACTAATTTCATATGCAAAAGTATTAGAAGTGACATATAAAGATCCTGAAACTTTTAATGTTAACTCATAAAAAACTTGTAATAAAGATGTAAAAAGTCTAATATTATTCCAATATGTACTTATTGATTTTCCATCAAAAGTCGTTAATTCTGTTTGTGGTTTACAACAATATCTCAATCTCTATATTGAAGATCTAATGTAAAGCATGATTCTTGTTTATCAAACCTATTAAAAGCTCTTTCAAAATTTTCAACTACATTCAATATTAAATAAGTTGAATTCCATCTGGTTGGTGCATCCAAACATAATGAGTTTTTGCTTTTAATTTTTTTAATGTCGGCACATTTTTTGAACTTGTTTAATCTAGAAAGATTGCTTAATATATTTAATAGCATTCTTAACCCTCATCATAGATAGATTTATATCTTTCAAGCCATCAACAACATTCAAATTGATTATATGAGTTACACACCTCATATGAATAAATTCTCATTTTAAAATAGTGGAATCCCAGCTAACTATCTTTTTCTTGAAACTAGCGACAACGACATCATTTGAAATTGAATTATCGACAGTAATAGTGAAAATTTTATTAATTTCCCAATCTCTTAAATAATTTTCAATAGCTAAACTAATTGTCTCGCCTTTATGACTTATAATTAGACAAAAATTTATAATTCTTTTATATAGCTTTCAATATTTATCGATAAAATGAGTTGTCAAATATATATATAGTTGATTTTTTGAATCGATGTCCATATATCAATAATCAAAGAAACTTTTTGTGTTGAATCATGCAATAAACTTTTCAATTGTATATAATTTAACACAAACACGTGCATTGTTCATCTCGAAGGTATTTTAAACTTTGGACATACCATAATCATAAATACTTTAAACTCTTCTCCTTCTATAAATTTAAAAGACAATTCATCCATTATAATCATTCTAGCTAATGTTTTTATAGAAGCATCCTGATCAAATTTTCAAGAAATTAGATACGCCTCATCCTGTCTTGCACCTAATTGAAGACTCAATTGTGTTTAAGTTGTTTCAGTCGTATGAGGATCTTTTTTGCACAAGGTCATATGAGTTCTCAAGCTTGTTCTATTCTTGATGGATCACAAAAAAACTCCTTATCATAATATTTTCCCTTGCTTTAATCTCATTAGCAACATTAGTAAACTTCTTAAAATGATCTCATACTTCACTTTTTGATTTTATTGTTTTCCATTTACTTAATTTTCCTCTGGAATCCACAAGTGTTTTGGTACCCATTGAAGGCCCAAATTATGACATTGAACAACTATTATAAACATCCATATTTGAAATATTTTCTTACATTGACATCTATAAAAATGAATACAACTTATATATATATATATATATATATATATATATATATATATATATATATATATATATATATATAGTATTCATATAATCAAACCCTAAACGGCTAAATCCTAATCAATAATCATCAGTAATTCATTGAATCATAAAAGACGGTAAAACCTTAAACCAAATTAGTAGACTGAGTTTTGCACAACCCTACGGTCCTACCTTTAAGTGTCGTGAGTGATGAGGAACCGAGAAGAATGAGGAGTCGTGAGGGTTGATAGGTTGAGGGGAGAATGGAGAAGAGTGTCGTTGTGAGGGACAACTGATGAG
Organism: Wurfbainia villosa; assembly: GCA_025175895.1. NCBI lineage: Eukaryota > Viridiplantae > Streptophyta > Magnoliopsida > Zingiberales > Zingiberaceae > Wurfbainia > Wurfbainia villosa. The sequence continues at coordinate 4,286,737 of JAKLTH010000072.1, read as the reverse complement.
AGTGGAACAGTGGAAGGACCGTCAATCATCAAAAATGGTTGGAGGGATGTAGGAGAGCTAGAGCTAAATTATCGGAGAGGTGTCATGGGGTTGAACTGGTGTCGTGTCGCTAGAGGGATGTTGGAGAATTGGAGTCGGATTGCTAGAGAGGTTAGGTTGTGGGGCTAGAGTCAAGAGTTGCAGGTGGGGTTGGAGTCGAGAGTTGCGAGAGAAATCGGATGAGAATTAGAGTGAAATCACGATTTTTATATTATGATTCAAGACAATCAATCGACTGATTAATATAAATCAACTGACTAATTTATATTAATTAGTTGACTAATATGATAAATTAATTGACTGATAGACTCTAATTCTATTTAATTGATTTAACCGATTATTTTCATTTCGAAACTTAAACCAAATTGAATAAATTGAAAAACTGATTTTTTTTTTTAAATGGATTTCCGAATATACCAGACCTAACTTTCCAGTTCGATCATTTTATTCAATTTAATCAAATTTTTACTCACCCTAACTTCTGCCATTTGAATAATAAAAAATAAATTTAGCATTTGAACAATGAAATATAATTTACTTTTTTTTAGGTCATTATACAATCCAATTGGTTTACTGCAATTGTGCATTTTCAACTCTTGTGCATTTTCACCACATTTTTGCCTTCCATCATCTTAAACGTGGGTATATGTTCCCTAGTTAGTTTTTCTTTACCAACTTAGCCTTAGAAGATCATACAATCCAATTAGTTTACTGCAAAATTCTTTTAAATCTTCGTAGTATCTTGTTGAATTCTTCCTTGAGTTTGGGTGTACATTGTTGATTATTGTGTAGCTTTTTTCTGTCCTTGAGCCAATTGGTCGACCATTCTTCTCACAAACAAACTCCGATACCAATTACAGGATCAGGCAGAGCTACAAACAAACTCACAAAGTTCTCATAGTTACAAGTTCAAATTAACAGTTCGATTCAAAGCATGCAAGTATAGCAATACAATGATATATTTAATCTTCCAAACAGAAGGGACAGGAACTAAAATAACTCAGGTCACTAACAAAGCTATTAGGCCTATGCATCACGACCTTATTGCCCCTAAATTTTACAATGTGGTATTTTTCAGCCTTCTTTTGAATGCACTTGTAACTTCCCTGGCAGAAGCAAGCATTTTTTTTCTCCATCAGCGGTTGCTTTCGTCGTTGTCATCATTGCTCATCTGTGGAGTGTACTGGCTGGTGGAGGACGGAGAGTAACCTGGCGAAGTCGGTGAGTAGCCTGCACTTGGACTGCAATGGAGACAATAAGACAAGTGTCAAATTTATGCAAGTCATGGTCAAAACTTAAGCCGGGAAGCAGTAAGTTCCAAGTAACCTGAATTGTGGAGAACTGGGACTGTAGTCAGGGCCAGTGCGAGAGCTATATGGACTGCAAGAAGAGGAGGCATCAGTAATAGTTTTCAGTTCAAAAAATGATGTGCTATTCCCAAATAACACTACTTTCATCGGGTGGCAGTGCACAGGGATTCAAGTAATTTAATCAAAAGAAAATTTAACATGGAAATTTAGGTAAACAAGTGATGAGCACCAAAGAAACAAATGAAATAGTACCCTACCATATATGTTCATTTGTTACATTAAGATTATCTTATTGCTACTACAGATAAGAATAAAATAAATAAAGTTGTTGAAACACATAAAATAAAGAACAAGAGAAATATTCCAAAGTTGCCTTTTGCATTAATATAAAGGAATACTAGCAGTATATTAGAGGATTTACCTGGTAGGACTGTAGGTTGGGCTTGCAGGTGAGTATGATGGAGATGTTGGTGAATACGATGGTGAGGTTGGACTACATGACATAGCAAGAAAATCCAATTACAGTTAAATTTATAGAACAAAATTTCCTGAAAATATTTCATTAAAGATTTTGATAGAGAACTTGTGAAACCAATGAAAATTAGAGTGACACTAAAAAGATTCCTTACCTGTAATTTGGAGACGATTGACCATATGGACTAGAGGGAGACAACCTTGGACTGCTAGGTGAGTATGCAAGTGAAGGACTGTATTTTGCTGAAGGATTGTAACTAGGAGATGTGGGACTGTAACTAGGAGATGTCGGACTGTAACTGGGAGAAGTAGGGCTGTAACCTGGAGATGTTGGGCTATATGCCGGCGAAGTAGGACTGTATGAAGGAGAGGTCGGACTATATGATGGCGAAGTCGGGCTATAGGAAGGTGAGGTTGGGCTATAGGAAGGTGAAGTTGGGCTATATGCAGGAGATGTTGGACTGTAGGCTGGAGATGTTGGGCTATAAGCCGGAGAGGTAGGACTATAACTTGGGGAAGTAGGACTGTAACTAGGAGAAGTGGGGCTGTAACTGGGTGATGTTGGACTGTAAGTTGGAGATGTAGGACTGTAACTAGGAGAGGTGGGGCTGTAACTGGGAGAGGTTGGAGAATATGACGGGCTCGTGGGAGAGTAAGCAGGACTTGTAGGGCTATATCCAGGAGAACTAGGACTGTATGTTGGTGAAGTTGGACTGTAACCCGGAGATGTAGGACTATACCCCGGAGAAGTAGGACTGTAACCTGGAGAAGTGGGACTATATCCAGGAGATGATGGACTGTAACCTGGGGATGATGGGCTATAGCCAGGCGAAGAACTGGGGGAGAAAGCCATGCCTCCAACATAAGGAGAAAACTGAGCATCTGTAATGGGTGAAGCACGAATATTTGGACTCAGCAAGTAACTTGGTGACATCATTCCTTCATGATATGGTGTTCCAGAAATAGGGGAACGTGCTGGTGTCATTCCAAAATCAAGGCCACCATCCATATAACTAGGAAGTTGTAATTCAATCGCCTGCTGCAACATCTGATCATTCAAGTATAGAGCACAGCCCCCTGTACCGATTGGAGCAAGCTGGCCAAGCATAATATTTTCTGTCACCCCTCTGAGATGGTCTGATTCAGCAAAAACAGCTGCATCAAGAAGGATATCAACAGTCTCCTCAAATGAGCATCTCATCATAGGCCCAGTGTCGTTCCTATTGATACCATGCCTTGTGATGGCCATCAGATGACCTCTATACGTCATTGTGTCACAAAGAATAGCCAAATGACGATAATTCACATAAGACCCATCAAAAGATATGACCACACGCAACTCATCCAAGAGCGAACGTCGGACAGCCTCGATTCCAAGAATCTCAATAACTTCAATCAAGTGATTACTTGTTGTCCTAGTTGCATCAACATCTTCATGGCACATAACAGCCAAGAGATTAACACCTTCTGTGTCAAGCATCCACTCCACGTCAGGTTTGAAGCCATCATTCTCATCAAATCTATTTATCTTTCCTGATTTGATAAAAACCTTATTGATGTCAGGAATGCCCCGAAGAGCCATTTCAGTCAACATATTGCTCTCTATCTTCTTCAAGAATACATCATCCTCAGCAGATTCATCTTGTAATTCCCCTTTAGGTGCATCATCATTCATGATACGGATACGAAGGATGAGCTTATCAGCATTATCATCATTAAAGATGCATGTTAAATCATCATCAAATTCACGATTTATCTTCTCTGCAATATCTGCCATGCTCAACTTCTTATCGACCATCATCTCTCGGTTCAGTTCTATGCGAAGCAACCAAGGAGATATCTTTTCAGGAGCAATATCCTCATCTGGCATTTCATAATATGACTTAACAAATTCAACATCTTCTTCAATAATGGTACTCATAGGATCAGGATCATACCATATCTCGGTTGCATGTGTTACACTGCGCAATGTTGTGTATTCCAGCGCACATTGCACATTCTTTGCTAGTTCTTTCTTTTTATTAACCTCATTCTTCAAATAAACGGAGAGAGAGGGAGTTTTAATTTTCTTAGCAACATTAATAATTTCTCTCAACCTGGGAACACCAAGAGTGACATTCTTAGCACTCACACCAGCATAATGGAAAGTGTTTAGGGTCATCTGTGTTGCTGGTTCTCCAATAGATTGAGCAGCTACACAGCCAATCATTTCACCTGGAGCTACCAGTGACTGTAGAAACCGAGATTCTATTTCACCAATAACCCATTCAAATGCTTCACGAGTTAGTCTATATTCCTTCAGAACCCGTTTGCTGGCAAATGTACTGCGAAGTAAGATATTGAATAACAAAGTAGCATTTTTCTGGGCCTCCATGCTCAAAAAATCATCTCCAGGAACAACTTTCAGTCTTTCTTGCAGTTTATCAATAGCTTCCACAATCTCCATTGGATGCATATCAGATGGTCTCCTCAAATCAATCTTGAATGTCTTTTGTGCATTCCAGATGAGCCTTTTGAGATTCACAGGCATAGGCATTGTGATATCACCAGTAGTAGCAATCTCAGTGCCAAGTTGGTAGCGATCTGCTTCTAATTTCTGAACCTCTGCATCAAATACATTTCTAAACTCCCGAATAGTTTTCAGATCCTCCACATGCTCAGGTTGCATATAGCTAGGATTCCAATTGTCATCATCAAGCTCGTATTTGAAAACATGAACAAACTCTGCTCTCTTCATCTTCAATGAATCAAGTTTCTGCGACTCAATCCAAACAGCATCCATACCATCTTCTCCGTATAAGAACTGAATAACATCCCCCAGTGAATTTCTAACAGTACCATCATATTTAACCATAATGTCCTCCATAGCTTTTACAAGACGGCGTTGGATATAGCCTGTCTCGGATGTCTTAACAGCAGTATCAATAAGACCTTCCCTGCCACCCATAGCATGGAAGAAAAATTCTTGAGGTGTTAGACCACGGAGGTAAGAATTCTCAACAAACCCACGACTTTCAGGCCCAAAGTCATCTTTGGTGAAATGAGGTAGTGTTCGCTCATTGAAACCAAAGGGAATTCGCTTTCCCTCAACATTCTGCTGCCCCACACAGGCAGTCATCTGTGAGATGTTGATGAAACTACCCTTTGATCCTGCAGTAACCATAGCCTTCAGATTATTACTTTCAGACAAGCTCTTTTGGGCACTACTCCCTGCATCATCACGAGCTTTATTCAAAACCTGCAAAGCAAGGTAGTTTAAGTAAAACAATTCAAGTCTTGACCCAAAAAAAAAAAAAGGTTTGAGGAAGTTAGGATTGCAGTACCTGGTTTACTTTATTTTCAAAGGACTCCATCATGGTTCGCCCAGGCTCCGCTTCCAGTTGTTTTTCCTGTGCAAGCTTGATCAGTTCTTTGACATCATTTTTAGCTTTTGATATTGTTTCATTGATTTTTTCCATAGTTGCTGCATCAGCAATTGTGTCCCCAATTCCAATACTAAAAGCGTTCTGTAATAGCCAATAGTTTACAAGCCACTGAGTGTGACCCAAAAATTTTCGAGCTGCATCTGGGCCTACTTCTTCCCTGCAATAAGTATGTGCAGGGTTAGCAGCTTGGTCAATCGTACTAATAGAAGTACTGCCATTAAATATATTAGCTTTATTAAGACTTACCAGATGACATGAATAAGGCTTCCAGTAGATGTTCCAAGAGTTTTTTTGCAGAGGGTGCCAGAAAGAAGTTCTCCCTTCTCTATCCGAACAAGCGTATCTCCTGGAGTAATAGAACCAACTTCTGCCTCTGCATGCCATGCCGAAAATCTTATAAGATTTATTTGCTTGGGGATGATGAGGTTGAAAACTTGTTTTCCAGTCCACAGTGGCCTTGGCTTTAATATAGCAGGAGCAGGTATCTTTCCATCAAAATCTTCCCACCACATCAAAATGTTCATGAAGACATCCTGTGACAGTATAACATATATAAAAGTCATATTCGGTAGTTCTAACCAGAAGAAAAAATGACTACTGCTAGCACCTTTTCAATAAATGTATCCCTTTTGGTGATCTTGCGACATCCCAAAAGGGTATCTTGGACAATACCCATAACAGGACGATTTGATTGAGGTGAGACGATACACTTTGGCACCATCATTAGTTCCATTACTTCAGCCCTAGTTTCAAAAGATTGGGGAACATGCATGTTCATCTCGTCTCCATCAAAATCAGCATTATATGGAGATGTTACAGACAAATTCAAGCGAAAAGTTGAATATGGCATAATCTTGATGCGATGTCCCATGATGGACATTTTGTGAAGACTGGGCTGCCGATTGAAAAGGACAAAGTCACCATCACATAGATGACGTTCAACCTACCATAACAACAGAAGAAGTTAGCATAACCAAACAGGATCAACTAAAAGTAAATTTAAAAACAGACCTTGTAGCCAAGTTCCAGATGGTGATCACTGCTTTTCTTCAAGTATCGAAGATCAAGCCTTTGTCCATCTTCTCTTATAATATACTTTGCCCCTGTTTTCCCTGGAGGCGGATGAGGTCCATATTCCACAAGTTCTTTCAGTCTGAAATAGCAATAAATTCTTAGAACTTTCTATTTTCTTGACAAATACTGTAAGACTGCAAACAAGTTAAGAACCTTTCAATGTTGTATGGTGTTACGGTTTCTGGATATGTTAGATTCAAAGCAATGCTCCAAGGAACCCCCAATTGATCAATGTTAATTGTTGGATCAGGTGTAATGACAGTTCGTGCTGAAAAGTCAACACGCTTTCCCATCAAGTTACCTCTAATTCGGCCTTCCTTAGCCTTTAGTCTGCTGCATATAGATTTGATGGGTCTTCCCGACCTTTGTGTAGCCTGTTCATGCAAAGTGATTATTTCACAAAAACAAACAAATATGAATCAAAGAAAATCACCAATGATGCATACCCTAGGCTGACCAGGAAGCTCATTATCAAAATATGTAGCAATGTGAAATTGCAATAATTGAGCAAATTCAGAAATAATGTGAGCTGGAGCTCCATTTCTCTCTTGACGCCTCAAATTCTCATTGTGCCTAATTATCATTGCCAACTGATGAGTCAAATCATCCTGTTTATAGACAAAAATCAACACAATAAGGAACAGGACAAGTGATACATATAAACAAGATAAAGCACTAAAATCTCAGGTCTTCGATAAACTCACTTCACTTCTAGAAGAGGTATCCATCATCACAGAAGGTCTTACAGGAGGTGGAGGAATAGGGAGAACTTGCAGTATCATCCAATCTGGACGAGCAAATTTTGGGTTCAAACCTAGTAGCAAGCAATCATCATCCGTTATCCTCTTAAGTACGCTAAGAACCTGGAAACAATTTGAAAAATAAAACAATTATACGTACAATTTCTAGTTGACTAATCACAGCAATGATGTACTATGTGTCTGAAAAAAGTACCCTCTCGGCAGAAAGGATTTGTTTTCTTTCAGCAGGTTCTGGAAGTTGTTCTTGCTCATCAGATTTCTTTTTGGGAGCTTTATACTCTGCAACCATCTTCATTCCATCTATAGTAATATTTGGCTGCTGAGCACCACATCCATTACGAGTCTTCTTTATTGGTTCATCTAGATCTTGTTGACCCTGAACATCAATATCATCACCACCAGCACATTTCTTCTTACTTTTACAGGCATCGTATATTCTTTTCAATCTATTCTTTGGATTCCTAATTTTCAATGCTTGCTTGAACTTGGTATCATCCTAACACAGACAAAAAATTCTTCAGTGAGATAATGTTTTATGCTTAAGATGATAACAGTTCATAGTTCTTAATGGAGAATAATAGAGCCCACGCCATTAACAGTAAAATTGGAAATGATAAAAATACACAAGGAAATTTTCAATCAATCTCTGGATAGAAAGTGGTCAGGGACTAACTATAAAGAGCTGCAATTTGCTACAACTATTAATATATCTTAAACTGAAATAAACTGAGGTTCGTTGTTAAAAATTCAGCAAACGTTTTTCCAACTTGAGCTTAGTGCATAAGTCAGAGTTCAGCAGAAATGTAGTAAACAGATGGTCTAGGACTCAGAAACTTACACCAATTTGGCAGAATCATATAGCTGCTACATAAATTATCTTAATAAACTGAAATCTTTTCCGCTCTACTCCAAGTGAAACATTTAACCTCGTAGGAGTACCTCGTCAGCTAGGATCTTGGAGCAATTGAAGCACACACATCGCATAATGGCCAGCACTGTCTTAAGGAAGCCAATATGGAACATAGGCTTCGCGAGCTCAAGATGACCAAAGTGTCCAGGGCACTCGGCCATATTCGCCATACAAGTTTCGCACTTCATCTTCCGATCGATGGTACCCATACGCGGGTCGCTTAGTCCTCCAGGCTTCGGCTTCCCCCGCTCCATCGTCTCGCCGTGCTCCACCTGCACCACTGACATTTGCCGCTGCCAGAGAAACACCGAAAACACACACACACACACACACACACATCCAGCTCAGCAAACCAGAATCCAAGCATCAAGAGGAAACTAATTTGAGCAAGCAATAAGGGAGATCGAGAGCAGTCAGTTACAATCTCATCGGGGCTGAGGATGCCAAACTGCACTGTCCGGACTTTGGCGACGTCCGCCGGAGAGTAAGGGAACCGAGTGTCCATGGCTGGATATCGAGCGAAAAACTAGGGTTTGATCAAGAAATCGAGGGTTTACAGGCTTAAAAAAAGAGAAACTTAGGCAAAATTTCATCCGCAGACACAATCATACGATCTTGGTGTGTTCGATTTGGTGTGATTCAGTGGGAAGACCTTGACGAAGAACGGAGCAAGATCTCGCCTCGCCCGCCCGCGACGCTGAAGAAAGGGAAGGAAAGTGGAGGGGTGGGTCGTATTTATAGACGGAGAGGAGGATTGGGGAGGCGGTTTAGGGCGACCACTAGTGCGTGCATTGCGAGTCCAATTCCAAAACATAATCTATTGGGGCGTGTGAAGGATAATTGGAACCGGCTCGGTCATATTTTAAAACATAATACTTTTTTACTATTCATTCTCTCTAATATTTTACTTTCTTGATTTTATTAAAAAAAATTGATATATTTTGAATTATAAAGTTATGTTATTAATTATTACAATTTAATTGAAGAGAAATATTTAAGATTTAAATATTAGAGAGAGTCGGAATTTTATCTATTGAGGAATTTTTTTTTGAAAGATATATTTAAGGTGGTACAAATATATACTTAGACAACTAATAAACACTTCAGTTAGGATTTAGGCGATGTAAAACAATTATAAATACACACATCAAATGAGCAAAAGAAAAATAAAAAAACTTAATTAGCAAAAAAAAAAAATTTAAATATAGACGATAAATAATAGAGAGATAGAGTTTAATGACATAAAAATATCTATATAGTTGATCTTATCTAATGATATAAGACTTGATTGTTATTATATTACAATTTAATTGAAAATATTTTTTGGATTCTCAAGGGGAAGAGTATTAATTTGACCCGTTACAAAAATTACTTTTAAGTTTAAAATTAGGAAAGAAATTCTAGTTTGGAGATGAAATATCAATCTTGAAATATTTGGGTATTGAAAGAGGTAAAGTTTAAATTTTGAATTTTTTATTTAAAAAAATTAGATTTCGAGTTATTCCTTATGGATAAGTAGTAGATAAAATTCAAGATTAGATGTTTTTGTTATGTATGAGATATATAAAGAGATTATTAGCGAAAAAGATTATTAGTGCAATTTTATTTTAATTAAAGGGAAAAATTTTCTTACGGGGGAGAAGAGTTTTCCTTTAAAAAAAAAAAGGAAATTGGTTTGAGGAGAAGATTGAAATAAGAGGAGGCATCCATCTAGATGAAATGAAAAACTTAAGGGTTGAGCCTTGAGATGCTCCTTCAAAAGAAAGAAATGAAATCTTTCTTATGGGAGAGGGTGAGAAATCGAATTTCGAGAACGAAAGGGAATGTTAAAAAAAAAAAACAAAAAAAAGGAGAGAAGTGCGAGATTAAAGTGAGGAACATGTACTTAGATTTATCATTAACATAGATTTGTAGACGACCTTTTTATGTCAAAAGGGGGAGAAGTTAGATGCTTAAGTTAGTAAACTTTAATAGGAAATGGAATCTTGACTAATAGTTAGACTTAATTTAAATATAGTATCAAATAATAAAAATGGAAAGATTATTGGTGCAATTGGATACAACTTGATCCTAATCTAATAAGCTTTATGTTTTGATATTTAAGCAATACGTTTGTTATCGAGTAGGTTAAGGTTGATCGAATACTTAATAATAAATAAAATCTAGTAGATGTTAGCATAGGTATTGGCAAGTGAAAAACTCAATAGGTATTAGCAATAGAAAAATCTAATAGGGAATTGACTGAAGGACCGTTGGTGTTGCTAGAGAGGGGTGAATAACATTCGATTCTTGTACGTTGATTGCGTTCACATATTCGTGCTTATCTGCAGAGAATCAATATAGTGGAAATAAACAAATACAGAAACAAATATACAATACAACACTTGAATTTTACGTGGTTCGGAACCCTCGGTTCTTACTCCACGACCTAGCTCATAGCAGTATCACCACTATTTTTTTTCCTTCTTAGAAACCTTCTGGAGGCGGAGAAACTTCTTACAACCTGTGTTTTTTATAAACAACACAACCAAATACAAGTGTAAAGAAGAAGAACAAAATACAGTTTACAAACACTTTACACAAAGCGATCATGGCTTGATCGTTGTTTGGTTGCTTTAGAATGCCTTAGAAGGTTGGGAATGCAGCAACACTTCGCCTTCTAACTCTTCAAGAATTGACCCTTGCAAATCACCACAAAACCCTTCTTATAGGCTCACTAATAGGTTGATTTTTGTCCGCTTTCTCCGCCATCAGTCGAGCTACCTCGACCATCTCCTCGACTGGGAAATATTACCGTTGCCAATCGATAAGCTTTCCCCTTTATTTTTAATTTATTACATGTTTTAACTTAAGTTCCATTGAGCTTTCCTTACACGCACGTCACTAGTCGAGGTGGCAATCGAGCTCAACTCACTTCTGCCCAATTTATCATAGCTCTAATTGAGGTGTTGCCTCGACTATCAATACCTAGTCGAGGTCCTGATCAAGTGTGTCTTGCTTCTGATCGTACGCTCCAACTTTCTCGAGCGCCCCAAGCACCTATTTCCTGAGCATTGAATAACGTGGCTCTTTTCGAGAATTACGCACCCAAGCATCGAGTGTTGTGCGGGCAAGCACCGAATGTTGTGCATCCTGAGTATGGGCTCCTGAATACTCAAGCATAATCCCGAGTACCTGAGTACCATCAGTCGAGGTACCGCCTCGATTGATGTCTTCAACGCACTCCTAAGCACCCAAGTACTCCGAGCACCAAACACCTTCCCAACTATTGGTGTAATCGACCCAGGTTACGATTGACTAAACTCGAGTTTGACTCGAGCAGTATTTTGATGTTCGACAAAATGTATGATAATATAATTGTCATGGAAAGTCCAAGTCTTGAGTACTTTAACATGGAAAGTCCAAGCATGAGTCTTAGCAATGGTAAAGTCCAAGTCTTGAGTACTTAGTATGGAAAGTCTAAGCATGAGTCTTGACAATGATAAAGTCTAAGTCATGGGTACTTGACATGGAAAGTCCAAACATGGGTCTTGGTAATGGTAAAGTCTAAGCATGGACCTTGGCAATGGTGAAGTCCAAGTCTTGAGTACTTGGCATGGAAAGTCCAAGCATTAGTCTTGGCAATAGTAAAGTCCAAGTCATGAGTACTTGGCATGGAAAGTCCAAGCATGAGTCTTGGCAATGATAAAGTCCAAGTCATGAGTACTTGGCAATTAGAAAGTCCAAGCATGAGTCTTGGCAATTGGAAAGTCTAAGCATGTAGTCTTGACGACGTAAAGTCTAAGTGTATGTCTTAGCAGCGTAAGCTCAAAACCTTAGCAATGTAGCCCCGATTAGCATGACAATAGCCGATGGAAGCACCTGAAGGCTAGCGTATGGATGAACAAGTCATGGATGACTTGGAAGGATCTGATAGGTGTAAGGCTAATGGAGGTGGCTAGAAGGCTTAGGTCTAGGCTAAGGGTGGTCTATCAAGTATAAGGGGATCATACTTGAGTTAAACCTCATGTTTGAGGTTTATCAATCGACTGTGGTTATGTACCAGTCGACTGGTCAAGTGTTTGACACTTGGCAGCCTAGTCGACTCTGAGCAGTCGACTAGGATTATGACCAGTCGACTGGTCAATAGTCAACTGGTGGTCAACTGCGACTGCGTGCCACAGGTAGTCGACTGCCATCTTTGGGCAGACGACTGGCCTTGAGCAGTCGACTCCCATGGAGGGCAGTCGACTGTTATTTATGGATACGAGCACAGAAAGTTTCATAGTTGACTGATTAATCGACTACCAGAGCAGCAGTCGATTGATAGAGTTTGACAGTCGACTGCTATGTATCCGTTGGAGTTTTTCCAGCATGGATATAGCCGTTGTGAGACAACAGCTTGAAGGTCAATCGACTGCTGGGTAAGAGCAATCGACTGGAAGGCAAAAATCAGCTCTAGCAGCAGCTTTATAAGGAGCTCGAAGAAGGGGATTTTGGCCATGGTTCGAGAGGAGATTTGAGGCCAAGTGTTGGTGCATTTCAGGGTCCTTCAAGCTCGTCCAAGCAACCAATAAGCAAAGCATTCAAAGCAATCTTGTGTAAAGTTTTCTTAGACTTGTTGTATTTCATTTGTATTTGCTTATATTTCTTTCTTATTGATGTAAGAATTATTGTAAGAGGTTTTCTCCATCTCCGGAGTATTTTCCGAGAATGAGAGGTTTATTAGTGGTGATTTGCATCACTAGAGCTCACTTGAGCTCGACCCGTGGAGTAGGGACCCTAGGTTCCAAACCACGTTATATGCTTGTGCATTATATGTGAGTGTTTGCCTCGTGTTGTATTTATTTCTATTTGTATTCCATTGTGCACACTAACATCTTGTAGACGAACGCGATCGAATTCCAAGCGACGATGCAAAACCGCTATTCACCCCCCCTCTAACACGTCATCAACGTTCCTACAATTGATATCAGAGCCCGAGCCTCTTCTACAGACTAATCGCCAAGAGAGCATAAGTGCTAGAGGATGGAGTTGCCCAATGATGGATTTGGATGGGACATCAATACTCCAATTTCATATACATTCTATGGACGAGAAGGTTTCGATAAATGGAAGGCATGGATGGAGAATTTCTTCATAATGAACTTAGAAGATTGGGTCATCCTAATGAAGAGATTTGAATTTTCATGGGTCCAAAAGGTGGATACCTCAAGAAGAAGAGATGAATCGAAGAGCAAGTCCAAGCCTTCGAAATGAATGAAAGGCTAACAAATATTTTATTTAATGTAATCTCTAATGACATTTTGTGTAGATTAAGTGATTATGAGGTTGCCAAGGAGCTTTAGATCAAATTGGTAAAATACCATGAAGATCCATCATCGGCTCAATTGGACAAGGAGACCGAAGAAGCAAGCTCATCCAATTAAGAGAGTGAAGATTTGGAGGTCGAGAGGTGTTCGACATCTAAGGAAGAAGAAGAGGTGGAAGAATTGGAGGAAACCTCCACTTCTAGAATTGAGGAGAATTGAGGGGGAGGAGAGACCATCCTCAATGCCAGAGCAAGAAGATGATCCATTCACCTCCGGGAGAGAAGAAAAGCAAGCTCAAAATTTCATTTCCGGCCTAGGTAACTTAAGCATTTTAATTAAAAATAAAAATCATATTGTATGCTTTGAGTGTAGGGAAAATGGGCATTACAAGATTAAGTGTCCAAAGTGAGTCAAGAAGACTCAACCGACACCAAAAGTCAAGGATAAGTCAAAGGATGTCGGAGCCCCAACAATCAAGAGCAAAGAACATATAGTATGCTTCAAATGCCATCAAAAGGGGCACTATAGGACTCAATGCCCTAGGGGGAGGAAGCAAACCAATGGCAAAGGAGGAGCATCACATGTAGGGAGAGCTTCTAAAGCAAATCTTAAGGTATATTTTAGTAATGCACCTTCAAATCTTAATGTTCAAAAGCATGCTAGGAGTAATTTTAATACTCTTGCTATTGTTCATGATCATGAAAAGCATGCTAGAAATAGATCTTATTGCTTAGGTGCTAAATCTTGCGATATTAGGGTTAAGGATAAATTTAGAACCAATAACCCTAAAACAATCCTACCTAAGGAAGTTATTAGGAAAGTAGAGAACCATTTAGGCATTAACCCTAAGAAGGGTGGACATATGCCTAAAAGAAAGAACAATGCCCAAAGAATAAATAAAAATTAAAAAATTGGACAATTAGAGTTAGAAAATCAAGTTTTGAGGTCAAAACTTGAGAAAATGAAGAAGACCCTTAGGAAAATGGAAAATACGATTATGGGGTCTAATGATAAAAAATTAGGGTCTAGGAGGCAAGAACTAGGGGCAAGAAAGACTTGGATCACAAGCCTAAGCCCAAAGAGACCTACCATAGTGTTCCATTTGACCATTGAACCATTTCTAGGTCTAAAAAAACCAAGGTTACTAGGGAAGTCATCCCTAAGGCTAATCATGGTAGATGCCTAGTGGCCAAGATTTCTATGAAACCTAGGAAAGCCATTAAGAAGGTCACAAGGGAAGTTATCCCTAGAGTTGACCTAGGCAAGACCCAATTGACCAAGGCTTCCAAACCAAAATGGGTCATTAGAAAGGTACTAAGGGAGGATATCCCTTGTGAGTACCTAGTAAATCCAAGGAGCTCCAATAGGTATTGGATTCTTAGGAGTGTGATTCCATCACGCTAAATGTGTTAGGTTGTGTCAATCTTGAATGTTGGTACAATAATGCCCCAAGCATTTATATGTTTTGATGTTTGGATAATCATCTATAGTTAGGTAATATTTGTGATCTAATTGTCAACATGTTTAAGTAACAGGAAAATCCAAGTAAGAAGACTTGGTAAAGGAAAAGTCCAAGTGTGATCTTGGCAAGAGAAGTGCAAGGAAAGGTCTTGACGGTGTAAATCCAAGCATGTAGTCTTGGCGGCATAAAGTTCAAGTGGACCTTGACAAAAGAAGTCCAAAGGCAAGTCTTGGCAGCGTAAGTCCAAGCATGTAATCTTGGCCACGTAAAGTCCAAGCGTACTTTGGCAAAAGAGAAACCCAAGACATGACGAAATCGAGGGAAGCTCTTGGAAGCTAGCGCAAGAATGGAGTCGCAGACTCGGAGGGATCCTGGAGGCACAAGGCTAAAGGAAGAGCTAGAAGGTTGAGTCTAGGTCTAGGGAGTTAGTTTCAAGTATGATTTTCATCATACTTGAAGTATCAGTCGACTGGAGACATGTCTCAGTCGACTGATCAGTCACTCGACTGAAGATGGCCAAGTTCGGTGGCCATCAGTCGACTGCCTAGGGTTGGCAGTCAACTGATGACGCCATCAGTCGATTGCCAACCCTAGCAGTTGACTGATCAAGTTGGCATCGGGCACAGAATGGAGTCGGACTCGACTCCTCGCAGGGATCACTCGATTGATCGCTTCATCAGTCGACTAATGAAGTGATCAGTCGACTGAGCAGCCTCCCATTGGTAATGACGATTGCGAATCCCTGCAGATCCGCCTCGTCAGAAGCCGTTGGCTTCGGTGGAAGTCGATTGATGGAGACCATCAGTCGACTGATCGAGGCTCAACGGGAAAAATAGCCCTCTCTTTATAAAAAGATAGCATGGGGTGCTTGATGAGGCTAGTGCTTATCTTCTAACCTTACTCTCAAGCTCCCCACGAATTTCTAAGCTTTCTAAGAGTTTTAAATCCTCCTCTTTTCTAAACTTCATTTTCATCAATTGTAAAGAAGAGGAGAGTGTTTGTAAAGGAAGCTTTCTAGTGGAGAATTGCTTGGATTGATCCACCTTAAGGATCACCGTAGAGTAGGAGCTTAATCTCCGAACCACGTAAACTCTTATTTGTTAGCGATTGTTTTGTTAGTTTCTTAATTTCGTTTAGTTTTTGTTTTGCTTCCGCTAACCATTTGTGTAGAAACAAAAAGAAGCTATTCACCCCCACTCTAGCTTTCCAAAGATCTTCAACAAGTGGTATCAGTGTTGGGTTTCCGGCACCGCGGCGTGTGTGTGTTCGATCATGTTTCGCAAACATGAGCACAGCGGAAGCAATTAAAAATAATAAATCTATATTTATTACAACACACACAACACACGCATGCTATTACAACAAGTGTAGACATAACCGTAAATTAAAATTGCAATAAAAGAAATTAAACTACGTTATACCTTCCGTATGACGTGTAGCGGGAACGGCATCAACCGGAACGATTCTCGTAAGAATCGTCTCTATCCGTATCCACGCCGAGCTCCTCGGGATGACTTCGCCAAGCCACGAGCTTCGTCTTCGTACGGGTTACTAGCCTCGTGTTGAAGACGACGTGATCGAGAGATGATCACGGTCCGAATCCAAATTCGGACCTAAAACAAGTCCTCAAGACTTGCTTCTCCGGAGAGGTATTCGTCAACCGATTGACGAATCCTTCGTCCTCCACCTCAGTGGATTACCGGAGATCAAATCCCCGATATGTTATCCGCTGTCGGAGCACTAACCGTCGTCCAAACGACGCTCCGACAAGAGGAGAAGAAGCTGTCCAGAAAAACTGGACAACTTTGGTGGAGGAAATAGGCGCCGGCTAAAGAAGAGATGGAGCCTCACCTTTACACCGAACCCAAGGGAGATCACCGGAGGGTCGCCGGAGGTCCACCGGCCGAAGCTTGGACGCCGGCAAGGAGATGGCAGCCACTCAATGAAGTTGGGCGGCAACCCTTGTTGTTGACGCCAACAACAAGGAGGATGGGTTGGGCGGCCACTAATTGGATTAGGTTTAGGGTTAGGGTTTAATCCCTATTTTATAGAGAACTAATTCTCTTAATGGTTAATGGATCATATCCATAAAGCCCGTTAACCCGCTCCATTAAGATAAGTTAAAATAAACCAAACCATGACGGTTTATTTTAAGTTAAAACGAACCGAACCAACTTTTGGTTCATTCGTTTAAAATAAACCAAACCCTTTGGTTTATTCTTATCCATTGGATTAGAACCAAACCATTTTGGTCCATCCATTATGTCTTCATAAGACACTGCCCATCCACGCTTCCATTGCGACTGAAACAATTTCAAGCTCGCTTTATGTTTTGTCCAACCAAACATAGTTTCTCTCGGTCTGAGAATCCCATTCTCAAGCTCGTTTTAAATCCTTTGGATTACACTCGTTGTGCGTGTGACCAAATAGGTTCTCGGTTTATGTTGGCCGTCTATAATTAACCATTAATTATAGAACGATCATGAGTGGCACCTAGTAGTACATCATGATCCCCAATTAACCGAAAAGATCAACGGTTGATCCCGAACTATTTCTGAAACCCTTCAGTAGCTTGAATGATTCGTGCCCCATTCCCTTCACTCATCTTATACCCACTTGGTTCAGGACATGGTCTATTGTGTCAGTCCCCACTAGGCTGACTACGTCACACCTAGCCCAAGTATCATTTCCTCGTCCTACGGATTCTAGTTACTCCACATGTATCGAAGAGTACCTTACTCTAAACATGTAATGCTTTGGCCAAAGACTTTAGTAACAATCCGACGAGAGGCCATAGGTATACATCTCCTCGCAAGGAGTGGTGAATCCTTTATAGGCTATTCAAACACCTTCGATCACTTCGACTTATACCCAATCATCCCGGGTCCACATCTCCTTAGAGATGTTTGCTTAAGATGTCAAAGCATAAGTCTCTATGATCAAGATGACTTGAATACCGCAAGTCAAAGGAACATCGCACTTAAGCCACAGTAAGAACTTCATTGACATATCTATATATGCAGAAAACCATATGAAGTCTTACGGTTGGTCACTCCAATGAACTAGTTACCATAACTAGCATCCACGATTAACTCCGGACATCACTATGTCTCCAGCCAGTGAGAATCAGCTGCTTGGATACACCAAGGAGTATACCTCGTGCTAGTCTCGACAGAATTGATGGTGTCCAAATCCATCAATTCATTGACTAGGGATAATTCCGATACATCACAATTACACATGTAGAGATACTCACTAGTTGTGATCCAATCACAAATTCTCTCATGCTGTGAATCGTATCGTGGACATTCAGTAAATGAGTTTAAGATCCAATCAAATACATAAAATATGTATACTCAAATAGTGAATCTTCATTTATCATATAAATGGTTCATACATAAGGCGATTGCCTTAGGACATCTCTCATATATTACTAACAGACTCCCACTTGGCCTAATGCCAATCGCTACGGTATCCAATACCATAGTCTCTAACATGACCCTCAAACTTGCTTTGAGGTAATGCTTTAGTCAAGGGATCCGCTAAGTTCCTTTCAGTGGGAATTTTCTCGATTTGTATTTCGTTCCTACTGATGATCTCTCTGATAAGATGATAGCGGTGAAGCACATGTTTGGATCGTTGATGAGACCTTGGCTCTTTCGCCTGTGCAATTGCTCCATTGTTGTCGCAGTAGACCGGTATTGCTTCAACAATGGCCAGAATCACACCAAGTTCTTGAACGAACTTCTTGATCCAAACCGCTTCCTTTGCTGCTTCCGAAGCTGCAATATCTTCTGCCTCAGTGGTAGAATCCGCTACAGTCTCTTGTTTGGAACTTTTCCAACTCACTGCGCCCCCATTCAAGGTGAACACGTATCCAGACTGAGACCTGGAATCATCCTTGTCCGTCGAAGCCGCATCAGATACCCGCATCACCATGTCCCCTTCTCCATATATTAGGAACACATCCTTAGTTCTTCTTAAGTACTTAAGGATCGTCTTAACGCCCAATGATCCATTCTCTGGATCGGACCGTATCTCGCTCGTGACACTCGAGCATACGATACATCGGCCTCGTACATAACATAGCATACATGATAGATCCTATTGCGGATGCATAGGAATCTTACTCATGCAAATCCTCTCGCCTTACATGGACACATAGACTTTGAAAGGTGTACCCCCATGCTCGACGTGGCGGATAACCTTTCTTGGATTGACATGCTAAACCTCTTTGCTTTTCGGCCTATATATGTAGACTGCGAAAGACCAAGCAACGCTTCGATCTATCTCTATAGATCTTAATCCCAAGGATGTAGGTTGCTTCTCCCAGTCTTTCATGGAGAATGTCTTGATAACCAAACCTTCATCGATCAGAAGATGGACACATCGTTTCCTATAAGTAATATGTCATCGACATACAATACTAGGAACACGATTGCACTCCCACTAACCTTCTTGTACACACAAGGTTCGTCTGGATTTTGTGAGAAATCAAACCTTTTGATCGTCTCATCAAAACGGATATTCCAGCTCCTGGATGCTTGCTTCAATCCATAAATGGATCGTCGCAACTTGCATACCTTGGTTTTATCAACCGATGTGAAACCCTCAGGCTGTATCATATATACGTCCTCGAGCAAGTTTCCATTAAGGAAAGCTGTTTTCACATCCATCTGCCATATCTCATAATCATAATGAGCTGCTATGGCCAGGAGCATCCGAATGGATTTAAGCATAGCTACAGGCGAATAGGTTTCGTCATAATCAACACCTTGCTTTTGGCGATATCCTTTCGCCACCAATCTAGCCTTATAGGTAATCACATTACCATCCATGTCGGTTTTCTTCTTGAAAACCCACTTGCACCCTATAGGCTTTATGCCTTCAGGTGGGTCAACCAAGTTCCAAACTTGATTTTCATACATGGAATCCATTTATGACTTCATGGCACCAAGCCACTTATCCCTTTCTGAACTTGTCAGCACTTCTTCATAACTGGTAGGCTCCTCATCATCAATGAGTAACACGTTGTTCGATTCACTTACGAGAAATCCATATCTCTCAGGAATGTTGCGTGTTCTACCAGATCTACAAAGATGTGGTGTTACAATAGGTCCAGCCGATTGCTCATCACTATGAGTTATCAGTTGTTGTGCTTCACCAGGTATCTCATCAATGTCTATTTGAGTATCTCGAGTTTCCTCAAGCTCGATTTACACTCCCTTTTTTCTTGCAAGAGAGACTCTTTCTCTAGAAACACGGCATGCCTTGAAACAAACACCTTTTGTTCCACAGATGATAGAATTGGTAACCCCTTGTTTCCTTAGGGTATCCAATAAATAGACATTTATCGGACTTAGCATCCGGTTTATGTCCGATCATCGCTTCACATAAGCAGACAACCCCATATCTTCAAGTAAGATACATGAGGTTTCTTACCATTCCATATCTCATATGGAGTAGTTGAGACTACCTTGTAGGCATTACATTTAACAAGTAAGCATGCTCAAGTGCATAACCCCAAAAGGACTTGGGAAGAGTCGCATGATTCATCATTGACCGACCATGTCCAACAAGGTCCTAATTCGCCTCTCAGATACACCATTATGCTGTGGTGTATAGGGCGGAGTCCATTGAGACAATATGCCATTGTCTCTTAGATAATCAAGAAACTCTTGACTTAAGTATTCACCACCTCGATCCGATCGAAGTATTTTAATACTTTTGTCATGTTGTTTCTCTACTTCATTTCTGAATTCTTTGAACCTTTCAAAGGCTTCAGACTTGTGTTTCATCAAGAACACATACCCAAACCGTGAGTGATCATCGGTGAAGGTAATGAAGTAGCTATAGCCTCCTAATGCTTGAGTTGACATAGGTCCACATACATCAGTATGTACTAAACCTAGTAACTCTCCCACTCGTTCACCTTTTCCAGTAAAAGGTAACTTAGTCATCTTGCCTTTTAAGCATGATTCGCATGTATCGTATGAATCCAATTCAAACGATTCCAGAATTCCACATCGGTGTAATTCGGACATGCGTTTCTTGCTTATATGGCCAAGACGACAATGCCACATATAGGAGTCTATGTGATTATCCTTTCGAGCACGCGTGTTGCTCGATTCGATATTGAAGATGTCACTGGATACGTCCAACGTATAAATGCCATTACTCAAAGTTCCAGTTCCATAAAGTACGCCATTCAAAGTTATATAACAACAATTGTTACTAAACGTTAAATGGAAACCATTTCTATTTAAGCAGGAAATAGAAACAATGTTCTTTATTAGAGAAGGAACATAATAGCAATTGTCCAGTTCCAAGACTAGTCCACTAAGGAGCTTCAGCAAATAAGTTCCGATGGCGACCGCAGCAACCTTTGCTCCATTGCCAACTCGCAAATTTGACTCCCCTCTGACAAGTCTTCTTCTATTCCTTAGCCCCTGTATGTCATTACATATATGTGAGCCACACCCAGTATCCAATACCCAAGTGTCTAAGGAAATAGAATGACAATCAATAACGAAGATACCTGAAGAGGATGGGGCATCGGATGCCTTCTTCTTCTTCATGGACTCAAGATAAATCTTGCAGTTTCTTCGCCAATGGCCTTCCTTGCCACAGTGATGGCAAGTGCCCTTTTGCGCTGGTTCCGCCTTCTTTGCCTTTTTCTTTCCTTTCTTCTGTTCTTTTGCCTTCCTCTTAGAACCTTTCTTTGAGGAATCAACTATACGAACCGCTTTCTCCTCATGCTTCACGTGTAAGGTTCCACAATCTTCATATTGAGGAGCTCGGGAATGGTGGATTCCAATTTGTTCATCCGATAGTTCATCACAAATTGCGAGAAACTCTTGGGCAAACAATGCAGAATTAAGTCAATACTTAACTCATGATCCATCACAAAACCGAGGGTAGCTAGCCGCTCGATGTACCCGTTCATCTTTAGCACAAACTGTACTACAGACGAACCTTCTTGCATCTTCGTGGTGAAGAGGAGCCTAGAGACCTCGAACCTTTCGGATCTCGCTTGCTCATCGAACAACTCATGAAGATGGAAGACCATAGTGTTAGCATCCATATGCTCATGTTGCTTCGGCTCGGTACCATCGCCGCTAGCATGATGCAACTCGCCACCGAATCGCACATGCTTCGATAGACCAACATTTGATGCAGGTTGCATCGTCCTTAGGACGGTCAGGAAGAGGCTCTTCAAGGACATATGCAAGCTTTTCCGCCTTGAGAACAATTCTCAGGTTTCTAAGCCAGTCCAGGAAGTTAGGCCCAGTCAGTTTGTTCGAATCCAAAATAGTGCGCAAATTCAAAGACGTCATGATCAATTTATTGACCTAGAAATACAAAACGAGCATATATGAGAAAACGATTTAAAATGCATCAATATACATTTATAAATCCCATTCATTTTTCGAATTTCATAAACCTCAAAATCACTTCGGGAGATTGTAGGTTCATCTCCGAATTGGTTGATATCCATCATAGTTATTAATTACCTTGGAGAGAGTCAAACAATCCATTCATAGCTACGACGGTAGGTATCATCTATACCGATTGCATATCACGATATGCAACTATCACAATGCTATCAACTAATTGAATGTTCACACATACATTGGGTCGTTAACACATTAACAAGTATGCATCATATGCATAGCACCCAACTTCACCTCCCTTAACATCGACCTTGGAGAGAGTCCAACAAGCCGATGCTCCAGGTTAAAGCCAACCCATTAATCAAGAATAGTTTTAATATGGTTAGAGCGCATTCAACCAATTAGCCCAGCTTGGAGAGAGTCCAACAACCAAAGCTAACGATTGACCTCTGACTCTTACCATATTAGTATTAAACTATTCCATGGTTTGAACATGTTCGGGTTCGAGCCGGGCTTGGAGAGAGTCCAACAACCCAAACAAAAAACGGAACTCTGGTTCAAACCATATTAATGGAAGGTGTAGGCTTTAATATTGTTTAAAGGTTTTTATGTCTCATCCTCTTTGCATGCAAATAACTATTATCTACATGGCATGGCATACATGGCATACATCTACATGTCACGACACGCATGGCATTATGTTATGCATCTAATGCAATTACATGTCATACAATTATGTCATGTACAATATTTCCTTATATGTCATAACTATTTATGGAAATATAATATGTTTAAGATTTGATTCTCCAAATCAAATCATAATTAAATTAGGAAACAAATTTCCAAATCTAATCACATATTTTATTCATGGAATTATTTGATTAAGGAAAATCTATTTAGGAAACCAATTTCCTAAATCTTCAAAACTACTTATGGAAATAAAATATTTTAAAGATTTGATTTCCCAAATCAAATCAAGATTAAATTAGGAAACAAATTTCCAGAATCTAATCAAATATTTTATTTATGGAAAATATCAATTTCCATAAATACTTCCAACTTTCCAAAAGTGGAAGATTTCCATAAATACTTCTAGACTTTCCAAAATTGAAAAATTTCCATAAATACTTCTAAATTTCCAAAATTAGAAAATTTCCAGAAATACATTATGACTATCGCAAAACTATTTTTACGATTATGTCGAAACACAACCTGGGCTCTGATACCACTGTTGGGTTTCCGGCACCGCGGCGTGTGTGTGTTCGATCATGTTTCGCAAACATGAGCACAGCGGAAGCAATTAAAAATAATAAATCTATATTTATTACAACACACACAACACACGCATGCTATTACAACAAGTGTAGACATAACCGTAAATTAAAATTGTAATAAAAGAAATTAAACTACGTTATACCTTCCGTATGACGTGTAGCGGGAACGACATCAACCGGAACGATTCTCGTAAGAATCGTCTCTATCCGTATCCACGCCGAGCTCCTCGGGATGACTTCGCCAAGCCACGAGCTTCGTCTTCGTACGGGTTACTAGCCTCGTGTTGAAGACGACGTGATCGAGAGATGATCACGGTCCGAATCCAAATTCGGACCTAAAACAAGTCCTCAAGACTTGCTTCTCCGGAGAGGTATTCGTCAACCGATTGACGAATTCTTCGTCCTCCACCTCAGTGGATTACCGGAGATCAAATCCCCGGTATGTTATCCGCTGTCGGAGCACTAACCGTCGTCCAAACGACGCTCCGACAAGAGGAGAAGAAGCTGTCCAGAAAAACTGGACAGCTTTGGTGGAGGAAATAGGCGCCGGCTAAAGAAGAGATGGAGCCTCACCTTTACACCGAACCCAAGGGAGATCACCGGAGGGTCGCCGGAGGTCCACCGGCCGAAGCTTGGACGCCGGCAAGGAGATGGCAGCCACTCAATGAAGTTGGGCGGCAGCCCTTGTTGTTGACGCCAACAACAAGGAGGATGGGTTGGGCGGCCACTAATTGGATTAGGTTTAGGGTTAGGGTTTAATCCCTATTTTATAGAGAACTAATTCTCTTAATGGTTAATGGATCATATCCATAAAGCCCGTTAACCCGCTCCATTAAGATAAGTTAAAATAAACCAAACCATGATGGTTTATTTTAAGTTAAAACGAACCGAACCAACTTTTGGTTCATTCGTTTAAAATAAACCAAACCCTTTGGTTTATTCTTATCCATTGGATTAGAACCAAACCATTTTGGTCCATCCAGTATGTCTTCATAAGACACTGCCCATCCACGCTTCCATTGCGACTGAAACAATTTCATGCTCGCTTTATGTTTGGTCCAACCAAACATAGTTTCTCTCGGTCTGAGAATCCCATTCTCAAGCTCGTTTTAAATCCTTTGGATTACACTCGTTGTGCGTGTGACCAAATAGGTTCTCGGTTTATGTTGGCCGTCTATAATTAACCATTAATTATAGAACGATCATGAGTGGCACCTAGTAGTACATCATGATCCCCAATTAACCGAAAAGATCAACGGTTGATCCCGAACTATTTCTGAAACCCTTCAGTAGCTTGAATGATTCGTGCCCCATTCCCTTCACTCATCTTATACCCACTTGGTTCAGGACATGGTCTATTGTGTCAGTCCCCACTAGGCTGACTACGTCACACCTAGCCCAAGTATCATTTCCTCGTCCTACGGATTCTAGTTACTCCACATGTATCGAAGAGTACTTTACTCTAAACATGTAATGCTTTGGCCAAAGACTTTAGTAACAATCCGACGAGAGGCCATAGGTATACATCTCCTCGCAAGGAGTGGTGAATCCTTTATAGGCTATTCAAACACCTTCGATCACTTCGACTTATACCCAATCATCCCGGGTCCACATCTCCTTAGAGATGTTTGCTTAAGATGTCAAAGCATAAGTCTCTATGATCAAGATGACTTGAATACCGCAAGTCAAAGGAACATCGCACTTAAGCCACAGTAAGAACTTCATTGACATATCTATATATGCAGAAAACCATATGAAGTCTTACGGTTGGTCACTCCAATGAACTAGTTACCATAACTAGCATCCACGATTAACTCCGGACATCACTATGTCTCCAGCCAGTGAGAATCAGCTGCTTGGATACACCAAGGAGTATACCTCGTGCTAGTCTCGACAGAATTGATGGTGTCCAAATCCATCAATTCATTGACTAGGGATAATTCCGATACATCACAATTACACATGTAGAGATACTCACTAGTTGTGATCCAATCACAAATTCTCTCATGCTGTGAATCGTATCGTGGACATTCAGTAAATGAGTTTAAGATCCAATCAAATACATAAAATATGTATACTCAAATAGTGAATCTTCATTTATCATATAAATGGTTCATACATAAGGCGATTGCCTTAGGACATCTCTCATATATTACTAACAATCAGAGCCCGAATCGCATTGGAGGATCTAACAATCAACCGGAGCACGATGGCTTCCAAGAGGGGTATAGCACGGCGAGACCTCCATTCTTCGACGGCAACGATTTTGGATATTGGAAAGGTAGGATGAAATACTATCTTATGAATGATATTGAAAATTAGTTTAGTGTTGTAGATGGATTCGAGAAGTCGGTCGACGAATTTGGAGCGCCAATACCAACAAAGGATTGGACAAGAGAAATGGCAAAAAAAGGCACAAGCAAATGCAAAAGCAACGACCACACTCCAATGTAGTCTATTAAAGGAGCAATTATCCAAAGTCGGCCCCTTCAACTCTGATAAAGAGCTTTGGGAGAAGCTCATCGAATTGAATGAATGATCAAAGGAGACGAGGAGAGCCGAGAGGGATCTCTTGATAGGCCAACTCCAAAGATTCGTCATGAAGACCAACGAGACCGTGAGCCAAATGCACGATCGCTTCAAGGAGGTAGTCAACGGACTACATGTGATAGGTGAAAAGGTCGAAAACCGAGACATTGTGAGGTATATTCTTCAAGCTTTTCCTAGAACAACTTTATGAGCATCAATGGTAGATTCTTATAAGGTGTCTAGGGACCTTTCATTAGTTAAATTAGATGAACTTTTTTGTGAATTCGAATTGCATGAGCAAGCTAACACCTCTTCAAAAGAAAAGGGTATAACTCTTGTTGTCACGCCCCGATAGAGTCCCCGCCAGACAAAAATCCGGCAGCATCTCCCTTGTACGGGTGATAATACCAAATTTTCATACAAGGCCTACACGGCCACAATACCTCGGTCAACACGACCGAAATCCAAACAACACACGCAGATAATACTTAGGCCTCAGGCCATCAATCAAAGTAAATAGTAACAGTCTACTATATCTAGACTTACCCCTTCTGTCATCTGAGCAGAAATATACAACCCAAACCAATCGAAAATAAATCTCCGAACCAAGGTCCATAAAGACCATAAAAAAATCTCCAAACCTCCACAAATACATAACCAGAACAAACACAAGTCCTACACACTTCATCTAGTTAAAAACCAAAACCATAAGACCTATAAAACCTATCCATTTCGACGAGGGGGATTGACAGCTGGACTCTGACTTCAACTCAAATGTATAAAGCAACGGGGTAAGTTCAAAGAACTTAGCGGGTATAGTAGATATGCAAAGTAAGGTATAACTAACAATAAAAATCATGCTAGTACAGTCTCACATAAATAGGGTATGCAAGAAAGAAATATAAAAGGACTGTACTTACCTGAATCTCCTACCCTGATATAGGAGCATGTGCCTGACTAGAAGTAATAAAGTCATCACCATATATAAATATGAATCCTGTATGCATGACAATCATATGCAACATCCAAGGCATCATAAAAAAATGCAACAAACACAATACAAATGCTATCCATGCAAAATGCATGCCGTGCAAATGACATGGTCACCCCTGACGCCAGTCAGCCGCCTCACAAGCGATGGTGAAGCCGAGTGGGTAGGGCTATGACAACTGTGCACTCTGCCATCACTGCTCCTAAGTGACCGAGTGGACAGGATGCTGTCGGAGTACACCTATCCTCCTGCCCCAAACAGAGTGGGGGAGCTAAGCTCTCATCTCCCGGTGTCATGCAGACGGAGGAGGATCCTGCCGCTACCACGCCTCATCGCTACCCATGAGCGGACCCGGTGAGCAAAGCCACACCCTCCTAATGTACCACTAACCCATGAGTGGCAGTGTGTGCAGGCCATGTAACTGGCTGCGGGCTCAACTATAAAGGAACCCTGTCCAGCCAGCATGCAATCATGCAAGATGGTGCATGATACTAAAGCATGTAAATCCAACTAAAAATACCTATCCGAATAATATGCACAATCAATAAGTGCATATCTATGATCCAAGTAACTATGATCCAAATAAAACAGGGAAGATATAATCATACTGATCAAATGTATGTATCTAGTAGGCACAAAAACATACTAGGCATATAAACATGAAAATTATTGCAAACTATCCTAACTAGCATATCAACATGACTATATCTAGAAGATAAGTCAAAATACCCGCCTGATCTGTAGAATGTCGATTGTCTTTGTATCAGAGAATCTACCTCCATCAAAGCCCTATAGGAAAAATATAATTATTACCATGTTCTATGATAAGTCCAACAAGGGTAATAAATCAAACTTACATCCATATCTTGAATCTCCTAATCGAACAATCTAACCCTATTCATTAATTACCAATTAATTTCACATGATTAATCAGATTCGATCCACTATATAATCCATAAATAACTTTGTTGCAACAACCTACTGCATAGCTAACACATATCCAAGTTGAAGCTTACCCAATCGAGCTTCTTGATCCCAAATCTGTTGGGGACCTCGGCTAGGTTTGAACGTAGCAATCGATCATCTGCTGCTCACGACCATCGAGATCAGGGAATGGTAGAGGTCCACACCGAGTAATGCTCACCAACGGAGTAACAACGACACTTAACCCAAAAGGAACAATTGTCGACTCTGTCTCCGATCTGCTCAGTGGGGCAGCAATGGCCGATGGTCGAAATATGACACAAAGGGCCTTCGATGCCTGTCGACAGATCGATAAAACGCAGGCAAGGAGTAGGCAGCCAATGATGGGGTCATTCGTGGAGGTTGGATTCCGGATGGATCTTGCTGTGCTAAAGGAGGAGGTCAAAAAGTAGGATCCTTCTCGAAGTCCTACCGAGTACCGCTCGGTTCTGAAGGTGATCATGGGAGCGGAATTGCCTGCGACGGGAGCCCGAAGTCCCGAACCAAGATACCAGACAGCTCGTCCATGGAAGAGGCCAACACCAATCAGATCTGTAGGAAGGGTTTCCTCCGGCGGAGGTCTCCGTCTGCCGGGGCGACTATCGAGGGAAGCGAAGGAGGAGAGAGCGCGGCGACGGGATCAAACTTTTCCACGCTAGGGGTAGGGACAGGTCGCGGTGGCAGAGAGGGCTACGACGACAGTGAAGAGGAGGCGGCGGCTTGGTTGTCGGCACAACACGCAAAAAGAGGGCGTCGGCGGGTCCAAGGGCGATGATGGCGACCGTCGGCTTCGGGCGTGCGCGCGGCGAGCGGCGAAGGGGAGCACGCGACGCGCCGGGGTGGCGGCGATGATTGCGACGTAGGGAAGAAGGGCTCGCGAGTGGAGAGGAGACGGCGCGTGAGAAAGGAATGGGGGAATTAGAAAAACCTAGATTTTCTGTTTAAAATCTTAGGTCAGATAATCCAAACAGGCCTTTTAAAAGCCAATTTTCTTTATCTTCGTAAATACCCCGTACAAGCCCTGTTTAATTTCCAAAAAATTCCAGAAAAATTTCTAAAATTCTCCAAAAATTCCGAAAATAATTTCTAAGATTATTTTCCTAATTTTGGCCATTTAATTTAGTGTTTTAAATTTCAGTATTTAACATTCTCCCCCACTAATAATAATTTAGTCCCCAAATTTCCTGCTCATGTACGAGTATGAGATGTCACAACAACCATCTTAGATATCCGGAGACAAGTCACACACCTCAAGTGACTAAGTGGGGTATTGAACTCTGATCTTTTCCTCAAGCTCCCAAGTAGCCTCCTCATTTGTGAGGTGACTCCACCCGACCTTGACAAGTCGCACAATCTTATTCTACAACCGTCGTTCCTTGTGATCCAGAATCTGTACCGGAATCTCTGCGTAAGTAGCATCAGGTTGAATAGAACCTGACACATCTGATAGAATGTGTAGAGTCTGACATATATTTCCTCAGCATGGACACATGAAACACATCATGGATATCAGCCAAAGATGGTGGTAGCACTAGGCAGTAAGCGACTGCTCCGATCCTCTCAAAAATCTCAAACAAACCAATATATCTAGGAGCTAGCTTACCACGGAGGCCAAATCTCTTCACCCCTTTCGTGGGTGAGACTCGCAGGAATACATGATCACCAATAGAGAACTCCAGGGGTCTCCATCTCCGATCCGTATAACTCTTCTAACGATCATGCGCCTTTGCCATCTTACATCTGATAGTACGGACCAACTCTGCCTCAATGCTGAGCTCTCTGGGGTTCTAGCAACTGGGCCTCCCCAACCTCCTCTCAGAGGGTGAGTGTACAACACTGTCAACCATACAATGCTTCAAACAGGGCCATTTGGATAGCCGAATGATAGCTGATGTTGTAGGTGAATTCCACTAATGGCAAGTGGTCCTCCCAGTTGTCCCCGAAATCCATAACACATGACCTCAGCAAATCCTCTAGAGTCTAAATGGTCCGCTCAGACTGTCCACCTGTCTGCGGATGGAATGCAGTACTAAAACGAAGTTGTGTGCCTAAGGCCTGCTGTAGACTCTGCCAGAACCGAGACGTGAACTGGGGATCTTTATTTGATATAATGCTCAAAGGAACACCTTGAAATCCGATGATCTCCCGACAATATAACTCTGTCAAACGATCCAGAGAGTCGGTCTTCCGAATCGCTAAGAAGTGCGCGGATTTGGTTAGTCGGTCAACGACTATCCAAATCGCGTCATGACCTTGACGTGTACTAAGCAAACCCACCACCAAATTCATAATAATACACTTCCACTTCCATTCTGGAATCAGAATTTCCTGAAGCATCTATTCCTTAAACTAATGCAACTCCAGAAACCATTATCCTCCTCGGAGTCAGAGACAGTAGTCCATCTAACATCCAAAATCCACTCCACCACACACTCTGTAAGTGCATGGGAGACTATCGCGACCAAACTTCCTTGTTACAAATCATTCGTGTTCCAGCTACTCTATAGTAGCTATCCAGTAGCTAGCCAAAACTCCATGAGCATTTCTGCTCCTCACCTCTTCTAAACAATATAATAACTGCGAAGTCCACGTCATATATATGACGACTTATCTCGCAATCCTTTAATTGCCGTAAGCTTAGGATACGTCTTATTCTATAACATCGGAATCGCTCCGATCTCCGAAATGATGCATCCATGTACACCACCCTTCCATCCACACCAGAATGATTAATCAACACTGGTGTAAAAGTCAACCATCGTCTGAGCCCTAGAACTAGTTTCACAAGCTGCAGACCAAGTAAAATTCCATCACCTTCCTGGTTCAACCAGTCAGCGATGTAGTATCGCTAGAGCATCCTATCCATATATATGGTAATAATCAAATCAATACCAAAAAACCACCATCTATAGCAGCCGAGTGCACAACTGATCCAATCGTGTCAAAATACACGACTTCCCAAATCCCTGGACGACTAAGTCGTCAATAAGTCTAATAAGATAACCATAAGCTCATACAATTCATACCAAGTATGAAATTGTCGTCGCAATACAACTGCATTCTTTTTACTCTAGGCTGATGATATAACAACCATCACAACGACAATGATAATTGTATGACACCATGTCACTACAATATCATCACACCAGTTATAAATCAATCCTAGAGTATGCACAGGTGTCCTATAGCAGATCTAAATAGATCCTCTATCCAAAATGAAGGATATTCATTTCCTTTCCCAACTACCGCATTCTATCATCAATAATTAATGCGTATCCTCAAAGGTCCATCTCTCTTTTAACAAAGAGTTCCGGATCTTCTCTGGAAGAAATTCTGGGACAGATAAATATCCCATCCAACACCTCCTATAATAAGATAAAACGATCTTTCATCGTCTTGACCAATGTAGGCATACACGCCTTATCCATAACCAAATCACTATTAGTAGGGACTAATATTTTTCTGAGGGTTTACTCCTTATCCTTCAAATTAGTGGCTAGCAGGTCAAATCCCTAGTTTCCTAATTCGTCATTAGTCGACACCTCTAAAGAGTCCGTACTCCTGAAATCATCGTTAGGTTCCGCAAGGTCAATACGTCATCGACCTCGTCCCCGACCATGAGTAGGGGCCATTCACTAAGTCAATACTTTTCCTAACCACTAAAGTACTGTAACCACTAAAGACAATACTTTTCCTATAACTCAGTTATATCCTTCAGCTTGCCTAGTCCCAAAACACGAGAACTCCCAAAAATCCAAGGAAAAGAAATCCTCGAAACACAAAACCCACAAACCAAAATCGCAAACCAATAAAATTGTCACGTCCTGGGGGCATATCCGTCATCCAAATGACAGAGGAGTCCCTTAGTGACAATATTCCGAAATACATGGACCAGATCTGGTAAAAACCTCAAAATAATAATAGAAATACAAGTATTTTATTAACTACATGCATGCACGACTAAACATATATCCATTAAAGTAAAATAGTTTTTATAACACCAAAACAAATTGCGACAAAATCCAAAGTGCATAACCAAAATGCAATACTGATAAAGTAAACAAAGCGACATCTCGACGATGCAGTAGAACAAGCACGACAAGGAACTCTCTGAGCGACACAAGGTAGGTCAACATAACACGTCCTCCATCAGTTAACCTAGAGGATAAGTGAGGAGGGGGTGAGTACAACCACTCTGTGGATGTATAGATAATAGTGCATAATCATAATGCACATAATGGAAGTCACAGGGAACAAGCTAGAGTAACCCAACCCTCAGAGTACCAATATCAATCTGCAACTATCATAATGTATATACCAAGAACATACATACATCGCAGCGCAACAAGACATCCGAATACCACGACAAAGCCTCATGGCTCTCGCACAAAAAGGGAATTATCTATGAGCTACCGTGAACGTAACCCATGGGTCGACAATCAATAGCACGGTCTACGTGCAACTATATGCTACCACGAATGAGACTCGTGGATAGGCGATATATAATATCTAATTATCGATCGCACGACCGGCGATTACCACCAATAGGTCGCGTGAGCAGTCGATTATCCTAGGTTGTTAAGCCTAGGGTTATCCAATACATCCCGCATAAATCGACTTTCAACGTCGACAAAGATCATCGATCTACATTTAAACCCATTGAGGCGGTTAAGCGAGGGTTTCAACACCTCCAATACGAAAGGTCTACCAAAGTCGGTAAAGATCATCGACTTATAAATAAATAAGTCGAGATGATTAAATTCAGGATTCCAACCCTTCTAACATGATCGGTTATCAAGGTCGATAAAAATCACAAGTCCAGTCCACTCATAAACACATCGAGACGATTAATCATAGGGTTTCATCCCAGCTAACAGGAAATGCCTATCAAGGCCAATAAGGACAACAAATCTACCAACAAGCCCGGTAAGAGGGTTAAGCCTAAATTATATCATCCTACCAGTTCAATCATGCATGATACAACATGCTACCACGAACAGATCTCGTGGGTACTTAAGATGTAAAGTAGCTATCTAGCTACAGGCATCATACGAATCCGATTATCACCAACTCCGAACGAATAAAGCAAGAATATAACCTTACAGTAGGTCATCTCAACCATGATTGGGAGGCATGATTTACCACAAATATACAAAGCACCTACCTATAGAGAGACTCTACTGCAGACTCTCTCTCAACCAAGAATGGGGGATATAGTAAGGATTAATCGCATCCTAACCATACAAACTCTACTAGTCCGATCACCATATCACTGAAACAGTAAATGGATAAACATATATCGTTAAGCACATTCGAATTATTACGCCTAGGGTTCCACTAATGTTGTTTCATTCCTGAGATCCGATCCTACAGAATAACTTCATCTAAGTTATTCTATCTCTACTAGTCTTAATCATGGTATCCACCGCAAAAACACATAACCATATAAATATATAACACACTGTCTAATAAATGACAGCATAGTCATACTAATGACAATCAATAGCTGAAATTAATTAGGGTATAACTAAAGGGTCATGCCAGATCAAAGTCAAGGCAATACTAAATAAAACATCAAATGTCTATATATACCCTAAACCACGTAAGCAATGTAATCATGTCATCATGCACTAGGATCTAGAGAGTCAAAGAATCTCTATATATACCTTCTACGAATTTATCCATCTTATTCATATTATTCAACTAGTCCAATCCTAATACTAGTCCAATAAGTAAGAGGTAAACATCTACCAATAATATCTAATCATTTAAATCACAATGATAACTAGCTACCTATAGCAGAAATAGCAATTAATAACCATATGCTAATGATAAATCAGCAACCTAAACATCTACCAGTCTAACAAATATTAGGTTAAAACAATACTAGACAAAACATGATATCACCGCATAACCAATATAAATATGCACTAAATCTAGAAAATTTTCTAGAATTTATTTACTTGTTAGCCGTCTGGAGATATCCTGTCGCCGCTAAATCCCCAAATTGACCTCGTCAATAATACCTCGAATTTTCGAAACATAATAATCGTCGAAAATCCATACAACTCCGAAAATACCCCAGTTAACCTGCCAAAATGTGGCAAACTTCGAAAACCCAAAGACCCTAAGGAAACTCGAAAACCTACGCTCTGAAACCAAATAAATTGTCATGCCCCGATGGAGTCCCCGCCAGACAAAAATCCGACAGCAACTCCCCTATACGGGTGACAATACCAAATTTTCATACAAGGCCTACACGGCCACAATACCTCGGTCAACACGACCGGAATCCAAACAACACACGCAGATAATACTTAGGCCTCAGGCCATCAATCAAAGTAAATAGTAACAGTCTACTATATCTAGACTTACCCCTTCTGCCATCTGAGCAGGAATATACAACCCAAACCAATCGAAAATAAATCTCCGAACCAAGGTCCATAAAGACCATAACAAAAATCTCCAAACCTCCACAAATACATAACCAAAACAAACACAAGTCTTACACACTTCATCTAGTTAAAAACCAAAACCATAAGACCTATAAAACCTATCCATTTCGACGAGGGGGATTGATAGCTGAACTCTCCTGACAGCTTCAACCTGAAACAGAAGTAAAGCAACAGGGTAAGTTCAAAGAACTTAGCGGGTATAGTAGATATGCAAAGTAAGGTATAACTAACAATAAAAATCATGCCAGTACAGTCTCACATAAATAGGGTATGCAAGCAAGAAATATAAAAGGAATGTACTTATCTGAATCTCCTACCCTGATATAGGAGCATGTGCCTGACTAGAAGTAATAAAGTCATCACCATATATAAATATGAATCCTGTATGCATGACAATCATATGCAACATCCAAGGCATCATAAAAAAAATGCAACAAACACAATACAAATGCAATCCATGCAAAATGCATGCCGTGCAAATGACATGGTCACCCCTGACGCCAGTCAGCCACCTCACACGCGATGGTGAAGCCGAGTGGGTAGGGCTATGACAATCCGCACTCGCCATCATCGCTGCTCGAGTGATCGAGTGGGCGTGGATTTGTCGGAGTACACCTATCCTCCCGCCCCAAACAGAGTGGGGAGCTAAGCTCTCATCTCCGGTGTCATAGACTGGAGGAGGGATCCTGCCCGCTACCACGCCTCATCGCTACTAATGAGTGGACCAATGAGCTCGACAGAGCAATCGCACACACCTCCCGATGTACCACTAATATGTAATCCGGGCCATGGGCTCAACTATAAAGGAACCCGTCTTCCCTAAAGATGCAATCATGCAAGATGGTGCATGATACTAAAGCATGTAAATCCAACTAAAAATACCTATCCAAATAATATGCACAATCAATAAGTGCATATCTATGATCCAAGTAACTATGATTTAAATAAAACACAGAAGATATAATCATACTGATCAAATGCATGTATCTAGTAGGCACAAAAACATACTAGACATATAAACATGAAAATTATTGTAAACTATCCTAACTAGCATATCAACATGACTACTAGGAGATAAGTCAAAATACCCGCCTGATCTGTAGAATGTCGATTGTCTTTGCATCAGAGAATCTACCTCCATCAAAGCCCTATAGGAAAAATATAATTATTACCAAGTTCTATGATAAGTCCAACGAGGGTAATAAATCGAACTTACATCCATATCTTGAATCTCCTAATTGAACAATCTAACCCTATTCATTAATTACCAATTAATTTCACATGATTAATCAGATTCGATCCACTATATAATCCATAAATAACTTTGTTGCAACAACCTACTGCATAGCTAACACATATCCAAGTTGAAGCTTACCCAATCGAGCTTCTCGATCCCAAATCTGTTGGGGACCTCGGCTAGGTTTGAACGTAGCAATCGATCATCTGCTGCTCACGACCGTCGAGATCAGGGAATGGTAGAGGTCCACACCGAGTAATGCTCACCAACGGAGTAACAACGACACTTAACCCAAAAGGAACAATTGTTGACTCTGTCTCTGATCTGCTCAGTGGGGCAGCAATGGCCGATGGTCGAAATACGACACAAAGGGCCTTTGATACCTGTCGACAAATCGATAAAACGCAGGCAAGGAGTAGGCAGCCAACGATGGGGTCATTCGTGGAGGTTGGATTCCGGATGGATCTTGCTGTGCTAAAGGAGGAGGTCGAAAAGTAGGATCCTTCTCGAAGTTCTACCGAGTACCGCTCGATTCTGGAGGTGATCATGGGAGCGGAATTGCCTGCGATGGGAGCCCGAAGTCTCGAACCAAGATACCAGACAACTCATCCATGGAAGAGGCCGACACCAATCGGATCTGCAGGAAGGGTTTCCTCCGGTGGAGGTCTCCGTCTGCCGAGGCGACTATCGAGGGAAGCGGAGGAGGAGAGAGCGCGGCGACGGGATCGAACTTTTCCACGCTGGGGGTAGGGACAGGTCGTGGTGGCAGAGAGGGCTACGACGACAGCGAAGAGGAGGCGGCGGCTTGGTCGCCGCGACAAGAAAAAAGAGGCGTCTGGTCCAAGGGTGACGCGATGGCGGCCGCCGGCGTCTTGCGCGGCGAAAGGGAAGGGAGCACGTGACGCGCCGGGGTGGCGGCGACGGTTGCGACGTAGGGAAGAAGGGATCGCGAGTGGAGAGGAGACGGTGCGTGAGAAACGAATCGGGGAATTAGAAAAACCTAGGTTTTCTGTTTAAAACCTTAGGTCAGATAATCCAAACAGGCCTTTTAAAAGTCGATTTTCCTTATCTTCGTAAATACCCCGTACAAGCCCTGTTTAATTTCCGAAAAATTCCAGAAAAATTTCTAAAATTCTCCAAAAATTCCGAAAATAATTTCTAAGATTATTTTCCTAATTTTGGCCATTTAATTTAGTGTTTTAAATTTCAGTATTTAACACTTGTTGTAGGAAAGAAGGACAAGAGGAAAAAGGAAAAGAAGGAAGCTTCTTCATCATCCAAGTCGGAGGAATAATCTTCAAGTAGTGATGAGGAGCTATCAGCTATTGAGGTAGCTCACTATGTAAAGAAGTTTGGTGGGAGGTCAAGAAAACTCACCAAAAAGGATGTAAGGAGGATGTTCCAATCCTCCAAAGGTAAAACCTCTAGTAGTTTAACTTTTACTCCTAATGTAATTTTTTATGGTTGCAACAAGAAAGGACACATCAAGTCAAATTGCCCGGACCTAAAAAAGGAGGAGGAGAAGGAAAAGAAGGAGAAGAAGAAGAAGGAGGCCATGGTAGCCCAAACGTGGGATACACAAAGCTTGGAAGATACATCGGATGAGGATGAGATTTGTCACATCACTCGCAATTTTGCACTCATGGCCATGGAGGATAAAGCCAGAAGCTCAAGTGAAGAGTCATCATCATCCTCAAGCGATGAATCGTCCTCTAGTGACGATGAGGTAAAAGACTCCCCTAGTATAGACTTACTTTATGAAACCATTGCATGTCTTCAAAATGCACTAAATAAATCAAAATCTAGGATTAAGGATTTGAAAGTAGAGATTAGGAAAATTAAGAATGTAGAAACTTCTTGTGATGATGCATGTTCACTTAGGAATGAAAATGATGAACTAAGAAAAGAAATAGGTGAACTAAGAGCATGCTTAGAAAAATTTACAAATGGATCCAAATACCTAGATATGATACTTAGGGATCAAAGGGTCATTTACAACAAGGCCGGGATAGGATATAGGCCTAAAGAAAAGGAAGTAGCCTTTATCTCCCTTGTTAGTAGGAAATCAACCATTAGGAGCAAGGTTAGAAAGGCATGGGTTCCTAAGAGCTATGTAGTTAATGCTACCGGTCCTAAGATTTGGGCGCCTAAGACTTGCATTTTTCATGTTGTATAGGTAGAAGGATCAAGCTCGTGGATTATTGATAGTGGTTGCTCAAAACACATGACCGGTGATGAGAGTAAATTTTCCACAATCAACCACATTAGCAAGGGGAAAGTGTCTTTTGGAAACAGTGGAAAGCTTAAGATTCTAGGAAAAGGCACAATTGAGGTATCCCCAAATCTTGCCATTCATAAAGTATTATTAGTTGAAAACATGAAGTTTAACTTGCTTAGTGTAAGTCAATTATATGATGCAAATTTTGATGTGTAATTTAACTCTTCAAAATGCTTGATAAGACATAAGAAATTAAATGATTGCATGTTAGTAGGATATAGGAAATCAAATATTTATTATGTTGATTTATCCTATGCTTCTAACATTTCCCCTAAGTGTCTTATGGCAAAAGAAGAAGAGAGTTGGCTATGACATAGGAGATTAGGGCATATTAACATGAAGAACATAGCCAAAGTATCTAAATTGGAGCTAGTGAAGGGATTGCCAAAAGTGAAGTACATGAAGGATAAGATGTGTGATGCATGCCAAGAAGGGAAACAATCAAGGTCATCACACAAGGGTAAAAATTTAATTAGTACTTCCTTACCATTAGAACTTTTGCATGTGGATTTATTTGATTGTCATAGTACTCCTTCATTGAATGGTAGTAAATATTGTTTAGTTATAGTAGATGATTTTTCTAGATATACTTGGGTGTATTTCATGAAACATAAGGACAATACCCTAGAAATAATTATAAGTTTTAGCAAAAGAGTAGAGAATGAAAGAAATTTCAAAATCAACTGGATCTGTAGTGATCATGGTGGAGAATTTGAGAATTCTAATTTCTCCAAATTTTGCTTAGAACAAGGGTACAAGCACGAATTTTCTTGTCTTAGAACACCTCAATAAAATGGGGTGGTGGAAAGGAAAATCGTGCCCTACAAGAAGCCGCTAGGATTATGCTTAATGCATACTCATTACCTAGCTACTTGTGGGCGGAAGCGGTTAATACCGCTTGCTATATCTAAAATAGAGTCCAAATCCATAGGTTTTTAGGAAAAACTCCATTTGAATTATGAAATGACATAACTCCAACAATTCATTATTTAAAGTCTTTGGATGCAAATCTTATATCCTAAATACTAAGGACAATTTAGGAAAATTTGAATCTAAAGCGGATGAAGGAATCCTTGTTGGATACTCATCCACTAATAGAGGTTATATAGTCTATAACAAAAGGACTCAAATAGTTGAGGAGTCTTCAAATGTTCAATTTGATGAAATCTCTGCCATTTACCCTAGGAAATCGCCCATTGATAATGATATCAATGACAAAAATCAAGAAATTACCCAAAAATTTCAAAACATGACTTTAGGGGGTAATAATCAAGGGGGAGGATTAGTGAATAACAATTCAGGGGGAGCAAGAGGGGATTCGAATGATGAAAGGAGATTTGAGGATATCCAAGATCAAAATCAAGTTGATACACTTCCTAGAACAATAAGAGTTCATCAAAATCACCCTCTAGATCAAGTTGTAGGGGAACTATCTCAAGGAGTTAGAACTAGATCCTTTCATAGAGCTCCCTTTAGCCAAATAGCTCTTATCTCTCAAATTGAGCCCAAGTCAATCAATGATGCATTATTTGATCCAGATTGGATCTTAGCAATGCAAGATAAATTGACTCAATTTGAAAGGAGTCAAGTATGAGAGTTATTTCCTAGACCCAATGATAGTACCATCATCGCTACAAGATGAGTTTTTAGGAACAAATTAGACGATCAAGGTAATATAACTAGGAATAAGACAAGGTTAGTAGCAAGGGGCTTCAATCAAGTTGAAGGACTTGATTATGATGAAACCTATGCCCCGGTTGCTAGGTTAGAATCCATTAGAATCCTGTTAGGATATGCCTCTTACATGAGCATTAAACTCCATCAAATGGATGTAAAATCGGCATTCCTAAATGGGTTCAGTAAAGAAGAGGTATATATAGAACAACCTCCCGGGTTTGAGAGTATTGACTATCCAAACCATGTATATAAGCTTAGAAAAGCTCTATACGGGTTAAAACAAGCTCCCCGGGCTTGGTATGAAAGATTGTCATCTTTCTTAGTGTCTAAGGGGTTTAGAAGAGGTCAAGTAAACCAAACTCTCTTCATTAAATCAAAGTCTAAGGACATCTTTGTGACCCAAGTATATGTAGATGACATAATTTTTGGGTCAACCAATGATGAACTCCTTCAAGATTTCATCAAAAATATGGAGAATGAATTTGAAATGAGTCTAGTTAGAGAATTAAAATTCTTCTTAGGATTACAAGTCAAACAAACTAATGAAGGAGCCTATGTATACCAAACCAAATATGCCAAAGAAATGATCAAGAAATTTGGTTTGGAAAATGCTAAGGTAGTTTCAACTCCTATGGCAACCAATACAAAAATAGATAATGATCATGAAGGAAAATCAATTGACCTTAAGCTTTATAGGAGCATGATTGGTAGTCTTTTATACTTGACCGCTAGTAGATTCGACATTTTATTTGCGGTAGGTATGTGTGCAAGATACCAATCTTGTGCCAAAGAGTCCCATTTAGTGGTCGTTAAGAGAATTTTAAGATATATCAAAGGCACATTAAATGTAGGACTTTGGTACCCTAGGACAAAATCTTTTGATTTGGTTAGGTACACTGATTCCGACTATGTCGGTTGCAAGTTGGATAGGAAGAGTATTAGTGGTGAATGCCAATTTCTTGGATCCTCCCTAGTTAGTTGGAGTAGTAGAAAGCAACCTTGTGTTGCTTTGTCCATCACCGAAGCCAAATATGTGGCTATAGGTGGTTGTGTAGCTCAACTACTTTGGATGAGATACATATTAGAGGATTATGAGCTACACTACTCCAATGTCAAGGTTTATTGTGATAATGTGAGTACCATAAATTTGACCAAAAATCTGGTACATCACTCTAGGATAAAGCACATTAAAGTGAAGCATCACTTCATTAGAGATCATGTGGCTAAGGGGGACATTGAACTCAATTACATAGAATCCAAGTCCAACCTAGCCGACATATTCACCAAGGCTCTCCCCGAAGCGGAGTATTCATCACTTAGGAGAGAACTTGGAATGTGCTTAGTAGAGTAGAGGTCTAGGTTTGCATGATCCCATAGAAAATCTAGGACTATACCTCTAAGCATCTCACAAAAACCTAAGAAACCATGATTTTTGTATTTATCCACTTAGACAATATGTGAGATGTTAGGAAGATGCATTTGGTTCATCATGCTTGTTATGATGCATTACTATGAACCAAAATGTCATCAAGAGACATTAATTCTTCATTGGACCAATCATTGGGAAGGCTTATGCACAATTAATGTGCATATAGTTCTAAGAACATGATTGGAAATGTCAAACAAAATATAATTTCAACTATGTTTATCATACTTTGGAAAACAGTTTTCAATTGCTAGGCAAAGGTGATACAAAGTTTGCAAAATTCTTAAAGCTTTTGCTAGTTTTCAAAATTGTATCATTTTCAAAATTTGGAAAACATATATTTTTTAAATTATTTTTCTTTGATAGACAATGAATTCAGAAATGTATACACAAAATTTCATGATTTTTTTATGTTTCTAGAATATTTGGTGCATTTCTAAAGTTGGGTTGAAAAACCTGAAAATAGCACTTTGGGTGTGGCAGTCGACTGAGTTAGATTTCAGTCGATTGCCACTCTGATTTTTCTACAAATCAGCCCTATTTCTTGGTTTTAAGTGTACCTTTAAGTATCCTAACCCTATGGTATGATAATTCAAGTAATTAAAAGAGTATATGACTGATTGTTGCATTATTTTAGGTGGAGTTTCATAGTGAAAATTTTTCATCCCCTAAATATATATTGTTGGTGCAAAGTTAGGACATAGTTTCATATTTCTTGTTTATGCTTTGCTCCACATGTTATTCACACATCACGAACCATGTCTTGGATTAAGGGGGAGCTCCATATCTATCTTATACCTTAGTTCAAGACATAACCAATTCAATTCTTTCATGAACTTATCAATGTATGAATCCTTCTCTTTTTGATGTATGTCAAAGGGGGAAAAGGAAACTTTAAGTTAGAATTCATATTGGAAATATGATGTTTTCATTATGTGCATATGTTAAGACCTAACTTAAATGATTGTCAAACATCAAAAAGGGGGAGATTGTTAGTGCAATAATGCCCCAAGCATTTATATATTTTGATGTTTGGATAATCATCTATAGTTACGCAATATTTGTGATCTAATTGTGAACATGTTTAAGTGACAGGAAAATCCAAGTAAGAAGACTTGGTAAAGGAAAAGTCCAAGTGTGATCTTGGCAAGAGAAGTCCAAGGAAAGGTCTTGGCGGCGTAAGTCCAAGTATGTAGTCTTGGTGGCGTAAAGTCTAAGTGGACCTTGGAAAAGGAAGTCCAAAGGCAAGTCTTGACAACGTAAGTCCAAGCATGTAGTTTTGGCGGCGTAAAGTCCAAGCATACTTTGGCAAAAGAGAAACCCAAGACATGACGAAACCGAGGGAAGCTCTTGGAAGCTAGCACAAGGATGAAGGAGTCGTGGACTCAGAGGGATCCTAGAGGCACAAGGCTTAAGGAAGAGTTAGAAGGTTGAGTCTAGGTCTAGGGAGTTAGTTTCAAGTATGATTTTCATCATACTTGAAGTATCAATGATCGAGACATGTCTCACCGATCACCACTGATCAAGATGGCCAAGTCAGGCCATCAGTCGACTGCCTAGGGTTGGTAGTCGACTGATGACGCCATCAGTCGACTGCTAACCCTATCAGTCGACTGATCAAGTTGGCATCGAGCACATAATGAAGTCAGACTCGACTTCTCGCAGGGATCACTCGACTGATCGCTTCATCATTCGATTGATGAAGTGATCAGTCGACTGAGCAGCCTCCCGTTGGTAATGACGGCTGCAAATCTACACGAATTTGCCTCGTCAGAAATCGTTGGATTCGGCGACAATCGACTGATGGAGACCATCAGTCGACTGATCGAGACTCAACGGGAAAAACATCCCTCTCTCTATAAAAAGAGGGCATGGGGTGCTTGATGAGGCTAGTGCTTATCTTCCAACCTTACTCTCAAGCTCCCTACGAATTTCTAAACTTTCTAAGAGTTTTAAATCCTCCTCTTCTCTAAACTTCATTTTCATCAATTGTAAAGAAGAGGAGAGTGTTTGTAAAGGAAGCTTTCTAGTGGAGAATTGCTTGGATTGATCCACCTTAAGGATCACCGTGTAGTAGGAGCTTAATCTCTGAACCACGTAAACTCTTATTTGTTAGCGATTGTTTTGTTAGTTTCTTAATTTCATTTAGTTTTTGTTTTGCTTTCGCTAACCATTTGTGTAGAAACAAAAATAAGCTATTCACCCCCTCTAGCTTTCCAAAGATCTTCAACATTAAATGGATGGGTAGTTAATCTAACCATAACAAAGTTGCCACTTTAGGTCATTTCCAAGGTAATGAGATACTTTGGAAATGAGGTTAGAATTTAATCCTAAAGGATTTTAGGATGTGCCAATTAAATTTGAGAAGTTTGAAAAATTGATCAAATTGGCACGAGTTAGGTTTTAGAGTCATAGTGTGTCATTTTGAATTTTTGGCACACTTAGAAGAATTGGGTTTAAGGCAAAAATTACTTTAATTTTAGGAAATGACAATATGGGCTTAACACTTAGGTATTATATATTTTTGTATTTTATACTTGTCATGCTTTTACTTGCCTTGATATGTCATGACATCATATTTCATTTAATTATTTAAAATGTCATGAAAATGTTTAGGTTTTTATGTCATGTATGTTTAGGTTTACTTTTATGCTATGACATCATGATTATTGACACATGCTTTATTTATGCTATCATGTATG
This sequence comes from Wurfbainia villosa, assembly GCA_025175895.1. NCBI lineage: Eukaryota > Viridiplantae > Streptophyta > Magnoliopsida > Zingiberales > Zingiberaceae > Wurfbainia > Wurfbainia villosa. The sequence goes on along the minus strand of JAKLTH010000072.1, from coordinate 4,243,065 downwards.
TCATAATCATCATTCATGCATTTATTGATTAATTAAAATTGATTTAAGGACTATGACATGATTTGAAGTCCCATGTATAAGAGAATCAAATAGAGTTACCTAGAAAAATACATGAGACCTTAGATTAGGAAGAATAAAAATCCACACCTCACATTAAACCGACTTGTATGTGTTTTCATATACCTTAAACACATGTGAGATGTTAGAAAATGAGTTAAGTTCATGTGTTTATTTAGTACATCATAATGAACTTAGAACTCATTAAATAACAATGATGGATCATGGGAAAAGCTAATGTGCAAGTCATGTGCATTGAGCCCATAGATCATGGTCCAATATAAGGTTTTAAAATCATTTTGAAAAATCTTAGTGAAGTCTATCTTTTGATAGCAATCACCATTGATGAAGTTGATACAAAGCATGCTCAAAATATTAAAGTTATCTTTGTTTTTGACCGTTGTATCAATCTCACTATTTATTGGGTATTTTATTTTTTAAATATTTTTCACTCATAATGATTGACACAAGTATTATACGCATGAAGTTTCATTATTTTTCAAATTACGTATATTTACTTATGATTTTCAAAAATTTGAATTCTAATTATATTTCTAGATTTCTGCATTTGCAGAAATTAGTTGATCACCAATTTAGGCGATCATGTGAGGCAATGATCGCTAAGTCGATTTCGTAAACAAGGTCTGTTTAGCCCAGTTTCAGCTACTTTAGGCTACTCTAACATTTCCTAACCCTAGGATATGCTTTGGAAAATATTGGAAGGGTGAAAATCCATTGGATATGAATTAGGAGAGCTGTTTAGAATGAAAATCAAATTTTAAAGTGTGTGAGAGTTCAAGTTTACCAGAGATTATTGGAGAAATCCAAGTCGATCAAGGTTTACCAGACACTTAGTGTGGAGAAGTCCAAGTATGGTGACTTGGCAAGGAAAAGTCCAAGTAAGCAAGGGAAAATCCAAGTTGGTCAAGGGAGACCGGACACTTGGTGTTGAAAAGACCAATGGAGAGTTGGCGAGGGAAGTCCTGGCAGGTCTGGGAGACCGTGTTTGGCAAGTGAAATCCTAGACGAGGAGTCTTGACAGTGAAGTCTCGGAGGCGTGGCCTCTTGGCAGTGAAGTTTCAGATGAGGAGTCTTGGCAAGGGAAGACTCGGCTGATCAGGGAGATCGAGCTTGGTAAAGGGGAAGTCCTGAAGGCGGGGCCTCTTGGCAAAGGTAGACCCTAGAGCATGACGATAGCCGATGGAAGCACTTGAAGGCTAGCGCAGGGATGAATATTCACGAACTTGAGGGATCCGGGAGGTGTGAGGCTGATGGAAGTGGGTTGAAGGCTTATGTAGAGACCTAGGGTGAGTATCAAGTATGAAGGGATCATACTTGGGGTGTTAAATCTCAGTGTTGAGGTATAACAATCGACTGCTAGTTCGGTTCAGTCGATTAGGCTTCATTTGTAGGCAAACAGAAACAAGATGACCTCGACCAATGCCTCGAATGGATTGTAGTTGAGGCGGCACCTGGACTGGTAAGGTGCTCACTTACTAGGGAGTCGAGTGCTTGGCGGTGGGACTTGGGAAGTCACTCGACCGACACCTCGACTAGAGGATAGTTGAGGCAGCGCCTCGACTGACCACTCGACCCGAACCTCGATTGGTTATGGGAGAGGGGCGTGAGAGGAATCACTCAGAAGCGAGGCAGGATCGACCAATGCCTCGACTTGACCACTCGACTGGATTCAGGACAAGTGTGTAAACAGCTGCTCAGAAGCAAGGTAGACTCAACTGACGCCTTGACTGGGATAACAGTCGAGGTGACACCTCGACTGGCGAAGCGAGTGTTGCAAGTCAGGAAGCTTCGATGGGGCATTATAAGTGGAGGCTTGAGGGTATCTTCAAGCAGAGGTTAGAGGGATGATTTGAGGCGAGGTGCTGCTGCATTTCAAGGCCTTCAAAGTCATCCCAAAGCAACCAACAAGCAAGCATTCAAAAGCCCTAACTTGTAAAGTGTGTTCACTTGTTTCTCATTTACTTTTGTAGTAATTGTATTTTCTTGTTGTATCTTGTTCTTATTATTGTAAGAGACTAGTAAGAGGTTTCTCCACCTCCGATGTGTCATCGAGGAGAAGTTTGATAGTGGTGGTTTGCATCACTAGAGCTCGTTAGGGCTCGGTCGTGGAGTAGGAACTAGGGTTCCAAACCACGTTAAATCCGTGTGTTGTGCTTGTGTTCTGATTTGTATATGTATATGTATTTGTATTTTTGCTATGTACTAATGATCATAGACAAGCGCAATGAATTCCATCAACGAAATTGATGAATTGTTATTAACCCCCCCCCCCCCCCCCCCCTCTCTAGTGAAGCCAAGGGTCTTACAAGTGGTATTAGAGCCCGATAGGCTCTACATTTGGACTAACCACCAAGGAGCTAAAGCTAGAGGCGATGGAGTTTGAAGATGGATTTGGGTGTGACATTCGATTTCCATCACCCTATGGATTTGGAGGATTTTCTCAATGGAAGACAATGACTGATTTTTTCTTCCAAATGAACATTGAGGAGTGGTTTGCATTAACAGAAGGTTTCAAGACTCCAACGGACAAGAAGGGGAGAACTCTCAATCGGAGTAAATGGATTGAGAGAGAAGTCCAAAGATTCGAGACTAATGATAAGGTAACAAAGATTTTAGTTAATTTAATACCTAATAACATTTTGTGTAAATTAGGAAAGTTCAGGGATGCTAAGGAATTATAGAGCAAGCTTGCTAAACTCCATGATGAATCTTCAATGATTCAAGATGATGACAAGTCCAAAGGAGAAGAATGTTCATCATCCTAAGCTCTTGATGATTCGGAGGTCGAGAAGTATTCAACTTCCGAGATTGAAGAAATTGTAGAAGTCTCTACGTCAAGGATTGAGGGGGAGGTTAGATCTTCAACCCCGGAACAAGAGCAAGAGGAGGAACCATCCACCTTCGGACGTGAAGAAGAAGGCCAAAATTCACATACCATTCAAGAAGGTAACTCAAATGCAATTATTAAAAATAAAAATCATATAACATGCTTTGAGTGTAGGGAAGTAGGGCATTATAAGAGTAAATGCCCAAAAAGAGTCAAAAAGGCTCAACCAACACCAAGGGCCAAAGAAAAGTCAAAGGAAGTCAGAGTCCCAATTCACAAAATCAAGGAGCATATAGTATGCTTCAAGTGCAATAAAAGAGGACATTACCGGAGTCAATGTCCTAGGGGGAGTCACCCTCGGAAGGGCAAAGGAGAGAGCTCAAATGTAAGGGGAGCTAAGGCAAACCCTAAGATAAATTTTAATAATGCTCATAATTTATGTAATGATAGAAAGAATGCTAGGAATGGTTTTAATTTACTTGCATTTGTTGATGATTATAAGAAGCATGCTAGTAGTAAGCCTAAGAATCAATCTAAAAATAAATATTTTTGTTTAGGTACCAAACATTGTAATCTTAGGGATAAGGTTGAGATCCCATCTAATAACCCTAAGAAATTTAGGCATATGCCTAGGAAGAAAAATATCTCAAGAAACAATGGAAATTCAAAAATTGAGGTATTAGAAAGGAAATCAAGATTTGAGGTCAAAGCTTAAGAAAATGGAGAAGACCCTAAAAAAGATGGAAAACATGATTATATGGTCAAATGGACAAAACTTAGGTGTTGGTAGGAAAGATTTAGTTAAGGGCAAGGAAGGTTTGGGTCACAAGCCTAAGCCCAAGAAGACCATACAAACCTACCATAATGTTTCATTTAATTATGGAACTAGTACTAGGTCAAGGAAAACCAAGGTCACAAGGGAAGTCATCCCTAGAGTTGACCATGGTAAGTGTCTAGTGGCTAAGGTTTCAATAAAACCTAGGAAAGCCACTAACAAGATTATAAGGGAAGCAATCCCTAGGGTTAACCTTGACAATATCACAATGGCCAAGACTTCCAAGCCTAGGAGGGTCATTAGGAAGGTACTAAGGGAAATTATCCCTAGTGAGTACCTAGTAAACCCAAGGAGCTCCAATAGGTATTGGGTTCCTAGGAGCGTGATATCCTCACGCTAGATGGGTTTAGGGGGTGCCAACCTTGAATGGATAGGTAGTTAACCTAACCATGATAAAGGTGACACTTTAAGACATTTTCAAGGTTTTGGGATTCCTTGGAAATGAGATTGAATTATGCCCTAAAAGATTTTAGGATGTGCCAATGAATTTTATGGAAGTTGAAAAATTGATCAAAATTAGCACAATTAGGTTAAGGGTCAATAGTGTTGGTGCAGGGGCACCGGATAATCGAACTTAGGTTTTGATAATGACAAAGATTCAAAGTTAAGTTATTTTGTTATCGATCACTTAAGAGTGAGTCGAAGCCAATGTTGTGCTTCTTAGCAATACGTAAACTGGAACGTCTCTAAGGAGAAACCTCGGTGGTCAAGTGACCGGAAGCTAAGCGACAGGTCAAAACGACCAAAGGTAAGTTTCGAGTGTGGAGCGATGGTAAGGACGTGTCCTCCGTACGGGGACAACCTTAAGCGTCAATCCGACTAAGACTTTCGGAGGAAGGTCTAAGTTGAGATCGGACGGTAAAGGACCATCTTATATATATAGGTCTTGTGATAACTTTGTTTTATGTGCTTTCTATCATATTGCCGAGCAATCAGTGTAAATCTCGAGCAGTCAGTGCAATTGCCGAGTAGTCAGTGTAAATCCCGAGCAGTCAGTGTAAATCTCGAGTAGTCAGTACAATTGCCGAGCAATCTCTGTAAATGCCAAGCAGTTAGTGCAATTACTGAGCAGTCAGTGTAAATCCTGAGCAGTCAGTACAATTGTCAAGCAGTCAGTGCAATTGTCGAGCAGTCAGTGTAAATACCGAGCAATCTATCGCGATGGAGAAAAAGTCACTTCGAACAACCGAGCCATCAGTATAAATCCCGAGCGACCAGTACAAATATCGAGCGATCAGTACAATTTTTTAGTAGGTAGTTCAAATACTGATTGGGAAAGATGTGCGACTCAGTGCCAGTCGACTGATGTTGGACTTAAGATGACTGATGTCTACAAATTAGCCAAAACACGAAGTCGCGAATTGGATCAGTTAAACCTGCCACCTCAAGATATGATCCACGAGTTTTGGATCTAGATCTGGAATTAGTTCAAGGCACCAGGCTATAAAAAGAGAGCTAAATCACTATTTTAAATATAACTGAATAACTGAAAAGCTGCTCAAAAGTGTTGCATCAATCAAGTCAAAGTTCTCATCTCTGCTCATCAACATTGCTATGCCATCACAGCTTCCAACTTCAACTTCAACTTCATGCAGTTGGTATTATTTTGCTTATTGTTACTTAATCTTTAATTTCTAGGAGGAAAGGTAGGATTGTTACCTTGCCCTCCACATCACTCTGTAATCGGTTTGTCTCTTACCTCCAACGAAGAAGAGACTGTTTAGTATTTTGCCCTTTGGCGACGATCTAGGATCGCAGACCTTGGATTAGCAACCGGTAGACTATGAACCAAGTAAAAATCACTTGTGTCCTTTGTCTTTATTTTTGTGTTTCCGTTGCATTTATTTTGTGTTTAGAAAAGATTTTTTTTTTAAATGTTATTCACCCCCTCTGGCATTTCTCGATCCTACAATTGATATCAGATCGGGGGCGCTCAGATTCGGTGCAACCACTAGTCAAGTAAATTTTTTTTCCCTTTATATTCTTTGCATAAGTTTTATCCCCCACTACTAATCCAAGACCCAGTCTTGGAATATTTTGTTGTTTCTGTTTAGTGCATTTATTGATTTATATGGCTAGTCAAGAGGGATTTAGCACCGTCTAACCTCCATATTTTTGCGGAGATGATTTCTGTTATTGGAAGGGTCAGATAGAGTGTTTTCTCAAGACTCAAGTCGACATGTGGATCGTCATCCAGAAAGGGTTCGATCTACCAACCGACGAAAAGGGTGAGCTCTTGGAGTGTGATCTATGGACCAGTGCAATGAAGAAACAAATTGAAGCGGATGCTAAGGCAACCCAAATTTTACAATGCGATCTATTAAAAGAGGAGCTCAGCCGCGTCGACCCCTTCATCAGCGCTAAAGATTTATGGGATACACTTACCGAGCTCAATGAAGGAACCTTCGATACAAAGGTATGTAAAAGGGATTCACTTTTAAATAAATTATTTAATTTAAAAATACATGACAACGAGACTGCGAGTCAACTTCATGCTCACATCCAAGATATCCTGAATGACCTCCATTCGATCGGACAGAAGGTGGAGAATTGCGATATTATAAGGTACGCACTTAAGGCCTTCCCTAGGACTACATTGTGGGCATCAATGGTTGATGCTTACAAAGTGTCCTGGGATTTTTCTAAGATTAGATTAGATGAATTATTTTTCGAATTTGAATTACATGAATAGACTAATTCGACTCTGATTGAGAAAAGTATAGCTCTATTTGCAGGGAAAAAGAAAACAAAAGGTAAACCAACTCCCGAAGATGACAAGTCCGATTCATATCTAGACGATGAATTGGAAACGGAGATTGTCAACCTTGTTCGAAGACTAATCAAGAAAAGAAGGCGTACAAACAAGTTAGCTAAAGAGAAAAATCCTGAGACAAATCAAAAGGTCAAGCAAGGCTACAAGTGCTACGAATGCAACAAGAAGGGTCATTTCGTAGTCGACTGCCCCAAACTAAAGTCAAAATCTACCAAGAAGGATCTTAGAGAAACATGGGAAGAATCGTCGGATGAAGAAGAAAGAGAACAAATCGGCAACCTCATCCTCATGGCAAGACCCTCCGAATCTGAGTCCGAGTCAGAATCCGAGTGCGAGTCCAACTCCGAGTCCGAGACAAGCCATGGATCCATATTCATTTTCGAAGGTTCAGTAAAGGTATTTCGTTATACAATTAGAAACTTATATACTGCAATTAAATATTTGAATAAAAAGTTAACTAAGTCCGAGTCTAAGGTTAAGTCTCTTCTTAAGGAAGTTGAAATCCTTAAGAAGACTAATTTAATTTCTTCAACTAGTCACGTTCAAGAAGGAACCTTAACTCGAGTCAAGACACTTGAGGAAGAGAATTCCTCCTTGAAAGGACAAGTTCAAGATCTTAAGAAAACGTTGGAAAATTTCACATTGGGATCCAAAGGTCTCGACCTAATACTTGGGTCTCAACGTGCTGTGTACAACAAGATCGGACTCGGATTTAGTGTATAAAATAGATCTTTTATTTCACTCATAAATCGTGATCGTAAATGTGTCCAAGCATGGGTCCCCAAGTCGAGTCTAAAATCACAATTAGCGTCAACCAAGTATTGGGTCCCCAAGGATTAAATCCACTATGTGGACAAACCATATCGATTCAATAATCTAGGGGGAGCCAATACTAAAATTGTGTGCTCAATTACTTGATTAATTTAGCTTTGCATGCTTAGTTAGTTTTTATTTGCTGAACTTAGAACGACTAGATAGGACTAATAGTTAATTAACCTTGATAACATAGTATCAGGACACGGTGAAATGATAGTACATTAGGGAAACAAAGTCTCATGTATCCGGGTTAGATAAGGAGTATCTAGCTTGGTGCACTTGGCTAAGTGGAACTAGCTAAAGCTACCTCACCACATCCTAAACTAGTTAGACCAGGACGTAACCCTAAAGTGAATTAAGTGCACAATTTTTTAAGATTGGATTTGTTTAAGGAAGTGGTCGTTGTTCTGATCAAAGAAGGCCTCTATGCCTCGCCACGACCTGGAAGCTATCTTTTGAAAAGTTCACTTAACTAACTTAAGATTAAATCCAAATCTAACCCAAGATTAATTAATTTTTAAATCATTAAAATTAACTAAGTGAAATTGAAAAGTCATCTCACAGAACATATAAGGTTAACCTGATTGATCATATAGATTGGGTGAGATGAAAGTTAGAATATAATTTTCTGAAACCAATTTAATATTCCAATATCCAATCTAACTACTTTATGTATAGGATCAATGGATGTTGGACAATGGGTGCTCCAGACACATGACCGGAGATCGACTGAAATTTACGAAGTTAAAATTCAAAAATCATGGATCAATAGCCTTCGAAAATAACGAAAAACTCAAGATCATCAAATCAGGTGATATTGAGCTAAATTTAGATTTAGTTATACGCAAAGTATTGTTAGTCGAAAATTTTGACTTTAATCTTCTAAGTATAAGTCAACTTTGTGATAGTGGATATAAAGTTTTTCTTCAAATGTCTGCTTAATTAGAAAAATTGATTGCTCAGAAGTCATACTTAAAAGACATAGGAAAAATAACATTTATACCATAGACTTGCCAACTTCCTCACTCAAGTGTCTAAAGACACAGCAAGAGGAATCGTGGTTGTGGCAGAAGAAAATGACCCACATCCATCCAAGACTTATTTCGAAAATAAGTCATAATGGACAAGTTAGAGGTATACCCAAATTAAGCAATTTAGAAAATAAAGTGTGTGATGCTTACCAACAAGGAAAACAAACTAAAATTTCACATAAATTAACTAATTCAGATAAAACCAAGAGTGTACTTGAGCTCCTACACTTGGATCTATTTGATTCACATGAGGCCAAGTCACTAAGTGGTAGTCAATACTATTTAGTAATAGTAGATGACTACTCTAGATTCACTTGGGTTAGGTTTTTAAAACATAAAAGTGAAACAATCGATCAATTTATAATATCTGCAAATTATTAGAAAATGAAAAGAATTTGAAAATTAAACGAATTAGAAGTGACCACGAAGGAGAATTTGAAAATTATAGGTTTAATGAATTTTGTATACAAAATGGGTTTCACCATGAGTTCTCCTGTCTGAGAACTCCTTAACAAACTGGGTTAGTCGAAAGGAAAAATAGAACCCTATAAGAAATTCGCTATGATAATGTTAAATGAGTATAAATTAAATGATAGGTTTTGGGTTGAGGCAATAAATACCGCTAGTTATGTTCAAAATAGAATTTTAGTAACTAAACATCATAATAAAACTCCTTACGAATTATATTACAACAAAATACCAAATATTAAATATTTTTGTATTTTTGGATGTAAAGTACATATATTAAATACCAAAGACGTTTTAGGAAAATTTACTTCAAAATCAGTGGATGGTGTATTTGTAGGTTATTCGACTACTAGTAGAGCCTATAGGGTATATAATTCAAATACATTAAAAATCAAAGAAACTATTAATGTAGTATTTAATGAGGATAATAATCCTGCTAAACCTAAAATAACAATCGACTTAACTAATGAAAGCCTAGATGATGAAGATAGAATTGAGGTCAACCAACAAGATAAATGTAACACTAACCCTAATACAAGAACATCTAGAATAAGATCTAACCATCCAATAGACCAAGTTTTGGGTGATCCTACTCAAGGCATTAGGACTCGAGCATCTTATAGAAATTTAAGGCAAGTCTCACTCATATCCAAGATTGAACCTAAATCTATAGATCAAGCTCTTCTTGATCTTGACTGGATCATTGTTATGCAAGAAGAGTTAGCTCAATTCATAAGAAATCAAGTTTGGGACTTAGTACCAACACCTAAGGACAAAACTATTATAGGTACTAAGTGGGTATTTCAGAATAAGCTTGATGACAAGGGTGAGAGTGTTAGGAATAAAGCAAGATTAGTTGCTAAAGGGTTAAGTCAAATAGAGGGATTAAACTACGATGAAACTTATGCACCAATAGCCAGACTTGAGTCTATTAGGATGTTGTTAGCATATGCCGCACATAAAAGATTTAAATTATTTCAAATGGATATTAAGTCGACATTTCTAGCTGGTTTTATTAAGGAAGAAATATACGTAACCCAACCTCCAGGATTTGAAGATGTAACTCAACCAGATCATGTGTTTAAACTTAGAAAAGCTTTATACGGACTAACGCAAACACCTAGGGCATGGTATGAAAGATTGACAACTTACCTAATATCAAAAGGGTTTAAACAAGGTTTAGTCGATCCTACATTATTTGTAAAAACCTTCACAAAATAAATTTTTGTAGCTCAAATTTATATAGATGATATTATTTTTGGTTCAACAAATAGTACATTTTTAAATGAATTTGTATCATTAATGGAGAATGAATTCGAAATGAGTTTAGTAGGCAAACTCAATTTTTTCTTAGGATTACAAATAAACCAAACAAAAGAGGGAACTTATGTGTATCAAAATAAATATGCTAGAGAATTAATTAAAAAATTTGGCATGGAAAATGCTAAGGAAATTAGTACACCTATGAGAACTAATGTAAAAATTGATAATGACTTAGAAGGAAACTAATAGATTTAAAATATTATAGGAGTGTGATAGATAGTCTTTTGTACTTAACTGTAAGCCGACCTGATATACTTTTTGCGGTAGGTATGTATTCAAGATTTTAATCTTGCGCTAAAGAATCACACTTAACTCTAGTTAAAAAAATTCTTAGATATATTAAGGGAACATTAAATGTAGGAATATGATACCCTAGGACTAATAACTTTGAGCTAATTGAATATTCTGACTCAGATTATGCCCATTGTAAGCTCAATAAGAAAAGTACTAGTGGCAGCTGCCAACTTCTAGGACAAAACCTAGTCAGTTGGTCTAGTAGAAAACAACATTGTGTTGCATTATCTACTACCGAAGCTGAGTACATAACGATGGGTGAGTGTGTAACTCAACTTCTGTGGATGAAACACACACTAAATGATCTACAACTAAACTTTAAGGATACTAGAGTTATGATAGACAACATTAGCTCAATCAACCTAACTAAAAATCCAATACAACATTCAAGAACTAAACACATAGAAATTAAGCATCATTTTGTTAGGGAACATGTAACAAATGGGGAAATAAAATTGGATTATATTGAATCGAAATCAAACTTAGCTGACATTTTTACTAAACCATTACCTGAAGCAGAGTTCAGTTCACTTAGATGAAAACTAGGTATGTGCTTAGTATAGTAGGAATTGTTTTTTTACTACCTATCTATAATTTTTCGCTTATGCTACATGGAGCTAGCATATGACTTACCATAGAATGCATGAGACTATAGTTTTAAGGAGCTAATGTTGGTGCAATCGGCCTAGGTCACGATTGACCAGACTCGAGTTTGACTCGAGTGATGTTTTGATGTTTGACATAGTATGTTTGACATGGAACTTGGACATTGATGTTTGATATTAATGTCGGTTAATATATTGAGGAGATTGTTGGAGCAATCGACCCGGGTCATGATTGATCGGACTCGAGTTTGACTCGAGGGAGACTTTGATGGTTGACTAGGGTTGACCATGTGGTTATTGGGAAAGTCCAAGTCTTGAGTACTTGACATGGGAAGTCCAAGCATGGGTCTTGGCAAATGGAAAGTCCAAAATGGGTTGGCAAGGAAAAGTCCAAGCATGGGTCTTGGCATGGAAAGTCCAACATGGGTTGGCAAGGGAAAGTCCAAGCTTGAGTCTTGGCATTTGAGAAGTCCAAGGGGATTGATATTGGCGGCGTAAAGTCCAAGCGGGAGTCTTGGCAGCATAAGTCCAATGGTTGACGGCGTAAAGTCCAAGCGGAGTCTTGGCGGCGTAAGTCCAATGTGCCTTGGCAGTGTAGATACCGTTAGCATGACATAGCCGATGGAAGCACCTGGAGGCTAGCGCAATGGATGAACAAGTCATGGATGACTTGGAGGGATCTGAGAGGCGTGAGGCTGATGGAGGTGGCTAGAAGGCTTAGGTCTAGGCTAAGAGTGGTCTAGCAAGTATGGGGGAACCATACTTGGGCTAAAACCTCATGTTTGAGGTGTGCCAGTCGACTGGTACCATGGGGCAGTCGATTGGCCTGAGTCGACTAGAGTTCGACTGCCGTTTAGGGGCTGAAAAGGCTCTGGCAGTCGACTTCTCATTGGAGCAGTCAACTGATGGCAGTTGACTTCCATGTATGGCAGTAGATTGCAGGTTTAGTCATGAGCACAAAATGCTCCGTAGCTGACTGGGCAATTGACTACGGGGCTGGCAGTCGACTGCTAATGTTGGCAGTCGACTGGTGAGAGTTCCGTTGGAACTTTTCCAGCGTGAATTGAGCCGTTGTCTCACAGCAACAGTGGCATCAGTCGACTGGTGACTTATGGCAGTCGACTGATCGATGGAAATCCAGACCGATGTAGGTTAAAAGGAGCTGTTCATGGAGATTTCGGAAGTTGGTTCTTTGGGAGCTTTCTTAGGGCGATTTGAAAGCGATTTGTAGGTGCATTTTAGGGCCCTTCAACCTCATCCAAGCAACCAACAAGTAAAATGCTCAAACCCTAGTTTTGTAAAGTGCTCTTTACATTTCTTTGTATTTTTCTTGTATTTTCGTGTATTGCTTTTGTAATCAATTGTAAGGGGTTTCTCCACCTCCGACTTGTGTCGAGAAGGAGTTATTTGTGATTAGTGAGTGCGTGTGCATCACTAGAGCTCTTTAGAGCTCGATCCGTGGAGTAGGAACCGTTCGGTTCCGAACCACGTTAAATATTTGTGTTTGTGATTGTGTTTCGTTATTGCTTTATTATCTTTGTTTCTGCTGCGCTAACGAAATTTGTAGACGCGATCACAAAAGAGTTTCATCGACGTATAACACGACGCTATTCACCTCCTCTAGCGTTCCAACGATCCCCTATAAGTGGTATCAGAGCAAGGCCGCTCTTGAAGTTTAACAACTAAGGGAGCACGCTAGAGGGTGAAGATGGAAGTCCAAGAATAATTAGGATGGGACATCAACACACTGGTGCCCTACACCCTATACGGACGAGAAGGCTTCAATTCTTGGAAGAAAAGAATTGAAGATTTTTTGATGATGAGAGACCTTGAGGAATGGTCCTTATTAATGGAATGATTTGAGTATCCAAGAGGACCAAAAGGTGGCTTCCTCAAGAAGAAGAGATGGAGTGAAGATCAAATTCAAGCCTTCAAGAAAAATATGAAGGTAGTAAAATTTATTTTTGATTTGATCCCTAACGATATTGTGTGTATGGTAGGGGACTATATGGATGCTAAGGAGTTGTGGAGCCAAGTGACAAAGCTCCATGAAAATCCATCATCAATTCAAGAAGAAGAGGAGTGCTCACCCTCTCAAGCTCAAGCAATTACATCGTCATCTAAAGAGCTTGAGGATTCGAAAGTTGATAGAGAATCAATTTCCGGATCGGTGGAAGAAGTGGAAGAAGCCTCCACTTCAAGGATTGAGGGGGAGGAGAGACCATCCACATTGGAACCGGAGCAACACCAAGAAGAAGCTTCAACATCCGGTCAAGATGAAGAAGCTCAAAATCCGATTCAGGCCTCCACTGACTTAGGTAACTCAAACATATGTGTTAATAATAAAATGCATATAATATGTTTTGAGTGTAGGGAAACCAGGCACTATAAGAGCAAGTGCCCAAAGAGAGTAAGAAAAGCTCCACCGGTGCCAAAAGTCAAAGATGTCAGTCCCTCAATGCAAAAGAGCAAGGAGCAAGTGATTTGCTTCAAATGTCGGCTACCGAAACATTACCGGAGTCAATGTCCAAAAGGGAAGAAGAAGGGGCAAGAAGGAGCTACACAAGTAGTGGGAGCTTCCAAAGCTAACCCTAAGGTATTTTTAAATAAAGCTCCTTATTCAAATAATGTCAAAAAGCATGCTAGAAATAATTTTAGCAATATTGCTATCTATCATAAAGAGCATGCTAGAAATAAATAATTGTGTCTAGGAGCTAAGAATGTCTACCTTTCGAAGAAGGAAAAATTTGGGACTAATGTCCCTAAAAATGTCATACATAGGGAATCTATTAGGAAAATACAAGAGCACCTAGATTTTAACCCCAAATGGACTAAACATATACCTAGGAAGAACCATGCCCAAGGATTAATTCAAAATTCTAAAATTGGGCAATTAGAATTAGAGAACCAAGCCTTGAGATCAAGGCTTGAAAAACTTGAGTAGACCCTTAAAATTATGCAAAATTAATTTAAAGGGTCAAATGATCAAAAGTCTAGGTCCAAAAGTCAAAGTCAACACCTAGGACCTAAGAGTCAAAAGTCAACCAAGGGCAAGCAAGGTTTGGGTCACAAACCTAAGCCTAAGGTGGCTTATCATAGTATTCCATTTGATTATGGAACACAAACTAGGTCTAGGAAGACCAAGGTCAATAGGGAAGTCATCCCTAGAGTTGACCATAGTGTGTGCCTAGTGGCTAGGGTTTCTAAAAAACCTAGGGTGGCCACTAAGAAGGTTACTAGGGAGGCAATCCCTAAGGGTAACCATGACAAGACCACAATGACCAAGGCTACCAAGCCTAGGAGGGTCATTAGGAAGGTATCTAGGGAGGTTATCCCTAAGGAATACCTAATTAATCCTAGGAGCTCAAATAGGTTTTGGGTTCCTAAGAGCGTGATTGACTCACGCTAGATGGATTAGGTCATGTCAACCTTGATTGGATGGGTAGTTAACTCAACCATAGTAAAGTTGGCATTTTAGGTTATTTTCAAGGTTATGGATACCTTGGAAATAGATTTGATGTTAAATCCTAAAAGATTTTAGGATGTGCCAATATACCATTGAAGATTATGAAAAATCAATTAAATTGACACAATTTAGGATTAGAGGTCATAGTGTGCCATTTTGGGTTTTTGGCACACTAGGGACAAAAGTAATAATATGGAAAAATATATTTAATTATATCAAATGACAACTAATTTTAAAATTTAGGGGTTCCTATACCTATACTTTTTATTTGCCACACCTTGATTGCCATATAACATGTCATGACATTATGTTTATTTTTATCATTTATATGTCATGATCATGCTTTTAGGATTAGGGTTAATGTCATGTATGCTTAGATTTATATCATATGTCATGACATTATGATCATTGGCCATGCTTAATTATTGCTATCATTATGCCATGATCATTTCATGCATTTAAATTTATTAAAATTGATTTAAGAACTTTGACATGACTTGGAGTCCCATTTATAAGGGAATCAAGTAGAGTTGTCTTAGAAAAGTGCATGAAAACCTTATATTAGGAGAACAAAACCCACATCTCACATCACATTGACTTGTGTGTGTATTTATACACCCTAGATACATGTGAGATGCTAGGATATGAGTTAAGTTCAAGGTGTATAGTTTTTGTATCTAGATGAACTAAAACTCATTTAATTTCAATGGTGGATCATTGGAAAAGCTTGTGTACAAGTCATGTACATAGAGCCCAAGGAATATGATCCAAAATAAGTTTTTTAAAAAATATTTTAAAATCAATTTAGAAAACCTTGGTGAAGTCTATCTTTTGATAGCAATCACCATTAATGAAGTTGATACAAAGTGAGCCAAAACTTAGAAGTTTTTCTTCACTTTTGAATTTTGTATCAATTTCACTATTTTATGGGTAAAATATTTTTTAAACATTTTTCACCCATTGTATTGCTTATAAGTATTATACGTATGAAGTTTCACGATTTTTCAAAATACGTATAATTACTTATGTATTATCAAAGTTTATTTTCTGAATATGAAAATTGCATTTTACAGTTATCAGTCGACTGCCGACTTATGACAGTCGACTGATGAAAGGGCAGTTCGACTGCTTCTGTAAGTAGTCGACTGCCAGGTTGATTTCGGGAAAAACAAGGTTGTTTAGCCCGTGTTTAGCTATGGTAAGGGTTCCTAACTACTCCTAACCCTAGGATACAGGTTGATTTCGGGAAAAACAAGGTTGTTTAGCCCGTGTTCAACTATGGTAAGGGTTCCTAACTACTCCTAACCCTAGGATATGCTTTGGGAAGCATTATAAAAGGTGAAAATCCATTGGATATGGATTAGGAGAGGTGTTAGGTCGATGTATCAAATTTAAGGTGTGGAAAGTTCAAGTTTGAACTTTGAACCTTATTTTTGATGGCTTAGAGTTCCTATTGACTTAGGGACTTCCCAAAGACATTGTTGGTGCAATGGTCAAGGGGGAGCAAGCCTTTAAGGAGAGGTATCCATCATGAGATGATGGATGTGTTCTTTCTCTTCTTGAAGGGGAGAAGTTATGAGGAGAGTGTCATCAATTAGGAAAATTGATGGGTTTTTGATACCCAATTTGGAAATTGGGAGAGTGAATAGGATTGCCTCTCTTGAGTGATATGAGACATATCACTAGGAAGATGGTAGGCATCCTAGGTATTTTTGAATCAAGGGGGAGATTGTAAGATCTCAGTGGGACATGAGACATTGACCTCTTTGGAGAGAAAACCTTTTTTGATGTTAGTCAAAAAGGGGGAGAATGTTTTGGGAGAGAATTTATTGGGAGAAAGATAAGATAACCAATTTGGGATAATTGGTAAGGGAATTTGAGTTAGGGGCCTAACTCAAGGTTGTTTTTGTCAAACATCAAAAAGGGGGAGATTGTTGGTGCAATCGGCCCAGGTCACGATTGACAAGACTCGAATTTGACTCGAGTGATATTTTGATGTTTGACATAGTATGTTTGACATGGAACTTTGACATTGATGTTTGACATTAATGTCGGTTAATATGTTGGGGAGATTGTTGGAGCAATCGACCAGGGTCATGATTGACCGGATTCGAGTTTAACTCGAGGGAGACTTTGATGGTTGACTAGGGTTTACCATGTGGTATTGGGAAAGTCCAAGTCTTGAGTACTTGGCATGGGAAGTCCAAGCATGGGTCTTGGCAAATGGAAAGTCTAACATGGGTTGGCAAGGAAAAGTCCAAGCATGGGTCTTGGCAAGGAAAGTCCAACATGGGTTGACAAGGGAAAGTCCAAGCTTGAGTCTTGACATTTGAGAAGTCCAAGGGGATTGATATTGGCGGCTTAAAGTCCAAGCGGGAGTCTTGGCAGCATAAGTCCAATGGTTGGCGGCGTAAAGTCCAAGCGGAGTCTTGGCGGCGTAAGTCCAATGTGCCTTGGCGGTGTAGACACTGTTAGCATGACATAGCCGATAGAAGCACCTGGAGGCTAGCGCAATGGATGAACAAGTCATGGATGACTTGGAGGGATCCGAGAGGCGTGAGGCTGATGGAGGTGGCTAGAAGGCTTAGGTCTAGGCTAAAGGTGATCTAGCAAGTATGGGGGAACCATACTTGGGCTAAAACCTCATGTTTTAGGTGTGCTAGTCGACTGGTACCATGGGACAGTCGACTGACCTGAGTCAACTAGAGTTTGACTGCCATTTAGGGGCTGAAAAGACTCTGGCAATCGACTGCTCATTAAAGTAGTCAACCGATGGCGATCGGCCGCCATGTAGATCACGGTTTAGTCACGAGATAGAATATCGCTCCGAAGCGATCGGGCGACTACGGGGTGACGATCACAATGTTGGCAATCGACTGGTGAGAGTCCTGTTGGAACTTTTCCAGTGTGGATTGAGCCGTTGTCTCACAGCAACAGTGGCATCGGTCGACTGGTGACTTATGGCAGTCGATTGATCGGTGGAAATCCAGCCCGATGCAGGTTAAAAGGAGCTGTTCATGGAGATTTCGACAGTTGGTTCTTTGGGAGCTTTCTTGGGGCGATTTGAAGGCGATTTGCAGGTGCATTTCAGGGCCCTTCAACCTCATCCAAGCAACCAACAAGCAAAGCGCTCAAACCCTAGTTTTGTAAAGTGTTCTTTACATTTCTTTGTATTTTGCTTGTATTTTCATGTATTGCTTTTGTAATCAATTGTAAGGGGTTTCTCCACCTCCGACTTGTGTCGAGAAGGAGTTATTTGTGATTACTGAGTGTATGTGTATCACTAGAGCTCTTTAGAGCTCGATCTGTGGAGTAGGAACCGTTCGGTTCCGAACCACGTTAAATAATTATGTTTGTGATTATGTTTCGTTATTGCTTTATTATCTTTGTTTCACTGCGCTAACAAAATTTGTAGACGCGATCACAAAAGAGTTTCATCGACATATAGCACGACGCTATTCACCCCCCTCTAGCATTTCAACGATCCCCTACAGCTAACACATCTCACAATACATCGGGTTAATGTGATTGTGTACTGAGTCACATAGATGGGTTTGAGATGTTAGGACCTTACTCCTGATTTCAGATGTAGAACAAGTGCATCAACATAAATCATGGAGTATAATTTTTCAAAATAATCAACTCTAATCAAGACTTATTGATTATCTAATATCAATTAAGTTAGAACATAGTTGAACATTCTTATAAGGACAATTTATTAGATGAGTTATGTTGAAAATATTATTCTATAAAAAGGGCACATGCTTGGATTCATAAAAACTTATAATTATGTTCTTTATCTTTTGAACTTATAATGTGTCTTTTTTGGTTTTAGAGTTTGAACTTGTGCAAGAGTTTCTTCCTTTATATATGTTCAAACATTAATCTTAGAAAGGCACCCCTTAAGGAGTTATTTTTGATATATGGCAAAGGGAGAGTGAGAGGTTAAAAGGTTAACCTTTTTCAAAAAGCAGTTGTTTCTCAAAACTAAAAGTAGTTGTTTTTCAAAACTCACCTAGGATTAAGGGGGAGGTAAAGGGGGAGCTTACTACTTATTTTCTCTTAGCTTTGAATTGGTTTCCCATAGATCAAAAAGGGGGAGATTGTTAGTGTAGGGGCACCGAATAATCAAACCTAGGTTTTGATAATGACAAAGATTCAAAGTTAAGCTATTTTGTTATCTCATATATGCTAAGTGTGTAGGCATTGTATTAGGCTTTGCTAAGGTCAACAACACTAGGAGAATCTCGGAAGGAGAAACCTCAGTGGTCAGTGACTGGAAGCTAAGGGATAGGTCAGAAGAACCAAAGGTAAGCTTTGGGTGTGGAGTGATGGTAAGGACGTGTCCTCCATACGGGGACAACCTTAGGCATCGATCCGACTAAGACTTCCGTGTTAGGACCTGTGCGCCCGCTAGAGGGGGGGGGGTGAATAGCAATTCGACGTTGCTTGATGGAATTCATTCATTTCTACAAATTGTGTTAGCGCGTAGCGGAATAATGATAATAACAAAAATAAAAAGCACAAACACAATCGCAACACCAAATATAACATGGTTCAGAACCGTATGGTTCATACTCCACGGATTGAGCTCGAATGAGCTCTAGTGATGCAACCAATACTGTCACGCCCCGAGAGTATGCCGTGCCGAAAAGCAAACGGACAGTATCTCTCCTGTACGTGGCAACATATCGGGTTAATACAAGGCCCGTAGGCCCACAACAACAATATAATATACACAGATATCAACATATCAAACGCAGTGGAAACATACAACAGATAAAACAATATACAATGACTCAACTGTGCACTCCGGAGTGACTTGACACACGAGAAACATAATAGAAGCCACATCGAAAGCCAAATATATACAACACGTCCGTATATCACAGATACGGAAACAATACGGCTAAAACCACAAAACGACAATCCCCACAAATACCACAATGCGGATTAAATATCCATCTGTCCGGTGTGAGATGGGATCAGCTGGCGGAGCTCCGAATGTCCAAGGAATCTTCTACCTGTTATCTGGGCGACAAGAAAACCCAGGGTCCAGGGGTGGTGAGTATAAACTCAGGGGTAATATATAGAAAGTGCATGAACAACATATAAGGATAGATCTACAAGTATACATGTGAAGATCTACAGATATACAACATGAGTCCAATAGACATACAGTCATATCCAAATCTAATAACAAGTAACTACAGTAA
Organism: Wurfbainia villosa; assembly: GCA_025175895.1. NCBI lineage: Eukaryota > Viridiplantae > Streptophyta > Magnoliopsida > Zingiberales > Zingiberaceae > Wurfbainia > Wurfbainia villosa. The sequence goes on along the minus strand of JAKLTH010000072.1, from coordinate 4,223,333 downwards.
ATTCATACTCAATGTATATACTAAACTGGTCAACTGAACATAAAGTAATGTACCAACGTACCTGACGGTCTGCAACACCATAAGCTATATCATCCTGACAGATATACAATAACATAACCCATATAATGTACCCGGTCAATCCCATACCTGACCAATACTCCAACATATGAACAATATATGATCACCTGTAATAACAACCCGGTCCGTACCACACAATGACATGATGCTAATCAAAGGCATATAACAGTCTGAATCAACGCATGTATCATGCTTAACACATAGCAGTAAATAAAATGCAAATGACATGTATCATGATGAACAAACATGTGTAACAATCATAGCTCAATCAAATGCAGCATCTCACAGGCATATGTAAAATATATATCAAATACATGCATACATATATATCAGCAATGCATATGCATGGTCATGCCTGAGCACCCAACTCGCTACCACGACCCCAGTGTGGCCTAGGTGGCAGGACATGATAACTATCCATCGAATAATCTGACTCTGTGTCTCGTCGTAACCCGCACTGCACACACATAATCTCCTTTCGGAGTCTTTCCTCTGAGTTCGCTGATAAACATGAGAAGCTGCTGACAATCTACAATCGCTCTTCTATGATCGGAAAACTCGCCAATAGTCGCTCGTGACTTACGACTTTAATCTTGCTCCTTTTAATCCAACATTTGGAGATTTCGAATTCCAATAATTTGACTCGCAATATCTGCTTATCAAATCTCCAACTCTTTAAAACACTTACTACGGAGTCATTTCTATACACATGACTCGGTCTATACACTTCCGGTAGGATCTGGTAGGAGATCCAAACATCATGATCAAGATGTCAACCGATAACCCGTGGGTGGTCAAAACCAACTCAATCACATTCTTGGGCTATTAAATAGTCGTAACCTTCGCAAGTCTAACGACTCTGCATGGTACCTTCGTAACCAAACGATCACCCTACTCGATGCCCAAGAATTCCCTGACAATGAGTCAAAGAAGATGACGTGGGAAAATACTATCTCACAACATCACTGAACTGTGACCAAGTGATACATTATTTCCCGAAGGTTATTTCCTATCTCTTCCACCAAGTACCGGCTAAAATCCGGATAATGGTATTCAACTAACACTACTATCTTCGTATAACCCGAGTCAAGTACTCCAAAAGTACTCCCAATGTTATACAACCTAACATGACCAACTCAGGGATCAAAATCCCTATGATTATCTCCAAACAAATCCTCTACTATCTGCATCAGCAATAGTGTACTCGCTTGTCCATTACCCAATAGGTAATGATCTGATTAACATAATTAGTGAAAATCTTAGGATCGTAATCCTTGATCTCCACAAGAGATGTGACTACCTAATCTCTGCTATCCGACTCGGTATCAGTCGGCTCTCAAAGGTAATTACCTTTTCGATAGCAGGTACATGTCTAATAACCTCAACATATCGTTCCCGTGGTCATCTCAAACCACTGCATTTAATCCGATTAACATACTACAAGTCATGCACTGCTATAAGCAACTAAATGCATAGCCAACAGAAGGATATGTAATAACAGTTAACATACCTAATCCTTGTAGCTCGGAGATGTCCGCAACAGCCAGATCCCAGAACTCACAAAACCAAAACCGAGTAAAGCAAAACTCGATGTCCGAACGAAATAAAATCCGAAAATAGACTTCGCAACCTAGGGCTCTGATACCAATAAAATTGTCACGCCCCGAGAGTATGCCGTGCCGAAAAGCAAACGGACAGCATCTCCCCTGTACGTGGCAACATATCAGGTTAATACAAGGCCCGTAGGCCCACAACAACAATATGATATACACAGATATCAACATATCAAACGCAGCGGAAACATACAACAGATAAAACAATATACAATGACTCAACTGTGCACTCCGGAGTGACTTGACACACGAGAAACATAATAGAAGCCACATCGAAAGCCAAATATATACAACACGTCCGTATATCACAGATACAGAAACAATACGGCTAAAACCACAAAACGACAATCCCCACAAATACCACAATGCGGATTAAATATCCATCCATCCGGTGTGAGATGGGATCAGCTGGCGGAGCTCCGAATGTCCAAGGAATCTTCTACCTGTTATCTGGGCGACAAGAAAACCCAGGGTCCAGGGGTGGTGAGTATAAACTTAGGGGTAATATATAGAAAGTGCATGAACAACATATAAGGATAGATCTACAAGTATACATGTGAAGATCTACAGGTATACAGCATGAGTCCAATAGACATACAGTCATATCCAAATCTAATAACAAGTAACTACAGTAAAGTCATACTCAATGTATATACTAAATCGTCAATCAATATAAAGTAATGTACCAATGTAATTGACGGTCGCAACACCATAAGCTATATCATCCTCGACAGATATACAATAACATAACCTATATAATGTACCCGGCCAATCATATACCGACCAATACTCCAACATATAGAACAATATATGATCACTGTAATAACAACCCTATCTGTACACACAATGACATGATGCTAATCAAAGGCATATAACAGTCTGAATCAACGCATGTATCATGCTTAACACATAGCAGTAAATAAAATGCAAATGACATGTATCATGATGAACAAACATGTGTAACAATCATAGCTCAATCAAATGCAGCATCTCACAGGCATATGTAAAATATATATCAAATACATGCATACATATATATCAGCAATGCATATGCATGGTCATGCCTGCGCACCCAACTCGCTACCACGACCCCAGTGTGGCCTAGGTGGCAGGACATGACAACTATCCCGACTCCAGCCGCCACCACTCTCGAGTGACCGAGTTGGGTAGTATGAAACAGTAGCTAGCCCGCCATAGAGCTATATGCTACCCACACGGGGGTCCCTGCTGCTAGCTGCTCCGTCCCTACCCATGAGTAGACGAGCACCGCACCCAGGACAACTGCACATCACACGACCACTGTCTATAGTGGGTGAGTGCGCTAACTACCACTCCGCACAGTGGCCAAGTGCGCATCTCCAGCTACCACCATCCATAGTGGCCGAGAATGGCACGCACAACAATGCTCTGCCCTCAACCCTGCAACCACTACCCCGAGTGGCCGGGGAGGCAGGATGACTGACGACTCGTCTCAACCACAAGGCAGACCCAGTCGTCAGCATGCATGAAATGTAATGATGCATAGCTCACACACAAATCCTCACAACACTCCCTAACTCACGGGGAGACCTAGTCAACCAAAAGTCAACCATGCAAGGACGTAAACCCGTAATCACAACCTATTTACCTATGTACAGATAAATAGATCCGTCAAACTAACACACTGATATGTATACGATACAACGACCGAACTCATAATTTGGACTCATCACCTAACCTAGTGATGCAACCCAGTAACCCAATCTGAGGTCATAAAAATAACTCTAACTACATGTACTTACTAAACATCTATCAGCTAACACATAATAGGGTTTTATAGTTCCTATCCGAGCTAGATAATCAATGAAGTACCAGAGTATATATATCTCAAAGGTCAAGGCAGTACAAGCATATGATTAAATAAGAGTGGATTTAAGGTAAACAGGTATAAACATATATCCAAGATCATGCACTGGAATTTATCAAAACTACCGGACCAGGTAGATATTACCCACCTGATACGAAGCTCGAAATAATCCTCACATCGTGGATCTACTTCGTACCCCAAACCTGCACATAATAGTAAACTATGATTAGGTACAAGTCTCCGATAACTATACGAACAACCTACCAATTCATTCTATATTCGCATCCTTCCCTCGTCCACGAGTAAGAAACCTCGACTATCCCAATCTAATACACCACAACCAATTATAGCTTTACTGATTGTTGAATCAATCACAGCAACCCTAAACAACACAGCATCATTAATGACCACTCTAAAATCAACAACAACAAACATTGATTACACACCAACCAACCAATAGAGCCAAGATCACTGATCCCCAGCTGCAAGCTCACGATGACATAAAAAAAAATCCACCCAACTCATCAATCGGCCAACCCCTAATCCATAGCAATTACAGATATCACAGGCAATAAGAAAATCAACTTACCCATCTACCTTGCTTCCACAACCAGCACAAAATAGTATCACCAACAACATCTACATTGATCGGATACACTCCAATCTCACCGCCAAACACTGATCCTTTGACAAAACTCATTGTATCCCAAACGCATTGACATCCCATGAATTTACAACAATCTACAGCAATTATAGAAAAGTAAACCAACTTACCGAGCTCAAATCTCCGCCGGCAATCGTTTCTCCCCTGTTCACTGTCGACCATCAAGCTCCTACATCCTACTCCCGTTCACAGCTGCCCATACCACAAAGATTTGAACTACAAGTGAAAACTACAATCGAGGATGAATCTCATCGAAGATCAAGGAAATCAGCGACATCTTACCTAACTATGGCAGCAATCAACCGAAAGCAGCTCACGATCCGGCAGCGCCAGCGACCGAGAGCTCCCACAGTGGTGATAAGGCCACATCGAGTGGAGATCAGCTAGTTCGACGTCGACGATGGTACATCATCGGAAAAAGGTGAGCTGCAGCAACGAAATAGGGGAAGGGCAAGACGATCTCAACACTCCCCCGACAGTCCCCCTTTTTACCGTGAAATCGGCCTAATCACTTGATCGATGACCATCGCTGCGCCGATATCACCGTCATTCCTGAAGCTATCGTCAAGATCCCCCAGGCGAGAACCCTCTGATCCACCACCGGAGATCGACCAAGGGAGAGGCGCCATCAACTGCTCTCACTGGGATGCCGACGAGCTGAAGAAGAAGCGACACGATCACGCGGAGCGGAAGGAACGAGGCGGAGAACGAAGATCGCGATGAAATGGGTGTTTTGTTCGTTCGACATCCCTTATAAGTGTCGTTCAATGATTCGATTAACCCAGCCCAATATAAAACGGTTTAAACCCAATCTAACTTAACCCAATCCAGCTCAAGCCAATCAGCCCAAGCCCAATATAACCCAATTGATTCAGCCCATTAGCTTCAGCCCAATGGATTCAACCCAATTTCAAACCCATTTCCAGCCCACTAATTATGCCCAATTAATCCCTTAATTAATCCCAATTAATTACAGGGTTTAATCCATATATAATTTTTTTTTTTCGTATTTTACAAATACCACTAAACACAATACTCCTTCTTGACAACACGTCGGAGGTGGAGAAATCTCTTACAGTGATTACAACAGTAATGTAAGATACAACAAGCAAATATAAAGTAAATACAACAACTAGCATAAAGAAAACTTTACAAATGATTGCTTTGAATGTTTGCTTGTTGATTGCCTTGGACTAGCCTTGAAGACCTTGATTTGCAATAGTAAATCGCTCCAAATCGCCTAAGAAAATCTTGCCAAAAATCCTCCCCATGAGCTTCTTTTATAACCTGCATTTGGGCTAGATTTTTGCCTAGCAGTCGACTACTCCTGTAGTTGTTTTCTAACAATGACAAAAGCCACATCGGATAAGTTCCAATGGATAGACCATCAGTCGACTGATCATGCCCATCAGTCGATGATCGAGTCATCATTCGATTGTCAAACCCTAACAGTCGACTTGGGAACCTTCTATGCCCGAATACTCGACCAACAGTTGACTGATCTCGGGATCCGATCGCCATGCCATCATCGATCCGCCCATCTTGGTAGTCATCGCTAGGCCAATTCCGTGATAAACTCTAGTCGACTCTCATCAGTCGACTGATACACCTCAAACATGAGATTTTACCCCAAGTATGGTGCCCCCATACTTGCTAGACCACCCTTAGCCTAGACCTAAGCCTTCTAGCTACCTCCGTTAGCCTCACGCCTATCGGATCCCTCCAAGTCATCCATGACTTGTTCATCCATATGCTAGCCTTCAGGTGCTTCCATCAGCTATTGTCATGCTAATGTGGTCTACACCTCCAAGGCACATTGGGCTTACGCTGCCAAGACTCCGCTTGAACTTTATGCCGCCAATCATTGGACTTATGCTGTCAAGACTTCACCCTTCGACTTTACGTCGCCAATATTCCCCTTGGACTTTTCATGCCAAGACCTATTCTTGGACTTTCCCTTGCCAAGACCCATGCTTGGACTTTCCCTTGTCAAGACCCATGCTTGGACTTTCCTTGCCAACCCATGTTGAACTTTCCATGCCAAGACCCACGCTTGGACTTTTCCCATGACAATGGTCAAACCATCGTCAAGCATCAAGATCATAACCTGGGTTGATTGCACCAACAATCTCCCCAATACATTGTCAGACATCAATGTCAAACATCAATGTCAGACATCAATGTCAAACATTAAAACACTACTTGAGTCAAACTCGAGTCTGATTAATCGTGACCTGGGTCGATTGCACCAACAATCTTCCCTTTTTTGATGTTTGACAAAAACCAAACACCTTTGAATTAGGCCTAAACCCTAACTAAAATCTCCTTACCAATTTTACCAAATTGGTAATTCTAACATTCTTCCCCTTTTTGACATACATTAAAAAGGTTCTCCCAAGAAGGTCAATGGCTCATATCCCAATGAGATCTTACAATCTCCCCCTTGGTCCAAAAGCACCTAGGATGCCTTCACTCTTCCTAGTGATAAGTCCCATATCACTCAAGAGAGGCTTCTTATAAGCTCTCCCAATTTCCAAATTGGGTATCTCAAATTCCCAATTCTTCCCTCTCATGAGAAAATATACATCCATCATCCCATGATGGATACCTCCCCCTAAAGGCTTGCTCCCCCTTGACCATTGCACCAACAATATCCTTGAGAAATCCCTAAGCCAATTGGAACACTAAATTATCAAAAATTAAGGTCCAAAGTTCAACATTGAACTTTCACATGCCTTAAAGTTGATACATCACCCTAACAACTCTCCTAATCCATATCCAATGGATTTTCACCCTTTCTAATGCTTTTCAAAGCATATCCTAGGGTTAGGAGCAGTTAGGGAACCCTAACATAGCTGAAACATGGGCTAAACATCCTTATTTACCCGAAATCAGACCTGACAGTCAACTCTATCAGTCAACAGTCGACTGCCCTACTCATCAATCGATTGTCATCAAGTGGCAGTCGACTAATAACTGAAATTTTCGAATTTCACTTATTAGAAATGAATTTTGGAAATTGATAAGTAATTCTACATATTTTTAAAAATCATAAAAATTCATACGTACATTATTTATAAGCAATACTATGAGTGAAAAATATTGGAAAAATAATTTACCCATAAAATAGTGAAATTGATACAAAGTTCAAAAGTGAAGAAAAACTTCAATATTTGAGCTCACTTTATATCAACATCATCAATAGTGATTGCTATCAAAAGATAGACTTCACCAAGATTTTTCAAAATGATTTTAAAATGTTTTTAAAACCTTATATTGGATCATGTTCTTTGGGCTCAATGTACATGACTTGAACATAATCTTTCCCAATGATCCATCCATGATTTTAGATGAGTTTGAGTTCATCTAGATGCAAAAACTATGCACCTTGAACTTAACTCATTTCCTAACATCTCACATGTATCTAGGGTGTATCAATGCACATACATGTCAATGTAATATGAGATGTGAGTTTTGTTCATCCTAAACTAGGGTTTCATGCATTTTCCATGACAACTCTACTTGAATCCCTTATACATGAGACTTCAAGTCATGCCAATTGTCCTTAACTCAATTTTTATTAATGCATGAATGATTATGGTATTAATGATGATATAAATAAACATGTGCTCATAATCATGATGTCATGGCATAAAATGGAATCTAAGCATATATGACATTTAACCTTAATCCTAAGCATGATCATGACATTATATAATTAAAAGTAGATATGATGTCATGACATGTTATATGACAAATCAAGCATGACAAATAAATGTAAAGGTATATGATACCTAAATTTTAATATTTGTTGCCATTTGTTAGAATTAGACCCATTTTGCCATATTACTAGCTTATCCCAGGTGTGCCAAAAATCCAAAATGACACACTATGATCTCTAAACCTAAATTGTGCCAATTTGATCAATTTTTTTATAGTTCCATAAATTATATTGGCACATCCTAAAATCTTTTAGGATTTAAATTCAAACTTATTTCCAAGGTATCCATAACCTTGAAAAGACCTAAAGTGTCACCTTTACCATAGTTAGGTTAGCTACCTATCCATTCAAAAGTTGGCACACCTAAACTCATTTAGCATGAATCGATCACGCTCTTAGGAACCCAATATCTATTGGAGCTCCTTGGGTTTACTAGGTATTCGCTAGGGATAACTTTCCTAGATACCCTCCTAATAACCCTCCTAGGCTTAGAAGCCTTGGTCATTTTGGTCTTGCTTAGGTCAACCCTAGAGGTAACTCCCCTTTGACCTTCTTAGTGGCTTCCCTAGGTTTCCTTGAAACCCTAACCACTAGACACCTACCATGGTCAACTCTAGGGATGACTTCCCTTGTAACCTTGGTTTTCCTAGACCTAGGTTGTGTTCCATAATCGAATGGAATACTATGGTAGGTCTCCTTGGGCTTAGGTTTGTGACCCAAACCTTTCTTGCCCTTGGTTGGACCTTGCTTCATAAAACCTAGGTTTTAACTCCTTGACCTAGATTTTTTATCATTTGACCCTTTAATTTGATCTTGTATATTTCTAAGGGTCTTTTCCATTTTCTCAAACCTTGACCTCAAGACTTGATTTTCCTTTTCTAATATCTCAATTTTTGATTTTTCATTAACTCTTGAGATATTCTTATTTCTAGACATATGTCTAGTCCATTTAGGGTTGATGCCTAGGTGATCCTCTATCTTCCTAATGGTCTCCCTAGGAAGGATAGATCTAGAATTGTTTGATATAGGTTTGTCCTTAGGTAAAATTGTTTTAGGGACATTAGTCCCAAATTTCTCCTTATTCCTAATGTGGACATGCTTCGCTCCTAGGCAATAAAATCTATTTCTAGCATGCTTTTGTTCATGTACAATAGCAGGATTGCTAAAATTATTTCTAGTATGCTTTTGCCTATAACTTAAAGAGTGAGCATTATTTAAATATACCTTAGGGTTTGCCTTAGAGGCTTCCCCTACATGTGATGCTCCCTCTTGAGTCTTCTTCCTCCCCCTAAGGCATTGACTCCTATAATGCCATTTTTGTTGACATTTGAAGCAAATGATATGCTCCTTGCTTTTAATTGTTGGGGGACTGACATCCTTGGTCTTTTCTTGAGGTTTTGGTGCCGATTGACTTTTCTTGACTTTCTTAGGGCATTTACTCTTGTAATGCCCATACTCCTTACACTCAAAACATAATATATGGTTTTTAATTTTAATCGAAATGCTTGAGTTACCTAGGGTGGTGGTCGGTACCGGAGTTGATTCTTCACTTCTTACGGAGGTTGAAGCGACTTCTTGATTTTGTTCCGACTCCGGCGTGGATGGTCTCTCCTCCCCCTCAATCTTAGAGGTGGAGGCTTCTTCCATTTCTTCTTCCTCTTCCAATCCGAATGTTGATTCCCTATTAAACTCCGAATCCTCAAGCTCTTGGGATGAAGATGTGCTTGTTTTTTCTTGAGCTTGAGAGGATGAGCACTCCTCTTCTTCTTGGGCCGGTGATGGATTTTCGTAATATTTTGCCAATTCGCTCCAAATCTCCTTAGCATCCTTGTACTCACCTAACTTGGACAAGACATTATTAGGAATTAAATCACTCAACATTTTGATTACTTTAATATTTGTCTTGAACTCTTTGAGTTGTTCTTTGGTCCATTTTTCAACCTTGAGGATTCCACCCTTTTTGCCTCTTGGGAAATCACAACCTTCTATCAAGGCAGACCAAAGCTTGATATCCACCATCATTAGGAAGTTCTCAATTCCTATTTTCCATGAGTTGAAGCCTTCAAATCCATAGTCCTCATAAGACGGTGGTGTGTTGATGTCCCGACCTAATCTTTCTTCAAATTCCATCTTTCCCTCTAGCACGCTTGCTCCCAGTTGTTAATCCGTTGAAGAGATCCTATCTCTGATTCTAATTGTTAGGACCTATGCGCCAGCTAGAGTGGGGGGGGGGGGGGTGAATAGCGATTCGGCGTTTGTTGATGGAATTCGTTCATTTCTACAAATTGTGTTAGCGCGCAGCAGAATAATGATAATAACAAAAACAAAATGCACAAACACAATCACAACACCAAATATAACGTGGTTCAGAACCGTATGGTTCCTACTCCACGGATTGAGCTCGAATGAGCTCTAACGATACAACCAACACCACTAAACACAAATACTCCTTCTCGACAACACGTCGGAGGTGGAGAAACCTCTTACAATGATTACAACAGTAATGCAAGATACAACAAGCAAATATAAAGTAAATACAACAACTAGTGTAAAGAAAACTTTACAAATGATTGCTTTGAATGCTTGCTTGTTGATTGCCTTGGACTAGCCTTGAAGACCCTGATTTGCACTAGCAAATCGCTCCAAATTGCCCAAGAAAATCTTGCAAAAAATTCTCCCCACGAGCTGCTTTTATAACCTGCATTTGGGTTGGATTTTCACCTAGCAGTCAACTGATCGGGACCATCAGTCGACTGCTCCTATAGTCGTTGTCTCACAACGACATGAGTCACATTGGATAGGTTCCAATGGATAGACCATCAGTCGACTGATCGAGTCATCACTCGACTATCAAACCCTAACAGTCAACTTGGGAACATTCTGTGCTCAAATACCCGACCATCAGTCGACTGATCTCTAGATCAGTCGACTGCTCAGGCCATCAGTCGACTGCCCAATATTGGTAGTCGACTGCTAAGCCAATTCTAGTAGTTGACTCTCATCAGTTGACTGACCATTGTCCCAGTCGACTGATACACCTCAAACATGAGGTTTTACCCCAAGTATGGTGCCCCTATACTTGCTAGACCACCCTTAGCCTAGACTTAAGACTTCTAGCCACCTCCATCAGCCTCACGCCTATTGGATCCCTCCAAGTCATCCATGACTTATTCATCCATGCGCTAGCCTTCAGGTGCTTCCATCAACTATTGTCATGCTAATGTGGTCTACACCACCAAGACACTTGGGCTTACGCTGCCAAGACTCCTCTTGGACTTTACACCGCCAATCATTGGACTTATGCTGCCAAGACTTCACCCTTGGACTTTACTTCGCCAATATTCCCCTTGGACTTTTCTTGCCAAGACCCATGCTTGGACTTTCCCTTGCCAAGACCCATGCTTGGACTTTCCTTGCCAACCCATATTGGACTTTCCATGCCAAGACCCATGCTTGGACTTTTCCCATGACAATGGTCAAACTATCGTCAAACACCAAGATCATAACCTGGGTTGATTGCACCAACAATCTCCCCAATATATTGTCAGACATCAATGTCAAACATCAAAATACTACTAGAGTCAAACTCGAGTCTGGTCAATCGTGACCTGGGTTGATTGCACCAACATTCCAAAGGAAGGTCTAAGTTGAGATCAGACGATAAATGACCATCTTATATATATAGGTCTTATGATAACTTTGTTTTATGTGCTTTCTATCATTTTGCCGAGCAATCAGTGTAAATCCCAAGCAGTCAGTGCAATTGTCGAGCAACCAGTGTAATTGTCGACCAGTCAGTGTAAATCCTGAGCAGTCAATGCAATTGCCTAGCAGTCAGTGTAAATCCCAAGCAATTAGTGCAATTACTGAGCTATCAGTGTAAATCCTGAGCTGTTAATGTAAATACCGAGCAGTTAGTGTAAATCCCAAGCAGTCAGTGCAATTACCGAGCAGTCAGTGTAAACCCCGAGAAGTCAGTGCAATCGTCGAGTAGTCATTGTAAATATTGAGCAGTCTGTCGCGATGGAGAAAAAGTAACTTCGAACAACCAAGCGGTCGGTATAAATCCCTATCGACTAGTACAAATATCAAGCGGTCAGTACAATTTCTGAGCAAGCAGTTCAAATACTGATTGGGAAAGATGTGTGATTCAGTGCCAGTCAATTGATGTTGGACTTCAGCTGACTGATGTCTGCGAATCAGCCAAAACTCGAAGTCGCGAATTTGATCAATTAAACCTGCCACCTCAAGAGAAGCTAAGCCGCCACCTCAAGATAAGATCCACGAGTTTTGGATATGAATCTGGAATTAGTTCAAGGCACCAGGCTATAAAAAGAGAGCTAAATAACTATTCTAAATATAATTGAATAACTGAAAAACTACTCAAAAGTGTTTCATCAAGTCGAAGTTCTCATCTCTGCTCATCAACGTTGCTATGCCGTCACAGCTTCCAACTTCAACTTCTTGCAGTTGGTATTATTTTACTTATTGTTATTGTCTCTTACCTTCAACGAGGAAGAGACTGTTTAGTACTTTGCCCTTCGACGGTGATCTAGGATCGCGACTTTGGATTAGTAGTCGGTAGGCTGTGAACCAAGTAAAAATCACTTGTGTCCTTTGTCTTTATTTTTGTGTTTCCGCTGCATTTATTTTGTGTTTAGAAAAGAAGTTTTTTTTAAATGCTATTCACCCCCCCCCCCCTCTAGCTTTTTCTCGATCCTACAATTAGTATGTCATTTTTGGATTTTTGGTACATTTGGGAGACTTGGTTTATCATGGCAAAATGGGGTTTAAATCTAAAAAATGGCAATTAATTCAAATCTTGGGTATTTTATACCTTTATATATTTGTTATGTTTTTCTTTCCATAGATGTTATGTCATGACATCATACTTTATATTACAATTTAAAATGTCATGAAAATGCTTAGGTTTATTGCCATGACATAATGATTATTGACACATATTTTATTTATTCTATCATTATATGCCATAATCATCATTTATGCATTTAGGATAATTAAAATTAATTTAAGGACAATGACATGATTTGAAGTCCCAAGTATAATGGAATCAAATAGTGTTGCCTAGAAAAATACATGAAACCCTAAGAACCTAAACCCACATCTCACAAGAACATTAGATTGACATGTGTGTGGATTGATACACCTAGATACATATGAAAGGTTAGGAAAATGAGTTAAGTTCAAGGTGCATATATGTTGCATCTAGATGAACTCAAACTCATCTCAATTATAAGTATAAATCATGAGGAAAGCTAGTATACAAGTCATATATACTTAGTCCATAGACCATGATTGAAATTAAGGTTTTAAAAAATTTTAAAATCATTTTGAAAAACCTTGATGAAGCCTATCTTTTGATAGCAATCACCATCGAGAAGATTGAAACAAAGTTGGCTAAAAACATTGAAGGTTTCAATGCTTTTGAACATTGTATCATTCTTTGAATTTAAAAGTTATTTTCACAATAAATTATTTTTCACCTATAGTGTTTGGTATAAGTAATGTGTGGTTGAAATTTCATGATTTTTCAATTTTTTTAGAATTATTTATGCATTTCTGAAGTTCGTCTAAAAATTTGATTTCAGAAATTTCAAAAACCAGTCGAGGCGGCACCTTGACTGGAGCTGCTACCACTCGAATGGATCATTCTCAGTCGACTGTTTACATTGTTTGTGGCTTACCAATGTTGGTTTAAGCCATCTGACCATAACCCTAGGTTAGATAACTACTCCTACACCTCTAATATGCTTAGACAAGCATTAAAAGGGTGAGATTTTCATTGGAGATGAATTGGAGAGTTAATTAAGGTAAAAATTAAATTGTAAGGGAGTTTGAAGTTCAAGTTTGAACTTTTATCCTTATTTTTTATTGTTTAAGGTTCCTATAGGCTTAGGAACTCTCCAAGGACATTGTTGGTATAATGGTCAAGGGGGAGTAAGCCTTTAGTGGTAGATTATCCATCTAGGTATGATGGATGATGGTTTATAAAAAAAGGGGGAAAATAGAAGATTGCTTTTCATTTAGTGATAGATCACTAAGGAGAATGAAGACATTCAAGATGATTTTTGACCAAGGGGAAGAATGAAGAATCTCATTGAAAATGAGATATGGTAAACCTTAGTAGACTTTTTGATGTATGTCAACAAGGGGAGAAATGGAAGGGGTTAAGTTAGGATCTTGAGTTAGGATCAACCCATTACACTAAACCCCAAAAATTTCAAAAATTTAAAATTATGAATTTGGAACACTTCGTTATTCTTTGGCATAAGAAGCGTCAAGTTGGGTTATGAGATAACCTAACTTAACGGTATTGTCAAACATCAAAAAAGGGGGGAGATTGTTGGTGCAATAGACCCAGGTCATGATTGACCAGACTCGAGTGAGACTCGAGTAGGGTTTTGATGTTCGACAATGGTTTACAATATGGTTTGACCATATGACTAGTAGATGGTATAGGACATCCAAGGTCATATGAGGGAGATTATTGGAGAAATCCAAGTTGGTCAAGGTTTACCGGACACTTAGTGTGGAGAAGTCCAAGTATGGTGACTTGGCAAGGAAAAGTCCAAGTATAGATACTTGGCATGGGAAAATCCAAGTTGGTCAAGGGAGACCAGACACTTGGTGTTGGAAAGACCAACGAAGAGTTGGTGAGGGAAGTCCTAGCAGGTCTGGGAGACCATGCTTGGTAAGTGAAGTCTCAGACGAGGAGTCTTGGCAGTGAAGTCCCAGAGGCGTGACCTCTTGGCAGTGAAGTCCCGGATGAGGAGTCTTGGCAAGGGAAGACCTGACTGATTAGGGAGATCGATCTTGGCAAAGGGGAAGTCTTGAAGGTGAGGCCTCTTGGCAAAGGTAGACTCTAGAGCATGACAATAACTGATGAAAGCACTTGAAGGCTAGCGCAAGGATGAAGATTCACAAACTCGAGGGACCGAGAGGCGTGAGGCTGATAGAAGTGGGTTGAAGGATTAGGTCGAGGCCTAGGGTGATTATCAAGTATGAAGGGATCATACTTGGGGTGTTAAATGTCATTGTTGAGGTATAACATTCGACTACCAGTTCGGTTCAGTCGATTGGACTTCGTTTGTAGGAAAACAGAAGTAAGGTGACCTCGACCAGTGCCTCGACTGGGTTGTAGTCGAGGTGGCACCCCGATTAGTAAGGTGCTTACTGACTCAGGGAGTCGAGTGCTTGGCGGTGGGACTTGGGAATTCACTCGACCGACACCTCAACTAGAGGATAGTCGAGGCGGTGCTATAACTGGTCCACTCGACTAGAACCTCAACTGGTTATGGGAGTGGGGCATGAGAGGAATCACTCAGAAGTGAGGTAGGCTCGACCAACACCTCGACTAGAGGCTAGTCGAGGCGACGCCTCGACTAGCACCTCGACTGGATTCAGGATAGGTGTGTAAAAAGCTGCTCAGAAGCAAGGCAGACTCGACTAGCGCCTTGACTGGGATAGCAATCAAGGCGGCGTCTCGACTGGAGAAGTGACCGTTGTAGGTCGGGAAGCTTCGACGGGGCATTATAAGTGGATGCTTGAGGGCATCTTCGAGCAAAGGCTAGAGGGGTGTTTTGAGGTGAGGTGCTGCTGCATTTCAGGGCCTTCAAAACCATCCCAAAGCAACCAACAAGCAAACATTCAAAAGTCCTAACTTGTAAAGTGTGTTCACTTGTTTCTCATT
Source organism: Wurfbainia villosa (assembly GCA_025175895.1). Classification (NCBI taxonomy): domain Eukaryota; kingdom Viridiplantae; phylum Streptophyta; class Magnoliopsida; order Zingiberales; family Zingiberaceae; genus Wurfbainia; species Wurfbainia villosa. The sequence goes on along the minus strand of JAKLTH010000072.1, from coordinate 4,207,700 downwards.
TGCTTTTGTAGTTATTGTATTTGCTTGTTGTATCTTGTTCTTATTGTTGTAAGAGACTAGTAAGAGGTTTCTCCACCTCCGGTGTGCCACCATAAAGGAGAAGTTTGATAGTGGTAGTTTGCATCACTAGAGCTTGCTAGGGCTCGACTGTGGAATAAGAACTAGGATTCCGAACCACGTTAAATCTATATGTGATGCTTGTGCTGTGATTTGCATGTGTATTTGTATTTGTATTCATATTTTTGCTACGTACTAACGATCGTAGGTAGGCACGACGAATTCCATCATGAAATCGACGAATTACTATTCATCCCCCCTCTAGCGATGCCAATGGTCCTACAATATCAAGTTGGTGACTTGATAGTGAGATACTGTAGATATATGGAATACTATTTATAACTGTTCCTAGTCAAGTATTAATATACAAGGATAATATTAATACGTTGAGACTAACATGTAGGTCAACTGATGACTTAATCTCATAAGTCATGGATATAGGATATTAAGTTGACACATGGGTATATATTAGATAATATGTACTGAACTGACTTGCCATGAGAATATTTCATGGATCGTCATATGATTGTTATAAGCATTCTCATAGTGACTATTGGTATGAATAGTCTTTAGACCTGAAATCACTACAGTTTCCTACATAAGGAGTTGTATACTTTGGTATCGTTAAACGTCACCTGTAACAAGGTGGACTATAAAGTCGATCATTGGGTATACAATGAATTATGCGGAGAGATATGAGTGATGTAGATGATATCTATCCCTTCCATATGATGGAAGTGCTATCTGTGGGCCCCTTGATAAAGTAGGACAACTAAAATATATGGTCATGCTCAAATAAGTCAATATGAGATATTGAGCTCATTTGATTGGTGTAGTCTACTTGGGATCAAGAAACACAAATTGATAAGAGAATGACACGAGCTATGCCTCATTGATCAATCTAGATATCAAGGATAGAAGGATTGAGTCATACAAGATAATAGTCACAGACAGGTTATGTCGAATCTCGACATTCTCATCACTTGGATAGCAATGATGCATTACTAGATGTCACTCATTGCTTATGTTTCTAAAAGGGGTTTCAAAGACATTACCAATGTTACGAGAACCTATTGGGTCACACACAAAGAAAATGTTGTTTTGGAGATGGGTTCATTTTAGTTTAACTAAATGAACCATTAGGCTATTGAATTGGAATCATTGAGTTAGACTCATTGAAAGGGTTGGATTTGAGTTAGACTCAAATATGATTGGCCGAATTTGAGTTAGACTCAAATTGATTTAATTTGAGTTGGACTCAAATTAATTTGAAGAAGATGAATGATATGGATTCATGATGAATTCATCATGCATGATTAATGTGAATTAATCATGCATGGAAGAAGGAAAACCAAAGGTTGGATGAAACCTCTTATCATGCATGATTAATGTGGATTAATCATGCATTGAAGAGGAAATACAAAAGGATGCAAAACCTTTCATATTCATAGGATGAATATAAAAAGGGGGGCTTTGGATCATGATGCTTTAGGCGCGATTTCCTTTTGTTGTTGTTCTTCTTCATCTTCTTGGCTGAAACTCCTTCTTGGCCTAAACCCCTTGTGTGGTGTTGCTATCACAACTTTGATTCTCCAAAGTGTGTGTTCGTGTGGATACCATAGAGGTGTGACCACCCTGATCGCACTGAGATCCTTTGAAGAAAAGTTGCTGCCGGGATTGCGAAGGGCTACACATCTAGGGTAATCTCTCAACTAGCTGTAGTTGTAAGAACAATTAGTTTTATGTATACACATGAATCTCTGGAGGATCCAATTTTTCCACTGCATTTTTGTGTTTGTTTTTCGCACAAGATCCCTAAAGAACAAGCAAAGCATTCAAAGGAATCTTGTGTAAAGTTTTCTTTACGTTGTTGTTGTATTTCATTTTTATTTGCTTATATTTCTTTCTTATTGGTGTAAGAATTATTGTAAGAGATTTTCTCCACCTCTGGAGTGTTTTTCGAGAAGGAGAGATATATTAGTGGTGATTTGCATCACTAGAGCTCACTTGAGCTTGACCCGTGGAGTAAGAACCTTAGGTTCCAAACCACGTTATATGCTTGTGCATTGTATGTGAGTGTTTGTCTCGTGTTGTATTTATTTCTATTTGTATTCCGTTGTACACACTAACATCTTGTAGACTAACGCGATCGAATTCCAAGCATGACGTAAAACCGCTATTCACCCCCCTCTAGTACGTCATCAATGTTCCTACACCAACTACCAAGTACCGCTATGAGTACCCTAGTTGAGGTGTTGTCTCGACTGGTACTACCACCAGTCGAGGTGTTGGTCAAGTTTACCTTGCATATGTCTGACTCGATCATGCTAGCAGTCGAGGTGCAACCTCGACTGGTTCCCTGACCATTTACTATTTTGACCAATCCTAAGGTTGAAACTACCCCTAACAGAGAGTCTACCTTAGACCCCCTTATCTGGTGTCCAATTGACCTTAACCTACCAGAACTTCACTTGTCCAGCATCCAGTCATCTGACCTGTCGAGACTTCACTTGCCTAGCATTCGGTCACCCGACCTACCGAGACTTCACTTGCCAATACTCTCATCTAAGACTTCCTTCCACTTTCCTAGCATCCGGTCACTTAACCTGCCAAGGCTTCATCGACACCAAACATCTAGTCCTTGACATGCATGGACTTTTTGACACCAAGCATCCGATCCTTGACCTACTTGGACTTTTTCGACACCAAGCATTCGGTTCTTGACCTGCTTGGACTTTTTTGACACCAAGCATCCGGTCACCTGATCTGCTTGGAATTTTCTTCTCATTCCTAACATCTGATCAACCTTAATCTACCGAGACTTCTTGTCACCAAACATCCAATCTACCTTAACATGTTTGGACTTTCTATGGAAAGTGTCTGGCCAACCTTAATCCACTTGTTATCTTAAGCTAAGTGTCTAGTAAATCTTAACCCACTTGACTTTGTACGTGCCAACTCTCTGTTGGACTTTCTCTCGCCAATAATCTCCCGCTCTTACTCGACCTCCTTCGAGTTTGATCAACTTTGACCTGAGGTTGATTGCAACAATCTCCCCACTACTATCACTCATCATCAACCTCATACTATATTGTCAAACATCGAAACTCAACCCGAGTCTCATTCGAGCTTGGTCAATCTTAACCTGAGGTTAATTGCACCAACATTGATAAATGGAAAACCCCAAGTGGATTGAGATATATTAGCATTTAGTGGATGAAAAGCCCATATAAATTAAGATTGATTAGATATTTAGTAAGTGATAAAATCTCAAGCAAATACAGTTTGAATGGATGTTAAGTGACGAGGAAGTCTTAGAAGAGTGAACTTTAAGCAAGTAAAATATTAGTAGGTGAAGATTGACTTTAAGCTAGGCAAGTGAAATTCTTAGTGAGTCAAAGTTGACTTTAGGATAGGTAAGTAGAAGTTATGATGAGTAAAGATTGACTTGAGGTTGAATAAGTAAAAGACCTAATAATTTGTGGTTGGCCAACATTAGGAAATTGATAAAGCCTAAAAGGATTAAACTCTATGCAAATGGAAGATCTAGTGAATCAAGATTGATAGATGCTAGAAAATGGAAGTCTCAAAAAATTTATCTACCAGCATTGGAAGTTCTAATAAGTCATGTTTCGCTTGTACTAGGAAAATGAGGAAATTCTAGAGATATAAGGTCTCTTACCTTGATGAGACTCAAACGTAGAGTTGAATTGAGTCAAAGTAACAATCAACTAACGATCAATTTTAGTTGATTGATGATCGAGTCAACTAAAAAATTTACTCAGGGTAATTTGCCAATTGAGAAAATATTTCTATTCAGGCGGACAATTGACTAATGGAAGACTAATTGATTGATGCAAATAGGAATGCAAGTAAAGAGTTGTTACCCATTAAGGGGTCTAATAGATGCATGTTTAGTGTAAATACTTGTCTTTGAATTGTATGCCTCAAATCGTTAATAAAATGGATCAGAGTTTTCCTATGGTTAAATTTGAGGTTGCAACACATTTGCAAATTTTCAAATTTGCTTAGATATTTATTTTGCTCATGTTTAATTATTTTAGATTGATTCGCAAAGTATATTGTTGGTTTCTAAAGTACATTGAAATATGTTTTCTACTTAGAATCCCTTTTATCCCTACTTAGTATGTAATTGGTTTGTCTTTGTTTGTAATGTATTAATTTTGGATACTTTATCAATATTTCTTTATTAAACTTACGAGTTTAATATTTGCAAATTGTATTCATTAGATTTGAATCATATTATATTAGTCAAAGTGATCCTTGATCTTGGTGAACCAGCCAAGGAAAGTATTTGGCTCTAGTTGACCATAGTTAAGGGCATCAACATTGATGAATTCTCATTAGTCAAACTATAATTTGTATGTATACTATGTGATATTGCTAGAATTGGCCCAAAGGTAAATGATGGTATCCGGGATTGTTGGGAAAGGATTCATGACTCTTTTTGAGTATTTCTGGTCCTCCCAAGCCCTCCTTTTCCTGAGCACCGCAACTCCATAGAGCTTCATCAACATTCTTGAAAATTGAAGACTCCACAGAGCTCCATCAACATTCTTGAAAACTGACCAACCCAAGCATAGTTCCACCGAGGATTCTCGAGTACTCACTCTTCCCAGAGCCCCCACATGTGTCTTCCGAGTGTTATCACTGGCTTCCCGAGCACCTCTCTATCCTCTTGAGTGTTATTACCTGCTTGACCTATATGACATACATGACAAATCACTGGGAATATTCTGGTCTCATCCATATATGACAAAGACGGAATATGTTAGAGCATATGAGGTCCCATGCATGCAGTGTTTGTCCCATGACAACCCATCAAAGGGCACATCTAATGGATGGTCCTAGTCGATAAGGTGAGTGAAAGCTCCTATATAAGAACAGATTGAGGTAAAAGGAGGGGCTTCTTCTTCTTCTTCTTCTCCATCAGTCTTAGTGGTGGAAGTTAAAGTATGGGAAACAAAACATATTTAAGGAAAAGTAGAAATACAAATATTAGATAAAATATATAGTGACCCTAATATGACATGAGATAAGATGATATCGAAGTTAAAAATATTAGCTAAGAGTGTATTAGGTGAGTCAAAGGGGCATGCACCACTAAATAAGGAATCTTGGTGGTCGAATGAGAAAGTACAAGAAAAAGTGAAGGAAAAACGAATGACCTATAAGGAATTATATATTTTGTAAGAACTAAGAAAACTTGAAAAAATATACAATAGACAAGAAAGAGGCTAAGAAAGCAGTGAATAAAGCTAAGAATGAAACTTGTGAACCGTTATATCGAAAATTAGATAAAAAAGAAGGAGAAAGCGACATTTACAAATTAGCTAAATTGAGAGAGAGGAAGACTAAAGATCTTATTCAAATAAGATGTATTAAAGATGAATGCAATAAAATACTAGCTAGTAAATGATGAAAAAAATAAAAGAGCGATGGAATAGATATTTTCATAGACTTTTAATGAAGGTTTAGGTGACCAACTTAATTTAGATAATTTAAGTAGGTCAAATGAGTATATAAATTTAAATTTTTACTGTAGAATTCAAATTTCAGAAGTAGAACAAGCTTTAAATGGAATGCAAAATGGAAAAGTCATTGGACCAGATGATATTCCAATAGAAGTATGGAAGTGTCTAGGGAAATAAGGTATTGAATGTGTCATGCCCCGAGAGCATGCCGTGCCGAAAAGCAAACGGATGACATCTCCCCTGTACGTGGCAACATTTCGGGTTAATACAAGACCCGTAGGCCACAACAACAACAATATACATATATATATGAAAACAACAACTACACAAAACACACTAACTACAACAACTACACAGCGGAAACATAAAACACAACAACATCACAACTACACAGTGCATATCGGTATGACTAACACATCACAACATAACGGAATAGCGACAAAAATCCGAATCCTCAAGTCCACAACACAGTACATCAGGAAAACTCCAAATACATAACACAATGTACAGAAAGCCCAAAACAAACATGGGAGCCTCGGAGGTGAGATGAGATGTCAGCCAGCAGTGCTCCAAGCCGTCACGAAGACTTCTACCTATTACCTGGGCGACAGAAAAACCCAGGGTCCGTGGTGGTGGTGAGTAAAACTCAGCAGGTAATAGAAAAACATGTATATATGTAATATCACATGTATTTCAACAACATAAGATAGTATATAAATACAAGCATATACCGTTTAACCAAATAAACAACGTAAAATGCAGACATACCTGAAGTCTGCTACGCTACTCTGATCCAACCTGAACATATATCCAACATATATATAACAAGAAGAGTAATATCAACTCACAATATACTCAAGCTATAGGTCAAGGTATCTAATGGTCTGTCCAACACATATACCAGTATCCGACACAATCGTATAACATATGCAAGAAGCATGCATGAATATGATGTACAACCAAATGCAACAAGCATAATACAATCAAATGCAACATCACAATAAGCATATATATATATAGACTGCATCTATATATATATTAATCACAACCATCCATATATATATATATATATATATATATATATATATATATATATATATATATATATATATATATAGCCATCAGATACAGCAATGCAGCATGCATGGTCATGCCTGCTCACCCCAACTCGCTACCACGACCCCAGTGTGGCCTAGGTGGCACGACATGACAACTGTCCCAACTCACACCAACCACTGCTGTAGAGTGGCCAAGTGGGTAGTATGATCAAGTAGCATATGAGCGTAAAGAGCTCGCTACACAACGGGGGTCCCTGCTGCTGGCCACTCCGACTAACACTACCAATGAGTGGTCGAGTACCACGCACCCAGGACAACTATACATAACTCCAACTATCACCGTCTATAGTGGTAGAGTGCGGCACAATAGATGCTCTGCCCTCACACCAGTTACTCCTTAGGGAGTGCTCTGGGAGGCAAGATGACTGATGACTCTCTCAACCCCAAGGGAGACTATATAGTCAGAATGCATGCAAATGACATGAGTATGCTATCACATGTACAACCATCTACCACAGACTCTATATTCAACAAAGAGTCATACCCATCTGATCAATACACTCTCTATCCTGTAGAGAGTCGTACTCAACTGATCGATGGACTCTCTATCCTGTAGAGAGTCGTACTCAACTGATCATAACTCTCTATCCAATAGAGAGTCGTACTCAACTGATCGGCGCACTCTCTATCATGTAGAGAGTCGTACTCGATTGATCATAACTCTCTTTCCAATAGATAGTCGTACTCAACTGATCGACACACTCTCTATCCTGTAGAGAGTCGTACTCGACTGATCATATCAAGCTGGGACCACCGTTCCGTAGCGACACACTAATCACCCTTCACTTAACTATTATACAATACATGGTTGGTAATAAGTATGCAACATACGAGTATTGAAAATAAATCCAACATTTAGGGTATTACCTACCCACAGATGACCTTTTTGCCAATTTATAAATTGGGTCATCACCCGTACTAACATTTACACCCTACTAAACATCTAGGCCAATTTATATCACATCTATAACTCCTAAATCATGATAGGGAATATGTGATATCAACAATTGAGCATAAATACATCCAACGATAAGTTCAAGCATAAGATAATCAGAGCAGGGTCAAGGTAACATGATCATATAAGATGATCATGCATCTAAATCCGTATGCATTAAAACTACCTGACCAGGGTAGGAATTACCCACCTGATATGTAATCCGTGCTATCCATCTTCACGTCCATGTATCTATCACAATCAAAGTACTGTGACAATAGGATACAGTTAAGTACCATCACATATCTAATGATCGAATCAAATCCTACATCAACCTTGTATCTCGATCAACTAACTGAATAACTTCTTTCATTAGCTCTTAAATCACAACTTACCTAGCTTAGCTTCCGTTTCAAAGCATCATGATCCATCATTGAAGTAGCAATCTATAACCACCAAATAGATTCGACCACAACAGCCACCTACCATCACAACCACAACACAGAAACGAGTTGCATCAACATATATCTATTTTTATATATCGATAAAGTTTCCAAACCTAAACATACTTACTCCAATTTCATCAACACAGCTTCTGGATAAACTGAATCTTTACTCACTACCCAATTTATAGCAATTTCCATTGAAAACAATAAGGGTAAACATATCTTACTGACCAGATCTTCACCGACAGGTGTTTTCCCCCAATTGCCCTGTTCATCAGAACAAACCGAGCTCCACCACTGCCCAAACACCGATCCAAGCTAAACAACTAAACAATCAAGCCATTACAAACCTTAATCAACATCCACCAAAATCAATAGATTGAACAATCGAATAATCCCTTAAATCCAAGCTATAACAGTAGCTTACCCTATTTCCAGCGACGATCGACCGGTTGCTCCGACGATGCAAGCGATCGACAACTGAGGTAGAGGGCTACTGTACAGAGTCATCCGGAGGCTCAATGGGTTGGACACAACCACGCAAAAGAATTGATCTAATCTGTGGCATCTTCGAATGGAGAAATAGGCTGTAGTAGATCATCTGCTTCAAAGATCAGTGCAGCGACGAAGCTGCAGAAGAGGGCAACGACAAGCTGAGCTCGTGCTCCGATGATGACCAAAAGGCGGCTGCGCATCGGCTGGAGGGATTTCGTCGTCTGGAGGTCGTCCGACAACGGCTGGTCAGAGGCGGCGGTGAGTGGGAAGGGCCAGATCTGACGGCGAGTGGGAAGAGAAAATCCGATCGTGTGGCGATGGCGACAGGGGCTACGACTTGATGGCGTTCATAGCGAGCGGTGGCAAAACAAAAAGGCGGCCCTAGGGCAGTAACAACGAGCACGGGGCGGAGATCGGGCGAAGATTGACACCGACGACAACTCTCTCTCGCGGCCGACGAGTGGTGCAGCAAGCAACGCGGCGACAACGAGCGTGGGCATGAGGGAAGGAGACGCCATCGATCTCTGGTCGCTCCCTGCCGCGAGGTAGACTTCGCGAGGAAGGAGATCTCGTGTTGTCGGAGGAGCGTTCGGTGAGGCACGGTGAAATGGAATCGCGACAGGGAAGGAATAAAATGCCTCGCGAATTAAGGTGACGACAAGACGGCTGGCATTATTAAACTGATGCGGTCGGATCCAATCAAACGCGATCCAATTAAACAGGTTAGGTCCAATAAAGCGGGTCATATTCCAGACCCTATAGCCTATTAAATCTTCCTCCGCAAAGTGTCTTATAAATTTCCATTAAATCTAGGAAAATTTCTAAAAATTTCTGAAAAATTCCATAGTGTATTTTCAAATTAACAAACGTTATTATTTTATTTTATTTTATTTTTTTAGCCATTTCTTTGTAGTCTTTTATAGAATGACTTATAAAATTATTTAATATGATATTGAAAACAAATAAGATGTCTGATCGATGGAGGATAAGTACTCTAATTCTTTTATATAAGAATAAGGGAGGCATATAAACATGTGCAAACTATAGGGGTATTAAACTAATGAATCATACCATGAAACTTTGGAAAAGAGTAATAGAAAAAAGATTAAGGAAGAAGACTACGGTTCTCGAAAATCAATTTGGATTAATGCTAGAAAAGTTGACAATAAAAATTATACATCTTCTCAAGCAACTAATTGAAAAGTATTGGGAACAAAAACATGATCTACACATGGTATTCATTGACTTAGAAAAATCTTATAATAGAGTCCCAATAGAAATTATATAGAAAGTTCTAGAAAAGAGAGAAGCTAGCGTAACATATATTGAACTAATTAAGGATATGTATAAGGAAGTAATGATTAGAGTGAAGACTTCAGGTAAATTAACTGAAGCATTTCCAATAAAGATAGGGTTACATCAAAGATCAGCTCTAAGTCTCTATTTTTTTACACTAATCATGAACGAACTCACTGGACACATCAAGACATAGTACTATGGTGCATGTTGTTTGCAAATGATATTGTATTGGTAGATGAAACACGTGAAGGAGTAAATGCTAAACTAGAATTTTGACAGGAAACACTAGACGTAAAAGGTTTTAGACTTAGTAGAGTAAACACAGAATGTATGAAATTTAAGTATAGAAATATTAAACATAATAAGACAAGTGTTGAGATAGAAGATGACGAGTTGTCCGAAACTGAGGGCTTTAAATATTTAGGATCATTTTTGCAAGGTGATAGAGGGATTGAGAGAGATGTCTTGCATATAATACAAGCAGGATGGTTGAAATGGAGAAAAGCGTGGGGTGTTTTATTAGATCGTAAAGTACCTCTAAAACTTAAAGGGAAGTTCTACAAAATGATGGTTAGACCTGCTATGTTATATGATGCTTAATGTTAGGCTATGACTCGAGCACATGAGTAGAGATGAGAGTTTCACAAACTCTAAAAGCATCTATGACTTATACTTTAGCCTTCTTGTCAATTTCGCTATAGATATATCTTTCACTATCAATTGATAGTCGGCTCAACAAACAATCCTACATAGTCAAACTTATATGAGAAGTGACACTAGTATCTATCCACCAAGTGTCATTAGGTACTATGGCTAGGTCGACTTCTAAACTAACAAAGTCAAAAAGTATACCTTTCTTAATATGTTAGTCAACTTATCTAGGGCAATTCTTCTTGCAATAGAAACAAGTTAGTTCTTGATCTTATTGCTTTTACACCTTATGCCCTGAAACCCCAAAGATAGTTGTCTTAACCTTTTCATTTGAGGTGAAACAATCTAATATTTGTTTCAAAAAGAGCTTAGTATCCTCTTCCTTAGGGATAAAGCCTCTAACAAATTTTGGAATGGACATCCTCATGATTATTAGATTTATGCAGTTTTATTGTTCTCACTTTTCAAACACCATTTTCTGATCCACAATGCTATCACCAATCAAAGGTGCAGGATGACATTCCTAAATGCAACGTCTAGATACATGCATCACATAACATAATTGTAGGGATGTATATTGAAAAATCTATCTTTTGTATGAACATCTTTATTTTGGAACAAGAATCACATGATCATTGTTTGCATATTTTTATGGTTATGCAATATTGTCTAATACTTTACATTGTAGATAACATGGTGTGTGGTGTCACATAGGAGATCATGTTATCGGCCCCTTGAAAAGTATAAGTAAAGGATCACAACCGAGATGACTTTGGACAAACCATCGGAATGGTTATAGTGTGATTTGGTATTGGTTTGTATTGACCATAGAATCACACTAGTGCACTTTGTGTGTATTGAGCAGGACCGACTTAGAGGTGATTCGATTTATTACTGACTACATAATCGAATCGGACCTCAGATATTATTTAGTACATGCTCTTAATCCCGATATAATAACGGGCACATATACTTAGTACTCATCTCTTTGATTTACCAATGGACGAGATTTATAGATTAAATCGATAAGCTCGGTAAGTTGGGAGATGATATTATTTATATGGTGTGCCGTTGATTATAGGAGGAAACCGTGTCCTATATATTAGGATGATAATGTCCCCTTGAGGAGCTCATAAGGTTCAGCATGTAAACCCTGCAGGTGGACTTGGTCCGGCATGATGAAAAGGTTGAGTGATACTACTCAAGGAGTTAGATGTTGATTAACTAATGGTCAGTAAATTAATTAATCGACGGACATTTGAGATCTTAAACACGGGGAGAAAATGTATAAATAATATATGGAGCCCATATTATCATATGGGGGTTGGTGAGGTAGATCAATGATGATCCTTTAGTGGATTGGATCATCATTAGTGGATCGGACTTTATGTGGGCTTGATCCATGGGTGGCCAAGATCCAACTCCTCCTTGTTGAAAATTTGACGCCGCTAGAGGGGGGTGAATAGCGTTTGACCGTTCGTAGATGGAATTCGTTCGCGTTGCTTGTCTACAATCTTGTTAGTACGCAGTGGAATAAACAATAACAAATACAAACACAAGATACAATCACAACACACACGATATAACGTGGTTCGGAACCGTAACAGTTCCTACTCCACGGATTGGGTTTGTACGAACCCTAGCGATGCCACAAACACCACTAAGCACTAAAGCTCCTTCTCAACAACAAGTCGGAGGTGGAGAAACCTCGTACAATGAATTACAACAAGTAATACAAAGTAAACAAGCAAATACAAGTGAAAATGTAAAGAACACTTTACAAACTAGGGTTTTGAGCGCTTGCTTGTCGGTTGCTTGGATGAGCTTGAAGGACCCTGAAATGCACCTGCAAATCGCCTTCAAATCGCCTCACCAAAGCCCTCAAAGAACTGATGCTTGAGCCTTCCACGAACAGCTGCTTTTATCCTCCATTGGCCGGATTCGCGCCAGCAATGATCGCCATAAGTCCTCATTGCCGATCGCCAAAGATCAGAGCTGTGAGACAACGACTCAATCCACGTTGGACAAGTTCCAACGGGACTCTTGGCGCGATCGCCAACATTGGCGCGACCGCTAACGCTGTAGTTGATCGCCACGGCTATGGCCGCTTCGCGCTCGACTACGTAACTAGCAATGATCGTCAGACATCGATCGATCGCTTCCAATGAGCAGATCGCAGAGCAATTCCACTCTAAATTGGCAAATGAACTCGTCGACTACCAATGAACCGCCATATTGCTAGTCGACGCCAACCTCAAACATGAGGTTTTAACCCAAGTATGGTGCCCCATACTTGCTAGACCACCCTTAGCCTAGACCTAAGCCTTCTAGCCACCTCCATCACCCTCACGCCTCTCGGATCCTCTAAGTCATCCATGACTGCTCATCCATCGCGCTAGCCTGGTGCTTCCTCGGCTATGTCATGCTAACGGTGTCTACACCGCCAAGGCACATTGGACTTACGCCGCCAAGACTCCGCTTGGACTTTACGCTGCCAAAATCAATCCCCTTGGACTTCCCAAATGCCAAGACTCAAGCTTGGACTTTCCCTTGCCAACCCATGTTGGACTTTCCATGCCAAGACCCATGCTTGGACTTTCCATTTGCCAAGACCCATGCTTGGACTTCTCATTCGCCAAGACCCATGCTTGGACTTCTCATGCCAAGTACTCAAGACTTGGACTTTCCCAAATGCCAAGTACCCATGACTTGGACTTTACCTTGCCAAGACCCATGCTTGGACTTTCCCACAATCACATGGTCAACCCTGGTCAACCATCAAAGTCAATTATAATTTGGATCGATTGTATAAACAATCTCCCCAACACACTAATCGACATCAATGTCAAACCACTTTGTCAAACATCAAAACATCACTCGAGTCAAACTCGAGTCTGGTCAATCGTGACCTGGGCCGATTGCACCAACAATCTCCCCCTTTTTGATGTTTGACAAAACACACCTTGAGTTAGGCCACTAACTCAAATTTCCTTACCAATTATGCCAAATTGGTAATCCCAAATACTCTCCCAAAACTTCTCCCCCTTTTTGACTAACATCAAAAAGGTTATCTCTCCAAGGAACCTTTTCCATAGCTGAACACGGGCTAAACAAACCTTGTTAACCCGAAATCACGATCACACCCATATCACCGATTTCCACCTGTAGGCGATCGATAGCTGAAATTTCCGAATTTCAGCTATCAGAATCGAGATTTGGAAAAGCATAAGTAATTCTACGTAATTTTAAAAATCATAAAATTTGATACGTATATTACTTATAGTCAATACAATGGGTGAAAAATATTTGAAAATTATTTTACCCATAAACTAGTGAGTTTGATACAAAACTCAAAACCATTAAAATTTTCAATGTTTTGGCCCTATTTCGTATCAACTCTATCAATGGTGATTGCTATCAAAAGATAGACTTCACCAAGGTTTTTCAAAAAGATTTTAAAATGTTTTCAAAACCTTATTTTGGATCATATTCCTTGGGCTCTATGCACATGACTTGTACACAAGCTTTCCTAATGATCCACAAATGAAACAAGATGAGTTTTAGTTCATCTAGATGCAAAAACTATGCACCTTGAACTCAACTCATATCCTAGTATCTCACATGTATCTAAGGTGTATAAAATATACACATGTCAATTTAATGTGAGATGTGGGTTTTGTTCATCCTAATCTAGGGTTTCATGCATTCTCTAAGGCAACCCTACTTGATTCCCTTATAAATGAGACTTCAAGTCATGCCATAGTCCTTAATTCAATTTCAACCAATTTGTCTTAAATGCATGAATGATTATGGCAATAGAAATGATATAAATAAGCATATGCTCATAATCATGATGTCATGGCATAAGATGAAATCTAAAAACACATGACATTTGAAACCTTAATCCTAAACAGGAACATGACATATAAAATGATTAAAATAAACATGATGTCATGGCATGTTATATGGCAAACAAAGCATGACATATAAAATATATAGGTATAGTAATACCTAAATTTTAATATTAATTACCATTTGATATAATTAGGTTTATTTTTCCATATTAATCTAAATTTTCCCAAATGTGCCAAAAACCCAAATTGACACATTAAAACCTCTAAAACTAAATTGTGCCAATTTGATCAAATTATCAAACTTCTTAATTAATATTGGCACATCCTAAAAACCTTTAGGATTCAAATCAAACCACATTCCCAAGGTAACCATAACCTTGAAAATGACCTAAAATGCCACCTTTATCATGGTTGAGTTAACTACCCATCCAATCAAGGTTGACACACCCTAAACCCATCTAGCGTGAATCAATCACGCTCTTAGGAACCCAAAACCGATTTGAGCTCCTAGGGTTAATTAGGTATTCCTTAGGGATAGCCTCCCTAGATACCTTCCTAATAATCCTCCTAAGCTTGTTAGCCTTGGTCATTTGGGTCTTACCTAGGTTGACTCTAGGGGTAACTCCCCTTGCAACCTTCTTAGCGGCCACCCTAGGTTTCCTAGAAACCCTAGCCACTAGGCACAACCTTTGGTCAACCTTAGGGATGACTTCCCTATTGACCTTGGTCTTCCTAGACCTAGTTTGTGTCCCATAATCAAATGGAACACTATGATAAGCTACCTTAGGCTTAGGTTTGTGACCCAAACCTTGCTTGCCTTTGGTTGACTTTTGACTCTTAGGTCCTTGGTGTTGACTTTGACTTTTGGACCTTTGACTTTGACCATTAGACCCTTTAAATTGGTTTTGTATATTCCTAAGGGTCTTTTCTAGTTTCTCAAGCCTTGACCTCAAGGCTTGGTTTTCTAATTCTAATTGCCCAATTGATTTTTGATTAAATTCTTGGGCATGGGACTTTCTAGGCATATGCCTAGTCCATTTAGAGTTTAGACCTAGATGTTCTTGTACCTTCCTAATTGTCTCCCTAGGTAGGATTGGTCTTGAGTTATTTGACCTAAGTTTATCCTTAGATAAATTGTTTTTAGGGACATTAGTCCCAAATTTCTCCTTACTTTTGAAGTTAACACTTTTAGCTCCTAAACAAATATATTTATCTCTAGCACGCTTTTCATGGTGAATTGCAAGAGAATTAAAATTTCTAGCATGCTTTTGACTTTTAAATTTAGAAGGTGCATTATTTAAATATACCTTAGGGTTAGCTATAGAAGCTCCCCCTACGTGTAATGCTCCTCCTTGCCCCTTCTTCTTCCCCCTAGGGCATTGGTTTCTATAGTGCCCCTTTGAGTTGCACTTGAAGCATATGATATGCTCCTTGCTCTTGATATTTGGGGAACCGACATCCTTGATCTTTGGTGCCGGTGGAGCTTTTCTTACTCTCTTTGGGCATTTGCTCTTGTAATGCCCACTTTCCCTACACTCAAAGCAAATTATATGATTTTTATTTAAACCTAAATTGTTTGAGTTACCTAGTTCGGTGGTAGGTGCCGGAGTTGAAACTTCTGCATCTTGACCGGAGGTTGAGGCATCTTCTTTATTTTGTTCCGGCTCCGGTGTAGATGGTCTCTCCCCCTCAATCATAGAAGTGGATGCTTCTTCCACCTCTTCTACTTCCTTCTCCGATCCGAAAGTGGATGCTTCTTCCACTTCTTCCGATCCGGATGTTGATTCTCTATCAACCTCCGAATCCTCAAGCTCTTGGGATGACGGTGTACTTTCTTGAGCTTGAGAGGGTGAGCACTCCTCTTCTTCTTCTTCTTCTTGGATCGATGATGAGTTTTCATGGAGCTTTGCCACTTGGCTCCATAACTCTTTAGCATCTACATAATTACCTAACATACACAAGATATTGTTAGGCATTAAATCAATTAAAAATTTTATCACCTTATCATTTTTCTCGGATGCTTGAACTTGCTCTTCGGTCCATCTCTTCTTTTTGAGGAATCCACCTCTTGGTCCTCTTGGATATTCAAATCCATCCATCAAAATGGACCATTCCTCAAAGTCTCTCATCATAATAAAATCCTCAATTCTTCCCTTCCAAGAATTGAATCCTTCTCGTCCGTATAGGGTATAGGGCACTGGTGTGTTGATGTCCCAACCTAATTGATCTTGGACTTCCATCTTTTACCCTCTAGCGTCTTGCTCCCGGTTGTTAATCCGTTGAAGAGCCCCGGGCTTTGATACCACTTGTTGGAAATTTGACGCCGCTAGAGGGGGGTGAATAACGTTTGACCGTTCGTAGATGGAATTCGTTCGCATTGCTTGTCTACAATCTTGTTAGTACGCAGCGGAATAAACAATAACAAATACAAACACAAGATACAATCACAACACGCACAATATAACGTGGTTCGGAACCGTAACAGTTCCTACTCCACGGATTGGGTTTGTACAAACCCTAGCGATGCAACAAACACCACTAAGCACTAAAGCTCCTTCTCGACAACAAGTCGGAGGTGGAGAAACCTCGTACAATGAATTACAACAAGTAATACAAAGTAAACAAGCAAATACAAGTGAAAATGCAAAGAACACTTTACAAACTAGGGTTTTGAGCGCTTGCTTGTCGGTTGCTTGGATGAGCTTGAAGGACCCTGAAATGCACCTGCAAATCGCCTCACCAAAGCCCCCAAAGAACTGATGCTTGAACCTTCCATGAACAACTGCTTTTATCCTCCATTGGGCTGGATTTCCGCCTAGCAATGATCGCCATAAGTCCTCAAATGATCGCCAAGATCAGATTGTGAGACAACGGCTCAATCCACGTTGGACAAGTTCCAACGGGACTCTTGGCGCCGATCGCTAACGCCGTAGTCGATCGCCCGGGTTTACGGCCGCGTGCTCGACAACGTAACTAGCAATGATCGCCGACCCTTGGCGATCGTCAGACATCAATCGATCGCTCAATGAGCAATGATCGCTGAGCAATTCCAGCTCTAAATTGGCATTCGAACTCAAGTCGACTCACGACAGTCGAACCGGCCATATTGCCAGTCGACTGCCAACCTCAAACATGATGTTTTAACCCAAGTATGGTGCCCCCATACTTGCTAGACCACCCTTAGCCTAGACCTAAGCCTTCTAGCCACCTCCATCAGCCTCACGCCTCTCGGATCCCTCCAAGTCATCCATGACTCATTCATCCATTGCGCTAGCCTCCAGGTGCTTCCCTCGGCTATGTCATGCTAACGGTGTCTACACCGCCAAGGCACATTGGACTTACGCCGCCAAGACTCCGCTTGGACTTTACGCTGCCAAAATCAATCCCCTTGGACTTCCCAAATGCCAAGACTCAAGCTTGGACTTTCCCTTGCCAACCCATGTTGGACTTTCCATGCTAAGACCCATGCTTGGACTTTCCATTTGCCAAGACCCATGCTTGGACTTCTCATTCGCCAAGACCCATGCTTGGACTTCTCATGCCAAGTACTCAAGACTTGGACTTTCCCAAATGCCAAGTACCCATGACTTGGACTTTACCTTGCCAAGACCCATGCTTGGACTTTCCCACAATCACATGGTCAACCCTGGTCAACCATCAAAGTCAATTATAACCTGGATCGATTGTATAAACAATCTCCCCAACACACTAACCGACATCAATGTCAAACCACTTTGTCAAACATCAAAACATCACTCGAGTCAAACTCGAGTCTGGTCAATCGTGACCTGGGCCGATTGCACCAACACTCCTCATGGTCTCTAATGTAGCCTATTAACACCTCATGAAGCTTAGATCCAATGGATAGAAACAAAACTCTAAGATCCATTGGTAGAGATTAAATCTCTAAGATCCGACGGTTGAGATTAAATCTCTAGATCCGACGGTTGAGATTAAATCCCTTGAACCAATGGAAGAGATTAATTCATGACTTATCCCTAACTCTATAAAAGGAGGGCATGGGAGTTGGCGTGAACTACATGAAAGGAGAGCTAGGGTTTGGGCGGCAAGAAGGAATCCTAGTTGAGATAGGATTAGGGTTAGGGTTTGGAGGCTAGGGCGGCACCAAATAAGGAAGGTGATTGTTTCTTCTTCCTCCTCTTGTGGTCGGCGTCCAGATTGGTTTCCATCCCCTTCCAGCCTTTGGCCGGCACCCAAAAGGCCCTACTTTCTTCTCCTTAGGTGGTGGAAACAAGATATAGGGCTTCCCTTGGTGTCTTGATTGTTTTCCATCATCTTCTCCACCTTCTAGTTGGTCGGCAGCAAGGGGATTGTATGCTCCTTGTTGGTTGGTTTTAGGGAGGAGAAAAACCTTGTTTCTACTCTTCCTCTTGCTTTGGAAGAGCAAGGAAGAAAGATTTGTGATCTAGGAGCTTCGACTTTTGGTAGATCGTCACCCACACGACGTCCAAAAGGAGGAAGATCATACATTAGAAGATTGAGAGGTATACCTATTCTACTTTCTTCTTTTGTTTGTTGCTTGTTTTTGTTTTTCAATTATAAGCATGTTATAAATCTCTAAATGGCTAAATAATACTTGGATCCCGAGCATAAACACAAAAACCGGTGATCCGGACATAGTCTATTCCGCGGCTACTCGTAGAATAGAGGATGGTCGCTTGAACAACTAGTTTGTTCAAGTGACCTCTCTAAACGAATAGCACGACGATGGCTTGGTTGTTTGGGCAATACCTTTTGTCTAGGATTAAATTTTAATCCGGGGACATCGAAGGGATCGCCATGATCAAACGACCGAGGTGAAGTGGGAAGCGAAGTTTCCCCTCACGGACTCGATAAGCAAAACCCTTCAATAATATGCTCTACCTCAACACTTTGGTAAAGCATATATTGAAGTACCTGAGAAGGACTAGGGATTATATACTAGTTTATCGGGCAGACCAATTACTCTCTGTGGGTTACACGGATTTCGACTTCCAATCTGATAGGGATAACAGTAAGTCTACCTCAGGTTTTGTGTTTACTTTGGGAGGTGGAGCCATTGTATGGAGGAGTGTCAAGCAGAAGTGCGTGGCGGACTCCACCATGGAAGCTGAGTATGTGGCAGCCTCTGAGGCGGCCAAAGAAGCTGTATGACTCAGGAACTTCCTGATGGACTTGGATGTGATTCATGGTTTGCCCAGAACTATCACAATTTATTGTGATAATAGTGGTGCAATTGCAAACTCGAAGGAACCACGAGCCCATAAGGCTAGTAAACACATAGAGCGCAAGTACCACCTGATACGAGAAATCGTAAAGAGAGGAGAAGTTGTTGTGACCAAGATTGCATCAGAGGATAACCTGGCAGATCCTTTCACTAAGGCCCTTCCGACGAGAGCTTTTGATAGGCATGTGGAGGGAATGGGGATCAGATGTATGGCAGTTTGAAGACAGCATAGTCTTTTAGTATAAGTGGAAGATTGTAGGGATGTATACTGAAAAGTCTATCTTTTGTATGAACATCTTTATTTTGGAATAAGAATCACATGATCATTGTTTGCATATTTTTATGGTTATGCAATATTTGTTGGTGCAGTAGGCACCTAAGTCGAACCTAAGTTTTGATTATAGCAAACGATACAAAGTTAAGGTCATGTCGTTATCTCACGAGCTGAATCGAGTGTGCAGAAGATTGCTATAGCTAGAGCTGAAGGCTAGCGACACTCGGAGGAAGCCGCGGTGGTCGGGCGACACTCGAGTGACTTCGGAGGGAGCCGAAGGAATCGAGTGGAAGGTCGGAAGCAAAAGCGACATGGTAAGTATCGAGGTAAGCTCGTGTGTGCGAGCGTAAGTGAGGTCGTATCCTCCTTATGGGGATGGTCTTAAGCGTAGATCCGACCAAAGACATCCCATCGATGGTCTAGGTCGAGATCGGATGGTCAAAGGCCGTCGAAATAATATTTTCTTTGAGCTAACGGAGGACTCGATTGCGTCATCCGATCATTATCGAAGGTCGACTTTCGATTGATCGATGTCGCCATCGATCGTGATGATGGCCATCATCGTGATGGTCAATGATCAGCTTCGAGGAGTCAAGGCTTATCACCCCATTTCAAGGAGATTGGTGCTCAATTGTGATTGGCTAGGGTTCCTCTCGAAAAGGGGCTCAAAGGCTATAAAAGGAGGGCCAATCCTAGGGTTTCATCAATTCCAAGCTTCCAAAAGCCTCCGCAACGCTACAACTCTCCGACAACGAAGTCTTTCTTCTCCGACGTCTAGGTTTAATTTTCTTTATTTTTTGTACGTCAGTATTAGCTTTATATCAGTTGTTTATTTACTTGTTTCGGAGCTTTTATCGTAAACGAGAAGAGGGGGAGTGTCCCTTTACCTCAAGTTTTGTTCTTTCTTGTATCGATTAACTCCTACCTCCAACGAGGAGGAGTTCGTTTAGTGTTTTGCCCTCCGTGCGTGGTCAAGGACCACTAGGGCCTTGGAGTAGTAGTCGAAGGCTACGAACCAAGTAAAATATTTGTCTTCTCTTTTTATTGCTTATCTTTTCCGCTGTAAATTAATCATCTACTCGGTTTTTAAACGAACGAACAAAAAGAAAGTTTTAACACTATTCACCCCCCCTCTAGCGTTTCAAATCGATCCAACAATTGGTATCAGAGCCGGGGGTTGCTGAGATTTGGTGTAACCACCAATCTAGTCATTTTATAGATTTTTTTATTTTTTTAATTCTGTTTTATCTCTTTTTGTTAGATTTTCTTCCGCACTACTAATCCAAGACGCAAGTCTTGGTACTTTCGTGTGTTTTTGTCGTTGCTAGGTTTTCGTTTTAGTCTCCTTGTTTTTTTTGTTCCAATGGCCCATCTCGAGGGTTTTAGCACCGTCCGACCTCCATTTTACAATGGAGATGATTTTCGTTACTGGAAAGGTCGGATGGAATGCTTTCTCATAACCCAAATCGAGATGTGGATCATAATCCAAACGGGTTTCACACTTTCGACTAACGAAGTGGGTGAATCCTTGGGTTATGATCAATGGACCATTGCGACAAAATGACAAGTCGAACCCGATGCCAAGGCAACACAAATCCTCCAATGCGGCTTGTCCAAGGAGGAGTTAAATCGCGTCGTCCCCTTCATCAGCGCAAAGGACCTATGGACAAAGCTAGTGGAGCTACACGAAGGGACCGATGAAGCCAAGGTATGTAAGTGCGACCTTCTATTTAATAAATTATATAATCTAAAAATGCAAAAACATGAAACGGCAACGCAACTCCACGCTCGCGTCCAGGACATAATCAACAATCTACATGTAATCGGGCAAAAGGTCAAAATCCGTGACCTTATAAGGTATGTCCTAAACTCCTTTCCGAGGACTACCTTGTGGGCATCCATGGTCGATGCCTACAAGGTCTCCAAGGATCTCTCTAAACTTAGATTAGATGAACTTTTTTCTAATTTCGAACTTCATGAGCAGTCTAACATGGAACCCAAGAAAGGTATATCACTATTTGCAGGTTCAAAGAAGAAAACCGCCAGCAAGCCACCCCCGAAGGAAGAAGAGGATGAGTCCGATTCAGAGGTCGACTCAGAAATGGAGGTCGAACTAGTCAACCTAGTTCGGAGGATAGTCAAGGGCCGAAAATGAGCCGTCACTCGACCCAATGAAGGTAAGCCTAAAAGTTCAAACATAAGATGTTATGAATGCAACAGGTTTGGACACATTAAGTCCGAATGCCCAAAACTCAATAGCAAGGCACCAAAACACAAAAAGGCACTTAACGCTACTTGGGAAGAAGCTTCCGAGGAAGAAGATAACGATCGAGTCCTCATGGCTAAACCGGTGGAATCGGAGACGGAGTCGGAACCGAAACTTGAATTGAAAATCGAAGACGAGTCGGACTGCGAAGCACTATTCAAGACGAGCCACGAATACGCATCCGGTTCAAAAGATACACTCAAGGTAAGTCGGTCTCTTATTACTACACTTTATAGTGCAATTAAGTTTTTAAATAAAAAGTTAGCTAAGTCCAAGTCCAAGGTCGAGACCCTGGTTGAGGAAGTTAAACTCCTCAAACACAAGGTCTCCCTAACCTCTTCGACTAGTCGAGTTCAAGAGAAGGACTCAACTCGGGTTGAAAAACTCGAAGTTGAGAACTCACTCTTGAAGAGTCAAGTCGAAGATCTTAGGAATACGTTGGAAAGGTTTACTTTGGGATCCAAAGGACTTGACCTCCTACTTGGATCGCAAAGGGCCGTGTACAACAAGGTCGGGCTAGGGTTTAGCTCAAACACAACCAATAAGTCGTATATGTCAATCGTAAGTCGACATAAAAAATGTGTCCAAGCATGGGTCCCTAAGACCACCTTGATTTCAAACTTAGGATCAAACCAGTACTGGGTTCCCAAGGACCAAATCCACTATGTGGAGAGACCTAATCGAATCAACGGTCCAGGGGGAGCTAGTACGAAATTTGTTTGTGTTTTAACTTAGAAATTGCATGCTTAGGTTTTTATTTAGTTTGATTTTTCTTTTTAGAATGGTTAGATAGGACTATAACTTGTCAATACTTGATAACATAGTACCAGGACACGGCGAGATGATAGTACGCTAGGAAAGCGGAGTCTTGTGTATTCGGGCTAGATAAGGCGTATCTAGTTCGGTGCACTTGACCAAGCGGAACTAGCTGAAGCTACCTCGCCGTATCCTAGACTAGTTAGACCAGGAAGTGGTCTTAGGTGAGTCAAGTCTCTATTTTCTTGAAAATGGCTTTGTCTAAAGAAGTGGTCGTTGTTCCGATCAAAGAAGGCCTCTGTGCCTCGCCACGACCTGGAAGCCATGATCTTGAAAAGGTGACTTGATGAGCCTAAGGTCAAATCCGAATCTAACGCAAGGTTGACAAGTGTTTAAGTCATTAAATTTAATTCAACTAAAATTGGAAGTCATCTCACAAGAACATATAGGATTAACATGTTTGATCATGTAGACATGGGTGAGATGATTTAGGTTAATAATTTTCAACCAATTTTTAATAAATCCAATATCCGATCCAACTACCTTGCGTGTAGGATCAATGGATGTTGGACAGTGGTTGCTCCCGGCACATGACCGGGGATTAACTCAAGTTTTCGAAGCTTCGATTCAAACGACAAGGATCGGTAGCCTTCGGAAATAACGGCAAGCTCAAAATCATCGGATCAGGTGATATTGAGCTTAACTCAAATTTTGTCATTCAAAACGTTTTATTAGTAGAAAATTTTCAATATAATCTTCTCAGTGTAAGCCAATTGTGTGATAATAACTATAAGGTCATATTTCTAGAAAATGAATGCGTAATTAATACAAACGAAACCTCTAAAACAATTCTTAAAGGGACTAGAAATAACAACATTTACACTATCAACTTAATTAACTCCTCAACTAAGTGTCTTATGACACTAAGAAGAGGAATCATGGTTGTGGCACCACGACTCGGTCACTCACACCCAAGACTCATCCACAAGATGAGTCAGAGTGATTTAGTCAGAGGTTTGCCTAACCTCAACAACTTGGATAATAAAATATGTAATGCTTGTCAACAAGGTAAACAATCTAGGACACAACATCAACTAACTAGTCAAGAACGAACCAAAAGTGTGCTTGAGCTCCTACACATGGATCTATTTGATTCACACGGAGCTAAGTCACTTAACGGAAGTAAATTACTTAGTCATTATTGATGACTACTCTAGATTTACTTGGGTTAGGTTCATCAAACACAAAAGTGATACCCTAGATCAATTAATCAACCTATTTAAGTTAATAGAAAATCAACAAAGCATTAAAATCAAAAGACTTAGGACTGATCATGGTGGTGAATTCGAAAACCATAGGTTCTGAGTGCAGAACCTAAATGGATACCACCATGAGTTCTCTTGCCCTAGAACTCCACAACAAAATGGCTTAGCAGAACGCAAAAATAGAACCCTACAAGAAGCCGCTAGGACAATGCTTAATGAGTATAACCTACCTGATAGGTTTTGGGCGGAAGCCGTGAGTACGACATGCTATGTCTAGAATAGGATCCTTATGGTAAAGAGGCACCTTAAGACCTCATACGAGATTTATCACGATAAAATACCTAACATCAAGTACTTTAGGGTATTTGGGTGTAAGGTACATATCCTAAACACTAAAGATTACCTAGGGAAATTTACATCCAAAACCACGACCGGAATCTTTCTAGGATACTCGACTACAAGTAGAGCTTATAGAGTATATAACCACGACACCCTTAGAGTCGAGGAAACTATCAATATAGTATTCGGTGAAGGACACGAACCTACAAAACCCCTGGCAACCCCAATTACCGAGCCGATTCATACTAGACCTAACTCTGATCCGGAGATCAGGTCTAGTGTTAATCCTAACCTAAGTCAACCAAGTCACTCTATTGATCAGGTGATAGATGACTCCAACCAAACTAGAACTCAAACAAGCCATCCTATGGATCAAGTTGTAGACTCAAATCCAAATCCAACTAGGACTCAAACAAATCATCCTATCGACCAAGTGATAGGTGATCCAAGTCTAGGAGTTCGAACTAGATCCTCATACAGAAACCTTAGTCAAATATCTTTGATTTCTAAAATTGAACCCAAAACTATTGACCAAGCTCTTCTTGATCCCAATTGGATTATTGCAATGCAAGAAGAGTTGGCTCAAGTCACTAGGAACGAAGTATGGGAATTAGTACCACCACCTAAAGATAAAACAATCATTGGAACAAGGTGGGTGTTCAGAAATAAAATTGATGATAAAGGTGAAGTAGTTAGAAATAAAGCTAGACTAGTTGCTAAAGGGTTTAGTCAAGTCGAAGGTTTAGATTACGACGAGACCTATGCCCCAGTAGCTAGATTAGAGTCCATTCGAATGCTATTAGCATATGCAACACATCGAGGATTTAAGTTGTTTCAAATGGATGTGAAATATGCATTCTTAAATGGATACATTAAAGAAGAAGTTTATGTTAGTCAACCCCCCGGTTTCGAAAGTTTAGACAAACCCGATCATGTCCTTAGGTTAAAGAAAGCTCTTTATGGACTTAAACAAGCTCCTCGAGCTTGGTACGAGAGACTTTCGATTTATCTTAAGTCCAAAGGCTTTAACCAAGGTGTAGTTGACCCAACCCTTTTCGTAAAAACCTTAGGTAAAGACATATTCATAGCCCAAATCTACGTAGATGATATTATTTTCGGAACCACTAACTCAATCCTACTAAATGAGTTTATTTCACTTATGGAAAGTGAATTTGAAATGAATTTAGTAGGCGAATTAAGTTTCTTCTTAGGATTACAAATTAAACAAACTAAAGATGGAATATACCTACATCAACGTAAATATACTAGGGAATTAATTAAACGCTTTGGAATGCAAGACGCTAAAATTATTAATACCCCAATGGCAACTAATGTTAATATAGAAGAAGATGTAATTGGAAACCCAATTGATTTAAAATACTATAG
Source organism: Wurfbainia villosa (assembly GCA_025175895.1). Lineage (NCBI taxonomy): Eukaryota > Viridiplantae > Streptophyta > Magnoliopsida > Zingiberales > Zingiberaceae > Wurfbainia > Wurfbainia villosa. The sequence goes on along the minus strand of JAKLTH010000072.1, from coordinate 4,181,838 downwards.
GAGCATAATAGGGAGTCTCCTTTACTTAACTGCAAGCCGACCTGATATCTTATTTGTAGTGAGTATGTGCGCAAGGTTTCAAACCTGTGCCAAGGAGTCTCACCTAACTCTAGTCAAGCATATCCTTAGATATCTAAAGGGTACACTTAATGTCGGTATTTGGTATCCTAGATCTACCGAGTTTGAACTAACCGGTTACTCTGATTCAGACTATGCCGGTAGTAAGCTCGATAGAAAGAGCACGAGTGGTTGTTGTCAACTTCTCGGCTCGAGTCTAGTGAGTTGGTGTAGTAGGAAGCAACACTATGTTGCCTTATCTACCACCGAAGTCGAATACATTGCGATGGGTGAGTGTGTCACTCAACTTCTTTGGATGAAGCACACTCTCCGCGACTTTAAGTTAGACTTTACGAATACTAAACTTCATGTAGATAACATTAGTTCAATTAATCTTACTAAGAATCCGATATGTCACTCTAGGACCAAACATATAGAGGTCAAACACCATTTCATTCGAGAACAAGTGGCCAACGGAGCCATACAACTCGAATACGTCGAATCGAAGTCTAACTTAGCAGACCTATTTACTAAACCCCTACCCGAAGCCGAATTTAGTCTATTAAGACGAAAATTGGGCATGTGCGTAGTAGAATAGGAACTTGCAAATTATATTTTCTTACTTCTATTTCTTAAATTTCATTTTTTTTTGGAACTAGCATAGGACATACCTTAGATATCATGCACCTATAGATTTAAGGAGCCAATACATCTCACAACACATAGGACTAATGTGTTTATGTACTTAGCCACGTAGATGGGCGTGAGATGTTAGGACCTTACTCTTGGTTCCAGATGTAGAGCTAGTGCATCGCCATGAACCACGGAGTATAATCATACATACTAACCGACTCTGACCAGGACTGATTGATCTTTTATATCAATCAAGCCAAATATGAGTCAAACATTTTATAGATGAACTTATTTTCAGTATATTATTTTCAAAATAATGTGGAACATGCTTGGACTTTAAATTTAACACTTATTTTTTGTTTTCCACACACACCCTCACTCTTTTCGATATATGGCAAAAGGGGGAGAAAGGCCAAAGTTAAGGGGTCAAAATTTTTCTTGATAACTTAACTCTTACTTAGTTAAGGGGTCAAAATTTTTCTTGATAACTTAACTCTTACTTTATATTTAAACCAAAAGTTAACTTTAATTTTTGAAAACTTATTAAAGGCCAAGTTAAGAGAATTCTTAACTTAAACTTATTTGTACCATCAACGTTTTACTTATTTTTAAACATTATGCCCTTAATGTTTTACTTAAGGGAGAGAAAGGGCCAAGTTAAGAAGAACTCTTAACTTAAACATTTTACTAAGGCCAACTTTAAGTAATGTTAATTACTTAAAGCAACCCTCAAAGGGGAGGATTAAGGTCTTTCTTCAAGACTCACCCTCGGTCAAGGGGGGGGGGTTTCCTCAAGGGGGAGTACTTGAAGAAAATCCTTACTACTCCAACTTAATCTTCTTTATTTTTTATTTGTTTCTAATGCACATTATTCTTCATGCTTGCTATTTACTTAACTTTGTATGTGGGTTTGCCATAAATCAAAAAGGGGGAGATTGTTGGTGCAGTAGGCACCTAAGTCGAACCTGAGTTTTGATTATAGCAAACGATACAAAGTTAAGGTCATGTCGTTATCTCACGAGCTGAATCGAGTGTGCAGAAGATTGCTATAGCTAGAGCTGAAGGCTAGCGACACCCGGAGGAAGCCGCGGTGGTCGGGCGACACTCGAGTGACTTCGGAGGGAGCCGAAGGAATCGAGTGGAAGGCCGGAAGCAAAAGCGACGTGGTAAGTATCGAGGTAAGCTCGTGTGTGCGAGCGTAAGTGAGGTCGTATCCTCCTTACGGGGATGGTCTTAAGCATAGATCCGACCAAAGACATCCCATCGATGGTCTAGGTCGAGATCGGATGGTCGAAGGCCATCGAAATAATATTTTCTTTGAGCTAAACTCATTGCGATCGATCGATCGATCGGGATCGACGTCGAATCGGCGATCGCCATCATCGATCGATGATGGCCATCAGTCGACTGATGGTCAATGATCAACTTCGAGGAGTCAAGGCTTATCACCCCATTTCAAGGAGATTGGTGCTCAATTGTGATTGGCTAGGGTTCCTCTCGAAAAGGGGCTCAAAGGCTATAAAAGGAGGGTCAATCCTAGGGTTTCTTCATCAATTCCAAGCTTCCAAAAGCCTCCGCAACGCTACAACTCTCCGACAATGAAGTCTTTCTTCTCCGACGTCTAGGTTTATTTTTTTTTTATTTTTTGTACGTCGGTATTAGCTTTATATCAGTTGTTTATTTACTTGTTTCGGAGCTTTTATCATAAACGAGGAGAGGGGGAGTGTCCCTTTACCTCAAGTTTTGTTCTTTCTTGTATCGATTAACTCCTACCTCCAACGAGGAGGAGTTCGTTTAGTGTTTTTCTCTCCGTGCGTGGTCAAGGACCACTAGGGCCTTGGAGTAGTAGTCGAAGGCTACGAACCAAGTAAAATATTTGTCTTCTCTTTTTATTGCTTATCTTTTCCGCTGCAAATTAATCATCTACTCGGTTTTTAAACGAATGAACAAAAAGAAAGTTTTAACGCTATTCACCCCCCCCTCTAGCGTTTCAAATCGATCCAACAATATTGTCTAATACTTTACATTGTAGATAACATGGTGTGCGGTGTCACACAGGAGATCATGTTATCGGCCCCTTGAAAAGTATAAGTAAAGGCTCACAACCGAGATGACTTTGGACAAACCATCGGAATGGTTGTAGTGTGATTTGGTATTGGTTTGTCTTGACCATAGAATCACACTAGTGCACTTTGTGTGTATTGAGCAGGACCGACTTAGAAGTGATTTGATTTATTGCTGACTATATGATCGAATCGAACCTCAGATATTATTTAGTACATGCTCTTAATCCCGATATAATAACGGGCATATATACTTAGTACTCATCTCTTTGATTTACCAATGAGCGAGATTTATAGATTAAATCGATAGGCTCGGTAAGTTGGGAGATGATATTATTTATATGGTGTGTTGTTGATTATAGGAGGAAACCGTGTCATATATATATTAGGATGATGATGTCCCCTTGAGGAGCTCATAAGGTTCATCATGTAAACCCTGCAGGTGGACTTGATCCGGCATGATGAAAAGGTTGAGTGGTACTACTCAAGGAGTTAGATGTTGATTAATTAATGGTCAGTAAATTAATTAATCGACGACCATTCGAGATCTTAAACACGGGGAGAAAATGTACAAATAATATATGGAGCCCATATTATCATATGGGGGTTGGTGAGGTAGATCAATGATGATCCTTTAGTGGATTGGCAAAGTCTCCTTTAAGGTGATGAGTTCAATATAATATTGATACCAACAATCCCAACTAACCTCCATAACTCTTTGATTTAGATGGCGGCGCATTTATAAGTTTCAAATAGCAATACGTCATGAAGCTTAGATCAAATGGATAGAAACAAAACTCTAAGATCCATTGGTAGAGATTAAATCTCTAAGATCCAACGGTTGAGATTAAATCTCTAGATTCGACGGTTGAGATTAAATCCCTAGAACCAATGGAGGAGATTAATTCATGACTTATCCCTAACTCTATAAAAGGAGGGCATGGGAGTTGGCGTGAACTACATGAAAGGAGAGCTAGGGTTTGGGCGGCAAGAAGGAATCCTAGTTGAGATAGGATTAGGGTTAGGGTTTGGAGGCTAGGGCGGCACCAAATAAGGAAGGCGATTGTTTCTTCTTCCTCCTCTTGTGGCCGGCATCCAGATTGGTTTCCAGCCCCTTCCAGCCTTTGGCCGGTGCCCAAAAGCTCCCTTTCTTCTCTGTGGTGGAAACAAGATATAGGGCTTCCCTTGGTGTCTTGATTGTTTTCCATCATCTTCTCCACCTTCTAGTTGGTCGGCGGCAAGGGGATTGTATGCTCCTTGTTGGTTGGTTTTAGGGAGGAGAAAAACCTTGTTTCTACTCTTCCTCTTGCTTTGGAAGAGCAAGGAAGGAAGATTTGCGATCTAGGAGCTTCGACTTTTGGTAGATCGTCGCCCACACGATGTCCAAAAGGAGGAAGGTCATACATTAGAAGATCGAGAGGTATACCTATTCTACTTTCTTCTTTTGTTTGTTGCTTATTTTTGTTTTTCAATTATAAGCATGTTATAAATCTATAAATGGCTAAATAATACTTGGATCCCGAGCATAAATACAAAAACTAGAGATCCGGACATCGTCTACTCCGCGGCTACTCGTAGAATAGAGGATGGCCACTTGAATAACTAGTTTGTTCAAGTGACCTCTCTAAACGAATAGCACGACGATGGCTTGGTTGTTTGGGCAATCCCTTTTGTCTAGGATTAAATTTTAATCCGGGGACATCGAAGGGATCTCCATGATCAAACGACCGAGGTGAAGTGGGAAGCGAAGTTTCCCCTCACGGACTCGATAAGCAAAACCCTTCAATAATATGCTCTTTCCATTATTTGAATAAATCCAATGATCAAAATATGCATCTATATAGGCCCTTAGTGAGAAACCAAGTATAACATTACATTAAGGCTACGTTTGGTACGAGGTAATGTAATCAACCTTGTAATGTAATCAAGTTTATAATGTAATGTGTATTACATTACTGTGTTTGGTTAGTAATTGGTGTGTAATCTTTGATTACAAAAGTGATTACATTTGTTCATTTGATGTTCATTATTTGTTATAAGTAATGTAATTCATATTATTATAAAATGACAAAAATATCCTTATATTTTCGTCTAAAGATAATTAAATTCTTAGTTGATTCCTTATGTCGGCGGTCGTCGACTGTCGTCGATCGGCGACCAGCTGATTGTCGGCCGTCGGTCGTCGATCGATCACCGGCCATCGGTCGTCGATCCCCAACCATCGATCGTCGGTCATCGATCGCTGGTCGTCAACCGATCGTTGGTCGTCGGCCGGGCCGATCACCGGCCATCGATGATCATCGATTGTCGTTTGGCCGGTCGCCGATCCGCGGGTCGCTATGCCGGTCGCAGTCGCCGACCGCGGTCGTGGATCGCTGATCGCCGATCGCCGATTGATCGCCGGGCCTCCGACCATCGACGTCACTGCCGCCGCTGCCGGGCCATTGTCCACTTTGCCATTCGCCCATCGTCGGTGGTCGTCGTCGACGAGAGTCGGGAAGCAATGAGAAAAATAAAAAAGAATATTTTTGTCATGATAAATATTAAGTCCGTAATGTAATCGGATTACATAGCTTTTCCTTTTTAATCCAGATTACGAATCTTACCTCCTCTTTTGTAATCCGATTACATTATATTACATCTTTAAAATTATACCAAACAAATTAATCCACCTTGTAATGTAATCTTGATTACATTACAAGATTGATTATCCCTCACCAAACATGCCCTAAGTCTTCATACTAAAATATAATTTGGTAGTGATACTCTCTAAATAAAGCTCATAACTACTTTTATCTGTCATATAACATGCATTACTTTCTGTCTATACATCATGTGCATGATTATCTTAATATGAGTTATATAACCTATAAGTGTTTCTTAAACACAACTTATAACAATCCTAATCAGTCACACAATGCACCTCTCTTTCGACCGATATACTATGCATATGATTTTCAAGGATTATGCTTTATTTGTAAGCTTCTTTAAACATATTCTAGTATAAAAATAATTTTTCTTAGGGTTAATTATTTTTTAGCATAAATATATATCCATTCATGCAAAATACACTAAATCTATCTAATATTTCTTACTTTAGTAATAGTATTAGTTAAACTTAGTAGTAAGTATGTGAACAAATGCACAAAAAAAGCATAGAAAACCCAATCAAACATCAACAATCGACTTCCCTTATACATTAATCAACGAATACATGAATTAGTCGATTGATATTTACTTAGGAAACGCCTGATGCAGATTTTGTGCTTGATCTGAATATAATAGTTGAGTGTCATAGTCAGCTATCAAACCTACTATTCTTGACCTAAATTGAATGGTCGAGTACATTAATCAACTGTTAAACTTTTTGTGTTCGACCGTAAGTACAATAGGTGATTCGTCCTTAATGGCAGTCAATTGGTCCTCAATGGTAGTTGGCTGATCTAGCTAGTCAGTCCATCAGTCATATCCAAAAGTTTTAATGTCTGGTCACACCCAACTTAGTCAACTAGCTTCTAATAATAGTTGATTAATTTACATCAGTAGAATGCTCCAATCAAGTTTAAAACTTTCTATGGATGATTCTATGCATATCAGTTCTGTCACGCCTCGGAGGAGTCCCCACCAGACAAAAATCCGGCAGCATCTCCCCTGTACGGGTGACAATATGAAACTTGCATACAAGGCCCACACGACCTACTAAACATCGGTCAACACGACCGGAACAAAAACCACACATGTAGGTCATAAATAGGCCTCAGGCCAACAATCAAAGTAAATATCAAAAAGTCTACAATATCTAGACTTACCCCTTCTGCCATCTGAGCAGGAATACTCAACCAAACCAATCGAATAAAAGTCCGAATAGAAGTCCATAAGGACATAACAAATATCACCAAAACATCCACAAGTACATAACCAAAACAAAAGTCCTACACATTTCTTCTAGTCAAAAACCGAAACCATAAAACCAACAAAAACAAATCCATTTCGACGAGGGGGATTGGCAGCTGGACTCTCCTGGTAGTTTCATCCTGAAAAAAAAATATAAAGTAACTGGGTAAGTTCAATGAACTCAGCGGATAATAGTCGATATACATAGTAAGATATAACTAACAATAATAATCATGTCAGTATAGTCTCCCCAATCATATATAGGAAATGCATAAAAGAGAAATGCAGAAAGACTGTACTTACCTGCATCTCCTATCCTGACATAGAAGCATGTGCCATACTAGCAAAAATAAAGTTGTCAGACTAAATACAAAAAAATGTATCCTGTATGCATGTCAATCATATGCAACATCCAAGGCAGCAACCAAAATGCAGCAAACACAATACAAATGCTATCCATGCAATATGCATGCGATGCAAATGACATGGTCACCCCTGACGCCAGTCAGCCGCCTCACACGCGATGGTGAAGCCGAGTGGGTAGGGCTATGACAACTGTGCACTCTACCATCACTGCTCCTGAGTGACCGAGTGGACAGGATGCTGTCGGAGTACACCTATCCTCTTGCCCCAAACAGAGTGGGGGAGCAATGCTCTCATCTCCCGATGTCGTAGACCAGAGGAGGGATTCCTGCTCGCTACCACACTGCCTCACCGCTACCCATGAGCATATCAGCGGAGCCTGACAGAGCTACTGCACACACTCATGATGTACCACTAACCCATGAGTGACTGTGTGTGCAGACCATGTAACTGGCTGCGATCTCAACTACAAAGGAACCCCGTCCAGCCAGCATGCAATCATGCAAGATGGTGCATGACACTAAAGCATGTAACACCAACTAAAATATATCTCCGAATAATATGCACAACAAATAGGTACATATCAATGACCTAAGTAAAACAGGGAAGGTATAACTAAAAGCTGATCAAATGCATGTATCAAGTATGACACAGTGACATACAAGGCAGTTAAATATAAAAATTATTGCAAGCTATAACCAACTAAGCATATCAATATGACATTATCAAAAAGATAAGTCAAAATACCCGGCTGTTAAAATGTTCGAAACAATGTAATCGTCACGACCGTGGACCTGTCTCGTGACCGAAACCTGTATAAAACATAATATAATCAGATTATATTACCAACCCTAATATCAGTCCAAAACCTAATGGATTAAGCTATCCCCTTAACCGATCACTCACTGCCGTCATATATCCACACAATAACAGGACCCATAACCATCCCTCCGATCACACTTATTCACAGCCTGCAAAACCCCAATTTACAGCCCCTAATCGACCACCACTCCGACTCACAGCCGTGCACTGCCCACCCACAGTTGTTCACAACCTTTACAGCCGACTTTGCACGACCACCTCCAACACCAACCGCACGACACCTCCAAATAGACCCTCACAGAAATATCACAGCCAACAACTCCAATAACAGCCCACCACAGCCATTTACAGCCGTTAACAACCGACCAAAAACCCCAATTCATAACCGCACAACACCCACAATCACGCGACAACCCTTCACAGTCCTCACCTACACCCTCATCTCAAGCACAGTCGACTCCACAAATAAAAAAAAAACCCAGCCATAGACAACCAGGTTTAACCCCAGTAGAAACAAGAGATAATTCGAGTTATACCTGCCCTTGGGATCCCGCCGACCACAATTCCTTCCCTACTGTTCTGTTCACCGGCACCACCGACACTCATTGATTACTGCCCAAAATCGCAGATTCACAATGAATAAGGAAATCTGTCACGCCCCGAGAGCATGCCGAGCCGAAAATCAAACGGACGGCATCTCCCCTGTACGTGGCAACATTTCGGGTTAATACAAGGCCCGTAGGCCCACAACAACAACAGTATATATATAACAAATAATAGCAGCGGAAATAAAGTGCGCATACCCACAACATACATAACAAAATACAGGTGTACTCCACCTGACAAGACCACAGCACTAAAACCGTACAAAAACATCAACACCAAAATAACATCCACAACATAAAAACGAAGTCCAAATATAAACTAAGGTCCATGACATAGGACCAAAATCCAAACACAATAAACAAGTCCAAGCCATAAGAAAAACGAACTCCTCGGGAGACTCGGAAAACGGAGATGGGATGGATCGGTCGGCGCAGCTCCAAGTCGTCACGAAGTCGTCTACCTGTTACCTGGGCGACAGAAAAACCCAGGGTCGGAGGTGGTGAGTAAAACTCAGCAGGTAATCAGAGAAAACATGTAAATATGTGTATCAATATTACATGTCATTCAACAGTTTAATCTACTCGTACAACATGTATACATCAGCATAACAGTAGATATGCATGCATATACTAAATAAAACTGAACATCAACGATGCTGACATACCTGGCAGTCAGCTACTCTATCCTGATCCAACCTGGGCATATAATCACATCATAGGGTATAACAGTACAGTACTAACACAGTATCCTAACCTGAGTCAAGGGTATCACTGTGAATGTCCGATAGGTATACAAATATCAACCTACTACCATACAGGAATATGCAATAGCATGTATGAATATGTACAAACAAATGCAATAGACATAGTACATACAAATGCATCATCAAAGTGAGTATACATATAGACTATATCTGTATGTATACCAATCACCATCATCCATATATATATATATACAAGCAGTTATGTATATATATATAACCATATGCAAAACACCGTATGATGAATGCAAAGATGCATGGTCATGCCTGCTCACCCCTACTCGCTACCACGACCCCAATGTGGCCTAGGTGGCACGACATGACAACTATCCCGACTCCAGCCGCCACCACTCTCGAGTGACCGAGTTGGGTAGTATGATCAAGTAGCATATGAGCGTAAGTAGCTCGCTACGCAACGGGGTCCTCCGCCGCCACCCGACCGACACGCTAATGAGCGGTCCGAGTGCCACGCACCTGTGACAACCGCACGCAACTCCAACAACCATCATCAATAATGGTAGAGTGCGGCACAACAAATGCTATGCCTCACACCGCCATTCTCCGAAGTAACTCGAGGCAGATGATGACGACGACTCTCTCAACCCCAAGGGGAGATGATGTCGTCAGTATACATGCAATGACATGAGGGTACTGTCTCACATACAGAACATCTACCCTAGACTCTCTATTCAACAAAGAGTCACACCCAATTGATCAGTACACTCTCTATCCTGTAGAGAGTCACTCATCTAATCAGGACAAGCTAGGACCATCGGTCCCAGCACAATCGCCCACGACTCACCTGACCATTTACACAACCCGTGGTTGGTAAATAAAGGTGCAACATACAGGTATGGAATGAGTCCTACATTTAGGGCCATACTTATCTACAGAGGACCTTTTTGCCAAATTTACAATTTAGGTCATCCTCCGTACTCTAACATCTACACCATCCTCCGAACTAGGTCGACTAGTTCAACCTCCATTGCCCACTTCAATCTGATCTACCTTCTTCCTCCTTCGTGGGTGGCAGCAATACGTATATATCAACGATAAGTTCAAGCATACGATAAACAGAGCATGGTCAAGGTAATATGAACACCTAACATGTTCATATCTATGTCTAAATCTGGAAATCATTACATCTACCCGACCAGTAGGAAAATTACCTACCTGATAAGGAGCTCGTGATAATAATCTTCATGCTCGTGGACCTGCCTCGTAACCAAGTCCTGCACACAATATAAACCATCATTAAATCCGAACACATGACAACAATTTAAATCAAACCCTACTTCCTTTCGTATTCACTCAATCTACCGAATATGAAATAAAATCTTGATCACCCACCCTTTGTGACCCCGACTATATCTCAATGAGTACAACATGCTAAAACTCATTCAAGTCTTACACTAATTCACATTTCAGATCAGTAATCATCCCTTAGCTCACACCCGAAATATTTTCCACTTCACCTAATCTTAACACTCAAGCCATTGTCCACAGCTTCACCATAGGAAACATCGATCTATACAATTCCAATGAGCGAAGGCAACAACCCATCTAATGTAGATCGTGCTGATAATCATGTCCAGAAAACTCTATCTCAATTCAAATACCTGTGACCAAAATACATCATATAGCCAAACACTAGCATAATCAAATCGGAGGAATAAGGATCCCACCCGATCTTAATAAGTGATTGATTGACCAAATCACATACCATTCATTAACTCTCCAACCATATCATTACCAGATCGAAGCTTACCTTGATCACAGCTCCCACAGCCATCCCAGCCTGTTCTATTCACCGAAACAGCCCTCATCGATTCCTCTCCACAAAATGTTTTATCCATTACCGAGGAATATTATTATTATTTTTTTTTCTCCGGTATTTTACATTTTCCCCCACTTATTAAAATTTGGTCCCCAAATTTCGTACTTATATGCAATAATTAATTCAAGCATATTCTAACATAACCTCATACCTCAGGCAAACAGATGAGGATATCGAGCTCGGATAGTATCTTCCAGCTCCCATGTAGTCTCCTCATCCGTATGATGCTGCCATCCCACCTTTACGAGTCGGATGGTTTTCGTCCCACTACTGTCGCTCCTTGCGACCCAGGCTCCACCCTGGAATCACCTCGTAAGTTGCATTAGACTGTGGTAGAATCGGAACCTCTTAGAGAACATGGTCAGATCGCGGCACGTATTTCCTCAGCATATAAACATGAAATACGTTATGAACACCCGCAAGTGTCGGAGGTAAAGCCAACAGACAAGCTACACCTCCATAATCCACGACACAAGATCTGAATAGATCCTCCAACATTTGAATGTCATGCTCAGACAGTCCATCAGTCCGCGGATGAAATGTTGCACTAAGCCGAAGCTCTGTGCCCACAGTCTGGTGCAGACTCTGTCAAAATCGCGAGGTATATCGCGAATCTCTATCCGATATGGTACTTAAGAGTACCCCACGCAATCTGATAATTTTTCAGTAGTACAACTCTACCGAATGATCCAACAAGTACGACCCACGAATAGAAAGGAAATGAGCTGATTTGGTCAGTCGATCCACACTCACCCAAATCGCATCATGTCCTTTACGGGTCCTAGGCAATCCCGTAACGCAATCAATAGTGATATGCTCCACTTTCATTCCAAAAATTGGAATTTCCTGGAGCAATCTAGCGGGTTTCTAATGTTCAACCTTCACCTGCTGGTATAGTATATATCCAGCAACAAAGTCTGCGGTATCTCTCTTCATACCTTTCCACCAGTAAGCATTTCAACTCTCGGTACATTTGAGTACCTCAAAGGTAGATAGCCCATCTCGAATGATGTGCTTTCAGTAGCAACTCTTCCTTGACTGGACGCGTGTCCGGAACACACTATCCTTATCAGAGACGGGGAATTATCTTCTCAAAAGAGAAGTCCATCAACCTTCCAAGATACACTCCACACACACTGTAAGTGCATGGAAGACTATAGCGATCAAATCTCGCAAATTACAACTATTCGCGTTCCAACAACTTTATACTAGCTACCCAGTAGTTAGTTAAAATCCCATGAGCATTCCTGCTCCATACAACTACAAATCCAGATAATAACTACTAAAGTCGCATCATGTATATGACAGACTATCTCGTAGTTTCTTAACTGACGCAGGCATAAGATATGTCTCATTCAACTGCATCAGAATCGTTCTGATCCCTGAAACGACGCATCTGCGTACATCATCCTTTAGCTCACACCCGAAATATTTTCCACTTCACCTAATCTTAACACTCAAGCCATTGTCCACAGCTTCACCATAGGAAACATCGATCTATACAATTCCAATGAGCGAAGGCAACAACCCATCTAATGTAGATCGTGCTGATAATCATGTCCAGAAAACTCTATCTCAATTCAAATACCTGTGACCAAAATACATCATATAGCCAAACACTAGCATAATCAAATCGGAGGAATAAGGATCCCACCCGATCTTAATAAGTGATTGATTGACCAAATCACATACCATTCATTAACTCTCCAACCATATCATTACTAGATCGAAGCTTACCTTGATCACAGCTCCCACAGCCATCCCAGCCTGTTCTATTCACCGAAACAGCCCTCATCGATTCCTCTCCACAAAATGTTTTATCCATTACCGAGGAATATTATTATTATTTTTTTTTCTCCGGTATTTTACAAAATCCATAGTAGATATAGATCTCATTCCGAATCAAAGTCGGCCCCGTACCTAAATACAACGACCACCGGCAGAAATGGTGTCAATGCCGCCGACCCAAACCTCCCAGCCGTGAGCACCCTTGCTGCTCTGGCTCGTCCATGGGCACCTGCAAGGGAACGTCGCTCGTCATCGGCTTGAGTTCGGGCGACGACAATGGTGACAGAGGAGGTGGTCATAAGTTCGAGCGGCGACGTCAGTGGCAGAGGAGCCGGGCGTTGCGGAGTGGCGGAGATGGAAAACTTGCGGCCGCCTGGGCACAGGGAAGGGCGGAAGGTTGCCGACGCTTTCGGAGGAGTGGCCGACCGCAAGGGCTTGGGCGGCGTCGATGACTGCGGGCTGCGACAGATGCTTGTTGCGGCGCGGTGGGGGAAAAAGAAAGAGGGTCGCGCGGAGGAAGAGGGCGTTGCGAGAGAGAAGACAGCGAGGAAGAGGAACTGCCCGCGACGCGTGGAGAAAGAAATCGGGGAAGTAGGAAATAGAAAAACCTAGATTTATAACCTAGGTTAATTAATCCTATAAACTCATCTAAACATGCCCTTTAGAAGCATATTTTTCTTATCCCCATAATTATCTTGTACATGCTCCATTTAAATCCAGAAAAATTCCTAAAATTTCTCCAAAAATCCCGAAAAATTCCTAGAATTATTTTCCCTAAATTTTGGCCATTTAATTTAGTATTTTAAATTTCTCATATTTAACAAGTTCACTGGGACTTGATAGCAATCGACTAATCACATCAGTCAAATACTCCAATCGATTTAGAAATTTTCTATGAACAACCTTGTGTACATCCGTTGACTAAGACTTGATAGTAGTTTATTGATATCATTAGTCGAGCACTCTTGTTGTGCCAAAAACTTTATATATTCGAGTTTATGCATATCAGTTGACTGATGACTCCTATCAATTGACTACGACCGATATAGTTCACATGCAATGATTTTCTCATGAACATGGTGAAGACCGGCCTAAATTTGTCGCCATTGCTTGTCATTCTTCATGAAATAATGTGAAAAACTCAAAAGCAATGTGAACTTCTAGGTTTTCCAATCCTAGATTTAACGAATATGCATCGATTCACTGTGCCAAATCAAAATCCAATGCATATGTGCTAAAAACGTTGAAACTTAATTCTCATGCCACAAAGACAACGGTAACCGAAATCTTATACTCTGATACCATTTGAAAGATAGATATCACAAATTCAAAACCAACATCCTCATGAATAGGATCTTGTATCATCAAGTCTACAATTGAAGTCGATATCAAAATGATAGCAATACTAAATGCTAACCTGAGTCCATAGCCATTGTCATCGTCATAGAATTATCGTTGGTGGAAGTTCCTATAATATAGCAAAGATTGTCTTTTGCAGGAGTCTAAAGTCCGATGGGGAGGAGAAGAGAGTCATTCCAAGAACAGTTTGCCTTAGTCTTATAAGGAGCATTCCATATATATATTTTGGGCTTAAAAATTCATTATTAGTCCATCAATGATAATGAATTAGATTTATAAATTCTATACATATAATTCACATTCACTAAATCAAACACATAATAAAGCATGCATTAGATCACTTCATAAAATTTAATTGATGAATTTGTATTGTTAAATAACATGAAGCCTATGTGATGGAGAATTAAAATCTAACATTGAACACTTGATTAATAGAAGAGGATTGAGTAAATGAACATTTATGTATTAAAAAACATTTTATATTCTTATTCTTGGATCATAATTACCAAATATTTCTCATAAAATGCATCAACCATTTAAAATATTTAAAAATAAATTTGAACACTTTATAGACGGTGGATGATTGAATAAAATAAAATTTATCTATTAAAAGAACGCTTTATGTCCTTATCCTTGCATCATAATTGCCTTTTTTTTTTACCAAATTTATTAATCATTATAACATTTTCAATTAAATTTGAACACTTTATAAAGGAGAATTAAAAAAACACTTAATGTATGAAAAAAACACTTTATTTCCTTGTCTTTATCATAATTGCTAAATCTTTTTTATAAAATGAATCAACCATTAAGAACATTCAGAATTAAATTTTAACACTTTATTATAGAGGAAGAAAGATTGAATAAAAGAACACTTATATAGTAAAATACACTTTTTGTCCTTGTCTTTGGATCATGATTTCTAAATATTTCTTATAAAATTATTTAACCATTTAAGAATATTCGAAATTACACTAAGGGGGGCTGAAAAAAAATAAACATATGTATTTAAAAAAAAATACTTTATCTCCTTGTCCTTAGATCATATTTGGCAAATCCTTCTCATAAAATGAATAAATTGTTAAGAACATTAATGACTTTATAGATTTAGCAGAGTTGGATAAAAAAACCCTAATGCATTTTAACAACAATTTACGATCTTATCTTTCGATCATAATTGCCGAATATTTTTTAAATAAATAAACCATTAAGAATATTTTGAATTAAATTTGAACGCTTTGCACACGGAGGAGGATTAGATTAAAAGAATGCATTAAAAAACATTTTATATCCTTGTCCTTAATCATACAAATGCCAAATCTTTATTATAAATAAATCAATAATTAAGAATATTCGGAATTAAATTTGAACACTTTATATATAGAGGAGGATTTAATAAAAGTTTTTTTATGTACTAAAAGAACACTTTATGTGCTTATCCTTACATTATAATTGCTAGATCTTTTTTATCAAATAAATCAACTATTAAAAACATTTGGAATTAAATTTGAACACTCCATCACCGGGAAGGATTGAATAAAATAAACTTATATATTAAAAAAATACTTTATGCCATATTCCTTAGGTCATAATTGGCAAATCTTTCTTATAAAATAAATAAATTATTAAAAATATTTTAATTAAGTTTAAAGAGTTTATAGAATGGAGTAGTATTAGATAAAAGAACACTTTTATATTTAAAAGACATTTTAAATTTTTATCCTTGGATCATAATTGCTAATTCTTTCTTTTAAAATAAATCAACCATTAAGAATATTTTAAATTATATTTAACAAGGGTGTTTTAGAATTAAATTACCAAACCTTATGTATTAAAAACACTTATATATGAGATAAAAGAACACATAAATTAAAAGAACATTTTATTTCCTTGTCCTTATCATAATTACCAAATTTTTCCTATAAACTGAATCAATCGTTAAGAACATTTATAATTAAATTTGAACAATTTATAAATTGATACTAGGATCATCACTCCTCCTTTAATGGAGATGCCAAGTCAGCTGAGTTCCTCACAGAGATGCCAGGTCAACTGGGTATATATGGTCTCCATACGCATGGGTCAGCCTGACTAACCATTCAGCTGTGCATCCTTGTATTCTCCTTGTATTATCCGAGAACATTCCTGATATGGTAAGGCATGTGGCCAAGTCAAATCAACAGTTATGTTAGATTACAGGTCAGAGGTCAAAGTAACTGCAACTTAGGTGTGATCGAGGTCAAATTTGACTTGACTTCATCGAAAACTCGTCCGAATAAGTCCGAGCTCATCCAGGTTAGTTAGAGTTCATCTGAATTATGCTCTAAGAATCTCGACGGATACATCAACTGATAAAAGATAGTGGTCCTCTCCACGTCACCACGAAGTCTCCTCTATGTCTCTGTAATCTCCGCAAATCCTCCAGGACATGTCACTACGACGTCCCCTCCATGTCTCCGCAAATCCTCTAGGATACGTCCCCTCCATTGTCTCCATGCTACAAAAAAATTTCAGCTTTTGCAACGAATTTTGAATAAAAATTCGTTGTAAAAATATTTTGCAACGAATTTTACAATGAAACTTTTTGTGTTGCAAATAAATCGCCATAAATTTTTACGAAATAAAACATAAATTCATCATAAAAATTGCAACGAATAAATTTTCATCGCCAAATTAATTGTAAATTAGCGATACAATTTTCAACGAATAATATGTTCATCGTAAATATTTGCAATAAATAATATTTTCATCACAAATATTTGTGAAGAAAATATTATTCATCATGAAATCCACGACGAAAATTTATTTTCATCACAAATATTTATGATAGAAATATTTTTCGTCGCCAAATCCATGATAAAAATTAGTTTCGTCGCAAAATCTAGTAAATTTATACAGTGATTGTTTTATGGAATTTTGCAACGAAAAAAATTTGTGTCGCTAAATCTGCAATGAATCTAATTTTTGTTGCAAAATCAATCGACTGCCTATGTCCGTCAGTCGACTGATCGTAGACTAGTCGACTGGTCAGTCAACTCAAAAATATTCTGTGGCATGCTACAGTATTATCAATTGATTGGAGTTTTTGTACAGTCGACTGATGCTTCAAAATTTGCAACGAAGATATTTTTTTCGTTGCAAATTCTAGAGCATCAATCGACTATTCGATTTTGCCAGTCGAATGATACTCAATTGTTTGAGATGATGCGATCCAACAGTCGATTGGTGGAAGAAGTCAGTCAACTGGAAAACCTATACAGGTCATAGAATATTTTTTAGTCGACTGATCAGTCGACTGATCTATTGACAGTCAACTGATGGCCCTAGTCAGTCGACTGATAGTCTAAATTTTGTAACGATTTTTTTTTGTCACCAAATCTGACAAAAAATTTTTTCACCAAATCAGCGACGAATCTTATTTTCGTCGCAAATATGGAAAAATAGAAAAAAAAAAACCATAATAGAACCTACTATTTTTACCTATTTTTATAAATTTTACAACTAAACACATATAATAATACAAAATAATTCACATATCAAACTTCATAAACATTTAATCGTTCACATTTTAATACTAAAATAACATAGAGAACAAACTATTCATCGTATGAAACTTATAGTTAATACAGCAAGGATATCAAATGTGACAAATCAAGTAACATATTATAATTCAAACATAATCACCACCATCATTAAAAAATTCATCTTCATCGTCATTATTGCAGACATCAGCAGGAAGAGATCGAGAATGAAGAAGTTAACTTGAACCATATTGCAATTGAAGATGCTGCATTATTAACATATATTGTCTACGAAATTTGTTCATCTGTTCATTTAAGTCCTTGACTTCCTGATCCCATTTGTCTTTGTAAAGTGCAGACATCTTCAAGTTCATTATCCTTTTGCACTAGTAACTCCAAATGGCTAACCTCTTGGGTCAATTGATTTATTTTTGCTCTTACTGGCGGTGAGGTCGAAGAAGATATACCAAGGACTTTATAAGTTTAGCTCAAATAACCCAGTCTAACTATTCTTCTACCTTTCAACTCGCTAGTCGTTTCGAGCCATAGAGTCATATTTCCAACAGATGACTCAGATTCGACTGCATCCGAATTTATCTGTGCAAATTCATTATATTTCTCTTGTATTGAAAGGAAAAAAGGTAATTAATATAAAAAATGTTTAAAATTATAAACCTTCATTATTCTAGCTCTCTTCTCACTCCACGTCTTGTCTTCCTTTTGAAATATGTGGGTGAAAGTGTTTATGAATAATGACTCAGTCTTCATTTCCTGAGCCTAAACAAACATCATTATAAATAATACAATAGTACGTATTAGATTCAAAAATTAGGATTTGAAAAAACTCATCAATCGATGTCTATATTCATCGATATTAATTGAGCCTCCCGTATACATCGCAGACAAAGCGCCAGAATTATAAGTTTAATTTTTCTTATTTTGTTCATTCCTTCATTTGCTATCCTCAGATCTCCAATATTCAACAATCTTATTCTAATTCTCCTCGGTTATATAATGTGACTTTTTACCTCTAGTTTTCGCATGACTTAGTATGTTTCTGAAGTAATCGCCACACTTTTTCTTGAAAATCCTCCTTATCTCCAGTGTTTCACTCTCCTCCCAAGTAAATACCCACTGCAATGGAGTAAAAATTAATCGATTATATTAATTATAATTATATATATTAATTGATTGAAATAACTTACCTTGAACTCATTTCACCATAGATTTTTTGTTTCTGTCGGCTTGCTCGTATAAATCATCGAAGCTCCGCCCCAATGGTTATTCACTATTTTATTAACCTCGTGAATAATATATACAGAATTTGTAAATATATTATAAAATAAAAACAAACCATGTTAGATATTTATAAAAATACATATCTTATTAAAAACATAGATAATTTAAAACTCGAATACTTATGAATCTCCACGAGGGTATATCAACTCTCACATATCTTCCCTCTCAATAAGTGATTGTTGTACTGGAGAAAATACATTAGTAGGGATATATTGAAAATCAGAAGATCCTATAACTGGAGAAGGGGCCGAAGGCACATTTCCTATATGAGAATCAGACTGTGCAGGGGCTGAAGTAGGGGAAGAGTGTGATCCTCCATTAGTACTCTGTCTATGGCTGCCAAGTCAAAACTATCAATCATAATTATTAGAATAATAAAGTAAAATAGAATTTCATCTTCATCAGATGAAGAATATGAAAAAATTTATCATATTTAATTTGAAGTAATTTGATGCTGAAATAATCAACTAATACATCAAAAATATTCTCTAATAACCTATAGAAAAAAGACAGTTAATTAATATATCAAATATATGAAATTTAGAATGAGATACTAAATAGAAACATATTTGATACTGAATAAAAGTTACTCATAATTGTAAATCGAAGTCCTCACTGTCATTTTCATCCTCATCATATGTTTCTTCAATCTCATCATCCTCATTCTCATCCTCATCCTCCTCATCGTCATCCTCATCCTCCTCCTCCTCCTCCTCATCCTCATCCTCTATCTAAAAAATAAATTTCTCATCTTCATCTTCATTTATTTTACTTGCATCAACGTCTATCACTACGCCGCTGAGATCTCATAATGTTGAAATATTATATTCTTCAATTTGAAATATATTGACAACTTCATCTTATTGATATGTCATGTCTTCCCAACATTCTTCAATTTTTTTTACACTTTTGTTTTACAAATAGCCCATCAATCAATTTTATCACATTTTAAACTAGAATATGAAGCATAAAATACTTGAATCGCTTGTTGTATTAATACAAATGGTTCATACCTCTTGTATAATTTTTTATGATTTATTTCAACCAAATTAAATTGTGGATGTACCTTCATGCCTTTGATAGGGTCAAACCAACGACACATAAATAAAACAACTTGTAAATCTGAGTCAGGTTACTCTACCTCTAAAATTTCATCTAACAAACCATAAAAATTATTCCTTGCACCTCCATTATTAGATGACTAAACACAAATCCCACTGTTCATTATATTTTTGTCTATTCCATATTCTTGAGTATGAAAATTATATCCGTTTATGAAGTATATCGGTCAAGTTTTCAATATTGATTTTGGACCCAATGACAGATGGTTTACCAATTCTTGCTCAATGTGAGCTTGATTATCATAAACTTAAAGTCAAATAAATATGTGTTAAAGTCAAGATTTAACCAATTGATTATTATATACTACTTACATATTTTTTGAACTATGGTGCAAATTCTTCATCGTAGAAACGATCAAACTCATGCTCCGGAAGCTCAGAATATAAGTTTTGGAAAATTATACTATAAAAATTATTATAATACAAAAAAAAAATTATGATATATGAAATACATAATATAACATATATATATAACTTAAAATATGATGTTACTTCTGACAGTTTAGTAAAATATATGTGCAGGTTGCTCGTCATTATTGACCAGTTAAGTATCTACGTGTACAAGATCCACTCGGTCGATCAAGATAGTTAAAAATTGAGAATGAATTCAAATTTGGATCAATAAGACCCTCATTATTTCTTTTTGCTATCCGCCTTTTGCATTGAACATGAGGTTCAAAATAATATGATGTAAAAGTTGTAACTTCCTCCACAATATATGCATTAACAATAGAAGCATCATCATGTGCTTTATTTTTCACTTTTTTTTCAAGTGATAAAGGAATTTAATAGTAATAAAACAAAATATATTAGAAAATAACTTATACTAAAATTAATCAAATGTACTAACAACGATAAAAGAAAATGAAAAATTCACCTTTCAAATTGATACATCCATCAAAATTGAACATGACTTCTAACTTTGGCCTCATATGACAAGTGAACCAAAAGATGTCCAATGGAATCAAAAAATGAGGGTAGAAATATTTTTTTTAAGTTACATAAAATGACTGGAATGTCTCTCTCTAATGTATTCATATGTGAATGACTCAATACTGTCGAGCAAATATCATGAAGGAAAATACTTAACTTCGTGATGACACCCCATACAAAATTTGGTAACATTTCCTTAAAAGCAAGAGGAATTAGTTTTTCCATGAATATATGACAGTCATGACTTTTCAAACTAATCAATTTGCATTCCTTCAAATCAACACATCTTCTAAGATTAGAGGCATAACCATCAGAAATTCTCAATGATCTCAACCATTCACAAACAATCCGTCTCTGATCCTTATTCAATGTATAAACTGCTTTCGACTCTGGTCCCCTACTATTTTATCAACATCAAGAGTGGGTCATTTACAGATGAGATGCATATTTTTTCTTATATTCAGATTGTCTTTTATTTTTTCAGTAATATCCATCACTGTATTTATCATATTATCAAAAATATTAATTTCAATATGCATTACATCAAGATTGTGATGAATCAAATTACTTTGTCAATATGGTAAATCCCAAAATATACTCCATTTAGTCTATTTATGCATACTTCCATAACCATATGTTGTAACATTTGATTCTTCAATAACAGACGAAAAGTTAAACACTCTATGTCATATGCATTCATCGGTTAATCTCAATGGTGGAGGTGTTCTTTCAATTCTATTCTTAGTGAATTCCTCTTTATTTCTTCTGAATTTATGATTTGGTGGTAAAAATTATCTATGACAATCAAAATAACTCGGCTTCTTTCCATGTTTCAATATGAATGACTTTGATCTTTCCATACATATTGGACATCCTAAAACTCTAGTGGTACTCCATCTCGATAACATGTCATAAGTCAAAAAATCATTTACGATCGAAAGAAGCGCAACTTTCATTATGAGCATATGATTAGTATGAACATCATATGTAGAAACACCCTCATCGCATAGTTGTTTCAACCCCATAATCATTGGTTGCATGTAAATATCTATTAACTTCTTCAGATTTTATGGGCTAGGAACAATCTGTAAAATATCAGAAAAAAAAAAACCTCGATAATTGATAAAATATCCTATGGAATTTTCCAGGAATTTTTAGAAATTTTTCTGGATTTAAATGGGTGTTTTATGGATATTTCATGGGGATAAAATGAACAGACTTTTATAAAGTCTATTTAGGCTATCTTCTACGAGGTATTAAATGGGTTTAATTAACTCCATTTTTTTTTCTTTTTTTTCCGTCGGTTTCACTTTCTGCGCGACGCCCCTTCTTCTTCTCCCGATCGCGTGCCGCCCTCCTCAACTCGCCGCCCCTGTAACCATCCACGCCATCACGGCCCGGTAGAGTAACACACGTTCAATCGCCTGCTTTCGACGCGAGCACAGGATCGGACATTGACGTTTCCTTTCTCGCATCGAGCCGATGTAGATCCGGTCGATTTCCCCCGATCTTCGCCCGATCTCTACTGAAGCTCGCTGTCGCCGACGCCGCCATCGCATCGCGCCGCCGGCCGCACTGCGGGCCGCCTCCTCGTCGTCGCTCGCCGTCCACAACCGCACGCACCGCCCTCCTCTCCGTCGTTTTTCATTCTCACCGGAGCAGCGGGCGGATCGACTTCCCTTCCCCCGATCCACCGTCGCCTCTCCCGATTTCTCCTCCTCCGTTGCAGCCACAGCGTCATGGTCAATGTTGATTGAGGTCGAGGATGCTTTTTGCACGATGCTACGGCCTGCCTCCACCTTGATCTGGGTTTTGCGATTCCTGTACGAGTTCCAGTTGGTGATTTTGGGCATCTACGTGATGATTTCTGCTCCGGAGCACAATTTGTTTGATGTCAACGATTTGTGCTTGTGGAAGGTTCCGATTGTGCTGACATTGTGGCTGGGAAGAGCATTATCACTACTGCTCAAGGTGGTTTGAAGCTAGATCGAGGAATCGATAGCTCTTGTTCCCTACAACATCTACACCCCTTTTGGTAAATGTTGGTTGCTCTGCCTTGGGTTATTAATGTGAGGATGCTATAGCAGAGGGAACTTGAATATCCTATGATTGCAGGTGTTGGGGTAATCGAAATGGGTTTTAGTTGCAGTTCATCTCAATTACTCAGATTGGACCTTCTTGGGTGGATCAAGAAGCGGTACCGGTAAAGTTAAGCTTGGATTTGGATAATTGATGAATGTGTTGGTTTTGTTGTTGATTTGTAGATTTGTAGAGCAGAAGAAAGCTGAGTTCGGTAAGTAAGATTTGAATGTTTATAGTGCATATCAGTTATTTAGTAACTAGTTTGGATATGTTATAATTAGGTAATGGGATATAGTTTCCTATTGTGTAGTGATGGATGATTAATTAAGACTTACTGGAGATTGGATCCTCTTTAGCCTATCAAGGAGAGGAGGTTGAATCAGTGTGAGGTAAGTTTAGATTGAGATTTCTATGTTAAATTGATTTAATTTGGTACTGTAAGGAAATTCTACTTACAGTATATATATGTAGTTTACAAAATAGACTAAGATTAGCTTAGATTAATATTTCTATAGTATGTATGATAGTGACTGGTTATATTGTATTCTACAGTTGGGACCTTGATTCAAGATAGGTTCATGGACGTGAAGATGGATAACATGGATTACATAGCAGGTGGGTAATTTCCTACCTGGTCCGGGTAGTTGTATTTCATTCAGATTTAGTCATTGATATGAGCATGTTAGATGTTCATATTTCCTTGACCCTGTTCTTTTTATCGTATGCTTGATCCTTTACCGTTGACTATTAACTCTATTGCTGATATCATGTTTATTTTACCATGATTAGGAGTTATACATATAGGTGATGCAAGTAACTTAGAATTTGTTTAAGTTAAGTGCAAATGGTAAAGTCCGGATGACAACCTGATTGCATATTGGGCAAAAAGGTCATCCGTAGGTAGATAATGTCTTTAACCTAGGGTTAGTTCTAGTACTCTTAGGTTGTATGTTACCATCGAACATGTGTTGTGTAAATGGTCAGAGGAATGATACTTAGGGTATCGCTACGGACCGGTGGTCCTAGCTTGTTATAATCAGTTGAGTACGACTCTCTACAGGATAGAGAGTGTCCATCAGTCGAGTACGACTCTCTACAGGATAGAGAGTGCGTCGAGTAGATTGGTATGACTCTCTACAGGATAGAGAGTCTATGGTGGATGTCTGTATGTGAGACATTGCATTCATGCATTTTCATGCACGCTGGCGACGAGGTCTCCCTTGTGGTTGAGAGGGTCGCCAGTCATCCTGCCTCCACGGTTACTCA
This sequence comes from Wurfbainia villosa, assembly GCA_025175895.1. NCBI lineage: Eukaryota > Viridiplantae > Streptophyta > Magnoliopsida > Zingiberales > Zingiberaceae > Wurfbainia > Wurfbainia villosa. The sequence continues at coordinate 4,157,434 of JAKLTH010000072.1, read as the reverse complement.
TAGGAGGAGTAACCGGTGTGGCGCAGTGTCGCACTCTACCACTATAGACGGTGGTAGTTGGATTTGCGTCTTGTAGTCTGCGTGTGTGGTACTCGACCACTCATGGGTAGTATTTGTCGGAGTGACCAGCGAGGACCCCCATCGTGTAGCTTGCTCTTTACGCTTATATGCTGCTCGATCATCACTCGGCCACTCGAGAGTAGTGGTTGGTGTTGAGTTGGGACAGTTGTCATGCTCGAGCCACCGAGGCCACACTGGGGTCGTGGTAGCTTTAGGGTGAGCCGACATGACCATGCATGCTGCATAGCCGTATCTGATGGCGTTTTGCATATTACCATATATATATACATATATGCATGTGTATATATATATATGGATGGTTGAGATTAATATATATATGGATACAGTCTATATATATATGATTATTGTGATGTTGCATTTGTTTGTACTATGCTTGCTGCATTTGGGTGGACATCATATTCATGCATGTCTCTTGCATTTGTTATATGATTGTGTCGGATGTTGGTATGTGTTGGACAGACCATAGATACCTTGACCTGTAGCATGAGTAGATTATGTGTTGGTATTACTCTTCCTGTTATATATATGTTGGATATATGTTCAGGTTGGATCAGAGTATCGTGCGACTTGGTATATACGCATTTTATGTTATTCATTTCAGTTAGACGGTATATGCTTGTATTTATATACTATGTTGATATACCTGTTGTACATCTAGACATGTCGTTGAAATACATGTGATATTACATATATACATGTTTTCTATTACCTGCTGAGTTTTACTCACCACCCCCGCGGACCCTGGGTTTTCTTTCGCCCAGGTAACAGGTAGCCGACTTCGTGATGGACTTGGAGCACCGCTGGCTGGCATCATCTCATCTCAACTCCGAGAGTCCGGATTTTTGGTGTTCTCATTGTATTCCGTTATGGATTTGTTTTATGTGATGATTGTAGTTGTGACTATTGATGTTGTATCCTTTTCTTCCTTTCTGGTTTTATTATGGTGTCCTGAGTCGGTGTTAGTCATACCGGTATGCTGTGTGTTGTCGTTTGTTGATTGTAGTATGTTTCCGCTGTGTCTTGTGTAGTTTTTGTTTTCATACATATGTATTGTTGTTATTGTGGGCCTACGGGCCTTGTATTAACCCGAAATGTTGCCACGTACAGGGGAGGTGCTGTCCGTTTGATTTTCGGCTCGGTATGCTCTCGGGGCGTGACAACTTTAGTAGTATCAGAGCCCAAGGTTTTGCGATGCCATACAATGTTATTTTTGTGTCGAGTCTTGGATTCTCGGGAGTCGATTTATCCGGTTTTGGTTTTTGAGATGAGATGGACAGCGGCCTGAGCTCCAAGCAGCACGAGGTAAGAATTCCTGAAAAACTTATGGTTTAGTAGATATTTATCTAAACTTGATCAGTAGGTGTATACAATAGAGTTATGACACATGTGTAGACTTTTAGTAGGGGTCGCTCTGAGGGCGACCAGCAGGAAGTTACCTTAGTGTTTATACTCCCAGTTTTTATTGCCTATGCATTTAGATGCTTATACCAGGGAATAACCTGTAGTGTGTTGGTTATTATTCGTAACCATGGTATGAGTTGATCACGGAAACGACCTGTTGAATCTGTGAGTCTTGAACCTGTGTCGAGAAGGTAATTTACCTTTGAGAGCCGACTGATACCGAGTCGGAAAAACATGGGTCAAGTCGTCACATTTCTGGTTGAAATCATAGATTTCAGCCTTAGAGATTTCCACTAACTGTGCTAGTCAGATCATTACCTGTGGGTAATGAACAGACAAAGTAGACTATTGTTGATGCAGATAGCGGAAGGCTAGGTTACAGTGTTTCATAGGGATTTTATCCCTGAGTTGTTAGTACGGAGTTGTATAACTTTGAGAGTACTTAACTCATGTTATACCGAGAAAGAAGAGTTATTTGCATACCATTATCGGGGTCAAGCCGGTATTTGGTGGTAAATGCAGAAAATAATCTTCAGGGAAATAATATATCACTTGATCATGGTCTAGTGATGTAGAAAGAGAGTATTTTCCTGTGTCACTTTAAGTGACGCATTTTAGGGAATTCTTGAACTTCAAGTAGAGTGATCAGTTAGTAATAGTGTACTGTGCAGAGTCGTGAGACTTGCAGAGGTTACGACCACCTAATAGCTCAAGAAGATGAATGAATTATTTAAGCCACCTAGAGTTATTGACTTATAGTTGGATAAGGATGCCGGGATCTTCTACCAGATCCTGCCGGAAGACGTTTGATTGAGACAGAAGTTTAGAAATGACTCCGTACAAGGGTTTAAGAGTTGGAGACCGATAAGCAAATATTGCAGGTCAACTTAATAGAGTTAGAAGTCTCCGACTGTTGGATTAAAAGGAGCAAGATCGGAGTCATAGGCTTTGAGCTACTATTCGATTATAGAAGACCAATCACAGATCATCAGAATGTTATTGTGGATATCAGCAAAAATCAGAACAAAGACTCCAAAGGGATTGTGTGCGTGCAGTGCGGATCACGAAGACATGCGAAGTCAGATAATCCATTGGATCAGGTCTTCTGTTGCTATTGTGAGCAACCAGTACCGTGGAGAAGATGTACTTTGAAGATTCAGTTGAAGACTATCGATGGTGTTCCGGGAGGAAGATGCATCGTCTCGACAGCAGAGATCAGCACAGAAGATGTGGGTTACCTTATCAGCATCAACCTACTACCTCAGGCATGGTTGAAGTTCCGTGATATTACCCTTCAGTAGAGATCAGCACAGAAGCAGCATTAACAGAAGACATTGTAGAAGACTCAGCAGACAACAACAAACAGTTACCTCCAGATGTGTTTTGCTTAGTACAGAGGAGAGAGTATACGACGATGGTCGTATTTATTCAGTATTCTACAGTTGCAGCTCGTAGGATTAAGTGATGAGATCAAATGATCTAGGAAAAAAATCCTCGGATCATTCATTGTAGAAATGCGACTGTGTTATCGCGGACCGTTGGATCTGATCTTCTCTTCGGAGAAAGGCCGAGACTTGCGAGGAGCCTTTGAATCAGATCGACAGATAACGGATTGTTCAGGGTATTACTTTAGTTTACCCTCAAGGTTAATATATTGAGAGATGCTTGTAGTTACAGGTATCTGTATCTAGAACATTCTCAGTTGGATTAGAAGGTTCCTATACATCGACTTGTGGGTCGGTGGTATCTCTACTGTCAGGTGAGATGTGGACCAACAGTTAAGAAGTCAAGGGATACCCTTAGACTTTGATAGACATACTTTTACTATAGACATATCCTTACGGATGGTCAAATTGTTGGAAGTATGGTAAGATATGCTTCTCGGATGTGCGTATAATCCGAGAGCATTCGGATGTAATTTTGGATGAACTTATAGGCTTGTCGTTGCATAGACAAGTGGAGTAGACGATCGAAATGATTGCGGAAATAGTTCTGATATCGAAGATCACAGATCGGGTGATAATTTTGTTGGTATTAGTATTTTTAAACACTATAGAAACTAGAAGCACGTAAATTGCGACTATAGGAGAGATTAAAAGGGGATATTTATCTATCCCAGAATTCCTCCTTGAGAAGATCCGGAACTCTTTATTGAAAGAGAAATGAACCTTTGAAATTATGCATCGATTATCGATGATGGAATGCGATAGTTGTTGAAAGTAAATATCCTTGTTGTGGATAGATGATCTATTTAGATCAGCCAAAGACACCTGTGTATACTCTAAGGTTGGTTTACGACTGGAGTACTGATATTGTAGTGACATGATGTCATACGATTATCATTGTCGATGTGATGATTATTATATCGTCAGCTTAGAGTAAAGGAGATGCAGGTGTGTGGAGACGACAATTTCATACTTGGTATGAATTGTATGAATTTTGATTAAGTTAGACTAATTAACGATTTAGTCGTCCCTGGATTTGAGGATCGTGTACTCTGGACACGATTTGATCAGGTTGTGGTCGTTGGAGTTGCGTAACTTGACCACTATTGATGGTGGTAGTTGGAGTTGCGCAGTTGACCACCGTAGTTGTTGTTTCCTTGTATTGATTTTGTTATTCCTACGAATGTGGATGGGATGCTTTTAAGCATTAGTATACCACGAACTTGTTTGACAAAGGTAATGTTGGAAATTATTTAGTCGGAAGCTGGTGAAACCAGTTTACAGGATTTAAACGACGGTTAACTTTTACACGAGTATTAGTTAATCCATCCAGAGTGGATAAAAGGATGATGTACGCAGATGCGTCGTTTGAGGATCGAGCGATTCGATTCCGATTGAATGAGGCATATCTTATGCCTACGTCAGTTAAGAAACTACGAGATAGTCTGTCATATACATGATGGGACTTTGGTAGTTATTTTCTGGATTTGTGGATGTATGGAGCAGAAGTGCTCATTGAATTTAACAAGCTACTAGGTAGCTACAATGGAGTTCTTTGGAGCACGAGCAGTTGCAACAATTAGCAAGCAGTGAGATTAAATCGCTATAGTCTTCCATGCACTTGCGGCGTGTGTGGAGTGTATCTTGGATGGTTGATGGATTTCTCTTTTGAGAAAATAATTCCCGTCTCGATAAGGATTGTGGGTTCGAGTTGCGGTGTTTAAGGAAGAGTTGCTCTGAGCACATCATTCGAGATGGGCTATATACCTTGGTGGTACTTAGATGTGCAGAGTTGAGCGTTTATCTTGGTGGAATGGTATAAAGAGAGTTATAGCGATTTTGTCGCTTTCGATATTTAGTATCAGAGGTGAAGGTGAACATCGTAAACTCATTTGGATTGCTCTAGGAAATTCCAATTACGGAATGGAAGTGGGAGCATATCACTATTGATTGCGTTACGGGATTGCCTAGGACCCGTAAAGGACATGATGCGATTTGGGTGAGGGTGGATCGATTGACCAAATCAGCTCATTTCCTTTCTATCCATGGGTAATACTTGTTGGATCATTCGGTAGAGTTGTATTACCGAAAGATTATCAGATTGCGTAGGGTACTTTTAAGTACCAAATCGGATAGAGATTCGCGATTTACCTCACGATTTTGATGGAGTCTGCATCAGACTATGATCACAGAGCTTCGGCTTAGTGCAACATTTCATCCACGGACTAATGGACTGTCTGAGCATGACATTCAAACGCTGGAGGATCTATTTAGATCTTGTGTCGTGGATTATGGAGGTGTAGCTTATCGGTTGGCTTTACCTCCGACACTTGGGGGTGCTCACAACGTATTTCCTATTGTTATACTGAGGAAATACGTGTTGCATGTTGATTATGTTCTGAAAGAGGTTCCGAATTCTACCTCAATCTAATGCGACTTACGAGGTGATTCTAGGGTGAAGCCTGGGTCACAAGAAGCGACAGTAGTGGGACAAAAACCATCCGACTCGTAAAGGTTGGATGACAGCATCATACCGATGAGGAGGCTATGTGAGAGCTGGAAGATACTATCTGAGCTCGATAGTCTCATCTGGTCACTTGAGGAAGGTATGTGGTCCTTGCGAAAACTTGCTTAAAGTAATTTTTGCATGTTAGTACGGAATTTGGGGACCAAATTTTTATAAGTGGGGGAGAATGTAAAATACCGGAAAAAAAAATCCTCGGTAATTGATAAAATATCCTATGGAATTTTCCAGGAATTTTTAGAAATTTTTCTGGATTTAAATTGGTGTTTTATGGATATTTCATGGGGATAAAATGAACAGACTTTTATAAAGTCTATTTAGGCTATATTCTACGATGTATTAAATGGGTTTAATTAACTCCATTTTTTTTTTCTTTTTTTCCATCAGTTTCACTTTCTGCGCGACGCCCCTTCTTCTTCTCCCGATCGCGTGCCGCCCTCCTCAACTCGCCGCCCCCGTAACCATCCACGACCGCCGTGATCCTTGGGCGAGCAACACAGTTCAATCGCCACCTTTCGACGCGAGCACAGGATCGACAGACGCCGGCGTTTCCTTTCTCTGCATCGAGCTGCCGATGTAGATCCGGTCCGATTTCCCCCCTCGCTGATCTTCGCTCGATCTCTACTCGAGCTCGCTGTCGCCGCCGCACTGTCGCCATCGCACCGTCGCCGCTGCACCGTGGCCGCCTCCTCGTCGCCTTCGCCGCCCAGCCCGCCTTGCACCGCCCTCCTCTCCGTCGTTTTTCATTCTCACCGGAGCAGCGGGCGGATCGACATCCCTTCCCCCGATCCACCGTCGCCTCTCCCAATTTCTCCTCCTCCGTTGCAGCCACAACGTCATGGTCAATGTTGATTGAGGTCGAGGATGCTTTTTGCACGATGCTACGGCCTGCCTCCACCTTGATCTGGGTTTTGCGATTCCTGTACGAGTTCCAGTTGGTGATTTTGGGCATCTACGTGACGATTTCTGCCCCGGAGCACAATTTGTTTGATGTCAGCGATTTGTGCTTGTGGAAGGTTCCGATTGTGCTGACATTGTGGCTGGGAAGAGCATTATCACTACTGCTCAAGGTGGTTTGAAGCTAGATCGAGGAATCGATAGCTCTTGTTCCCTACAACATCTACACCCCTTTTGGTAAATGTTGGTTGCTCTGCCTTGGGTTATTAATGTGAGGATGCTATAGCAGAGGGAACTTGAATATCCTATGATTGCAGGTGTTGGGGTAATCGAAATGGGTTTTAGTTGCAGTTCATCTCAATTACTCAGATTGGACCTTCTTGGGTGGATCAAGAAGCGGTACCGGTAAAGTTAAGCTTGGATTTGGATAATTGATGAATGTGTTGGTTTTGTTGTTGATTTGTAGATTTGTAGAGCAGAAGAAAGCTGAGTTCGGTAAGTAAGATTTGAATGTTTATAGTGCATATCAGTTATTTAGTAACTAGTTTGGATATGTTATAATTAGGTAATGGGATATAGTTTCCTATTGTGTAGTGATGGATGATTAATTAAGACTTACTGGAGATTGGATCCTCTTTAGCCTATCAAGGAGAGGAGGTTGAATCAGTGTGAGGTAAGTTTAGATTGAGATTTCTATGTTAAATTGATTTAATTTGGTACTGTAAGGAAATTCTACTTACAGTATATATATGTAGTTTACAAAATAGACTAAGATTAGCTTAGATTAATATTTCTATAGTATGTATGATAGTGACTGGTTATATTGTATTCTATAGTTGGGACCTTGATTCAAGATAGGTTCATGGACGTGAAGATGGATAACATGGATTACATAGCAGGTGGGTAATTTCCTACCTGGTCCGGGTAGTTGTATTTCATTCAGATTTAGTCATTGATATGAGCATGTTAGATGTTCATATTTCCTTGACCCTGTTCTTTTTATCGTATGCTTGATCCTTTACCGTTGACTATTAACTCTATTGCTGATATCATGTTTATTTTACCATGATTAGGAGTTATACATATAGGTGATGCAAGTAACTTAGAATTTGTTTAAGTTAAGTGCAAATGGTAAAGTCCGGATGACAACCTGATTGTATATTGGGCAAAAAGGTCATCCGTAGGTAGATAATGTCTTTAACCTAGGGTTAGTTCTAGTACCCTTAGGTTGTATGTTACCATCGAACATGTGTTGTGTAAATGGTCAGAGGAATGATACTTAGGGTATCGCTACGGACCGGTGGTCCTAGCTTGTTATAATCAGATGAGTACGACTCTCTACAGGATAGAGAGTGTCCATCAGTCGAGTACGACTCTCTACAGGATAGAGAGTGCGTCGAGTAGATTGGTATGACTCTCTACAGGATAGAGAGTCTATGGTGGATGTCTGTATGTGAGACATTGCATTCATGCATTTTCATGCACGCTGGCGACGAGGTCTCCCTTGTGGTTGAGAGGGTCGCCAGTCATCCTGCCTCCACGGTTACTCATAGGAGGAGTAACCGGTGTGAGGGCAGAGCATAGAGGTGCCGCACTCTACCACTATAGACAGTGGTAGTTGGATTTGCATGCCGTAGTCCTGCATGTGTGGTACTCGACCACTCATGGGTAGTGACTGTCGGAGTGACCAATAGCAGGGACCCCCATCGTGTAGCTTGCTCTTTACGCTTATATGCTACTCGATCATACTGCCCACTCGGCCACTCGAGAGTAGTGGTTGGTGTTGAGTTGGGACAGTTGTCATGCTCGAGCCACCGAGGCCACACTGGGGTCGTGGTAGCTTTAGGGTGAGCCGACATGACCATGCATGCTGCATAGCCGTATCTGATGGTGTTTTGCATATTACCATATATATATACATATATGCATGTGTATATATATATATGGATGGTTGAGATTAATATATATATGGATACAGTCTATATATATATGATTATTGTGATGTTGCATTTGTTTTTACTATGCTTGCTGCATTTGGGTGGACATCATATTCATGCATGTCTCTTGCATTTGTTATATGATTGTGTCGGATGTTGGTATGTGTTGGACAGACCATAGATACCTTGACAGATTATGTGTTGGTATTACTCTTCTGTTATATATATGTTGGATATATGTTCGAGTTGGATCAGTATAAATCTTGAGACTTGAGTATATGCATTTTATATTATTCATTTTAGGTTAGGCTTGTATTTATATACTATGTTGATATACCTGTTGTACATCTAGACATGTCGTTGAAATACATGTGATATTACATATATACATGTTTTCTATTACCTGCTGAGTTTTACTCACCACCCCTGCGGACCCTGGGTTTTCTTTCGCCCAGGTAACAGGTAGCCGACTTCGTGATGGACTTGGAGCACCGCTGGCTGGCATCATCTCATCTCAACTCCGAGAGTCCGGATTTTTGTTGTTCTCATTGTATTCCGTTATGGATTTGTTTTATGTGATGATTGTAGTTGTGACTATTGATGTTGTATCATTTTCTTCCTTTCTGGTTTTATTATGGTGTCCTGAGTCGGTGTTAGTCATACCGGTATGCTGTGTGTTGTCGTTTGTTGATTGTAGTATGTTTCCGCTGTGTCTTGTGTAGTTTTTGTTTTCATACATATGTATTGTTGTTATTGTGGGCCTACGGGCCTTGTATTAACCCGAAATGTTGCCACGTACAGGGGAGGTGTCGTCCGTTTGATTTTCGGCTCGGTATGCTCTCGGGGCGTGAGTGATCACTTGGTTACCAGGATTCATAAACTTTAGTACTTAGCCTGGAGGTCTAGAGTTCGAATCCTGGGGAAGGCAAAAACCCACTTCCGGGGGTGGGAAGTCCAGGTGAGTAATGACGGGCCAACAGGGGCGACGGTCGTCGACCAATAGGGGTCGCCGAATTCCGCCAATAGGGGCCCGATCGTTACAATAAAAAGGCGCCTTTTTATTATAACGACCGGGCCCCTATTGGCGAGTCAACGACTAATTGTCGACGACCATCGCCTGTTGGCTCGTCATTTGTCGGTCGACGACCCCTATTGGCCGTCGTTACTCACATGGACTTCACCCAAGTGGGTTTGCCTTCCCAGATTCGAACTCTAGACCTCGACTAAGTACTAAAGTTTATGAATCTCGCAACCAAGTGATCAAGGATCACTTGCGAGATTCATAAACTTTAGTACTTAGCCTGGAGGTCTAGAGTTCGAATCCTGGGGAAGGCAAAAACCCACTTCCAGGGGTGGGAAGTCCATGTGAGTAACGACGGGCCAATAGGGGCCAGGTCGTCGACCAATAGGGGTCGACGGGCCAACAGGGGCGACGGTCGTCGACCAATAGGGGTCGTCAAATTCCGCCAATATGGGCCCGGTCGTTACACAATCAATGTTAACAACATATACAGTGTTTTCATGCACATACCGGGTGGAAGATTATACGTAATTAAGATAATTGACCAACAAGAATAAGTTCTTCTTGATTTGCTAAATAGAGAAAATCCATCAACATAGAGACCTAACCTAATGTTTTGAGTCTCATTCGCAAACTCAGGATATATTCTATCAAAATTTTTCCATGCCTCTGCATCAATGGATGATACATTAGCCCTTCCTCTGTTTCATGATTTGCATGCTAAGTCATGTGTTCAGTAGTAACCTTTGATGCATAAAGCTTTTGCAATCTAGTAGTTAAAGGCAAATAGAACATTTGTTTGTATGATTTACGTCGCTTATTATGATCCAATCTCATGGTACTCTTGTACCTACATTGATTACAGAATTTATAAATCTCTGCATCTGTATTAGATTCCCAATATAGCATACAACTTTTCACTAGAAGACATAATTCTTTCATAAGTTTTTTAATATTGTAAAAATCATTGAGCATTATGTGATCACACGACAATACTTCTCCAATAACTTGAACAAAATTATTAAAACAATCTTCAAACACATTATACTAAGCTTTAACATTCAACAATCTTGCGGTTAGAGATAATTTAGTGTGACTGTCACAATCAGACCATATGGGTTCATCTGCAGCTCTCAACACTTCTTGAAATTGAAGATATGGTTCATTATTTATATTTTTCATTAACACCTATTACTTCTATATCCTCCAATGGTGATGAATAGTTGGTATACATTTATTCAAATGTTTGAGGACAACTAGAACTTGCAGCGCTCGATTCCGTATTTATATGTTTTGTCCAACCTCTTCATCGGATATGAACGGTTCACCATGACATGCCCAATTATAATAATTTGGGGTAAAACTAAAAATATAAAGATGTTCTCGAACTTTATCGCACTGAAACAAATTATCATTGTGACACTTTTTGCACAAACACCTTAACTTATTCCCATCCATAAACTCAACATTACTATGAGCAAAATTCAAAAATTGTTCCAACCCAATAATAAATTCATCGGTTAAATCCTGATGTTCAGATAAGTTCTTTTTATACATCCAACTCCTTTCTTTCTCCATTTTTTATGTTTCCAAATTTATATTAAGAATTAATTATATTCTCATCATTTTACATCGATACTAATTGAACAATCAATTTATACTCAAAATAAATTCTTTTAATACATATTTATTTTTGGTATGATATTAAATTTTAGACTATAACATATCAAATAATATTTGTAATAAAAGAAATGAATAAATGGACAATATATTGAAAAATGATAATTATAAAAATTTTGAATGGAAAGTACCTGTAGGATCGAAAAGCGCTAGAAGGGGGGGGGTGAATAGCGCGCATAATAACAACTTTCTTTTCGTACAATTCGATTAAGACAAAGTGTAGCACAACGAAAAAGTAAATAAGACGAAGATATTTTACTTGGTTCACAACCTAACGGTTGCTAATCCAAGACCCTTGCGATCCTAGATCGCGTACGAAGGACAAAACACTAACTAAGTCTCCTTCTCGTTGGAGGAAGAAGACGACAATTACAAACCAAAGAAAACTCGAGATAGAGGGACAATCCCTGTCATGCCTCGAGAGTATGCCGTGCCGAAAAGCAAATGGACGACATCTCCCCTGTATGTGACAAATCTCGTGTTAATACAAGGCCCGTAGGCCCACAACCACAACATAACAAGCAAAATATATATCAAACACAGCGGGAAACATAAAACCACATACCCACAACACATATAATGACATACAATCCGAAACCACACAGGTGCACACCACCTGATAAGTCCACAGTAATAAACCGTACATAAAACATCGGACACAAAAATAAAGTCCACGACATAAAGACAAAGTCCATAACATAAAACAAGTCCCTGGGAGGCTCAAAAAAATGGAGATGGAATAGACCGCTAGCGTAGCTCCAAGTTGTCACGAAGACTTCTACCTGTTACTTGGGCGATAGAAAAACCCAGGGTCTGTGGTGGTGAGTAAAACTCAGCAGATAATAAGATAGAGCATGTAAATATATCAATATCACATGTAATTCAACAGTATAATCTATAGGTACGACAGATATACATCAGCATAATATACATACAGGCATACCACTAAACAAACTGAATAACAAAAGATGCTGAGATACCTGACAGTCAGCTACTCTACACTCATCCAACCTGGGCATATATCCACAACATAAGGTATAAAGAGTAATACTAACTCACACTACATCATGATACTGGTCGAGGGTATCACAATAACCAACCAACAAGTATACAAGTACCTGGCCTACTACCATACAGAAAATGCAATAGCATGTATGAATATGGACAAACAAATGCAACAAGCATAGTACATACAAATGCATCATCAGAGTGAGTATACATATAGACTGCATCTGTATGTATACTAATCACCATCATCCATGTATGTATATATATATATATATATATATATATATATATATATATATATATATATATATATATATATATATATATATATATATATAGCAATATGCAAAATGTCGTATGATACGACAATGCAGCATGCATGGTCATGCCTGCGCACCCCTACTCGCTACCATGACCTAAGTGTGGCCTAGGTGGCACACAATGACAACTGTCCCAACTCAACACCAACCACTGCTCTAGAGTGGCTGAGTGGGAAGTATGATCAAGTAGCATATGAGCGTAAAGAGATCACTATACAACGGGGGTCCCTGCTGCTGGCCACTCCGACTTACACTACCTATGAGTGGTCGAGTGCCACGCACCCAGGACAACTGCACGCAACTCCAACTACCACCGTCTATAATGATAGGGTGCTGCACAACAAATGCTCTGCCCTCACACCAGTTACTCCTCTGGGAGTAATCTGGGAGGCAGAATGACTGACGACTCTCTCAACCCTAAGGGAGACTATGTCGTCAGTATGCATGCAATGACATGAATGTACTGTCTCACGTACAAACGTCTACCACAGACTCTCTGTTCAACAGAGAGTTATACCCATTTGATCAATACACTCTCTATCTTGTAGAGAGTCGTACTCAACTGATCATGACAAGCTAGGACCACCGGTCCGTAGCGACACACTATTCACAACTCACCTGACCATTTACATAACACAGGGTTGGTAAATAAGTATGCAACATACAGGTATTATAATAAATCCTACAGTTAGGGCATTACCTACCCATGGATGACCTTTTACCCAATTTACAAATCAGGTCATCATCCGTACTCTAACATCTACACCCTACTCAACATTTATAGATCTACACACATCACATCTGTAACTCCTAAATCATGATAAAGGAAAATGTGATATCAACATTTGAGCATATATATAGCCAATGACAAGTATCAAGCATAGGATAAATAAGAGCAGGGTCAAGATAATATGAACATATAACATACTCATATCTATGTCTAAATCTGAATGCAATTACATCTACCTGACTAGGGTAGGAAATTACCCACATGCTGTAATGCTTGTAATACTAGAGTCCTCACGTCCACTGACCGGTCTCATATCCACGTCCTGCAAATATCATCAATTACAATTTAGTGCAAGAATACAATAAAATATGAATTAACTACTACATATTTTCCCCATATCCACATCCCTTATCGAATACGTGTTATAACTCCCATTTTGTAGCCAAGATCAGAGCATCATACAACTCGATCGATAACCGACATTTTGCCCTAATTTCAGGACATGACTAACCTCAACCAAGCCCTAATTACTCGCCTTGAAACGGTGCATAACCACCCATAATTATGCCAAATTAGGGATCTAACCACCCTAATTGACACACCTCATTCCAACCGACTCTTTTTCACTTAGCCCCAACCGAGCTAATCCCGGAACCAACCATTTACAACCCCTTCATGGCCCAGAACAACCATATTCACGGTCGCACAGTTGACAATTCCTTGCTCACAGTCGCACAACCATTCACAGCTCGCTCACACAGGATACACATAGCCCTCACGGCCCACACAACCCCTTTACAACTCGATTCACAACCATAGTGCTCCTCCCAACTCACACACAGAACACTCCACTCTCCCAAAATAGAACCACACTTCACAGTCGGCTCATTTTTTCCTATACCAGCCCATCACAACCACAAACACCCACACATCAACCTGTTCACAGCCGACCAACCACAATCACAGCCTCCTCCATCAACCATTTCCACCGTTAACTAGATAACTCAAGGGAAGCATTGAATGATACTCAAAATCAAGGCTGTCCATTGAGATAATTAGAAATCAATCTTATTCACAGCAATACAACAATGAATTGAATTGCACGGACAAAACCAAAAAGGAAATGGCTTGCTTACCGGCAATTAGAACCTCACCGACAGCAACTCCCCAAAACTTGGCAGCCCCATTCAACTGCTTGAGACCGCTGCCCAAACCAAAAATCGGCTCAACCAAGGAAGATCACCGCTATAACCTAGATCTCGTCCAAGGTAGTAAGAAAATCATCCCTTACCTAGCACTCACAGCGATCACCGGTGCAGCCTCCAACTTCGATCGGGAAGAATAGCTTCCGATTTGGGACCGCCGCTGACCTGTATTCACCGGCCTTTGCTCGCCCACTCCTCCCGCTCGCCTGCGAAGGTCGTCGAGACTATGGATGCTTCCTGCCACGAGGTAGGCTTCGCGAGGAAGAAGGAGAGAGCTCGGTAGCCTTAGATTTCGGAAGAGCAGAGAAGATGAGGGATTGCACAGTGAGGAAGCTAGAGGTGTCATATGCGATGGAGGAGAAAAGGAAGAGAGGGGCTCGGGGAGAGACAGCACTGGTGGCGGAGTCGGCGACGAGTGATATCGCGACGCGCAGAGAAACGCTCACACCGAAGAAATTGATGTTCGACAACGAGGAACGGAAGAGAAAAGCAGCGGGGTTAAGGATTAGTTGGTCGGGTGGCTTTCGTTTAACGGGTTGGGCTTAAAATGCTTATTGGGTTCTTACCCTATAAGACCAAGCCTAGGTTTAATTAACCCCCTTTAAATAAAACCTAGCTTAGGTATTAATTTAGAGTCCAACCTCTTTTTTTTTTTTTACAATCCCACCTCTCCTCGTTATGATCAAAAGCTCGATAAAGACAACTTTAATACAATGAATTGAAATGACAACAACTAAACAATACTGACAACTAATTGAAGTTGAGGTTGAGGTCGTGTCGTCGGCATCGTGGTAGCGTTTTGGCATCATAGTGTTATTGTAGAGATGCAGCTTTGCAGGAGCGTTTTGGAAGCTTGAATTAATACCTAAAGGGGTGAAACCCCCTCTTCTTTTATAGCCCTTTAGTCCAGTGAACGTTGAGATTAAGATCTATCCAAAAAGGTCACCTCACCCTAATATAAGGGGATCAACTTTGACCTTCATCTAAGCTAGCAATTTGAATAGCAGTCGACTGATTGCCCTAATTAGTCGACTGATACCACCAGTAGTCGACTGCCAATATACAACAGTCAACTGCCAACTTGGTTATTCAACTGTAACAAAGAGTTAGTCCGAAACATACAAGTAAAGGTAAATTTGACGGTCACTTACCGTCCGATCTCGACCTAGACCTTCCACCGGAAGTCTTAGTCGGATCATCGCCTAAAGACATCCCCGTACGGAGGACCTGACCTCACCTTTACTCACACTTGAGCTTACCTCTGGTCCTTGTAGCTTGGCTTTCGGTCTTCACCTAGGTTCTTTGACTCCATCCGAAGTTCTCCCGGTGTCGTCCGACCACTACGATTTCTCGGCTTGAGATTCTCCGGGTGTCGTCGACCTTCAGCTCAGCTTAATCATTTATACACACTTAGTTCAGCTCATTAGATAATAATATGACCTTAGCTTTGGGCCTTTGCCATAATCAAAACCTAGGTTCGATTATCTGATGCCTACTGCACCAATAATCTCTCCCTTTTTGATCTATGGCAAACCGACACAAAGTTAAGGGAAAAGATTAAAGCATGAAGTACATTAAGTAAGTGAAATGATTAGATCCAATTATCATGAACAAGAAAGAAGTATGAATGCTTAACTTGTTGGATCTTTATAATGGCTAGAGGGGGGGTGATTAGCCTTTCGTTGTTTCTACAAAAATGTTAGTGGAAGCAATACAAATACAAATACGAATACGAATAAGAAACAAGAAAACAATGCTAACACCCGATGTACGTGGTTCGGAGATGACGCTCCTACTCCACAGTAATCCGTAAGGTGGATTAGCCCTAGCCAAGCTTCACTAAATCCTCCTTTGGATGAACCAAGGTGGAGAAACCTTGTCTTACAATGCTCTCCTCTTCTTTACAATGATGGAAGATTAAAAGCTAGAGAAGAGGAGGTTTAGAATCACAAAAGTACTTGGGAAAGCTTGGTGAGCACGAGGGTGTAGCTAGGAATGAGAGCACTAGCTTCACCAAGCTCCCCAAGGCCCCTTCTTATAGAAGAAGGGATGTTTTTCCCGTTGGGCTTCGATCAGTCGACTGATGCTCACCATCAGTCGACTGCCGCCGAAGCCAACGACTTCTGAACAAGCAGATCTGCGGAGATACGTAGCCATAATTTCCAACGGCCAAGTGATCAATCGACTGATCCCTCCATCAGTCGACTGATGGAGTGATCAGTCGAGTGATCGTAGGCCACAGTCGAGTGCGACTACACTCTGTGCTCGTATTTGCATTGATCAGTCGACTGCCACTATTGGTAGTCGACTGATTGCAACATCAGTTGACTACCGCGCCAGCGATCGATTGATGGTCGTGGTTTCACGACTCGATCGAGCTTACTGAACGATCGGTGATACATTGTATCAGTCGACTGATATTCATCAAGTATGAGTAATTCACACTTGATTTTACACCCTAGACTTAGACTCAACCTTCTAGTTCCTCATTAAGCCTTGCGCCTCCAGGATCCCTCCAAGTCCATGACTTGTTCATCCTTTGCGCTTTGCTTCCAAGAGCTTCCTTCGGTTTCGTCATGTCTTGGGTTGCCAAATGCTTGGACTTTATGCTGCCAAGACTACAAGCTTGGACTTATGCTGCCAAGACTTTACTTTGGACTTCTTTTGCCAAGGTTCACTTGGACTTTACGTTGCCAAGACTACAAGCTTGGTCTTACGCTGCCAAGTCCATCCCTTGGACTTCCCTTGCCAAGATCATACTTGGTCTTCCTTTGCCAAGGTTCACTTGAACTTTACGCTGCCAAGACTACAAGCTTGGTCTTATGCTGCCAAGTCCGTCCCTTGGACTTTCCTTGCCAAGATCATACTTGGACTTCTCTTTTACCAAGTCTTCATCCTTGGATTTCCCTGTCAATTAAACATATTCACAATTAGATCACAAAGCATTGCCTAACTTAGATGATTATCCAAACATCAAAACATATAAATACTTGGGGCATTGTTGCACCAACAATCTCCCCCTTTTTGATGTTTGACAATCATTTAAGTTAGGTCTTTTAAAGATACACACATAATCATATTTTCAATGTGAAACTCTAACTTAACTATTCCTTCTCCCCCTTTGACATACATCAAAAAGAGAAGGTCTCATAAATGAAAGAATTAAAGGTGTTGGATCTTGGACTAAGGTATAAGATTGATCTTAAGCTCCCCCTTAATCCAAGATATGCTTCATGATGTGTAAATAATATTTGAGGCAAAGCATAACAAAAATTCAAAAATTAAGTCCTAACTTTGCACCAACAATAGAAGTTTAGGGATGAAAATATATATTTTATGAAACTCCCCCTAAAATACTGCATAAAACAGTCCTAAAAATTTGTTTATGCTCAATATTATCATGCTATAGTTTTAGGACATCAAATATACACTAAATATCAAAAAATGGAGCTATTTATCAGAAAACACAATGTATCAGTCGACTGGTTTCTGAACCAGTCGACTGCTACGCCTGAAATCGAAATTTCAGCCTTTTCAGCCCAATTTCAGAAATGCGTTAGAAATTCTAGAAACCTCGAAAAATCACGAAATTTTGTGGACACATTTCTGAGATCATACTTTATTAAGGAAAAATAGTTTAAAAAATATATGTTTCCCAGATTTCAATATTGATACAAACTTGGAAACTAACAAAAGGTTCTAAAAATTTACAAACTTTGTACCACTTTTGTGTTCCACTTGAAAATTGGTTTTCAAAATATGATGAACATAGTTTAAAATATATATGATTTGGAATTTCCAACCATGTTCTTAGAGCTATGTATTCATTACTTGAATACAAGTCTTCCCAATGATTGGTCCATGAGGTATTCATGTCTCTAGGTGTGTCATTGGCTCATAGTAATGCATCATAACAAGCATGACGAGCTAAGTACACCTTCCCTATCATCTCACATATTCCTAAATGTCTCAATACAAAAATCAAGGTTGCTTAAGGTTTTTGTGAGATGCATCAAGGTATAAGGCTAACATATGACTATGGGATCATGCAAACCTAGACTTTTACTCTACAAAGCACATACCAAGCTCTCTCCTTAATGATGAAAATTCGGTTTCGGGAAGAGCTTTGGTGAAGATATCGGTAAGGTTAGACTTAGATTCTACATAATTAAGTTCAATGTCCCCTCTTGCCACATGATCTCTTATGAAGTGATGTTTCACTTCAATGTGCTTGGTCCTAGAGTGATGTACCGGATTTTTGGTCAAGTTGATGGTACTCACATTGTCACAATAAACTTTAATGTTAGAGTAGTATAGCTCATAGTCCTCAAGAGTATGTCTCATCCAAAGTAATTGAGCTACACAACCACCCATAGCCACATATTCGGCTTCGGTGGTTGATAAAGCAAAACAATGTTGCTTCCTACTACTCCAACTAACTAGGGAGGACCCAAGAAATTGACATCCACCGCTAGTACTCTTCCTATCCAATTTGCAACCGGCATAATCGGAATCGGTATAACCAAGCAACTCAAAAGACCTAGTCCTAGGATACCAAAGTCCTACATTTAGGGTGCCTTTAATATATCTTAAAATTCTCTTAACGACTACTAAATGTGATTCTTTGGCACAAGATTGGTATCTTGCACACATACCTACCGTAAATAAAATATCGGATCTACTAGCGGTTAGGTATAGTAGGCTACCAATCATACTCCTATAAAGTTTAAGATCAATTGATTTTCCATCATAATCACTATCTATTCTAGTGCTAGTGGCCATAGGAGTGGTTACAATTTTGGCATTTTCCAAACCAAATTTCTTGATCATTTCATTTGCATATTTGGTTTGATAAATATGAATACCTTCATTGGTTTATTTGACTTGTAACCCTAGGAAAAAGTTGAGCTCTCCAACTAAACTCATTTCAAATTCATTTTTCATGTTTTTTATAAAGTCTTGAAGAAGATCATCATTTGTTGACCAAAAAATAATGTCATCAACATATATTTGGGCTATAAAGATATCCTTTAATGTTGACTTTATAAACAAGGTTTGATTTACTTGACCTCTCCTAAAATCCTTAGAAATTAAGAAAGATGACAATCTTTCATACCATGCCCGGGGAGCTTGTTTTAACCCATATAATGCTTTCCTAAGCTTATATACGTGGTTTGGATAACCTATGTTCTCAAACCCGGGTGGTTGCTCTACATATACTTCCTCCTTAATATAACCATTTAAGAATGCCGATTTAACATCCATTTGGTAAAGTTTAAATCCCATATAGGAAGCATACCCTAAGAGAATTCTAATAGATTCTAACCTGGCAACCGGGGCATAAGTCTCATCATAGTCAAGCCCCTCAACTTGATTGAATCCCCTAGCAACCAACCTAGCCTTATTTCTAGTGATATTTCCTTGGTCATCTAGCTTATTCCTAAAGACCCATCTTGTAGTAATCATGGTTCTATCATTGGGTCTAGGTACTAACTCTCATACTTGACTCCTTTCAAATTGAGCCAATTCATCTTGCATTGCCAAGATCCAATCTGGATCATGTAATGCATCATTGATCGATTTGGGCTCAATTTGTGAAATAAGAGCAACTTGACTAGTAGGAGTTCTATGAAATGACCTAGTTCTTACTCCTTGAGATATATCTCCTACTACATGGTCAAGTGGATGATCTTGATGAATTCTTAGGGTTCTAGAAGGGGTTTCAAATTGATCATTGTTATCTTCCACCCTTCTTTCATCATTGGAATCTCCTCTTCCTCCCCCTTGATCATTACCCCTTATGGTCAAATTTTGAAGTTTTTGAGTAATGTCTTGATTATTGTCATTAATATCCTTATCAATGGAGGACTTTCTAGGGTAGGTACTAGTGGTTTCTTCAAATTGAACATTGGATGACTCCTCAATCCCTTGGGTTCTCTTATTGTAGACTCTATATCCTCTACTTGTGGATGAGTATCCAACTAGGATTCCCTCATCCGCTTTGGATTCAAATTTTCCTAAGTTATCTTTGGTGTTTAAAATATAAACTTTACATCCAAAGACTTTGAAATAATGAATTGTGGGAATAGTCCCATTCCATAATTCAAATGGTGTCTTTTCTAAAAACCTATGGATTTGAACCCTATTTTGGATATAGCAAGCGGTATTAACTGCTTCCGCCCACAAGTAGCTAGGTAGAGAATATGCATTAAGCATAGTCCTAGCCGCCTCTTGTAGGGCATGATTTCTCCTTTCCACCACCCCATTTTGTTGGGGTGTTCTAGGACAAGAGAACTCATGCTTGTACCCTTGCTCTAAACAAAATTATGAAAATTTAGAATTCTCAAATTCACCACCATTATCACTACGGATCCGGTTGATTTTGAGACTCTTTTCATTTTCAACTCTTTTACTAAATCCTATGATTATTTCTAATGTATCATCCTTATGTTTCATAAAGTAGACCCAAGTATACCTAAAAAAATCATCTACTATAACTAAACAATATTTGCTACCATTTAAAGAAGGAGTACTATGGCAATCAAATAAGTCAAGATGTAATAGTTCTAATGGTAAGGAAGTATTAGTTAAGGTTTTACCTTTGTGTGATGCTTTTGTTTGTTTTCCTTCTTGGCATGCATCACACATTTTGTTCTTGACATACTTGATCTTTGGTAGCCCTTTGACCAACTCCATCTTGGCTACCTTGGCTATATTTTTCATGTTGATGTGCCCCAATCTCCTATGCCATAGCCAACTTTCTTCTTCTTTCGCAACAAGACACTTAGTGGAAATGTTAGAAGCATATGAAAGATCAACATAATAGATATTTGATTTCCTATATCCAACTAACATATAATCATTTAATTCCTTGTGTCTAATCATGCATTTAGAGGATTCAAAAGAAACATGATAGTTTGCATCACAAAGTTGACTAACACTTAATAAATTAAATTTCATATTTTCAACTAGTAAAACTTTGTGAATGACAATTTTGGGGGATACCTCAATTGTACCTCTACCTAATATCTTGAGTTTTTCACTATTTCCAAAAGATACCGCTCCCTTCTTCACATACTTAATTGTTGAGAACTTGCTCACATCCCCGGTCATGTGTGTTGAACAACCGCTATCCACGATCCACATGCCTTGCTCTCCTACCTAAATCACATGATAAACACAAGCTTTTGGTACCCAAACATTTGGACCGGTAACATTAAGTAAAAACTTCTTAGGTACCCATGCTTTCTTAACCTTACCCTTAATGGTTGCTTTTCTATTTATTAATGAGATATAAGCAACTTCTTTTTCTTTTGGCTTGTATCCTACACCGGCCTTGTTATAAATGGCTCTTTGTCGGCTAAGGATCATGTTAAGGTATTTTGAGCCATTTGTAAATTTCTCTAAGCATGCCTTTAACTCACTAACCTCATCCTTAAGTTTGTCATTCTCTTCCTTAAGCAAGCAAGAATCAACATGTGAAGGTTTTTCATTCCTAATGGCCTTTAGTTCTACCTTCATGCTTCTAACCTTAGATTTAGACTTATCTAGAGCCTCTTTAAGATAAGCAATTGATTTATAAAGAAGCTTAACTTTAGGAGAGTTCATTATCTCATCGTCACTAGATGACGATTCATCACTTGAAGAGCCTTCTTCTTGGCTTGATGTACCGGAGTCATCCTCTTGGGCCATGAGTGCCACATGGTGTGTGACGTGGCAAAGCTCATCATCGGAGGAGGAATCTTCAACACTTGGTGTGTCCCATGTGGTTTGAGCCACCATGGCCTCCTTCTTTTTCTCCTTTCTTTCCTTCTTTTTCTTTTCTTTTTCTTCCTTCTTCTTTAGCTACGGGCAATTTGGCTTTATGTGCCCCTTCTTATTGCAAGCATGGCAAATCACATTGTTATTAAAACTTGAATTACCACTAAACTTACCTTTTGAAGAATGAGACCTCTTCCTTGCTTCTCTATTCTTGAACTCCTTTGATTTTCTATAGAGCTTCTTGACAAAGTTGGCCATCTCACTAGATGAGTCTCCATCACTACTTGAATCATGCTCCGACTCGGATGATGATGACACTTCTTTTCTTTCTTTCTTCTTCTTTTCCTTCTTTTCAACAAATAGAGCTAAACCCTTTTCCTTAGAGGACATGTTAGTTTGCTCATGCAATTCAAACTCACAAAATAATTCATCAATTTTAATTTGAGAAAGATCCCTAGTTACCTTAATAGCATCAACTATAGAAGTCCATAGAGATTTTCTAGGAAATGCTTGAAGAATATACCTTACCAAATTCCGGTTGTCAACTCGCTCACCTATGATGTGGAGTCCATTCACAATCTCCTTAAACCTTCCATGCATTTGGCTTACGGTTTCATGGGTCTTCATTTGGAAGGCTTGAAGTTGTCCAATTAGCAAGTCCTTCTAGGCCCTCTTTGACTCCTTGGATCCTTCATTTAGCTCAATGAGCTTTTCCCATAATTCCTTGGTGGATTCGAAAGGCCCCACCTTGTTGAGTTGCTCCATTGTAATACCGCATTGGATGGTGAGTACCGCCTTTGCATTTGACTCGAACCGCCTATTCATTTCCCTTGTCCAATCTTTGCTTGGAATAGGGTCTCCATGTTCATCCACCGGTTCCTCAAAGACATCTACAATGCTATGCCAAATTTCAATATTACTCATTAGATAATATTTCATCATACCTTTCCAATACGCAAAATGACTCCCATCGAAGAGCGGTGGCTTGGCGGTGCTATATCCCTCTTGAAGAGCCATTGATGCCTTGGTTGATGGTGAAATCTTCCAAGCTAACCGGGCTCTGATACCACTTGTTGGATCTTTATAATGGCTAGAGGGGGGGGTGATTAGCCTTTCGTTGTTTCTACAAAAACGTTAGCGGAAGCAATACAAATACAAATACGAATACGAATAAGAAACAAGAAAACAATGCTAACACCCGATGTACGTGGTTCGAAGATGACGCTCCTACTCCACGGTAATCCGTAAGGTGGATTAGCCCTAGCCAAGCTTCACTAAATTCTCCTTTGGATGAACCAAGGTGGAGAAACCTTGTCTTACAATGCTATCCTCTTCTTTACAATGATGGAAGATTAAAAGCTAGAGAAGAGGAGGTTTAGAATCACAAAAGTACTTGGGAAAGCTTGGTGAGCACGAGGGTGTAGCTAGGAATGAGAGCACTAGCTTCACCAAGCTCCCCAAGGCCCCTTCTTATAGAAGAAGGGCTGTTTTTCCCGTTGGGCTTCGATCAGTCGACTGATGCTCACCATCAGTCGACTGCCGCCGAAGCCAACGACTTCTGAACAAGCAGATCCGTGGAGATACGTAGCCGTAATTTCCAACGGCCAAGTGATCAGTCGACTGATCCCTCCATCAGTCGACTGATGGAGTGATTGTTGGGAGATCGGGACGGTCGGCTAGAGGGGGGTGAATAGCCCTTTTTGAATGGATGCCGGTATTTGCTCGTCTACAAAACTAATTAGCGCAAGTGGAAGACTAATAAAGACAAGCAAATAGAAATATGAGAAAACAAGCACTAACAAAGAATGTAACATGGTTCACGGCTACGCCGCTAATCCACGATCCTGATTCGTCCGAGGTGAATCACTCCTTCAAAGTCAATCACTATTGGTCTCTCCTTTGCACCAAGATAGGTGGAGGTAACCTTTACAATCAAGATCACTCTTCTTACAATAAGAATGGAGTAAAAGCAAGTAAGAAGAGTTTAGAGCTTGTGGGGGACTTGGATGGTCGTTTGGAGTAAGAGTATTAGCACCTCAAAGCTCCACATCCTCTCTTTTTATAGAGAGGAAGATTTTCTTCCCGTTGGCCGCCACCAGTCGACTGCTGCCCTTTGGCAGTCGACTGCCGCCACTCCAACGGCCTCCGAACACATCGGATCCCGACCGTTGTAGTCCAACAGAACACTTGGCGGATCGATGGACCTCATCGGTCATTCGCCTCTCGATGCCAGTCGCTCGGCGGTTATGGCAAACCCTTCGACCGATCATTGCGCCTTGACAATCGGTGATGGTCTTCGCGATCATTCGGCCTCAAAACAGCCAGTCGAATACCAGTCGAACCACGTTTGACTCAGAGTAGTCGACTGCCATTCCATGGCAGTCGACTGGTGTTGGGAAATCCCATCTGACACTTAGCCAAATGAACAAGTTTCACCTAAGAGCTACCCCTTCCCGGGTTACATTCGCTCACTCTCATCTCTCGGAGTCCCTCACCTTCGAAGTTCTCTTCGTTCGCGGCCACGTCCCTCGGCAACATCAGGCGCACGGCTCTGCAATGCTCCTTCGCGTCTCTTGCCTCAAAGTCTACTTCCTCCAGCTTCACTCCAAGCTTCTCGTCCGGCGGTCCCTCGGATGCTCCAAGCGCACGGCTTCCGCAAAGCTATCCTTCACCGACTCAAGGACTGAGTCATGAGATGTGAAACTCGCCACGACTCCATGTGCGAATTACTAAGTCTTGCAAGACTTCAACGCACATATCAAATCAACATAACAAACTAACTTAAACCCTTTGCCACACACATCAAAACCTAATCATGGCAAGAGATTGCCCTAACAATCTCCCCCTTTTTGATGTGTGGCAATCCGTTTAAGTTAGGTAAAAACATTTGATAAAAATTTTAAGGTAAGAAAGCATGTAAACATAAACATGATATTGCAACATGCAACTCCCCCTTAATCCATGAAACTCCCCATACAAATTTCTCCCCCTATCATAATTTACTTAAACACAATTATTTCTCCCCCTTTGACACCATCAAAAAGATTAATACTAAGTTATAAACCCATGGCATCAAGTCTAATAGAAGGAAAATACCAAAAATTGGTTTAATAACTGAAATCAACCTTTACTGTTCAGAATATCAGGCCACCAGTCGACTGGCAAACTGTTTTCAGAAATTCTGATTTTTCGGGGTGAAATTCAGAAATGCATTAAAAATTCCAAAAAATTCAAAAAATCATAAAATTTGGGGAACATATTTCTTGTAAGGTTCTTCATCAGTGAAAAATAGTTTTTCATGAAAAATCATCATATTTTCATGTATTTGCCAAAAATCCAAAAGCTTTAAAAACCACTAGGTTTTTGATCATGTGAGTATTCATTTCAACACCTAGTTTTGGTTTCAATTGTTTCAAAACATGAATACACAGATTTTAGATTAAGAAATTGTTTTGAAAACATATAAAATATCCAACCATGATCTTTGGGCAATATGTCTATGAATTAAACATAAGCCTTCCCCATGATTGGTCTATTATTGCTATTTTGATACTTTAAATGACCATCTAAATGTCATAGGCATTAGTGGACATTTGTATCATCCTAACATCTCACCCATGCTAAGTTTTCAATCAAAGTAGCCTATAGTGAGTGTGAGATGTATCCTAGAGGTATTTGTATATACTTAACCATTATATTCATGCAATTCTATCAAGGTTAAGTATCACCCTAACAATCCACATGATCATAAAGACATATATGACTTAATTTTACATTATGATCATTAAACACATGTATTCATTGAATTGTTATCATGCATTAAGTATTATATCATGATAGTAAGTAAAATATCACCTAAGGCATGATTTAAATTCTATTTCTCATGATGATGTGCCAAATTTCAAAATCATAATTCATGATTGCACATATACATAGCAATTACATTGATTATCATGATTTAAGCATTATTAACTATTTATAGGCACATTATCATCACCTAACACTATTTAAAAATGTTGTCCCGCCATCCTAAGTCAACCAAAATATGATATAGGTGAATTCCATTTGGTTGACTATCCTAGGGTTTTCCTAACCCTTAAGGATGGATTTTGGAACTCAATACAAATTCTTTCCTATAGGGTTCACAAGATACTCCTTGGGGATCCATTTCCTAGCAATTGTCTTTTTCTTATCTTGACCCCTAGCAATTAGGCATTTATTGGCCTTTTCATTTTTCTTTTCTTTGTACCCTAGGCCTTTCTTATTGAAGCTAGCTCTTTGGCTCCCTATAATCATGTTCAAGGTGTTTGAGCCAATAGTGAATTTTTCTAGGGCTTTTGTCAAATAATCTACCTTTTCCCTTAGAGCCCTATTTTCATCCATACATGCATCACTAACATTAAATGGCATATATTCTTGTGAGCATACATCATCATGACAAGAAGAGATATTTTCATTTTCATTTAAGCATGCTTTTTCTAACTTATTTTCTAAGTCCATAATTTGATCTAGCATGCTTTTGTTCTTCTTCTTAGCTCTAAATAAATCCCTAGTTAAGCTAGAAACTATGGAAACTATTTTCTTAGGAGAGGCATTCGTTACCATAGTTTTCATGTCTTCTTCTTCTGATGAGGAGGATGAGGAAGTAAAGGCTCCCCCTTCACTTGAGTTCTCTCCACTTGAGCTTGATTCTTCATTTTCGGTGGAGGAGCAATCCAAGTCGTCGAATGCCATCAATGCTAGGTTGGTGATAAATGCATTTTCTTCCTCGGATGAGGAAGAGGAAGAAGGGTCATCCCATGTCTTGGCCTTGAATGCTTTGGCCTTCCCCTTTTCTTTTGCCTTCTTTTCTTCTTCCTTTCTCTTGCTCCCCGTCTTCTTCCTCTTTTCTTCTTTCTTTTTCTTCTCTTCCTTGCTCTTGTTTAGGAGGGGACAATTATCCCTTATATGTCCCTCTCCTTGGCAATTGTAGCATATGACCTTCCCTCTTGGTCTTCTATTCCTATAATTAGATTTATTAAAATGAAAACCCTTTAAAGCACGCCTTACCCTCCTTACCATATATGCTTCTTCCGTGCTATCCATGGAGGAGGAGGAGGATGCTTCATCATCGGAGGAGGAGGGGATCTCTATCTTCTTCTTCCCCTTGTTTGCTATCAAAGCTACTCCTCTTGAAGGTTGGATTTTTGGCTCTTCTTGTATTCCTTCAAGTCTCGTTTCGTGGAGCTCCATTGTTGAGAAAAACTCCTCCAAGTTACTTACTTCCAAGTTCTTGGAGATGTAAAACGAATCCACCATGGAGCTCCATCTTGAGGACCGGGGAAAGGCATCTATGACCTTCATTACCATATCCTGGTTGGAGAGCTTTTCACCTACACTTGTCAAACTGGTTAGAATTTCCTTAAATCTAGAGTGTAGGGATTTTACCTTCTCTCCCTTTTCGAGTTTGATATTGGACAATTGGGAGCGAAGGACATCTCTCCTTGCTAGCTTCGCCTCGGATGCGCCTTCATGGATTTCTATTAATTTGTTCCACATTTTCTTGGCGCTAGCACACTCTCCTATCCGGTTGACTTCTTGTTGGGGGAGGACATTGTATAGATGATGCTTGGCCTTTGAATTTGCCAAGTATTCTTCTCTTTGCCTCTTGCTCCACCTCGATTTTTCCAATGGCTCCCCATCTTCGTTCTTAGGCAACTCGAAACCATTTTCCATTATTAAAAGAATTTCAAAGTCGGTTACGAAGAATACCTCCATTCGCTTCTTCCACCAAGAGAATTCGCCGTCGAACTTCGGTGGGTGGATGTTGGAGCTGACCATTTTGAATGTTGCTTGTTGTGGAGGTTAGTCCTCGACAAGCTTAACTTGGCTCTGATACCACTTGTTGGGAGATCGGGACGGCCGACTAGAGGGGGGTGAATAGCCCTTTTTGAATGGATGCCGGTATTTGCTCGTCTACAAAACTAATTAGCGCAAGCGGAAGACTAATAAAGACAAGCAAATAGAAATATGAGAAAACAAGCACTAACAAAGAATGTAACGTGGTTCACGGCTACGCCGCTAATCCACAATCCTGATTCGTCCGAGGTGAATCACTCCTTCAAAGCCAATCACTATTGGACTCTCCTTTGCACCAAGTTAGGTGGAGGTAACCTTTACAATCAAGATCACTCTTCTTACAATAAGAATGGAGTAAAAGCAAGTAAGAAGAGTTTAGAGCTTGTGGGGGACTTGGATGGTCGTTTGGAGTAAGAGTATTAGCCCCCCAAAGCTCCACACCCTCTCTTTTTATAGAGAGGAAGATTTTCTTCCCGTTGGCCGCCACCAATGATCGCGCTTTGGCGATCGATCGCCGCGAACACGGGATCCCGACCGTTGTAGTCCAATGGAACACTTGGCAATCGACTGATGGACCTCATCAGTTGACTGCTGCCTCCGTAGTCGACTGCCGAGTCGACTACGAGCGCTTCTGGCTAAACCTTTCGATTAATCGATCACGCTTTCGGCCGATCGATGAGCGGCAATGACGCCCACATACGACAATGATCGCTGGCCTCAAAACAGCCAGTCGAATACCAGTCGAACCATGTTCGACTCGTGAGCGATCATTCATTCCATGGCAATGATCGTATCGGGAAATCCCATCCGACACTTAGCCAAATGGCGAAGTTTCACCTAAGAGCTACCCCTTCCCGGGTTACATTCGCTCACTCTCATCTCTCGGAGTCCCTCTCCTTCGAAGTTCTCTTCGTTCGCGGCCACGTCCCTTGGCAGCATCAGGCGCACGACTCTGCAATGCTCCTTCACGTCTCTTGCCTCGAAGTCTACTTCCTCCGACTTCACTCCAAGCTTCTCATCCGGCGGTCCCTCGGATGCTCCAAGCGCACGACTTCCGTAAAGCTATCCTTCACCGACTCAAGGACCGAGTCATGAGATGTGAAACTCGCCACGACTCCATGTGCGAATTACTAAGTCCTGCAAGACTTCAATGTACATATCAAATCAACATAACAAACTAACTTAAACCCTTTGCCACACACATCAAAACCTAATCATGGTAAGAGATTGCCCTAACAGTGATCAGTCGAGTGATTGTAGGCCACAATCGGCGCGCGATTACACTGTGCAGATTTATGCCGATCACGACTACCATCAGCTACCATCTAGCAATACGCAACTGGAAATCGATCGACTACCACTGCCAAAGTAGTCGATTGATGGTGAGGGTTTCACCCTGACTCAGTCGAGCACCTGACCAGTCGACTGATACATCATATCAGTCGACTGATACTCATCAAGTATGAGTAATTCCTACTTGATTTTACACCCTAGACCTAGACTCAACCTTCTAGCTCCTCATTAAGCCTTGCACCTCCAGGATCCCTCCGAGTCCGCGACTTGTTCATCCTTTGCACTTTGCTTCCAAGAGCTTTCTTCGGTTTCGTCATGTCTTGGGTTGCCAAATGCTTGGACTTTATGCTGCCAAGACTACAAGCTTGGACTTATGCTGCCAAGACTTTACTTTGGACTTCTTTTGCCAATGTTCACTTGGACTTTATGCTGTCAAGACTACAAGCTTGGTCTTACGCTGCCAAGTCCATCCCTTGGACTTCCCTTGCCAAGATCATACTTGGTCTTCCTTTGCCAAGGTTCACTTGGACTTTACGCTGCCAAGACTACAAGCTTGGTCTTATGCTGCCAAGTCCTTCCCTTGGACTTTCCTTGCCAAGATCATACTTGGACTTCTCTTTTACCAAGTCTTCATCCTTGGATTTCCCTGTCACTTAAACATATTCGCAATTAGATCACAAAACATTGCCTAACTTAGATGATTATCCAAACATCAAAACATATAAATGCTTGGGGCATTGTTGCACCAACATAACTTAATAAGTTAGTATGAGTAACTTAGTAAGTTAGTATAAGTAACTTAGTAAGTTAGCATAAGTAGGAGTATGAGTAAAACTCTTTTTCAAGTCCTTCCCCTTGAGGTAACCTCCCCCTTGACCTTAGGTGAGTACTTGAAAAAGGATCTTAGCTCTCCCCCATAACGTTTACTACAAGTTAAGTGATAAAGATTACTTAACATTGGCCTAAACGTTTAAGTTAAGTTATCAAAAAATTAATTTTTGATCCCTTAACTTTGGCCTTTTTCTCCCCCTTTTTCCATAAATCGAAAAGAGTGGGGATTTCTTGTTGGGAGATTGTTGGTGCAATCGTCCCAGGTTGACTCGAGTTTGACTCAAGCAGTACCCTGATAGTATTTTGATGATAGACAAAACTCATGACATGGGATTGTCATGGGAAAGTCCAACATGGAGTTGGCATGGAAAATCCAAGCATGGAGCTTGGTGTGGGAAAGTCCAACATGGGGTTGGCATGGGAAATCCAAAGCATTGCGAAGCCGTGCGCTTGGTGCATATGGGAAGTCTTGAGGACTTGGTAAGTTCACTAGGCTCGGGGTCCTTGAGTCGGTGAAGGATGGCATTGCGAAGCCGTGCGCTTGGTGCATCCGAGGGACCGCCGGACGGGGAGCGAATGGAGTGAGCCCAAAGGAAAGCATACTTCTAGGGCATGAGACGCGAAGGATGGCGTTGTGAAGCTGTGCGCTTGGCGCATCCGAGGGACGTAGGCCGAGGGAAGAGAGCTTCGGTGGGGAACTCCATGAGGGACAAGGTGGACTTGGCCAAGTGGCTAAGACTGAGTGTCGGAGGCTCAAACATCGTTATGTTTGAGGTAGCATTGCGGTCATTTGCTCTAAGCGAGGCGGGATGTTGGGAGAATCGATCATTGGAGGATGGCAATGATCGGTGATGACACTGTGCACGGGCACAGAATGGAGTCGAGCTCGCCAGCACTCGACTGATGGATGATCAGTCGACTGATGGGTGCCATCAGTCGACTGATGTGTGATCCGTTGGAACTTAACCAACGTGGATCTGGCCGTTGTGAGACAACGGCTACGGGACCAGTCGACTGATGGTCACGATCAGTCGACTGATGGGCACGAAAATAGCTTGATGCAGGTTATAAATGGAGCACGAGTTGGAGGATTTCGCCAAGGCTTTTGAGGTGATTTTGGAGGGGAATTGCTGTTGCATTCCAGACCTTCAAGAGCAAGCAAAAGCAAGCAACAAGAAAGCGATCAAAAGCAATCGGTGTAAAAGTTCTCTTTTGTATTGTCTTTGTATTTCTTGTTGTATTTCATTACTTAGTGTAATATCTTGTGAGAGGTTTCTCCACCTCCGACGTGTAGTCGAGAAGGAGTTTGAGTATTGCCGTGTGCATCTCTAGAGCTCGAGGAGCTCGCCCGTGGAGTAGGAACCATTCGGTTCCGAACCACGTATATGCTTGCGTATTTGGTGTGCTTGTATTGTTGTTAGTATTATTGTTATTTCTATTGTTATTCCGCTGCGTATATTAACGACAATTGTAGACGAGCACACGAGAATGAACGAAAATACGACATCCAACGAACGAGGGCTATTCACCCCCTCTAGCCGGCCGTACCGATCCCCAACATTTCTATACAAAAAAAAAAAAAAAGAAAAATAGGCTTTGTAAGTCCAAGCATGTTTCTCTTAGATTTTGAAAATAATAGTTTAAACATAAGCTCATCTAATAGTATGTTCAACTCTTTTTGACTTAATTGATATAGAATGATCAATAAGTCCTGATTAGAGTTGGTTAATTTAAGTAATTATACTCCATGGTTCATGTCGATGCACTAGGAGTGGAACTTAAAGGTGGTTGATCCTCGCGGCTAACGGGAAGATCCTAGCAATACGTATACACAAACACATTAGTCTTATGTGTTGTGAGATGTGTTGGCTCCTTAAATCTATAGGTGCATGCTTTCTAAGGTAAACCCTAAGCTAATTCCATTTAGCATGAAAAGTAAAAATAGAGTATACAAGAAAAATATAGGTCTTGAGTTCTACTCTATTACGCACATACCTAATTTTCATCTAAGCAGACTAAACTCTGCTTCGGGTAAGGGTTTGGTAAACAGGTTTTCTAGGTTCGATTTGGACTCCACGTATTCGAGTTATATGGTCCCATTTGCTACATGTTCTCGAATGAAGTGGTGTTTGACCTCTATATGTTTGGTTATATAATGACAAATTGGGTTCTTGGTTAAATTAATAGAACTAATGTTGTCAATGTAAATTTTTGTGTTCTTAAAGTTTAGTTTAAAGTCTTGGAGAGTGTGCTTCATCCAAAGGAGCTAAGCTACACACTCATCCATTGAGACGTATGTTGGGTTTCCGGCACCGCGGCGTGTGTGTGTTCGATCATGTTTCGTAAACATGAGCACAGCGGAAGCAATTAAAAATAATAAATCTATATTTATTATAACACACACAACACACGCATGCTATTACAACAAGTGTAGACATAACCGTAAATTAAAATTTGCAATAAAAGGAAATTAAACTACGTTATACCTTCCGTATGACGTGTAGCGGGAACGACATCAACCGGAACGATCCTCGTAAGAATCGTCTCTATCCGTATCCACGCCGAGCTCCTCGGGATGACTTCGCTAAGTCACGAGCTTCGTCTTCGTACGGGTTACTAGCCTCGTGTTGAAGACGACGTGATCGAGAGATGATCACGATCCGAATCCAAATTCGGATCCTAAAACGAGTTCTCAAAACTCGCTTCTCCGGAGAGGTATTCGTCAACCGTTTGACGAATCCTTCGTCCTCCACCTCAGAGGATTACCGGAGATCAAATTCCCGGTAAGTTAGCCGCTGTCGGAGCACTAACCGTCGTCCAAACGACGCTCCGACGAGAGGAGGAGAAGCTGTCCAGAAAACTGGACAGCTTGGTGGAGGAGTAGGCGCCGGCCAAAACAAGGAGAGAAAAGGCTCACCTTGATGCCGAACCTATAGGAGATCACCGGAGGGTCGCCGGAGGTTCACCGGCTGGAGCTTGGACGTCGGCAAGGGTCTTGGATGGCGGCACAAAGCTGGGCGGTGGCAGCTAGTCGTTGGGCGCCGATTAACTCCTCCAAGGAGTGGGCGGCAACTCAAGGGGGGGCTAGGGTTTGGATTAGTTAGGGTTTAACAATCCCTTAAGCCCACTTTTATAGAGAACTAATTCTCTTAATGGTTAATGGATCATATCCATAAAGCCCGTTAACCCGCTCCATTAAGATAAGTTAAAATAAACCAAACCATGATGGTTTATTTTAAGTTAAAACGAACCGAACCAACTTTTGGTTCATTCGTTTAAAATAAACCAAACCCTTTGGTTTATTCTTATCCATTGGATTAGAACCAAACCATTTTGGTCCATCCATTACGTCTTCATAAGACGTAGCCCATCCACGCTTCCATTGCGACTGAAACGATTTCATGCTCGCTTTATGTTTTGTCCAACCAAACCTAGTTTCTCTCGGTCTGAGAATCCAATTCTCAAGCTCGTTTTAAATCCTTTGGATTACACTCGTTGTGCGTGTGACCAAATAGGTTCTCGATTTATGTTGGCCATCTATAATTAACCATTAATTATAGAACGATCATGAGTGGCACCTAGTAGTACATCATGATCCCCAATTAACCGAAAAGATCAACGGTTGATCCAGAACTATTTCTGAAACCCTTCAGTAGCTCGAATGAATCGTGCCCCATTCCCTTCACTCATCTTATACCCACTTGGTTCAGGACATGGTCTATTGTATCAGTCCCCACTAGGCTGACTACGTCACACCTAGCCCAAGTATCATTTCCTCGTCCTACGGATTCTAGTTACTCCACATGTATCGAAGAGTACCTTACTCTAAACATGTAATGCTTTGGCCAAAGACTTTAGTAACAATCCGACGAGAGGCCATGGGTATACATCTCCTCGCAAGGAGTGGTGAATCCTTTATAGGCTATTCAAACACCTTCGATCACTTCGACTTATACCCAATCATCCCGGGTCCACATCTCCTTAGAGATATTTGCTTAAGATGTCAAAGCATAAGTCTCCATGATCAAGATGACTTGAATACCGCAAGTCAAAGGAACATCGCACTTAAGCCACAGTAAGAACTTCATTGACATATCTATATATGCAGAGAACCATATGAAGTCTTACGGCTGGTCACTCCAATGAACTAGTTACCATAACTAGCATCCACGATTAACTCCGGACATCACTATGTCTCGGCCCGGTGAGAATCACCGCTTGGATACACCAAGGAATATCCTCGTGCTAGTCTCGGGAATTGATGGTGTCCAGATTCATCAATTCATCGACTAGGGATAATTCCGATACATCACAATTACACATGTAGAGATACTCACTAGTTGTGATCCAATCACAAATTCTCTCATGCTGTGAATCGTATCGTGGACATTCGGTAAATGAGTTTAAGATCCAATCAAATACATTAAACATGTATACTCAAATAGTGAATCTTCATTTATCATATAAATGGTTCATACATAAGGCGATTGCCTTAGGACATCTCTCATATATTACTAACAGACTCCCACTTGGCCTAATGCTAATCGCTACGGTATCCAATACCATAAGCTCTAACATGACCCTCAAACTTACTTTGAGGTAATGCTTTAGTCAAAGGATCCGCTAAGTTCCTTTCATTGGGAATTTTCTCGATTTGTATTTCGTTCCTACTGATGATCTCTCTGATAAGATGATAGCGGCGAAGCACATGTTTGGATCATTGATGAGACCACATCAAGTTCAGAGATGAACTTCTTGATCCAAACCGCTTCCTTTCTTTGCTTCGAAAGCGCAATGTATTACGCCTTAGTGGCGAGAATCCGCTATAGTGTCAAGCTTGGAACCTTTCCAACTTATTGCGCCTCCATTCCGTGAATACATACCCGGTGAGACATGGAATCATCCTTGCATGCATCGAGTAGCATCCGTATACCCACGTATCACCATGTACCCTTCTCCATATATTAGGAACACATCCTTAGTTCTTCTTAAGTACTTAAGGATCGTCTTGACAGCCACCCAATGATCCATTCCTGGATCAGACTGGTATCTGCTTGTGACACTCAGAGCATACGATACATCGGGCCTCGTACATAACATAGCATACATGATAGATCCTATTGCGGATGCATAGGGAATCTTACTCATGCAAATCCTCTCGTCTTACGTGGCGGACACATAGACTTGAAAGGTGTACCCCATGCACGATGGGTAAGAAACCTTTCTTGGATTGACATGCTAAACCTCTTTGCTTTTCGGTCTATATATGTAGACTGCGAAAGACCAAGCAACCGTTTCGATCTATCTCTATAGATCTTAATCCCGAGGATGTAGGTTGCTTCTCCCAGGTCTTTCATGGAGAATGTCTTGGATAACCAAACCTTCACTGACTGTAAGATTGAAACATTGTTTCCTATAAGTAGTATGTCATCGACATACAATACTAGGAATCTGTTGCCTCCCACTAACCTTCTTGTACACACAAGGTTAAATGCGGATTTTGTGAAATCAAACTTTTGATTGTCTCATCAAAAACGGATATTCGACTCTGGATGCTTGCTTCAATCCATAAATGGACCGTCGCCAATTTGCATACCTTGGTTTTATCAACCGATGTGAAACCCTCGGTGTATCATATACCGTCCTCGGCAAGTTTCCATTAAGGAAAGCTGTTTTCACATCCATCGCCATATCTCATAATCATAATGAGCCGCTATGGCGGGAGCATCGAATGGATTTAAGCATAGCTACAAAGAATAGGTTTTGTCATAATCAACACCTTGCTTTTGTGATATCCTTTCGCCACCAATCTAGCCTTATAGGTAATCACATTACCATCCATGTCGGTTTTCTTCTTGAAAACCCACTTGCACCCTATAGGCTTTATGCCTTCAGGTGGGTCAACCAAGTTCCAAACTTGGTTTTCGTACATGGAATCCATTTCCGACTTCATGGCACCAAGCCACTTATCCCTTTCTGAACTTGTCAGCACTTCTTCATAACTGGTAGGCTCCTCATCATCAATGAGTAACACGTCGTTCGATTCACTTACGAGAAATCCATATCTCTCAGGAATATTGCGTGTTCTACCAGATCTACGAAGATGTGGTGTTACAATAGGTCCAGTCGATTGCTCATCACTATGAGTTGTCGGCTGTTGTGCTTCACCAGGTATCTCATCAATGTCTATTTGAGTCTCTCGAGCCTCCTCAAGCTCTAGAAACACAGCATGCCTTGAAACAAACACCTTTTGTTCCACAGGATGATAGAATTGGTAACCCCTTGTTTCCTTAGGGTATCCAATAAATAGACATTTATCAGACTTAGCATCCAATTTATTATCTGATCAGCTTCACATAAGCAGGACAACCCCATATCTTCAAGTAAGATACATGAGGTTTCTTACCATTCCATATCTCATATGGAGTAGTTGAGACTACCTTGGTAGGCATTTTGTTTAACAAGTAAACAGCTGTCTGAAGTGCATAACCCCAAAAGGACTTGGGAAGAGTTGCATGATTCATCATTGACCTGACCATGTCCAACAAGGTCCGGTTACGCCTCTCAGATACACCATTATGTTGTGGTGTATAGGGCGGAGTCCATTGAGACAATATGCCATTGTCTCTTAGATAATCAAGAAACTCTTGACTTAAGTATTCACCACCTCGATCCGATCGAAGTATTTTAATACTCTTGTCATGTTGTTTCTCTACTTCATTTCTGAATTCTTTGAACCTTTCAAAGGCTTCAGACTTGTGTTTCATCAAGAACACATACCCAACCCGTGAGTGATCATCGGTGAAGGTAATGAAGTAGCTATAGCCTCCTAATGCTTGAGTTGACATAGGTCCACATACATCAGTATGTACTAAACCTAGTAACTCTCCCACTCGTTCACCTTTTCGGTAAAGGTAACTTAGTCATCTTGCCTTTTAAGCATGATTCGCATGTATCGTATGAATCCAATTCAAGCGATTCGAATTCCACATCGGTGTAATTCGGACATGCGTTTCTTGCTTATATGGCCAAGACGACAATGCCACATATAGGAGTCTATGTGATTATCCTTTCGAGCACAGCGTGTTGCTCGCCCGATATTGAAAATGTCCTTTGGATATCGTCCAGCGTATAAATGCCATTACTCAAAGTTCCGGTTCCATAAAGTCGCCATTCAAAGTTATATAACAACAATTGTTACTAAGCGTTAAATGGAAACCATTTCTATTTAAGCGGAAATAGAAACAATGTTCTTTATTAGAGAAGGAACATAATAGCAATTGTCGAGTTCTAAGACTAGTCCACTAGGAGCTTGACAAATAAGTTCCGATGGCGAGCGCAACCTTTGCTCCATTGCCAACTCGCAAATTTGACTCCCTCGACAAGTCTTCTTCTATTCCTTAGCCCACATGTATGTCATTACATATATGTGAGCTACACCCAGTATCCAATACCCAAGTGTCTAAGGAAATAGAATGACAATCAATAACGAAGATACCTGAAGAGGATGGGGCATCGGATGCCTTCTTCTTCTTCATGGACTCAAGATAAATCTTGTAGTTTCTTCGCCAGTGGCCTTCCTTGCCACAGTGATGGCAAGTGCCCTTTTGCGCTGGTTCCGCCTTCTTTGCCTTTTTCTTTCCTTTCTTCTGTTCTTTTGCCTTCCTCTTAGAACCTTTCTTTGAGGAATCAACTAACAGAACCGCCTTCTCCTCATGCTTCACAGAAGGCTCCACAGTCTTCAGCATATTGAGGAGATCGAGAATGGTGGATTCCAATTTGTTCATCCGATAGTTCATCACAAATTGCGAGAAACTCTTGGGCAAACAATGCAGAATTAAGTCAATACTTAACTCATGATCCATCACAAAACCGAGGGTAGCTAGCCGCTCGATGTACCCGTTCATCTTTAGCACAAACTGTACTACAGACGAACCTTCTTGCATCTTCGTGGTGAAGAGGAGCCTAGAGACCTCGAACCTTTCGGATCTCGCTTGCTCATTGAGCAACTCATGAAGATGGAAGACCATAGTGTTAGCATCCATATGCTCATCTTTGCTTTGCGGCTCGGTACCATCGCCGCTAGCATGATGCAACTCGCCTCGAATCGCCACATGCTTACGATAGACCAACATTTGATGCAGGTTGCATCGTCCTTAGGGCGATCGGGAAGAGGCTCTTCAAGGACATATGCAAGCTTTTCCACCTTGAGAACAATTCTCGGGTTTCTAAGCGATCCGAAGTTAGGCCCGATCGGTTTGTTCGAATCAAAATAGTGCGCAAATTCAAAGCGTCATGATCAATTTATTGACCTAGAAATACAAAGCGAGCATATATGAGAAAATGATTTTAAAATGCATCAATATACATTTATAAATCCCATTCATTTTTGAATTTCAAAAACCCCAAAATCACTTGGGAGATCGTAGGTCCATCTCGAATAGGTGATATCCATCATAGTTATGAACAACCTTGGAGAGTCAACAAGCCATTCATAACTGACGGTAGGTATCATCTATCTGGAGTGCATATCCGGAAGTATCAACTATCACAATGTGCTATCAACTAATTGAATGTTCACACATACATCGGGTTGTTAACACATTAACAAGTATGCATCATATGCATAGCACCAAACTTCACCTCCCTTTACATCGACCTTGGAGAGAGTCCAACAAGCCGATGCTCCAGGTTAAAGCCAACACATTAATCAGGATATAGTTTTAATATGGTTAGAGCGCATTCAACCAATTAGCCCAGCTTGGAGAGAGTCCAACAACCAAAGCTAACGATTGACCTCTAACTCTTACCATATTAGTATTAAACTATTCCATGGTTTGAACATATTCAGGTTCGAGCCGGGCTTGGAGAGAGTCCAACAACCCAAACAAGAAACAGAACTCTGGTTCTAACCATATTAATGGAAGGTGTAGGCTTTAATATTGAGTTAGGGTTTTTATGTCTCATCCTCTTTGCATGCAAATAACTATTATCTACATGGCATGACATACATGGCATACATCTACATGTCACGACACGCATGGCATAATGTTATGCATCTAATGCAATTACATGGCATACAATTATGTCATGTATATAATTTCCTTATATGTCATAACTATTTATGGAAATAAAATATGTTTAAGATTTGATTCTCCAAATCAAATCATAATTAAATTAGGAAACAAATTTCCAAATCTAATCACATATTTCATTCATGGAATTATTTGATTAAGGAAAATCTATTTAGGAAACCAATTTCCTAAATCTTTAAAACTACTTATGGAAATTAAATATTTTAAGATTTGATTTCCCAAATCAAATCATGATTAAATTAGGAAACAAATTTCCAGAATCTAATCAAATATTTTATTTATGGAAAATATAAATTTCCATAAATACTTCCAACTTTCCAAAAGTGGAAGATTTCCATAAATACTTCTAGACTTTCCAAAATTGAAAAATTTCCATAAATACTTCTAAATTTCCAAAATTTAGAAAATTTCCAGAAATACATTATGACTATCGCAAAACCATTTTACGATTATGTCAAAACACAACCTGGGCTCTGATACCACTGTTGGGTTTCCGGCACCGCGGCGTGTGTGTGTTCGATCATGTTTCGTAAACATGAGCACAGCGGAAGCAATTAAAAATAATAAATCTATATTTATTACAACACACACAACACACGCATGCTATTACAACAAGTGTAGACATAACCGTAAATTAAAATTTGCAATAAAAGGAAATTAAACTACGTTATACCTTCCGTATGACGTGTAGCGGGAACGGCATCAACCGGAACGATCCTCGTAAGAATCGTCTCTATCCGTATCCACGCCGAGCTCCTCGGGATGACTTCGCTAAGTCATGAGCTTCGTCTTCGTACGGGTTACTAGCCTCGTGTTGAAGACGACGTGATCGAGAGATGATCACGATCCGAATCCAAATTCGGATCCTAAAATGAGTTCTCAAAACTCGCTTCTCCGGAGAGGTATTCGTCAACCGTTTGACGAATCCTTCGTCCTCCACCTCAGAGGATTACCGGAGATCAAATCCCCGGTAAGTTAGCCGCTGTCGGAGCACTAACCGTCGTCCAAACGACGCTCCGACGAGAGGAGGAGAAGCTGTCCAGAAAACTGGACAGCTTGGTGGAGGAGTAGGCGCCGGCCAAAACAAGGAGAGAAAAGGCTCACCTTGATGCCGAACCTATAGGAGATCACCGGAGGGTCGCCGGAGGTTCACCGGCTGGAGCTTGGACGCCGGCAAGGGTCTTGGACGGCGGCACAAAGCTGGGCGGCGGCAGCTAGTAGTTGGGCGCCGATTAACTCCTCCAAGGAGTGGGCGGCAACTCAAGGGGGGGCTAGGGTTTGGATTAGTTAGGGTTTAACAATCCCTTAATCCCACTTTTATAGAGAACTAATTCTCTTAATGGTTAATGGATCATATCCATAAAGCCCGTTAACCCGCTCCATTAAGATAAGTTAAAATAAACCAAACCATGATGGTTTATTTTAAGTTAAAACGAACCGAACCAACTTTTGGTTCATTCGTTTAAAATAAACCAAACCCTTTGGTTTATTCTTATCCATTGGATTAGAACCAAACCATTTTGGTCCATCCATTACGTCTTCATAAGACGCAGCCCATCCACGCTTCCATTGCGACTGAAACGATTTCATGCTCGCTTTATGTTTGGTCCAACCAAACCTAGTTTCTCTCGGTCTAAGAATCCAATTCTCAAGCTCGTTTTAAATCCTTTGGATTACACTCGTTGTGCGTGTGACCAAATAGGTTCTCGGTTTATGTTGGCCGTCTATAATTAACCATTAATTATAGAACGATCATGAGTGACACCTAGTAGTACATCATGATCCCCAATTAATCGAAAAGATCAACGGTTGATCCAGAACTATTTCTGAAACCCTTCAGTAGCTCGAATGAATCGTGCCCCATTCCCTTCACTCATCTTATACCCACTTGGTTCAGGACATGGTCTATTGTGTCAGTCCCCACTAGGCTGACTACGTCACACCTAGCCCAAGTATCATTTCCTCGTCCTACGGATTCTAGTTACTCCACATGTATCGAAGAGTACCTTACTCTAAACATGTAATGCTTTGGCCAAAGACTTTAGTAACAATCCGACGAGAGGCCATGGGTATACATCTCCTCGCAAGGAGTGGTGAATCCTTTATAGGCTATTCAAACACCTTCGATCACTTCGACTTATACCCAATCATCCCGGGTCCACATCTCCTTAGAGATATTTGCTTAAGATGTCAAAGCATAAGTCTCCATGATCAAGATGACTTGAATACCGCAAGTCAAAGGAACATCGCACTTAAGCCACAGTAAGAACTTCATTGACATATCTATATATGCAGAGAATCATATGAAGTCTTACGGCTGGTCACTCCAATGAACTAGTTACCATAACTAGCATCCACGATTAACTCCGGACATCACTATGTCTCCAGCCAGTGAGAATCAGCTGCTTGGATACACCAAGGAGTATACCTCGTGCTAGTCTCGTGAGAATTGATGGTGTCCAAATCCATCAATTCATCGACTAGGATAATTCGATACATCACAATTACACATGTAGAGATACTCACTAGTTGTGATCCAATCACAAATTCTCTCATCGTGAATCGTATCGTGGACATTCAGTAAATGAGTTTAAGATCCAATCAAATACATTAAACATGTATACTCAAATAGTGAATCTTCATTTATCATATAAATGGTTCATACATAAGGCGATTGCCTTAGGACATCTCTCATATATTACTAACAACGTATTCAGCTTCGGTGGTAGATAAGGCAACACAATATTGCTTTCTACTACACGAGCTAACTAGACTCGAGTCGAGAAGTTGGCAACACCCACTCGTGCTCTTTCTATCGAGTTTACTATCGGCATAATCCGAGTTAGAGTAGTCGATTAGTTCGAACTCGTTAGATCTAGGGTACCAAATTCCTACGTTTAGTGTACCATTTAAGTATCTAAAAATACGCTTGACCAGCGTTAGGTGTGACTCCTTAGCACAACACAAGATTGAAATCTTGCGCACATACTCACTGCGAGAAGTATATCGGGTCGACTTGTAGTTAAGTATAGGAGACTACCTATCGCGCTCCTATAGTGTTTTAAATCTATTGGTTTTCCTTCTTAGTCTTCTCCTATATTAACATTTGTAGCCATTGGTGTATTGATCATCCTAGCATTTTGCTTTCCAAATCTATTAATTAATTCCTTAGCATATTTATTTTGATGTAGGTAAATTC
Source organism: Wurfbainia villosa (assembly GCA_025175895.1). Classification (NCBI taxonomy): domain Eukaryota; kingdom Viridiplantae; phylum Streptophyta; class Magnoliopsida; order Zingiberales; family Zingiberaceae; genus Wurfbainia; species Wurfbainia villosa. The sequence continues at coordinate 4,115,168 of JAKLTH010000072.1, read as the reverse complement.
CTTCCCTAGTTTGTTTAATTTGTAAGCCTAGAAAGAATGTTAGTTCTCCTACTATGTTCATTTCAAATTCACTTTCCATTAATGAAATGAACTCATTTAGTAAAATCAAATTTGTTGTTCCAAATATTATATCATCTACGTATATTTGGGCAATGAATATTTCTTTACCTATGGATTTTACAAAAAGAGTTGGGTCTACTAAGCCTTGATTAAACCCTTTAGACTTGAGATAAATGAAAAGCCTTTCATAACAAGCTCTAGGGGCATGTTTTAATCCATATAAGGCTTTCTTAAGTTTGAAAACATGGTCGGGTTTGTCTAAACTTTCAAATCCTGGTGGTTGGCTAACGTAGACCTCTTCCTTAATGAAACCATTTAAAAATGTTGACTTCATATCCATTTGAATTAACTTAAATCTTCGATGTGCAGCGTAGGCTAGTAACATTCTAATCGATTCTAATCTAGCTACGGGTGCATAGGTTTCATCATAATCTAACCCTTCTACTTGATTAAATCCTTTAGTGACCAATCTTGCCTTATTCCTAACTACTTCTCCTTTATCAACGAGTTTGTTCCGAAATACCCATCGTGTTCCGATGATCGTTTTATCTATAGGTGGGGGTACTAATTCCCAAACTTCACTCCTAGTAAATTGAGCTAGCTCTTCTTGCATGACAATAATCCAATCGGGATCAAGAAGAGCTTGTTCAATTGTTTTGGATTTGATTTTTGAGATTAATGAAATTTGACTTAGGTTTCTATATGATGCTCTAGTTAGAACCCCTAACTTGGGATCACCTATTACTTGATCAATGAGATGATTTGATTGTAACCTAGACTGACTTGAGTTAGGATTTGTACTAGACTGATTTTCATGATCAGATTCAGGTCTAGTATTAAATGGTTCATTAACTAGTTCTACTTTGGGTTTTGTGGGTTTATTTTCTTCGTCGAATACCACATTAATCGTTTCTTCGATTTTTAGGGTTTCATTATTATATACCCTATAGGCTTTACTTGTGGTTGAGTACCCTAGGAATATTCCGGTGGTTGTTTTAGAAGTGAATTTTCCTAAGTAGTCTTTAGTGTTAGGGCAAACAACCCATGGATGATGTGTTTTGATGTGTGTGACAAAGGTTTAAGTTAGGTTATTATGTGGATTTAATATGTCTATTGAAGTCGTGCAGGACTTAGTAATTCACACATGGTTAGCTTGACAACGCATTGGCAAGATCACCATCTCATGACTCGGTCCTTGAGTCGGTGAAGGATGGCATTGCGGAAGCTGTGTGCTTGGTGCATTCGAGGGACCGCTGGACGAGGAGCATTGGAGTGAAGCCAAGGAAGCAGACTTCAGAGCTAGACGTGAAGGATGACATTGCGAAGCCGTGCGCTTGGTGCATCCGAGGGACGTGGCGGGACGAAGAGAGTTTCAAGGCGAAGGACTCTGAGGGAGATGAGAGTGATCGATTGTAACCCGGGATGGGGTAGCTCATAGGTGAACTTGGCCGAATGACTAAGTCAAGTGTCAGATGCTCAACCAAAGGTTGGTTTGAGGTTTTACCCGACACCAGTCGACTGCTATAGGTAGAAGTCGACTGCTCTAGGTCGATTGGACTCGACCGGTGTTCGACTGAACCATTTTTGGCCCAACAATAGACTGCTAGGGTTTGTCAGTCGACTGCCAAGGGATGGCAGTCGATTGATCGAGGAAAGTTCGGGCACAAAAGGTTGATTAGTTGAGTGATCGCTTCGGTCACTCAAATGATGGCTCCATCAGTCGACTAATATGGGAGCAATTGGTTGGAATCCAACGTGGATGAAGTCGTTGCGAGGCAACGACTACAGCAGCAGTCGATTGATGGCTGCATTAGTCGATTGCTCGGTGCCCAATGGGAAGAATGACCTCTTCCCTATAAAAAGGGGCCTTGGGTTACTTGGAATGGGTAATGCTTGAACTCCAATCATACTCCCAAGTTCTTAAACATTTTTCTTCCCTCTTTCTTGCTATTATTTCAATCATATTGTAAAGAGGGAGATTGTGTAAGAAAGATTTACCTCCACCTAGCTTAGTGCAAAGGAGAGACTATTGGAATTGGTTTAGGCGTGATTCACCTGGGACGAATCGGTCGTGGATTAGCGGCAAGGGTCGTGAACCACATTACATCGCCTTGTTAGCGTTTGTGCTTTCATTTCTATTTGTATTTGACTTAATTGTTTGTTTAGCTTTGTTTCCATTGTGTTAACCTAATCGTAGACAATCAAGACGCAATCGAAGTTCATATAAGGCTATTCACCCCCTCTAGCCGGCCACCGATCCTCCAACATTTAGTATTTAATATGTGAATCCTACATCTGAAAATCCTAAAGTATTTAATGTTAGGTAATTTTTCATAATAGATTTCGTATGAGGTTTTAAGGTGTCTTTTGGCTAGTAGGATTCTATTTTGGACATAGCACGCCGTATTAACGACTTCTGCCCAAAACCTATTAGGAAGGTTGTATTCATTTAACATGGTTCGACCTTGTTGTACACGGCCCTTTGTGATCCAAGTAGTAGGTCAAGCCCTTTGGATCCCAAAGTGAACCTTTCCAACATTTGCCTAAGATCTTGGACTTGTCCTTTCAAGAGTGAGTTCTCATCTTTGAGTTTTTTAACTCGAGTTGATTTCTCCTTTCGAACTTGACTAGTCAAAGAGGTTAGGGAGACCTCGTGTTTAAGGAATTTAACCTCCTCAACTAAGGTCTTGACCTTGGACATGGACTTAGCTAACTTCTTAGTTAAAAATCTAATTTCATTATACAACGTATCAATTAAAGAATGACTCACATTGATTGAACCTTTTGAATCGGATATGGATCCGTGGCTTATCTTGAATTGAAACTCATCATCGGATCCGGGGTCAGACTCATCTTCAGGTTCGGACTCATCCTCGGGTTCGATCGGCTTGGCCATGAAGGCGAGGTTGTTGAGCTCGTCTTCTTCCTTTGACGATTCCTCCAACGTTGCATTGAGTACTTTCTTGGACTGTGGTGCCTTGTTCTTGAGTCTTGGGCACTCCGATTTGATATGGCCAATCCTGTTTCACTCATAGCATCTATAGTTGGAATTTTATTTTGACTTACCCTCCTTGGATTGATTTATGAGTTGTCTTCTTCTCTTGATCATTTTTAGAACTAGGATCACTAGTTTGGTTTCCATCTCATTGTTCACCTCTGATTCGTACTCGTCTTCTTCCTCGAGAGGTGGTTTGCTCTTCGGCTTCTTCTTCGGACCTGCAAACAAAGTGATACTTTTCCCGGTGGGGGCCAAATTAGACTGTTCATGCAACTCGAATTCAGAGAAAAGTTTGTCTAACCTGATTTTTGAAAGATCCTTAGAGACCTTGTAGGCATCGACCATGGATGCCCACAAGGTGGTCCTAGGGAAGGCGTTGAGTGCGTACTTGATCATGTCTCAATTTTCAACCTTTTGTCCGATCGAGTGTAGCCCATTCATGATGTCTTAAATTCTAGCATGAAGCTAAATGGTCGACTTGTGTTCCTGCATTTTCAAGTTAAACAATTTATTCAAAAGGAGATCCCTCTTACATACCTTGGTGTTGGTGGTCCCTTCGTGAAGCTCGATGAGCTTGTTCCACAGGTCCTTTGCACTTATGAATGGGCCGATGCGGTTGAGCTCCTCTTTAGATAGCCCACATTGTAAGATTCGTGTAGCCTTGGCATCGACTTCCACCTGACGCTTCATGGCATTTGTCCATTGATCGCAATACAAGCATTCACCGTCTTTGTTTGTTGGAAGGGTGAAGTCGGTTTGTATCACGATCCACATCTCTACTTGGGTTTTCAAGTAGCACTCCATCCCACCCTTCCAGTAATGGAAGTTATCTCCATTGTAAAATGGAGGTCGGACGGTACTAAACCCTTCGAGATGGGCCATTTAGAACCTTTCAAAAACAAAAAACGACACAAAAAGACGAGTTGCCAAGACTTTCATCTTGGATTAGTAGGGCGAGAGAAAAGAGAATTTAATGAAATGAAAAATAACACAAAATGCGAATTAAAATGAATACGAAAAGAAAGCTGAAAATGATGCTAGATTGGTGGTTTCACCAAATCGTAGCGCCCCCACTCTGATACCAATTGTAGGATCAAAAAGCGCTAGAGGGGGGTGAATAGCATGCGTAATAACAACTTTCTTTTCGTACGATTCGATTAAGACAAAGTAGCACAGCGGAAAAGTAAATAAGACGAAGATATTTTACTTGGTTCACAACCTAACGATTGCTAATACAAGGCCCTTGCAATCCTAGTTCGTGTACGGAGGGCAAAACACTAACTAAGTCTCCTCCTCGTTAGAGGAAGGAGACGACGATTACAAACCAAAGAAAACTCGAGGTAGAGAGACAATCCCACCTCTTCTCATTATGATCAAAAGCTCGATAAAGAAAACTTTAATACAATGAACTGAAATGACAACAACTAAACAATACCGATGACTAATAGAAGTTGAGGTTGAAGTCGTGTCGTCGGTGTCGCGATAGTGTTTTGGCATTGTAGCGTTATTGTAGAGATGCGGCATTGCTGGAGTGTTTCGGAAGCTTGAATTAATACCTAAAGGGGTGAAACCCCCCTTTTTTTATATCCCTTTAGCCCAGTGAACGTTGAGATCAAGATCTATCCAAAAAGGTCACCTCACCCTGAGATAAGGGGATCAACTTTGACCTTCATCGAAGTTGGCAGTTTGAATAGCAGTCGACTGATTGCCCTAATTAGTCGACTGATACCACCAACAGTCGACTGTCAATAGCCAGCAGTCAATTGCCAGCTTGGTTATTCAACTACAACAAAGAGTTAGTCCGAAACATACAAGTAAAGGTTGTTAGTGCCTATAAGATTCACATATCTCCACAACGGTATGATATTGTCCACTTTAGGCCTAAGCTCTCATGGTTTTGTTTTTGGATTTTACCCAAAAGGCCTCATACCAATGGAGATATTGTTAGATACAGAAATTTTAAAATACTCAATTAAATGGCCAAAAATTAAGAAAAATAATCCTAGAAATTATTTCAGGATTTTTAGAGAATTTTAGAAATTTTTTTCGGAATTTTTCTGGATTTAAACGGAGCCTGTACGAGATAAATACGAGGATAAGAAAAATAGGCGTTTAAAGGGCCTGTTTAGATTAGTTAATTGAATTAATTAATCTAGGTTATAAATTTAGGGTTTTCTATTCCTAATTCCCCGATTTACTTCGAACGCGCCGCACGACGATTTCTTCTCTCGCGATAATTCCTTCCCCCAGTGCCTCCCTTTCGCTTCCCTCTTCTAAAGCAGTCGCCGCTTTACTCCCCTGTCGCTCTTTTCACTGCTGCCCTCACAATTCAGAGGTCGTCCTTCTCCCGAAGGCATCTCGCATTGTTCCCGATCAGAGCCCTCAAGGAGTGGAGGGAGTATGAGGAGGCCTTGCGGAAGAAGGACCTCACTCGCGCTCTCCAGTTCTTGAAATCAGAGGTGGTGATGGAGCCCCTTCGACCACTAGAGGGTTCTTCGGTTGCGCTCACGTATGCACCACCGGATTACTCGAGGACGGAGAGGGACTGGGAGGTTCTCGATGCCTGCTTGAACTCCGATGACATGCGGCTTGTCGGCAACAGCTTCCCCGTGTTCTGAGGGGGAGTCTCCCTTCGTGTGTTCTGCCGGAGAAAGGTAAGCCCTGTTTTTCCTCAATTGAATGAGGTTGAGTGTTCGGGGCATGTGATTTCTGCAGGGAACAAAGGAATAGGGCGGATTAGTGAAGGAAGATCGACGGTTGACCCTTAATATAGTTAGATCTCAATCTATCACTTTCCCTTCGTTAGTTATTGGTTGATTTATGTGGTCTGTCGATGAGTTTTGGCCTGTGGAATGGTGAGATGCCGACTGTGCCCGGCTGCGCCGACTATGGACAACCAAGGGTTTGGAGGTTGGGTATTGATTGTGAGGTTTTGTTTGGGAATTGGCGGATGTGTTGATGTCGATTGTAAATTGGAGGTCTACGAGGCTGTGAGTGAGAGGAGAAGACGCGAGTGGGATGTTCCGGTGAATATAACGGGTTGTGTTGGCTGTTAATGGCTGTAAATGGACTGTGGGTGCCAATTTGTGGAATCGAAGGGTTGGATCGAGTTTGAGGTAAGATTTGGGTTGATCTGTGTTTTTTATCAGGTTTTGTATACGACAATGTGGCCATTTTGGTGAAGGGGATGTTTCATTGAGGTATGCTTGAAGGGGTTGCGTATTCTGTGAATGGTCGATAGGGATTGATATGGAGGATTGATTAGGTTAATAGGATAACTAAATCAATCTAGTTGATCGGATACGAAGTCGATGTAGGATTCGATTTGATCGTTTGTTGTATGCAGGTTTCGGTCACGAGACAGGTCCACGGGCGTGAAGATTTCATTTTTCAAACATTATATCAGGCGGGTATTTTGACTTATCTTTTAGATAATGCCATATTGATATGCTTAGTTGGTTATAGCTTGCAATAATTTTATGTTTAAATGCCTTGTATGTTATTGTGCCTACTTGATACATGCATTTGATCAGCTTTTAGTTATACCTTCCCTGTTTTACTTAGGTCATTAATATGTACCTATTTGTTGTGCATATTATTCGGATACATATTTTAGTTGGTGTTACATGCTTTAGTGTCATGCACCATCTTGCATGATTGCATGCTGACTGAACGGGGTTCCTTTGTAGTTGAGTCCGTAACCAATTACATGGTCTGCACACGCTGTCACTCATGGGTTAGTGGTACATCATGAGGGCGTGTGCAGTAGCTCTGTTAGGCTCTGCTGATCCGCTCATGGGTAGTGATGAGGCAGCATCGTAGCGGGCAGGGATCCCTCCTCTGCTCTACGACACCGGGAGATGAGAGCATTGCTCCCCCACTCTGCTTGGGGCAGGAGGATAGGTGTACTCCGATAGCATCCTGTCCACTCGGTCACTCAAGAGCAGTGATGGCAGAGTGCACAGTTGTCATAGCCCTACCCACTCAGCTTCACCATCGCGTGTGAGGCGGCTGACTGGCGTCAGGGGTGACCATGTCATTTGCATCGCATGCATATTGCATGGATTGCATTTGTATTGTGTTTGCTGCATTTTGGTTGCTGCCTTGGATGTTGCATATGATTGACATGCATACAGGATACATTTTTGTATTTGGTCTGACGACTTTACTTCTGCTAGTATGACTCATGCTCCTATGTCAGGATTGGAGATTCAGGTAAGTACAGTCTTTCTGTATTTCTTTTTATGCATTTCCTATATTTAATTAGGAGACTGTACTGACATGATTATTATTGTTAGATATATCTTACTATGCATATAGACTATTATCCGCTGAGTTCATTAAACTTACCCCGTTGCTTTATATCTTTTTTCAGGATGAAACTGCTAGGAGAGTCCAGCTGCCAATCCCTATCGTCGTAATGGCTTCATTTTTATTTGGTTTTATGTTTTCGGTTATATTGACATTGATTAGAGGTCATGTGTAAGACTAGTGTTTTGGAATTTTATTCGGACTTGTATTCGATGTGTTTTGGTTGTGCGTTCCTGCTCAGATGACAGAAGGGGTAGGTCTCGATGTTGTAGATCTTTTATTTATGTTGGTTGTTGGCCTGAGGCCTATTTATGACCTGCATGTGTGGTTTTTGTTCTGGTCATGTTGACCGATGTATAGTAGGCCGTGTGGGCCTTGTATGTAAGTTTCGTATTGTCACTCGTACAGGAGAGATGCTGTCGGATTTTTGTCTGGCGGGGACTCCCCCGAGGCATGATAATTTATTTGGTATCAGAGCTAGGTTTTCGAGTTCCTAGGGGTTTTTGGGATTTTTCGTAGTTCGCCACGATTGGCAAGTTTTTGCGAGTCAATCTGGGGATATTTGGATTTGTACAGATTTTCGATGATTTTTATATTTCAGAAATTCGAGGTATTATTGATGAGGTCAATTCGGGGATTTGGGGGTGACAGGACATCTCCAGACGGCTAACAGGTGAATAAAATTCTAGAGATGAATTTTCTAGATTTAGTGCATGATGATATGATTACGTTGCTTATGTGGTTTAGGGTATATTTGCACTTGATGCTCTATATCATTTTCTTTGACTTTGTACTGGCATGACCCCTTTAGTTATACCCTAATTAATTTCAGCCATTGATTGTCATTAGTATGACTATGCTGTCGTTTATTAGACAGCATGTTATGTGTTTATTTAGCTATGTGTTATTGCGGTGGATACCATGATGGAGATTAGTAGAGATAGAATAATTTAGATGAGGTTATTCCGTAGGAGCAGATCTTAGGAATGAAACATTAGTAAAACCCTAGGTGTTGGAACCCTAGGCGTAATAACCCGGATGTGTTTATTGATATATGATTATCCATTTACTATTTCAGTTGATATGGTGATCGGACTAGTAGAGGTCGTATAATTAGGATACGATTAATCCTTAGAGGGTATATAACATTGTTCATATCTCGGCTGCCAACTATATCTCCCATTCTTGGTTGAGAGAGAGTCTGCGGTAGAGTCTCTCTATGGTTGCTTTGTATATCTGTGGTCGAATATGTCTCCCATGCATGGTTGAGATAATCTACTGTAAGGTTATACTCTTGCGTTATTCGTTCAGAGTTGGTGATAATCGAATTCGTATGATGTCTGTAGGAAGATAGCTATTTTACATCTTAAGTGTCCACGAGATCTGTTCGTGGTAGCATGTTGTAGCATGCATGATGGAACCGGTAGAAATGGTATAATTTAGGCTTAAGCCTTTTGCCGTGCTTGTTAGTAGATGAGTTGTCCTTATTGGCCTTGATAGGCGTTTCCTGTTAACTGGGACGAAATCCTAGACTTGACCATCTCGACGAATTTATTTATAAGTCGATGATCTTTATCAACTTTGATAAACATTTCGTATTAGAGGTGTTGAAACCCTCGCTTGACCGCCTCAATGGGTTTAATTGTAGATCGATGATCTTTGTCGACGTTGATAGTCATTCTATGCTAGATGTATTGGATAACCCTAGGCTTAACAACCTAGGATAATCGACTGCCAACGCAACTCATTAGTGGTAGCATGTTGTGCATGCAGTCAATAACTAGATATCTATATACGTTGTCTGCTCACGAGATCCATTCGTGGTAGCATGTTGTTACCCGCAGACATTGAGTCTTTCTACTGCCTGACTATCCACGAACCCCATTTGTGGTAGCATGTAGTTGCGCGTAGACAGTGCTATTGACTGTCGGCCCACGAGTTACGTTCGCGATAGCTCATAGATGGTTTCCTTTGTATTACCTCGAGAGACACGAGGCATTGTTGTGGTATCTGGATGTGCATTGTATGTAGATTGCAGTGGTTGTGTATGATGCGGGTATATTTGTTATACTGCTGCTCAGGTTAGTTGCAGACTGATATTGACACTCTGAGGGTTGGGTTACTCTAGTTTATTTCCTTTGACTTCCATTATGTGCATTATGATTATGCACTAATTGTTTATCCATCCACTAATTGGTTGTACCCACCCCCTCCTCACTTATCCTCTAGGTTAACTAATGGAGGACGTGTCCTGTTACCTACCTTCGTGTCGCTCAGAGAGTCTCTTGTCGTGCTTGTCCCACTGCATCGTCGGGATGCCGCTTTATTTACTTTATCGGTATTGCATTTTGTTTATGCACTTTGGATTTTGTCACAATTTGATTTGGTGTCATAAAACTATTTTACTTTAATTGATTTATGTTTAGTCGTGCATGCATGCAGTTAATAAAATATTTGTATTTCTATTATTATTTCGAGGTTTTTACCAGATCTGGTCCATGTATTTCTGAATATTGTCACTAAGGGGCTCCTCCGTCATTTGGATGATAGATATGCCCCCGGGACGTGACAATTTTATTGGTTTGCGATTTTAGTTTGTGGGTTTTGTGTTTCGAGGATTTTTCTTTTCCTTGGATTTTTGGGAGTTCTCGTGTTTTGAGACTAGGCAAGTGGAAGGATATCTCTGAGCTATAGGAAAAGTATTATCTTTAGTGGTTACTGTACTTTTCTTATGTAATAGGAAGTTGTCATTATGTTCTTGTCAGATACTTATTCCTTGTGGAAAATGCTACCTAGTGAAATTGCCCCTACTCATGGTCGGGGACGAGGTCGACGACATATTGACCTTGCGGAACCTAACGATGATTTTAGAAGTATGGACTCTTTAGAGGAGCCGACTGATGTCGAATTAGGAAGCTAGGAATTTGGCCTGCTAGCCACCCATTGGAAGGTCAAGGAGTAAACCCTCAGAGAATATCAGTCCCTACTATTAGTGATTTAGTTATGGATAAGCCGTGTATACCTACACTGGTCAAGATGATGAAAGATCATTTTACCTTATTATAGGAGGTGTTGGATGGGATATTTATCTGTCCCAGTATTTCTTCTAGAGAAGATTCGGAACTCTTTGTTAAAAGAGAGATGGACCTTTGAGATTATGCATTGATTATCGATGATAGAATGCAGTAGTTGTGAAAGGAAATGAATATCCTTCATTGTGGATAGAGGATCTAGTTAGATCAGCTATAGGACACATGTGTATACTCTAGGATTGATTTTATGACTGGTGTATTGATATTGTAGTGACATGGTGTCATACAATTATCATTGTCGTTGTGATGATTGTTATATCATCAGCCTAGAGTAAAGAGAATACAGGTGTGTAGCGAAGACAATTTCATACTTGGTATGAATTGAATGAGCTTTTGATTATCTTAATAGATTTATTGACGACTTAGTCATTCAGGGATTTAGGAAGTCGTGTATTCTGGACACGATTGGATCAGTTGTGGTCGTTGGAGTTGCGTAACTTGGCCACTGTTGATGGTGGTAGTTGGAGTTGCGTACTCGGCCACCATAGATGGTGGTTTTCTGGTATTGATTTGATTATTACCATAGATATGGATAGGATGCTCTAACGGTACTACATCGCTGACTGGTTGGACCAGGAAGATGATGAAATTTACTTGGTCTGAAGCTTGTGAAACTAGTTTCAGGGCTCAGACGATGGTTGACTTTTGCATTAGTGTTAGTTAATCCTTCCGATGTGGATGGGAGGGTATTGTATGTGGATGCAATGTTTCAGAGAATGGAGCGATTCTGATGTAGTTGATCGAGACGTATCCCATGTTTACGTCAAATGAGAAACTACGAGATGGGTTGTCATATATATGACGTGGACGTAGCAGTGATTATGTTGTTTTGTAGAGGTGAGGAGCAGAAATGCTCATAGAGTTTTGGCTAGCTACTGGATAGCTACTATAGAGTAGCTGGAATACGAATGGTTGTAACAAGGAAGTTTGGTCGCGATAGCCTCCCATGCACTTACAGAGTGTGTAGTGGAGTGGATTTTGGACGGTAGATGGACTACCTTCTCTGACTCTGAGGAGGATAGTGGTTTCCGGAGTTGCATTAGTTTAAGGAAGAGATGCTTCAGGAAATTCCAATTCCGGAATGGAAGTGAAAGCATATCATTATGGATTTTGTGGTGGGTTTGCCTAGGACACGTTAAGGCCATGACGCGATTTGGGTAGTCGTAGACCGACTAACCAAATCCGCGCACTTCTTATCGATTCAGAAGACTGAATCTCTAGATCATTTGGCAGAGTTATATTGTTGGGAGATCATCAGATTGTATGGTGTTCCTTTGAGCATTATATCAGATAGAGATCCCCGGTTCACGTTCCGATTCTGGCAGAGTCTGCAGCAGGCCTTAGGCACACAACTTCGTTTTAGTACTGCATTCCATCCGCAGACAGATGGACAGTCTGAGCGGACCATTCAGACACTAGAGTACTTACTGAGATCTTGTGTTATATATTTCGAGGGCAACTGGGAGGACCACTAGCCATTAGTGGAATTCTCTTACAACAATAGCTATCATTCGGCTATCCAAATGGCCCCGTTTAAAGCATTGTATGGTAGACAGTGTCGTACACCCATCCTCTGGGAGGAGGTTGGGGAGGCCCAGTTACTAGGACCCCAGAGAGCTCAGTATGAGGCAGAGTTGGTCCGTACTATCAGACGAAGGATGACAAAGGCGTAGGATCGTCAGAAGAGTTATGTAGATCGGAGAAGGAGACCTCTGGAGTTCTCTATTGGTGACCATGTATTCCTGCAAGTTTCACCCACGAAAGGGGTGAAGAGATTTGACCTCCGTGGTAAGTTAGCTCCAAGGTACATTGGGCTTTTCGAGATTTTGGAGTGGATTGGAGTAGTCGCTTATCGCTTAGTGCTATCACCATCCTTGGCTGGTATTCATGATGTGTTTCATGTGTCCAGGCTGAGGAAGTATGTGCCAGACCTTACACATATTCTTTCAGATGTGTCAGATTCCATTCAACCTGATGCTACATACGCAGAGGTTCCGGTACGGATTCTGGATCACAAGGAACGACAGTTGCGGAACAAGATTGTGCGACTTGTCAAGGTCGGGTGGAGTCACCACACCGATGAGGAGGCTACTTGGGAGCTTGAGGAAAAGATCAGAGCTCAATACCCCCACCTATTTACCTAAGGTATGTGAGATATATTTTTAGTATTTGTGGTATTTCTTACTCGTTATGCATCTGAGTAGGAAATTTGGGAACTAAATTTTTATTGGTGGGGGAGAATGTTAGATACGAAAAATTTAAAATACTCAATTAAATGGTCAAAATTAAGAAAATTAATCTTGGAAATTATTTTAGGATTTTTAGAGAATTTTAGATATTTTTTCAAAAATTTTCTGGATTTAAACGGAGCCTGTACGAGATAAATACGGGGATAAAAAAAATAGGCTTTTAAAGGGCCTGTTTAGATTAGTTAATAGAATTAATTAATCTAGGTTATAAATTTAGGTTTTTCTATTCCTAATTCCCCGATTTACTTCGAACGCGCCGCACGACGGTTTCTTCTCTCGCGATAATTCCTTCCCCCAGCACCTCCCTTTTGCTTCCCTCTTCTAGTGCAGTCGCCGCTTCACTCCCCTTTCGCTCTTTTCGCTGCTGACCTCACGATTCAGAGGTCGTCCTTCTCCCGAAGGCATCTTGCACTGTTCTCGATTAGAGCCCTCAAGGAGTGGAGGGAGTATGAGGAGGCCTTGCGGAAGAAGGACCTCGCTCGCGCTCTCCGGTTCTTGAAATCAGAGGCGGCGATGGAGCCCCTTCGACCACCGGAGGGTTCTTCGGTTGCGCTCACGTATGTACCACAGGATTACTCGAGGACAGAGAGGGACTGGGAGGTTCTCGATGCCTTCTTGAACTCCGATGACATGCGACTTGTTGGCAACAACTTCCCCGTGTTCTGAGCGGGAGTCTCCCTTCGTGTGTTCTGTCGGAGAAAGGTAAGCCCTATTTTTCCTCAATTGAACGAGGTTGAGTGTTCGGGGCATGTGATTTTTGCGGGGAACAAAGGAATAGGGTGGATTAGGGAAGGAAGATCGACGATGGACCCATAGTATGGGTAGATCTCGATCTATCACTTTCCCTTCATTAGTTGTTGGTTGATTTATGTGGTCTGCCGATGAGTTTTGGCCTGTGGAATGATGAGGTGCCGACTGTGCCCGGCTGCGCCGACTAAGCACAGCCAGGGGTTTAGAGGTTGGGTCTTGATTGTGAGGTTTTTTTTGGGAATTAGCGGATGTGTTGATGTCGATTGTAAATTGGAGGTCTACGAGGCTGTGAGTGGGAGGAGAAGACACGAGTAGGATGTTCCGGTGAATAGAACGGGTTGTGTTGGCTGTTAATGGCTGTAAATGGATTGTGGGTGCCAATTTGTGGGATCGAAGGGTTGGATCGAGTTTGAGGTAAGATTTGGGTTGAACTATGAGTTTTTATCAGGTTTTCTATACGATAATGTGGCTGTTTTGGTGAAGGGGATGTTTCATTGAGGTATGCTTGAAGGGGTTGCGTATTTTGTGAATGGTCGATAGGGATTGTTATGGAGGATTGATTAGGTTAATAGGATAACTAAATCAATCTAGTTGATCGGATACGAAGTCGATGTAGGATTCGATTTGATCGTTTGTTGTATGCTTGCACTTAAATCAAAATGTCTGTTGTATGCAGGTTTCGGTCACGAGACAGGTCCACGGGCGTGAAGATTTCATTTTTCGAACATTATATCAGGCGGGTATTTTGACTTATCTTTTAGATAATGTCATATTGATATGCTTAGTTGGTTATAGCTTGCAATAATTTTTATGTTTAATTGCCTTGTATGTTATTGTGCCTACTTGATACATGCATTTGATCAACTTTTAGTTATACCTTCCTTGTTTTACTTAGGTCATTGATATGTACCTATTTGTTGTGCATATTATTTGGATACGTATTTTAGTTGGTGTTACATGCTTTAGTGTCATGCACCATCTTGCATGATTGCATGCTGGCTGGACGGGGTTCCTTTGTAGTTGAGCCCGCAACCAGTTACATGGTCTGCACACGCTGCCACTCATGGGTTAGTGGTACATCAGGAGGGTATGTGCAGTAGCTCTGTCAGGCTCCGCTGGTCCGCTCATGGGTAGTGATGAGGCAGCGTGGTAGCGGGCAGGGATCCCTCATCTGCTCTACGACACCGGGAGATGAGAGCATTGCTCCTCCACTCTATTTGGGGCAGGAGGATAGGTGTACTCCGACAGCATCCTGTCCACTCGGTCACTCAGGAGCAATGATGACAGAGTGCACAGTTGTTATAGCCCTATCCACTCGGCTTCACCATCGCGTGTGAGGCGGCTGACTGGCGTCAGGGGTGACCATGTCATTTGCATCGCATGCATATTGCATGGATTGCATTTGTATTGAGTTTGCTGCATTGGATGTTGTATATGATTGACATGCATACATGATACATTTTTATATTTGGTCTGACGACTTTACTTCTGCTAGTATGGCTCATGCTCCTATGTCAGAATAGAAGATTCAGGTAAGTACAATCTTTCCGCATTTCTTTTTATGCATTTCCTATATTTGATTAGGAGACTGTACTGACATGATTATTATTGTTAGATATATCTTACTATGCATATCGACTATTATCTGCTGAGTTCATTGAACTTACCCCGTTACTTTATATCTTTTTTTAGGATGAAACTGCCAAGAGAGTCCAGTTGTCAATCCCCCTCATCGTAATGGCTTCGTTTTTATTTGGTTTTATGTTTTCGGTTATATTGACATTGATTAGAGGACATGTGTAAGACTGGTGTTTTGAACTTTTATTCGGACTTGTATTCGATGTGTTTTGGCTGTGCGTTCCTGCTCAGATGGCAGAAGGGGTAGGTCTCGATGTGGTAAATCTTTTATTTATGTTGGTTGTTGGCCTGAGGCCTATTTATGACCTGCATGTGTGGTTTTTGTTCCGGTCATGTTGACCGATGTATAGTAGGCCGTGTGGGCCTTATATGTAAGTTTCGTATTGTCACCCATACAGGGGTGATGTTGTCGGATTTTTGTCTGGCGGGGACTCCCCCAGGGCGTGACAGATATCTTTTCATCTTATAAGCATATGATCTTTTCCATGTCTTACCAATGTGGGACTTTGATTGTATTCCCAATACTTCAACAATCCCCCCCTCAAACGAAGAACCACATTGACCCCCCACCCCCCTCAAGCCTATCCGTCCTCGAAGGACATCCTCTGCTTGATGTATGATCCTCAACCCACCAGGACTTCCTACCAGTATCGATCCTCGGCCCGGCTAGACTTCACGCGGTTGTCGGCCCTTACGCGCCCGTGGACTTCCTGCCAGTTGTTCGATCCTCCTGACCTAACTGGACTTCCTGCCTAGTGTCTGGTTCTCTTGATCCGGACATAGGAGATCAACTTCCTTCGTTCGAGGTTCATAGCTTGACATGAACCATGACTTTGATACCAATTGTTAGTGCCTATAAAATTCATATATCTCCACAATGGTATGATATTGTCCACTTTGGGCCTAAGCCCTTATGGTTTCGTTTTTGGGCTTTACCCAAAAGGTCTCATACCAATGGAGATATCTTTTCATCTTATAAGCACATGATCTTTTCCATGTCTTACTAATATGGGACTTTGATTGTATTCTCAATAGTTCAACAAAGGTAAATTTGATGACCACTTACCATCCGATCTCGACCTAGATCTTCCACTGGAAGTCTTAGTCGGATTGTCACCTAAAGACATCCCCGTATGGAGGACCCGACCTCACCTTTACTCACACTCGAGCCCCACGACAAGGGCAACACCCCTTCCATGCAGATCCAGCGATCCACCATCGGATCTTTGCAGATTCGACCGTGGATGGCCAAAATTTTAGAGAAAGAGAGGGAGGAGGGTGAGGCTTACCGGGGAGAAGGGATCGTGAGCATGAGAAGGAAATGGACAAGTATTTGCAATTATATGGGAGTTTGCAATGAAATATTTTCCGTTGCTAAATTCGTTGCAATTTTGCGACAAAAATATAAATTCGTTGCAATTTTACGACGAATATCAAATTCGTCGCAAAATTTTGCGACGAATTTGATATTCGTCATAAAATTTTGCATTGGATGTCGCTTTCCCTTTTACGCCAACCACCATGTTTTTTTTCAAAAATAATTGAAAATAAGCGACAAAAATTTTTCGTTGTTAATTTGGTTGTAAATTTTGCGACGAATTTGATTTTCAACGCAAAATTTACAACGAATCCATTTTCGATGCAAAGTTTGTAATGATTTTAATTTTTCATCACAGATTTAGCGACGAAAGTTATATTTATCGCAAATTGTGCGAGGGATTTTGCGATAAAAATTGATTTATTACAAGATCTGTGATAAATAAATAGTTTGTTGCTATTTTTGTAGTAAAATATTTTTTGTTGCTGATTTGTAACGATTTAACAATTCATTGTAGATTTGCAATGATTTTTTTTCTTTACTAAAATTTATCGCTATTTTAGTGTATTTTTGTAGTGTCATATCTCTG
This sequence comes from Wurfbainia villosa, assembly GCA_025175895.1. Taxonomy (NCBI): domain Eukaryota; kingdom Viridiplantae; phylum Streptophyta; class Magnoliopsida; order Zingiberales; family Zingiberaceae; genus Wurfbainia; species Wurfbainia villosa. Next base: position 4,098,163 of record JAKLTH010000072.1, on the reverse strand, counting down.
TTTGCCCACAATCCTTCTTTATGTATAAATATACGGATGGTAGGAGGAAAAACGGGTTGGCTCTCTAACTAAGACTATACTTTCCTTTTATTCTTCCTCATTTTCTCCACTTCTTGATTTGAACGTCGGAGGAGCTTTGCTGAGGTAATCCTCGACTCCCTTCTAACTAATTTCGAGTCCTTGCAAATTTGTCAATCTCATACATCTACTTCAAAAGAGATCGGTAGCTATAGATCGACCTAACCTCTGCTCCGTAGGTCAAACCTCACATATCTGCTTCAAGGAGATCTACTCATTGAAGGCCAACCTGACTGCGCGACAAGATCAGTTGCCACACGCTACAAGATCAGTCCCTTTAGAGTTTAGCAAGACAATGGATGGTTCCATCCTTTGATCTCGAACTAGATCAATTCTCATCTAACAATATCTCTCGTTTGGGAACATTTTATACCATACACTCCCTTTGGAGATATCCCATCTAGGAATACCCTCGCTATACATCCTTGTATCTCTTGGAAATATCTCCTTTGGGGAACTTCTCTGCCCTATGCCCTTCGAAGATATTCTTGTCCAAGCACACTCTTGTTGCGTAACCTTATATCCTACGGGAACATGCCGTTTGAAATCCCAATCCTTTGAGGACATTCCCATCCAGGAACACCCTTGTTCTTGTTGAGTATCCTTATATCTCTGAAAATATCCTTATTCGAACTCTCTCGGAACATCTCGATCCAAAAACACTCTGGCTACACATCCTTATATCATATGAGAATATCCCAGCATAAGACACCCCCTTTGGGGCACATCCTTATATATATCCTTTGGGAATGATACTACCATAATCTAGCTAAGTGTATGAGGTGACGAGTTAAGATGGTGATTTACGTAGATCGAAGGTCAAGATGAGGGAGGTTAGCTTGGAGAATAAGTCAAGGACCGAACTGAGGTATGTCAGCTTGGAGAATAAGTGGAGGATCGAGCTGAGGTAGGTCAACTCGGAGAATAAGTGGACAACTGAGCTGAGGAAGGTCAGCTCGGAGAACAAGTGGAGAGTATAGCTGAGGAAGGTTAGTTTGGGGGAATAAATTGAGAGATAAGCTGAGTAAGATCAGCTCGAAAAATAAGTGGAGTTGAGCTAAGGAAGGTCAGCTCGAAGAGTAAGTTGAGAGCTGAGCTACGGAAGGTCAACTTGAAGAGTAAGTCGAGAGCTGAGCTAAGGAAGGTCAGCTCGAAGAACAAGTGAAGAGATGAGCCGAAAAAGATCAGATCAGGGAATAAATTGAGAGTTGAATTGAGTAAGATCATCTCGGGAGGTAGATTGAAGGCGGAGCTTAGAGGGAATAGCTCGAAAAATGAGGTGAATGACATATCAGAAAGAGGATAACTCAGAAGGTCGGTCGATTGGTGGATTAAGAGTTACTTGGGATAGATATTCGATTATTGAGCTTTATGAGGGAAATATATTAACGGTCATGAGCCCTCTTTACGAAGAAGGAAGCGATCAGGTTATTAAGAGGTGGGGACTGTTGGGTTTCCGGCACCGCGGCGTGTGTGTGTTCGATCATGTTTCGTAAACATGAGCACAGCGGAAGCAATTAAAAATAATAAATCTATATTTATTACAACACACACAACACACGCATGCATATTACAACAAGTGTAGACATAACCGTAAATTAAAATTTGCAATACAAGGAAATTAAACTACGTTATACCTTTCGTATGACGTGTAGCGGGAACGGCATCAACCGGAACGATCCTCGTAAGAATCGTCTCTATCCGTATCCACGCCGAGCTCCTCGGGATGACTTCGCTAAGTCACGAGCTATGTCTTCGTACGGGTTACTAGCCTCGTGTTGAAGACGACGTGATCGAGAGATGATCACAATCCGAATCCAAATTCGGATCCTAAAACGAGTTCTCAAAACTCGCTTCTCCGGAGAGGTATTCGTCAACCATTTGACGAATCCTTCGTCCCCCACCTCAGAGGATTACCGGAGATCAAATCCCCGGTAAGTTAGCCGCTGTCGGAGCACTAACCGTCATCCAAACGACGCTCCGACGAGAGGAGAACAAGCTGTCCAGAAAACTGGACAGCTTTGGTGGAGACCTTGCGCCGGCCAAATAAGGAAAGCGACTTGCTCACCTTGTCGCCGGAGCCAAGGAAGATCACCGGAGCTCCTCCGGCAGCAGCTCGTCGCCGGCAAGAGGAGGAAACGGCAGCAGCTGGTCGCCGGTTGGAAGAGATGGTTGGCAGCAATAGAGTTGGCGCCAACAAGAGGAGGAGGGTGGGTGGCCAAATTAGGTTTGCCTCTTCATTAGGGCTTAACAAACCCTAATGCCCTCTTTTATAGAGAACTAATTCTCTTAATGGTTAATGGATCATATCCATAAAGCCCGTTAACCCGCTCCATTAAGATAAGTTAAAATAAACCAAACCATGATGGTTTATTTTAAGTTAAAACGAACCGAACCAACCTTTGATTCATTCGTTTAATATAAACCAAACCCTTTGGTTTATTCTCATCCATTGGATTAGAACCAAACCATTTTGGTCCATCCATTATGTCTTCATAAGACACGGCCCATCCACGCTTCCATTGCGACTGAAACAATTTCATGCTCGCTTTATGTTTGGTCCAACCAAACATAGTTTCTCTCGATCTGAGAATCTCATTCTCAAGCTCGTTTTAAATCCTTTGGATTACACTCGTTGTGCGTGTGACCAAATAGGTTCTCGGTTTATGTTGGCCGTCTATAATTAACCATTAATTATAGAACGATCATGAGTGGCACCTAGTAGTACATCATGATCCCCAATTAAGCAAAAGATCAGCGGTTGATCGTAACTATTTCGAAACCCTTGGCTGACTCGAATGAATCGTGCCCCATTCCCTTCACTCATCTTATACCCACTTGGTTCAGGACATGGTCTATTGTGTCAGTCCCCACTAGGCTGACTACGTCACACCTAGCCCAAGTATCATTTCCTCGTCCTACGGATTCTAGTTACTCCACATGTATCGAAGAGTACTTTACTCTAAACATGTAATGCTTTGGCCAAAGACTTTAGTAACAATCCGACGAGAGGCCATGAGTATACATCTCCTCGCAAGGAGTGGTGAATCCTTTATAGGCTATTCAAACACCTTCGATCACTTCGACTTATACCCAATCATCCCGGGTCCACATCTCCTCAGATGTTTGCTTAAGATGTCAAAGCATAAGTCTCCATGATCAAGATGACTTGAATCTGCAAGTCAAAGGAACATCGCACTTAAGCCCAGAAGAACTTCATTGACATATCTATATATGCAGAGAACCATATGAAGTCTTACTACTGGTCACTCAATGAACTAGTTACCATAACTAGCATCCACGATTAACTCGGACATCACAATGTCTCGGCCGGTGAGAATCAGCTGCTTGGATACACCAAGGAGTATACCTCGTGCTAGTCTCGACAGAATTGATGGTGTCCAAATCCATCAATTCATCGACTAGGGATAATTCCGATACATCACAATTACACATGTAGAGATACTCACTAGTTGTGATTCAATCACAAATTCTCTCATGCTGTGAATCGTATCGTGGACATTCAGTAAATGAGTTTAAGATCCAATCAAATACATTAAACATGTATACTCAAATAGTGAATCTTCATTTATCATATAAATGGTTCATACATAAGGCGATTGCCTTAGGACATCTCTCATATATTACTAACAGGGACCTCATAAAATATTCTTTTATTAGTTTGTTATAACGAAAACATACTTGTCATCCTTTAGGATAACTACCGGAGACTCTTCAGAGGTCCCATAAAAGAATCATTCTTTAACGGCCTAAAAAGCAGCCTCACCTAGGTCCATGGTGTCTTTCCACGTGGATAGTCATCATCGCAATTGGTTATGCAACAACTTGCTCTAGGATTAGAGGGGGATAAAAGGAAGAAGGGATCTGATCTCATTCTACATATATTTTTACTATTCTCTACAAAGCTGGTTCTGATTTTCAAATTTGATCTTAGGCCCTGAGCGAAATTGAAAAATTGAGTCCCATTTCACTGTAAAATTTAAAAATTGGCCCATGTAACACATTAAAAAAATTTTGGGCCATGGGCGAGGGCCCTAACAGCCCTCCCCCAAGGTCAGCTCTGATTCTATGTTACATTTATCTGCTTCACAACTGCTACTATTTATTTTCTCTTCCTTATACAAGCTATAATTTAAGCATCGGAGGATCACTGCCGAGTAGATTGACGATGATCTAACATGTGTTAACTTTCACAGGAAGAGAGTAAGGAAACTCTTACTGTTACAGTCGAAGAGAGCCCCTCCTCAACAGCACAACCTCAAGGAGAAAAATTCGTACCGTATCAAAAAACATCCTTGCCTTGCACCCTTTGAAGATATCCCCATCTGAAAATATCCTCGTTATACGTCTTTTTATATATATATCCTTTGAGAACATTCCCATCCTGTGCCTTTGAGGAAATCTCATCCAGAACACTTCCATTGCACATCCTTATATTCTTTTGGAATATCTCCATCTGGAACGTCCTCACCCTATACCTTTTATGGGACATCCCCGTCTAAGAACATTTTCATTATGCATTCTTAGAAACACCCCCATGCGGTGCATCCTTATATCATTTGGGAACATCCCCACCTTGCACTTTTTGGGAATATCTCCGCTGTGCATCCTTGAATCCTTTGGAAACATTCCTTCATTGGCCCTTTAATTAGAGACATCCCGTCCGAGAACACCCAGCTAAGCATCCTTATTTTGGAACATCCCTAAAAGACCCCTTCGTATTGGGTACGTGGATGTTTGGACAGCTCTACTTGGATATATGATGTAATATACTGAAAAAAAAAATTAATTAAAATTTAAATAATATAATAATAATATAATTTAAAACGAAATAAAAATATTTAATAAAACGGAATTGTAATATACCGAAAAAATTAAATTAAAATTAAAATAATATAATAATAATATAATTTAAAATGAAATAAATATATTTAATAAAACGGAATTTAGTTATTAAATATTAATAAGAAATTTTCGGGATAAATTTTAGGACTTGGTTAAGTGAATTAATCAAGGAACTTAGGTTATAAATAAGCCTAGGTTTAGGTTTCAAGGAGTTAAGTTTTTTTTTTTTGGTTTTTCCTTTCCAGTCGATTTTTCTTCTCCCGATTCTTCTCGTTCTCATTGCATGCTTTCCTCGATGTCGCAGCTTGACTTTGTCGCCGACTCTCTTCCTCGTGCATCCGTCGTTGGGGTTAGGACCAGCACCGTCTTGGGCGTCACAACTTGTTCATTGCTCCATCAACCACTGTTTCGTCGCCAAGGGCAAGGAGGAGATGGGTCCTCGCTGCTAACCTAGGTCATCGCCAAGGGCTTAGGATTCGTTGTCGCTGCTTTTCTTCTCTGTGGCATTTCCAATCTGGATCGCTGTTGTTCACTGCAACGACTTCCAATTCGAAGCAGCCTTCTCGGTACCGGTGATCTATGCTTGCTAAGGGTTCTGGCTGTGTTGCCGTTGTGATTGGGAAGAGCACTATCACCGCTACTCATCGTGGTTTAAGACTTCAAATCGGCTAATTGACCATTCGCATTCCCTACAACCTTCACATTCGATTTGGGTGATTGAGATCGGTTGTCTCTACTTCAGTTATATGATTTGGATGCGATATCTAAGTTTGAGATCAAGAAGCAATGCAAAGGGAGCTCAATTTGGGCCTTGATTTGTGGTAGATTCTCGGATGCAAAGATAATTGACATTCTACAAATCAGATGGGTGGTTCCTTCTTTGACATCTTTATATCTTAGTGCATGATTATTTTGGTCACGTTGTTTACTTAGGTTATATTATCTTTACATTCTATGTTCTTTCTAGTATTGCTTTGACCTTATAATTGCTTGACTTTTTATACTTTACTTATTTTCTTAGTTGCTTCTCATCATTAACAAGTAGTTATTTATTCTAGTGTTTGATTGATATTACGGTTATGTGCTTATTTATTGCTTTGGTATAAATTGGTAGATGCTACTGGTATATGCTTATCTATTTCTTATTTTGGTTGATATTGTGATTGGACTAGTAGAGATAGTATAATTAAGATGAGATTATTCCTTAGAAGGTATATAACGTTTCTCATATATCGATTGCGAACTATGTCTCTCATTCGTGGGTGAGAGAGTCTGCAGTAGAGTTTTCTTACCTTTGAATACCTATAGTTGATCATGTCTTCCATTCGTGGTTGAGAGAATCTACCGTGGAGTTATACTCTTGGACTATCCAATTGAAGTTAGTGATAGCTAGTTTCGTGTGTAATATGTAGCGAGATAGCTACCTTACATCTTAACTGCCCACGAAATCTGTTCGTGGTAGCATGTTGTTGTGTGCATGATTGAACTAGTAGAAATGATATAATTTAGACGAGATTATTCCTTAAAAGGGAATGTATGAAATAAAACAACATTTATGGAACACGTGCTCATTAGTAGATTGATTATATTTATCGACCTTGATAGACATTTCTGTTAATGCAGTGAGCATCACTCCTTAGTTTTGATGTATGAACCATAGTTAAATGTTAGGATTCACTTGTATTCTTATACCAGTGTTAAGTGTGCAGGCTTAACAGTAAGTCCTAGTAGGTCGTGTTGACCGAATACTAAGCACGTATCTTGACAGATCAGGAGGACCGAACACCAGACATGAAGTCCAGATGGGTCGTGTGGACCAGATATTTGGCATGAAGACCAGTTGGGTCAGGAGACCGTACAATCGACAAAAAGTCCAGTTGGGTCAGGCCGACCAGATAGCTAGTGGAAGCCCTGGTGGGTCAGATCGGATGTCAAGAGTAGTAAGTCCGGCAGGTAAGCCTCGAGTGAAGAGGTGAGGCCGAGTCCTCTGTAGGGGGACAAAGCTAGGCGTCAATCCGACGAAAAGTCTACGTGGGACTTAGTAGTCGAGATCGAACAGTATTACTACTACTGTCGCATTTCATATTATCTATTTGTGCTAATCCTGTTTTGTAGGGATCAGTCAACTGGATGGATTCAAGTCGACTGAAGTCCAGTCGACTGAAGATGTATCAGTCGACTAGATACCTATTTGGAAGTATCAACTGGTGATCAATCGAAGATCATGCGATGCAGATGAAAAGGGTTTCAGTCGACTGAAGGGTTTAAGTCGACTGAAGAGGCAAATTTCTCGATGCGGAGCCGAGTGACGTGGAGTCGACTGGGGAGGTTTCAGTCGAGTGGAAGACCACGAATTCCATATCGAAGGGTTGATGTGGAGTCGACTGAAAAACGTTTATAAAATATGAGCTCGACCAGATCCGAGCAACACATCCAATCTACGTCGAAGTGCTGTCGAAATCAACTCTCATCCACTAAAGCTAAGGCGATCTTCCGACACTCAGAGCAAACTTCAACCATCTACTTAGTGTCAGTATAAGCTATTGTTTACTTTCTTTTTCGCTTCTGTACTTAATTTCATAGAGTGGGTAGTGTGTTACTCATCTTTAACATTTGTAAAAAGCGAAACCCTCCGAAGTCGAGAGTTCTCGAGTCGGAGGGCATTTAGTAAATTGTCCAACGAGGTAGCTCTCGGAAGAGTTACGGGCCATGGACTAGCAACCCGGCCAGAGTTGTGAACCAAGTCAAACAAAGAGTGTCGTTACTTTCATTTCCACTGCATACTCGTATAGTTTTAATTATTCTAAATAGTTTTAAAATTAAAATAAATTTTAAAACCCTTTGAGATTCACCCCTCCTCTCGGAAAAATACAATCCTATAATTGGTATCAGAGCGGGGGCGCTCCGAATCGGTGAAACCACCATCGTGAGCTTTAGATTAATTTAGATTAATTTTTATTGCTTTAGATTAATTTTTATTGCTTTAGATTAATTTTTAATACTTTAGAATAATTTTTATTGCTTTAGATTAATTTAGATTAATTTTTAATGCTTTAAATTAATTTTTTCTGCATTGAAAATAATTTTCTGTATTTAAAAATAATTTTCTGCATTGAAAATAATTTTCTACATTTAAAAAAAACATTTTCTGCATTAACAATAATTTTCTGCATTAAAAATAATTTTCTGAATTAAAAAATAATTTTCTGCATTTTAAAAAAACATTTCCTGTATTAAAAATAATTTTCTACATTTAAAAAATAATTTTCTGCATTAAAAATATTTTTCTGCATAAAAAAAACATTTTCTGCTTTAAAAATAATTTTCTACATTAAAAATAATTTTCTACATTTAAAAATCATTTTCTGCATTAAAAATAATTTTTTGCACATTATATTTATTTTTCTGTACATTAGATATATTTAATTTATTTTTCTATACATTAGATATATTTAATTTAATTTTCTGCACATTAGATTTATTTAATTTAATTTTTTGCACATTAAATATATTTAATTTATTTTTCTGCACATTAAATATATTTAATTTAATTTTCTGCACTTAGAAATTATTTAATTTATTTTTCTGCACTTAGAAAATAATTCATTAATAATGTCACACTTAGAGGAATACAACACCGTTCGCCCTCCTCTCTTCAATAGAGAGGACTTTTCCTACTGGAAAAGGCGAATGAAGTGTTACTTGAAGACTGACCTAGAGGTCTTGTTCTCAATCAGGAAAGAGTTCATAGCTTCGGTGGACGACTCGGGTGAGTTGTTAGAACCAGAGAAATGGACCGCAGAAATTAGGAAAAGAGCTCAAGTCGACTGTAAGAAACTTAACACCTTGCAGTGCGGACTTACAAAAGAAGAGCTTAATAGGGTAGGTCCATTTAAAAATTCTAAGGAATTATGCGAAAAACTAATTGAACTGCATGAGGGTACAAATGCCACTAGGATAGCTAAACGAGACATGTTATTAAATAAATTATTTAATTATAAAATGAATGAAAATGAATGTGCTAGTCATCTTCATACCAGAATTAAAGATATATTAAATAGATTACACTTAATAGGACACCAAATAGAAAATAAGGACATAATTAGGTATATGCTTAAGGCATTCCCGAGAAATGACTTAGGGACATTGATTATCGATGCCTATAAAGTTTCTAGGGATCTTTTCACAATTAGGTTAGACGAACTATTTTGTGAACTCGAACTATATGAAAAAGCTAACTCGGGTTAAACTGACAATTGTATAGCTTTGATGGCAGGTTCGACTAAAAAGGAAAGAAAAGTGAAGAGTGAATCCGAAGACGAGTCGGAATCGGAAACAAATGGAGAAGAGGATATCGTAAATATAGTCCAGAAGATGTTCAATCGGAGAAAGAAATTTACAAAAAGGGATGCCAAGAAAGTTGCCGATAACAAGCTGAGACCCCGATCGGAAGTGACGTGCTACGAATGCAACGGAAAGGGACACTACAAGTCGAAGTGCGCAAATCTAAAAAAGGAAGAAAACCAAAGAAGGAAAAGAAGAAGAAATCACTTAAGGTGACTTAGGACGAGTCGTCATCAGAAGAGTCGGATGTGGAAGAGACGAAGAGGAGTTTCGTCGCATTTATGGCCGAATCGAGATCCGGAGCCGAGTCAAGTTCCGAGTACGAGTCCGATTCCAAGTCCGAGAGAAGCCACGGATCTGTATCTGTTTCCGAAGGTTAGAATGAGGTAACTTCTCCCTTAGAAGATAAGTTATATAATATAATTGCATGCCTAGGTAGGAAATTAGCTAAGTTCGAAAATCAAGTCGACTCGCTACTTAAGGAAGTACAAGTACTTAAGGAGCAAGTCAACTCGAAGACTTCGACTTGCCAAATTAAGGATAGATACTCAACTCAAGTTGCAAAGCTTGAGGAAGAGAACTCAGTCCTAAAAAGGCAAGTAGAAGATCTAACCGGATCTTTGGAAAGGTTCACTTCGGGTTCTAAATATCTCAACATGATGTTTGGATCTCAGCGAGCCGTATACAACAGATCTGGACTTGGATACAAGGCTAAATCCACCTATAAATCATACATGTCATTACTTAGCCGAAACGCTAAGAATCAAGTCCAAGCATGGGTTCCTAAGTCTAACTTAGTCAACTAAGTTGGACCAAATCAATTTTGGATTCCCAAGAGTCAAGTTCACTTAGTGAACAAAATTCAATCTAGCTAACTACCATTTAGGGGGAGCTAACACTTTGCTTATTTTCTTGTTTAGTTAAACACTTGCATGCTTTAGTTTACTTTACTTGCTTAATTTAGAATGGACTAGATAGGAAACAAAACAGTTTAAACTTGAACAACCTAGTACTAAGACAAGTGAACTGATAGTATGTTAGGGAAGCTTTTCGAATTGCATGTCTAGGAAGTGATCGTTACTCCAATAACCAAGAAGGCCATGTGCCTCGCCACGACCTGGTGCACTAAGTCGAGTGGAACTGATCGAAGCTAACTCACTAAGTTTTTAACTAGTCAGACCAAAGCTTAGTCTAAAGTGAATCAAGTACTTGATTCCTTTATTGACTTTGTCTAGGAAGTGATCGTTGCTCCGATAACCAAGAAGGTCATGTGCCTCGCCACGACCTGGAAGTCAATGCTGGAAAAACCTACTTGACTAGCTCAAATCAAGATTTAATCTAACACAAGTTTAAACACTTTGAAATTGTTCATTAAATTTAATTAAGATAAAAAAAATCCTCATCTCATAAAATTCATAGGAATAAGTGTATTGAAAACCTAGTTTGGGTGAGATGATTTAGATCTTAATTAAACTTAATTTAGCTTAACTCAACCTAATAAACTTAATTAATTTACCTTAACAACTTATCTTAATTAAACTTAACTTAATTCAACTTAACTTAATTTACTATACTTAAACTTAATTTATTAAACTAAACAAACATATCTAAATAAACAAACTTAATGACCAAACTAGTTAATCTACTAAATTTAATCATCTAAATCAATATAACTAACTTTATCAAATAAAAACAATTAAGTAAATAAATAAATTTAACCTAATAAAAATGAGTAAATCGAGTCAACCATAAAAAAAACAACCAAAATTAAAAAAATACTTGAATTATGGAGGTCATCGCACACTATGGATTAGAAAAACTAGTTTATTGCAAAAACTCCATTAACATAGACATATGTGCAGAGTTTTTCAATAACTTTAGTAAGATTGATGACATTTCATATTCGACTAGAGTACAGGGTAAGAACTTTGTTTTTACCCCCACCATGTTGAGAGAGCATTTAGGACTTATGCATTCGACATGCTCTGTTACATGTTTTCCATCCACGGAGTTACCGTACGGTGACTCCTACTCTCATATTACATTAGATAGGATACATATGCATCTTTTTGGTGAGGAAAGAACTCCATCTATGAGTATCTTTAGTTCTACTAGACTCAGAGTATAGGACTATGCCATGTACCGAGTCATAGTGAACTACATTCTATCACTCACCACTAGGGATCGCTATGATGCACCCTTATCATTCATTTTTACTTTATGCACTTAGTCATAGGTTAGATATAGACATTAATTTACAAATGTTTCATTCCATCATTTATCATTATAGGTCAGTCACTAGCAGGAAGACACATTTGCCTTACTTCCATGTCATCACGTCCCTCTTAGCTGCATTAGGATTTGATGTTACCACAAGTAACATCAAAAAACTCACTGAGTACGACATGATAGGGTCTAGGCAGTTTGGTTTAGCAAAAATAGGTTTAGATGACAATAATATCCTTGCATAGAAGAGAGATGACCCTCAGCCTCAGCCCCAACCTGATCCGGAGCAAGAGTATGAGCCAGAGATCGACCCCGACCACCACTCCGAGTCCGAGCATCAGGAAGCCCTAGGATTTGATAGTTTATCACTATTTCTTGGGAATCCAGCACCTCCTACCATAGCAGAGAGATTATCTAGGTTGGAGGATGCGATGCAATGCCAGGAGCAACAACATCTTGAGATGATGCAAATTTTGCAGTCGCAGAGAGAGGATCATAGAGAGATGATGGAGCTTCTTAGGTCTTGGGGCATGAGTCATTCTCATTCTCCATTTACTGACTAGGATTGTTATGACACTTGAACTTAATAAATTCAATAATTTTCAAATCTTGTGTGTGAATTGTGTTATCCTTGGTAGATTAGGAAATTTTCATGCTTAATATTCATAATTATTTTGAAAAATAATATTATATTAATTTTAAAGGAAAATAAAAATTAATCTAGATTAGGTCAATCTAGATTTCATGATCCTATAGATTTTAGTTAGCCTTTGCATCTCACAAACACCTAGGATTATCTGTTTATGTATTGAGCCACGTAGATGTAACACCCACAAAAATGTCTAGAAATTTTACGAGAATTTTTGCATAATCATAATGGGTTTTTATGTGGGCTCTTTCAAAAATAAAAGAAAATAGAGCCAAAAAGGATGCAAGGCCCAGGGTTTGAACCCTAAACCTCTAAGTAGATAACTAAACCTTAGGATGAATCAAATAACCAGAAGCCCAGCAGGGTTGTGCTATTAGAAGGGTATGGGAAATGATAGATAAGGGTAAGGGAGGCTAAGGGACACCTTCAAGTGAATAAATAGGAGTATGAGGAGACAAGAGAACCACAACTTGTCATTCTCCTCTTTTCTTCTTCTTCCCCACCGAAACCCTAGCTCCCCCTTCTTCCATTTCTGAAAACCAACTAAGCAAGAAGAGAGTTCTAGTCTTGGCATCACATAGGGTATATTCTACTACTAAATAATCGAAAGGATGTAAGTATCCCCTCACTTGCAGTACAAGTTGTTTCGGTTGTTGGTTGCTTAAGAATCCTTTTTGAAACTTTTGGCCAAGACCTCCCTCATGCTTCCAATGATTTTTCCATCCATGTTTTATATGAATATGATGATAATATGTTGATAGATAGGCTTGATTTGAGTGTTTGATTCCAAAGTCCACTACAAAAATACATGAATTTAGCAATGAAATTTAGCGACGAAAATAATTTGTTGCAAATCTGCAATAAATTTTGCGACGAATTCGAAAATTCGTCATAAATTTGTAACGAAATTTGCGACAAAATTTTTTTTATTGCAAACTTATTACATTTCCAATAAATTTATTTTCATCGCAAATATCATCGCAAATTTGCGACGAAAATGATATTTCGTGGCAAATTTGCGATGAAAATGTCAAATTCGATGCAAAAGTTTGCAAGGAATCTTGGATTCATTGCCATTTTTGCAACGAATCTAGGATTCGTTGCAAACTTTTGTAACGAATCCAGGATTTGTTGCAAACTTTTGCAACTGCAATTTTTGCGATAAATTTAGGAACGAAAGTTTTTCATCGGACAATTTCAATTATTTGGAAAAAATAATGGCTGGATAACTTTGCGACGAATTTTTCATCGCCAATTTGGCAACGATTTTTATTTTTGTCGCTAATTTTGCGACGAAAAAATAAATTCGTCGCAAAATATTGCAACGAAATATGAATTCGTCGCTGAATCTGCAACGATTTAATAATTCGTTGCAAATTTTGCAACGAATATTAAATTAGTCACAAAATTAGCGACGAATATTTCATTCATTGCCAAATTTCTAATTATCAATATCCCTCACTTTCCCTTTCCCTTTCTCTTTTCATTTTCGCCGATCCGATCCCTCCGAAATCCCGATATGTATCTCTTCCCTTTCTCTGCTCTTTCGGTCGGAGAAGATCCGGCGTCCTCGCTCCTGCCTGTCGCCGCGAGCTCGCGTCGTCCTACCGCACGAGGAGACGACCGCGAGCACACGTCGTCGTGCTCGCGGTCGCCTGCAGCGAGCACACGTCGTTGTGCTCGCGGTCTCCTGCCGTGAGCACGCGCCTACCGCGAGCACGATGCCGCGAGCACGGATCTCGACCACGCGTCGTGCTCGCGGGCGGCCGCCGTGTGCACGCGGAGCATGCGGCGTGCGCCCGGCCGGCCACCGTGAGCACGCGAGCGCGCGTCATGCTCCGATCAACCGCCGCGAGCACGCGGAGCACGCATCGGGCTCGCGGCCGGCCGCCACGAGCACGACGACCGGCCACCGCGAGCACGCGCGAGCTCGCGCGTGCTCGCGAGAGCTTCGCGGATCGCATGCCACGAGCTCGGACGCCGCACGCACGCGCGAGCTCGGCCGCGAGCTTGCGCGTGCTCGCGGGAGAGCTCGCGCTCACGAGCTTGTGCATGCTCGCGGGAGAGCTCGCGCTCGCGAGCTCGCTGCGATGCTCAGCGGGGTGAGCTTCGCGACGCGAGCACACTTCATGCTCATGACGGCCGGCGCGCGAGCATGCGCGAGCTCGGGACGCCCTCGAGCCGCGCGAACTTCGGCGCGAGCTTGCGCGTGCTCGCGGGAGAGCTCCTTGCGAGCAGCGTCGTGCTGCTTGGCCAGCCGCATGAGCTTCATGGCGAGTTCGCGTCGTGCTTCTGCGGCCCGACGCTGCGACGACGCATGCTCGCCGCGGCCAGCCGCGAGCTCGCGCGAGCTCGCGCGTGCTTGCCGCAGCTGCGGCCGGCCGCGCGAGCACGCGGCGTGCTCGTGGCGAGCCAGCGTCGTGCTTCGCTGCGGCCGGCCAGCGTCTTCTGCCGGAGCACGCTGCGATGCATGCTCGCGGCCGACAATTAGCCTGCCGGCGTCGGTGTCACGGCGATCCACGCCGCCGCGAGCGTCGTATATTTCAGCGTAGGTGCCACGCCCGATCCGCAGCGTGTAGTGGCGACGCATCGATTGCGATGTCGGTGGCGCGGCAGTGTCACGCGGCGTCGGTGGCACAACACGGTGCGGCACGCAGCGGTGCGGCAGCGGTGGCTGGCGGTGGCACGACACGGCGGTATGCGCGGTGGCGCGACCAACTATTGTGTTGACTTTAGATCACGCACAAAATATTAACATGTTATTTCAATTAAATTATATAATATAAATAAAAAATTAATGTTTTATTTTTTATCGGTTTATCGTATTTCCATTTTTCAGGTGATCCGCGAGTTTGTAAAGTCTTCTGAGCTCATCCGTCTGGCTCCATAGAGAGTATATTATATATTCTAAAATTTATAATATTATTATTTTATACTACATTAATGTTTAATTTTTTGTATTTCTTCTCCGAAGATTTTATTATTATTATTTTTTTCTTTTACGTTACTTTTTGTAGGTTTCAAATTTTATGATAAGTATCTATGTTGATCCATATATTTACAGGATATCATCAGTCTTTGAGAAGATGACCAGTAGTTTCTTATAACTTACAATTTTTTTCTTCATTTGATTTGTATCGCTATCTATATGTGGTATCTTAATTTCTCCGGTCGAATTCTCGGTTCCAACTCTCTTCTGACTTAGGCTTGGAATCATATCTAGTAACATGGCATGAAGAGGATCTGTCAAAATTGTTCTAACTTCGTATGTCGTCCAGGACATAAGAGTCACTTTAGGACTACACAAGAAGTTAGAACAATTTTGGTAGATTCTTTTCGTGTCATGTTACTAGATATGATTCTGAGTCTAAGCCAGAGGAAAGTTGAAGCTGAAATTTCGACCGAAGAAGTTAAGATATCACATATAGATAGGTAGGGATGCAAATCGAGCGAAGAAAAAAATTGTAAGTTATAAGACGTCAGAGAATTTTTTTGATATATTGGTAGATTATTTCGGCATCTAGTATTGCAGATAAAATATGGTAAGTTTTTTCATATTATGCATTATACATTCGATGAATATGTGAATCTTTTTTACTTTATTATTCTAATAATTATGATTGATAGTTTTGACGTGACAGTTATAGATGGAATAGTGATGGACATGTGTATTCGGGCTCTTCCCCAGCTGCAGGATCTCTCCAATTGTTGAATTTTCTGGTTCTAGCTCCAACTACAAGATCTCCTTCTCCAGTTACAGCAGGATCTTCGGTTCTCTAGTTGTAGGATCTCTTTCTCCAGTAAAAATCAATTGTTAAGAGGAAATATATGCGAGAGTTGAGCGTAGTTATGTTTCAATTTTATACCTAAATGTTTCTTGACTAGTACAGTTACATTCGATATTTTTGTATTATAAATTTCATACGATTAATAGTTTATTATTTGTACTGATGAATCATTTTGAATGATTAGATGTGTTTATCAAATTTGATATGTGAATTTTTATATATTGTTATATGTGTTTGGAATACAAATTGTAAAAACAGATAAAAATAATAAATTATATAATAGTATTTTTTTCATATTTTTTTAAATTATTTTGGCGACGAAAATATATATTATTTTAAAAATCTGCAATGTCAGTCGACTGGAAAATCCACCAGTCAACTGATGGAACATTATCAGTCGATCGATTTCTTTCAGAGCACCTTACGTAATCTTGAGAGCTAACCGATCGAATTGGTCACACGTCAGTCGACTAATGGTATTTTTCAGTCGACTGGGGATGAATATTTTGCAACGAATTTTTTGTTTTCGTCACAGATTTGGCGACGAAAAACATTTCGTTGCTAAATTTTTTTTTATTCATGAAAATTTGTTTATTAGACTTTTGCGACGAACTGTATTTTCGTCGCAGATTTGGCGACGAAATTAATTATTTGTCACCAAATTTGGCGACGAATAGTTATTTTAGTCGCATATTTGGCGACAAATAATTAATTTCGTCGCCAAATTTGGCGACGAATAGTTATTTTCGTCGCCAAATTTTTGCGACGAATTATTTTTTCGTCGCAGATTTGGCGACGAATTATTTTTTCGTCGCAAATTTGGCAACAAACTTAGTTTTGTCGCCAAATTTGGCGACGAATAATTATTTTCGTCGCCAAATTTAGCGACGAATTTTGCAACGAAAATTTTATTCGTTGCAATTTTTGCGACGAATTTTTTGTTTTCGTTTCCAAATTTAGCGGCGAATTATTTTCAATGAAAAAAAATTCGTTGCAAACAAATTTTGCAACGAATTTTTATTCAAAATTCGTTGCAAAATTTGTCGCCAAATACTTAATTTTTTGTAGTGGTCCTCCTTGAAACTTTCGGCCAATCCCTATTTATGCTCCTAATGGTCTTCCATGCTATAATCTATATGTTTCCATGCCGTGTTTTATATGTAGATGAAGATAACATGTTGATAGATAGGCTTGATTTGAGTGTTTGATTCCAAAGCCTCCTTGAAACTTTCGGCCAAGCCCTATTTATGCTCCTAATGGTCTTCCATGCTATGATCTATGTGTTTCCATGTCATGTTTTATATGTAGATGAAGATAACATGTTGATAGATAGGCTTGATTTGAGTGTTTGATTCCACAGCCTCCTTGAAACTTTCGGCCAAGCCCTATTTTGTTAGAACCCCCATGAAGTTTCGGCCACACCATGTTATGCTTGTTCATGATGTTTCATGTCATACTCTATATGTATATGATGTTAATATGATGTAGGTAGACCTTGTACAAGTTATTTTAGTATTTGAATTCTTAAGAACCCTCCCTTAGGGTTTCAGCCAACCCATATTCATGCCCTCTAATAATCCTCCATGCTATGCTACATGTATATAAGATGTTAATATGATGTTGGTTAGACTTTATGATAGCATGATTGGTTTATGCCATTACCTTATGTCCATATTAATTGTGTGAATGTATGATTATGTTATGCTCATTGCATCATGATGAACATGTATGATGAAAATGCCTAAGAGATGCTTCCCTATGAATGGGGGATTAAGAGCACTCTTTATGTTATGAAAAGGAACATAATATGTTATGAAAGGAACATGATATGCTACGATAAGGAACATGATAGATTATGATAAGGAATATGATATGTAATGATAAGGAACATGATATGTTATGATAAGGAACATGATATGCTACTTTACTTTTTGCACGGCTTGTACCGGACCCTAACAAGGTCCAAGAGATGGGCTCCTATGTGCCCCTAGGTCGACGGTCATAGTACGGACCTAGTACGGGATGGGCTTCTAAGTTGCCCTAGGCCGACGGACATAGTACGGGCCTAGGATGGGCTTCTATGATATGTTGCCCCTAGGTCGACGGACGTAGTACGGACCTAGTAACCTAGTAGGTTCGGGATTAGCTACCTCGGGTCTATTTAGGGATGCACGCAATGATGATGATTTATGTGGTACAATGTCGGGCCCAATATGTTGAGATTATGTTTAAGTACCTATAAAATATATGTTTTCAAAGAGAATCTTGCATATACCCCTTTTTCTTGTCTATGTGATTATGATATTTATATGAATGTTATATTTATATGTTCTTAATTGATCATGTCACTACTTTTATATGAATGTTATGCTTATACGTTCTTAAATGATCATGTCACTACTTTTATATGAATGTTATGCCTATATGTTGTTTAGATGAACATGTCACTACTCTATGTTTAATTCTTGATGTATGTTTCTTTTTGTGAGTAGGAAAGGATCTTACTAAGCCTATGTGCTTATAATTTCATGTTCCCTTGTACTGTAGATAAAGAATGGCTAAACTAAAGGGAGCAGCAGGAGGGGCAAAGTGTGTGTGGTAGTGGCATAGTGGAGGAGATCTATTTTATGTTCCCAAAGTTTTGCATGTTAGTTGTTAAGAGTCAAACTCTACTTGATGTTGATGGTTGCTACTTAGTGTCCTTATGAAATGATTATGTATGCTCCATGTTTCATGTTCTATGTTTAAAAAAAAAAAGTTTCAAGTCTTTCGCTGTAAATGCATGTATGAAATTCTTCCGTTGTAAATGTTTGTATGTATGATCGCGTCGTGCCGCCCTTCCAACCCCTATAGATTACGAGGGGAAAAAGGGTGGGCGTGACAGGTTGGTATCAGAGCAGATCTGCCTTTCCACTACAAACACATCAAGCTCCAATCCTGCCGCTCCAAGTAAGAAATTCTTTGCCTACCCTATTTCTTTCATGTATGATAAGAAATGCTTTTAGCTTAAATATGCATGAATATATGTAGGATAATCTTATGCTAGCCTTTAGTTTAAATATGCATAAATATATATATGATAATCTTATGCTAGCTTCATTATAATATATGAAGATAAACATGGCTGGGACACGCAGTAATAGAGTTGATGAGATAACACCCTCACCTGACCTTACGTATGTGGTTACTGAACTCTAGCGTCAAGTCACAAAGCAACAACAAGTGATAAATGCTTTAATGAATTAGCGAGGAAACCCTACCGCCCCACCAGTAGGCCCTGGCCTGATAGTTCGACAAGAAGCTTACCTAATCCAGTGGCAGAGGTTGAAGCCAAAAAATTTCTCTGGTACTGGTGAACAATGGGACACCCAGGCCTGGTTCAAGACTGTGGAAAGCATCATAGAACTACTGAACTAGCCCGAATACGAGAAGATTAAGTGTGCATCATTTTGCCTTTCGGGAGATGCCCGAATGTGGTGGGAAAGGGTTAAAGCAAAGAGGCAAGTGAATCAAATGAGATGGACGGACTTCAAATATGAATTTTTTGAAGAATTCTTCCATATGCGGGTGACAAACAAGCATTACGACGAGTTCACCGGGTTCCGACAAGGTGACCTATCAGTTAGTGAAGCTGTGAAGAGATTCAACCGACTTGCACGCATATGCCCAGAGTTGGTCAGTACAGAAAGAGAAAGGGTCAGACTCATGTTAAAGATGCTCCGACCCAAGATAGATCTGAACATGGCCGACGGAGTTAATAGACCGCAGACCGCAGAGGAGCTGTTCAGTAGTGCCCTGATCACCGAGCACTACCTGAACAATATTAACCATCAAAAGAAGGCACTGAATGAAGGCAAGAGTCAAGCCCAGTCAAGAGGTCAGAGAACCCAGAGTACTTGGAAAGGGAACCACACTGGCAAGAGAAAGCAATGGAATAACTCTAAAGGTGGTCCAGTGAACAAGCAACCCAAGATCCCTCAGTGTACTACATGCAGGAAGATACATCCCGGAGTGTGCTTCAGGGGCACGAATAGATGCTACAACTGTGGATGGAAAGGGTATCGAGTCAAGAACTGCCCTACTTAGGTTCAGGCACCTCCTCAGCAGTATACCCAGTACAGGGGTGTCCCTCCATAACTACATCAGATGCAGGCTACAATCGAAGGTACTCCGATAAGCCAAGGGAGATTGGAAGCCCCGCCAATTACGACGAATGCAAGGGTATTCTCTCTCACCAAAGAAGATGTGGCAAATGCTTCTATGGTTGTCACAGGTCATATATTTATTTTCTGTCAGCATGCTACTATATTATTTGATACTGGGGCAACACACTCGTTTGTCTCTACACCTTTCACGAAGAAGATGGACATGCCACCACAAACTTTGGATCGCAAGTTCTTAACGACCCTGCCCTTAGGAGAAGTAATGCCCTCTACTCATATGCTGCAAGCCGCACCCATCAGAATCGCAGACAGGGAACTCTACTGTGATCTGATAGTGCTCGACATGCAGGATTATGATATCATATTGGGCATGGATTTCTTAAGTAAGTACGGTGCTTCGATCGAGTGTCGTAAAAGAAAAGTGGTCTTCTAGCCGGAGGCAGAACCTATGTTTGAATTTGTTAGAGAGCCAAGGAAAAGAATCGATAAATTTCTATCAGCTCTACAGGCGCGCAAGATGTTAGACAGTGGATGCACTGGATTTCTAGCACATGCGGTTGATACAAGTCAAGCCGAGGACCAGAAGCTAGAAGATGTCAGAGTTGTATGCAACTACCCAGAGGTATTCCCAGATGAACTACCAGGGTTAGCCCCAGATAGAGAAATTGAATTTGAGATCGAATTGATTCTTGGTACTAACCCGATCTCTAAAGCACCTTACCGTATGGCGCCGGCTGAATTGAAGGAACTTCAGGGATAGTTACATGAGTTACTCGACAAGGGACTCATACGCCCAAGTCGCTCTCCATGGAGAGCTCCAGTACTGTTGGTAAAGAAGAAAGATGGGTCTATGGAAATGTGCATAGACTACCGAGCACTAA
Organism: Wurfbainia villosa; assembly: GCA_025175895.1. Lineage (NCBI taxonomy): Eukaryota > Viridiplantae > Streptophyta > Magnoliopsida > Zingiberales > Zingiberaceae > Wurfbainia > Wurfbainia villosa. Next base: position 4,077,168 of record JAKLTH010000072.1, on the reverse strand, counting down.
ATAATATGACGATCAAGAACAGGTACCCTTTACCACGGATTGACGACCTATTCGACCAGTTAAAGGGTGCCACCGTCTTCTCTAAGATTGATCTGAGGTCTAGCTATCATCAAGTGAAAGTGAAACCAGATGATATACCGAAGATGACTTTCCGAACAAGATACGGACATTATGAGTTCGTAGTTATGCCTTTCGGAGTGATGAATGCACCTGCTATATTCATGGATATGATGAATCGGGTATTCTCGGCATTCCTCGACAAATTTGTGATCATTTTCATTGACGATATATTGATATATTCGAGGACCCAAGAAGAGCACACCGAACACCTAAATACAGTATTGCAGATTCTTCAGGAAAAGCAGCTATATGCAAAGTTCTCCAAATGTGAGTTCTGGCTCGATCAAGTATCATTTTTGTGTCACGTTATATCCAAGCACGGAGTGATGGTAGACCCAATAAAGATTGAAGATGTGAGTAACTGGAACAGGCCAAAGAATGCTAGTGAAATCAGAAGCTTCCTCGGACTAGCAAGCTACTACAGGAAGTTTGTAGAGAATTTCTCTAGAATTGCAGCCCCTATGACAGTTCTCACCAGAAATAACAAAAAATATGAATGGACGGACGCCTGCGAGAAGAGTTTCACAGAATTGAAAAGGAGACTGACCAGTGCTCCAATCCTTGCTCTTCCGAACAGTAACAAAGGCTTCAACATGTACAACGATGCTTCCAAGTTGGGACTCGGAGCTGTACTCATGTAGAATGGCAAGGTCATTGCCTACGCCTCTAGACAACTCAAGGAACATGAAACAAATTATCCCACTCATGATCTAGAGCTAGTGGTCGTGGTCTTTGCTCTCAAAACATGGAGGCATTATCTATATGGAGCTCAGTGTAGGATTTATACAGATCACCAGAGTCTGAAATATTTCTTCACACAGAAAGACCTAAACATGAGACAACGCAGATGGCTCGAGCTCGTCAAGGATTATGACTGCGAGATCTTCTACCATCCCGGAAAAGCGAACAAAGTGGCCGATGCACTTAGCAGGAAGTCCTGTGCCACCTTGATGTCTCTATCGGTATTATCTCGGCCCCTAGAAAAGGAAATTGTGTTACGGGGTTGAAATCATTTCCGGACATCTTTCTACCATGATGATAGCACCAACGCTATTCGACGATATATTAGAAAAGCAAGCCGTGACCCGAGCATTCAAAGGATCAAGCAAGAGGTCCTAGAAGGAAAGGATGATATATTTCGTATCTATGACAGTGGAGTACTCTACCTTAGGGATCGCTTGTGTATTCTCGATGATCCATAATTACGGAAGAAGATATTTGAGGAAGCTCACGGAACCCCCTATGCGATGCATCCTGGATCCACCAAGATGTACCAAGACCTGAAAGGGAAGTTCTGGTGGTTCAGTATGAAAAGAGATGTGGCTCAGTATGTCAGTACCTGTCTGACCTGGCAGAGAGTTAAAGTAGAACACCAGAGACCTGGAGGAACGTTGCAGCCAATCCAAATTCCAGAATGGAAATGGGAGGAGATTTCTATGGATTTCATCTCAGGACTACCCAAGATGACGAACGAATATGACACTATATGGGTGATCGTGGATAGATTGATGAAGTCTGCCCATTTCTTAGCAATCAAGATGGCCTACTCGACTGAGCAACTGGCTCAATTATATGCTAGGGAAATTATCAGATTACATGGGATTCCTAAGACCATTATTTCTGATAGAGATGGTCACTTTATTTCCCATTTTTGGGAAAGTGTTCAGAAGGCCCTTGGCACGAAGCTATTATTCAGTACTACCTTTCATCCTCAGACCGACGGACAGACAAAAAGGGTGAACAAAGTATTGGAGGATATGTTACGAGCTTATGCCTTGGATTTCAAAGGGAGCTGGTGCCGATACTTATGCTTGGCAGAATTCACCTACAATAATAGCTACCAAGCTACTATTGGAATGGCGCCCTACGAGGCTCTATATGGGAGGAGATGTAGATCTCCTATATGCTGGTACGAGGGTGGTGAAAAGAAGGGGATGAGACTCCAAACGGATTTCATTGACGACACCACCCGAGCTATACAGAACATCCGCCAAAGAATTGAAACTGCTCAGAGCCAAAAAAAGAGCTATGCAGTTATGTGACGTAGACCATTAGAATTCGAAGTCGGGGATCTGGTATTCCTCAAAGTGGCCCCTATGAAGGGAGTGATGAGATTCGGAAGGAAGGGTAAGCTGAGTCTTCGCTATGTGGGACCGTATCCGATACTGAGGAGAGTCGGCAAGGTAGCTTACGAGCTGGAGCTGCCTCAAGAGATGTCATCTATTCACAACGTGTTCCACGTTTCAATGCTCAAGAAGTGCATTTCCAGTACAGACCAAGTGATTGAGCCACAAACAGTGCAAGTTCAAGAGGACCTGAGTTATGAAAGTCGGCCTATCCAGATACTAGACCGAGAAGTCAAAAGACTAAGGAATAAAGAGGTGCCCTTAGTGAAGGTCCTGTTGTCACGCCCCGAGAGCATACCGAGCCGAAAATCAAACGGACGACACCTCCTCTGTACGTGGCAACATTTCGGGTTAATACAAGGCCCGTAGGCCCACAATAACAATAACATAACAAATAAAAACACAACAACATAACGAAACACAGCGGAAACTAATACAACGACATACCCATAACCCCACATATACAATACATCCACAACATGTATACCGGTATGACTAACACACCACAACCACATACAGTACATCGACAAAATCCGAATCTATAAGTCCACAACACAGTACACTATGAAAACTCCAAATACAATACACGGTGGACGCAAAGCCCAAAACCAATACAAGAGCCTCGGAGGTGAGATGAGATGTCAACTAGCGGTGCTCCAAGCTGTCACAAATTCTTCTACCTGTTACCTAGGTGACAGAAAAACCTAGGGTCCGTGGGGGGTGGTGAGTAAAACTCAGCAGGTAATAGAAAAACATGTATATATGTCATATCACATGTATTTTCAACAACATACTCTAGAGGTACAACAGGTATATCAGCATAGTATATAAATACAAGCATATACCGTCTAACCAAATAAACAACATAAAAATGCAGACATCCTGAAGTCTGCTACGCTACTCTGATCCAACCTGAATATATATCCAACATATATATATAACAGGAAGAGTAGATCAACTCACAATATACTCTAGCTATAGGTCAAGGTATCTAATGGTCTGTCCAACACATATACCAGTACCCGACACAACCGTATAACATATGCAGGAAGCATGCATGAATATGATGTACAATCAAATGCAGCAAGCATAATACAATCAAGTGCAACATCACAATAAGCATATATATATAGACTGTATCTATATATATATTAATCTCAATCATCCATATATATATATACATACATATATGTATCTATATATGGTAATATGCAAAGTGCCATCAGATTCGACAATGCAACATGCATGGTCATGCCTGCTCACCCCTACTCGCTACCACGACCCCAGTGTTGCCTAGGTGGCACGACATGACAACTATCCCAACTCACACCAACCACTGCTATAGAGTGGCCGAGTGGGCAGTATGATCAAGTAGCATATGAGCGTAAAGAGCTCGCTACCTGACGGGGTCCTCTGCTGGCCACTCCGACTAACACTACCAATGAGTGGTCGAGTACCACGCACCCAGGACAACTGCATGCAACTCCAACTATCACCGTCTATAGTGGTAGAGTGCGGCACAATAGATGCTCTGCCCTCACACCAGTTACTCCTCGGGGAGTGCTCTGGGAGGCAAGATGACTGACGACTCTCTCAACCCCAAGGGAGAATGCATGAAAATGACATGTGTATGCTGTCACACGTACAACCATCTACCACAGACTCTCTGTTCAGCAAAGAGTCATACCCATCTAATCAATACTCTCTATCCTGTAGAGAGTTGTACTCAACAGATCGACGGACTCTCTATCCTGTAGAGAGTCGTACTCGACTGATCATAACTCTCTCTCTAATAGAGAGTCGTACTCAACTGATCGACGCACTCTCTATCTTGTAGAGAGTCGTACTCGACTGATCATAACTCTCTCTCCAATAAAGAGTCGTACTCAACTGATCGACGCACTCTCTATCCAATAGAGAGTCGTACTCAACTGATCGACGCACTCTCTATCCAATAGAGAGTCGTACTCGACTGATCATAACTCTCTCTCCAATAGAGAGTCGTACTCGACTAATCATATCCAGCTGGGACCACCGGTCCGCAGCGACATACTAATCACCCTTCACTTAACCATTACACAACTCATGGTTGGTAACAGTATACAACATACGGGTATTGGAAATAAATCTTACATTTAGGACATTATCTACCCATAGATGACCTTTTTCCCAATTTATAATTTGGGTCATCACCCGTACTGACATTTACACCCTACTAATCATCTAATCCAATTTACATCACATCTATAACTCCTAAATCATGACAGGGTATATGTGATATCAACAATTGAGCATAAATAAATCCAACGATAAGTTCAAGCATACGATAATAAGAGCAGGGTCAAGGTAATATGAACACCTAACATGCTCATATCAATGACTAAATCTGAATGCAATACATCTACCCGGACCAGGTAGGAAATTACCCACCTGCTGTCAATGCTTGTAGTAATAGAGTCCTCACGTCCGCGAACCCGTCTCGTATTCATGTCCTGCAAATTTCAAACATTGTGGTCAATTACAATCAAATCCAAGCACACGACAATATATATATATATAAATTCGTTATTCTCCTGTTTCTATATTCGCGCCCCTTAATCGAATACGAATTAGAAACCCCAATTAGCCAGACTTGACCATTTAACACCATACTTAACTGAGTTCACAAATCCACTCGCAAAATAGGGCTTCACCCCAGTGCACTATACAAATATAAAATCTGACAACCCTACATGATCAAACCTCAACTCGCAGCCGATCATAGCCTATGAACAGCTACATTGACACCCATAGACCCATTTATGGCTCACTCACAGCCGGTCAAAACATCACCTCACAGCCCCCTTTTTAGACCCAAAATCAACACATCACAGCCAACAACCCTCACATCCCATTCAACACTTCACAACCAACCCATAGCCATCTCCACCGAATGGAATTCACTGAACAAAAAGGGAATTGATCTTGCTTACCAGAAATTGAAGCTTCACCGGCAATTAATCCTCACCGGCAGCCCTGTTCACCAGATCATCTACTGCCCACAACCCTAACCAACAATTCGGCAATCAAACTAACACTAACAACAACCCTTACCAACCGGCCAAACTCCCTTTCACAACCCTCACAACCAATTCCACCGAAGGAAATCCATATAATCGAAATGAACAACAAAGAAAGAGGGAGATCAAGATGTTATACCAAAAATTGAAGCTGCAACAATGGTATACCCTCTCTGTGCCAAACACAACTGCATAACCAAACAACAATCTAAGATCCTTAACATCATTCATTCAACCACAGGCAGAAATCCACATCACACGACCATTTACTGAACCAAACAACCATCTTACGAAAAGGAGAAGATGGTTCAAGGTATACCTGAAATTGAGCATTCATCGACGGTACTCCCCACTGCTCTATTCGCCGACCACAACTCCACTCCGGCCGGAACGACCAACTGCAATGTCACCGTCATCGCGCTTGCTCCGGCGGTAATCGACAGAACTCCCCCAAATCGGCAGCTCACCATCGGAACATCGCCGATTCAAGCTCCCACTGGAATCCCTCAGCTCCGGCAGCAAGTCGCCTCTTTCCCTATCCAAGCACCGTGCTGTCGCCACCGACCCAAGCCCCCAAATCGCGATCCCCCCACCCCTTTGTTGCTCTAGTCTATCCATGAGCGCCATCGAGGGGATGTCGCTTGCCGTCGTCCACTCCCGCAAAGGAGCCAATGAAGTCCGAGCGGCAGGAGTCGGAGAGGTCGCGTGGAGAAGTCGGCGAAGTCCGGCGGCAGGAGTTAGAGAGGTTGCGCAGAGAAGAGGAGCGCTCAGATTTCGGGGAGAAAAGTTGTCATCGTGAGAAATAAAGATCGCGGTTGGGATTAAAAGAAAGCGGCTGCGAGAAACGCTCTACTTAATGGTAACGGATCGGGTTTGGCAGATAAACGGATCAAATTTTCTGACCCGTTAAGCCCTTTAACCCCTTCTTGTTAAAAGAGGGTCTTAAAAATCTCCATTCGAGTCCAGAAAAATTCCTAAAAATTCTATAGGGTATTCTCTTAATTACCCAACTTTTATTTTATTTTATTTTATTTTATTTTTTGTGGTATTTTACACCTGTGGCAAAATCAATGGTACGAAGAAGCCACCTGGGAACGCGAGGAAGACATGAAATAGAAGTATCCAGAGTTGTTCAAAGTTTCGAGGACGAAACTTTTAAAAGGTATGAAGGACTGTAACGCCCGCAAAAATTTCTAGAAATTTTACGAGAATTTTTGCATGATCATAATGGGTTTTTATGTGGTCTCTTTCAAAAATAAAAGAAAATAGAGCCAAAAAGGATGCAAGGCCCAGGGTTTGAACCCTAAACCTCCAAGTAGATAACTAAACCTTAGGATGCATCCAATAACTAGAAGCCCAGCAAGGTTGTGCTATTAGAAGGGTATGGGAAATGATAGATAAGGGTAAGGGAGGCTAAGGGACACCTTCAAGTGAATAAATAGGAGTATGAGGAGACAAGAGAACCACAACTTGTCATTCTCCTCTTCTCTTCTTCTTCCCCACCGAAACCCTAGCTCCCCCTTCTTCCATTTCTGAAAACCAACTAAGCAAGAAGAGAGCTCTAGTCTTGGCATCACATAGGGTATATTCTACTACTAAACAAGCGAAAGGATGTAAGTATCCCCTCACCTGCAGTACAAGTTGTTTCGGTTGTTGGTTGCTTAAGAATCCTTTTTGAAACTTTTGGCCAAGACCTCTTTCATGCTTCCAATGACTTTTCCATCCATGTTTTGTATGAATATGATGATAATATGTTGATAGATAGGCTTGATTTGAGTGTTTGATTCCAAAGTCCTCCTTGAAACTTTTGGCCAAGCCCTATTTATGCTCCTAATGGTCTTCCATGCTATGATCTATATGTTTCCATGTCGTGTTTTATATGTAGATGAAGATAACATGTTGATAGATAGGCTTGATTTGAGTGTTTGATTCCAAAGCCTCCTTGAAACTTTCGGCCAAGCCCTATTTATGCTTCTAATGGTCTTCCATGTTATGATCTATGTGTTTCCATGCCATGTTTTATATGTAGATGAAGATAACATGTTGATAGATAGGCTTGATTTGAGTGTTTTATTCCAAAGCCTCCTTGAAACTTTCGGCCAAGCCCTATTTATGCTCCTAATGGTCTTCCATGCTATGATCTATGTGTTTCCATGCCATGTTTTATATGTAGATGAAGATAACATGTTGATAGATAGGCTTGATTTGAGTGTTTGATTCCAAAGCCTCCTTGAAACTTTCGGCCAAGCCCTATTTATGCTCCTAATGGTCTTCCATGCTATGATCTATGTGTTTCCATGCCATGTTTTGTATGTAGATGAAGATAACATGTTGATAGATAGGCTTGATTTGAGTGTTTGATCCCAAAGTCCCCCTTGAAACTTTCGGCCAAGTCCTAGTTGTGCTCCTAATGGTCTTCCATGCCCTGATCTATATGTAATGGATGTTAACATGTGGTTAGTTAGATCTTGTACAAGTTGTTTAGGGTTTGAATTTTGTTAGAGCCCCCATGAAGTTTCGGCCACACCATGTTATGCTTGTTCATGATGTTTCATGTCATACTCTATATGTATATGATGTTAATATGATATAGGTAGACCTTGTACAAGTTGTTTTAGTATTTGAATTCTTAAGAACCCTCCCTTAGGGTTTCGGCCAACCCATGTTCATGCCCTCTAATAATCCTCCATGCTATGCTACATGTATATAAGATGTTAATATGATGTTAGTTAGACTTTATTATAGCATGATTGGTTTATGCCATTACCTTATGTCCATGTTAATTGTATGAATGTATGATTATGTTATGCTCATTGCATCATGATGAACAAGTATGTATGATGAAAATGCCTAAGAGATGCTTCCCTATGAATGAGGGATTAAGAGCACTCTTTATGTTATGAAAAGGAACATGATATGTTATGAAAAGGAACATGATATGCTACGATAAGGAACATGATAGGTTATGATAAGGAATATGATATGTTATGATAAGGAACATGATATGTTATGATAAGTAACATGATATGCTATTTTACTTTTTGCATGGCTTGTACTGGACCCTAAAAAGGTCCAAGGGATGGGCTCCTACGTGCCCCTAGGTCGACGGTCATAGGACGGACCTAGTACTGGATGGGCTCCTACGTGCCCCTAGGTCGACGGTCATAGGACGGACCTAGTACTGGATGGGCTCCTAAGTTGCCCTAGGCTGACGGACATAGTACGGGCCTAGGATGGGCTTCTATGATATGTTGCCCCTAGGTCGACGAACGTAGTATGGACCTAGTAACCTAGTAGGTTCGGGATTAGCTACCTCGGATCTATTTAGGGATGTGCGCAATGATGATGATGTATGTGGTACAATGTCGGGCCCAATATGTTGAGATTATGTTTAAGTACCTATAAAATATATGTTTTTAAAGAGCATCTTGCATATACCCTTTTTTCTTGTCTATGTGATTATGATATTTATATGAATGTTATGTTTATATGTTCTTAATTGATCATGTCACTACCTTTATATGAATGCTATGCTTATATGTTCTTAAATGATCATGTCACTACTTTTATATGAATGCTATGCCTATATATTGTTTAGATGAACATGTCACTACTCTATATTTAATTCTTGATGTATGTTTCTTTTTGTGAGTAGGAAAGGATCTTACTAAGCCTATGTGCTTATAGTTTCATGTTCCCTTGTACTGCAGATAAGGGTAAAGAATGGCTAAACTAAAGGGAGCAGCAGGAGGGGCAAAGTGTGTGTGGTAGTGGCATGGTGGAGGAGATCTGTTTTATGTTCCTAGAGTTTTGCATGTTAGTTGTTAAGAGTCAAACTCTATTTGATGTTAATGGTTGCTACTTAGTGTCCTTATGAAATGATTATGCATGCTTCATGTTTCATGTTCTATGTTTAAAAAAAAAAGAAGAAGTTTAAAGTCTTCCGCTGTAAATGCATGTATGAAATTCTTCCGCTATAAATGTTTGTATCTATGATCGCGTCGCGCTGCCCTTCCAACCCCTATAGATTACGAGGGGAAAAAGGGTGGGCGTGACAGTAGATGGGCGTGAGATGTTAGGACTGCACCCTAGTTCTAGATGTAGATCCAGTGCATCGACATGAATCAACATGGGGGTTATAAGAGCAAATTGATCACTTCGGTGACTAACTCTAATTCAAAGCTTGATGATTAATTCTATATCATTTGAGTTAGTAAAGAGTTGGACATTTGCTTTAAGGATAATTTTTAGATGTGTATTTTCAAAATATAAATTTAATATTTAGGAATTCATGCTTGGACTTATTCCCTATCACTTTTGCATCAAATTAAATGCTTTGGAAAATTTGAAAATTTTGAAAATAAGTTATTATTCAGGGGGAGCTTTGGAAAATTTGAAAATTTTGAAAATAAGTTTTTATTCAGGGGGAGCTTTGGAAAATTTAAAAATTTTGAAAATAAGTTATTATTCGGGAAGAGTTTTGAAATATTTTGAAAATTCCTTAAAAATTTTGAAAATGAGTTTTTATTCAGGGGGAGTGTTAAAAAGTTTGAAAATTTTTAAAGTTTGAAAATATTTGAAAAGTTAGAAATATTGTAAAGCTTAAATTAAGTTGTTGAAAAATTTTAAAACTTAATTTTTGAGCTTGAAAACTTCTTATTTCAACTCTTCACTATATTTTGTTGGCATTTTAAATTTAATCCTTATTTTATTGTATGCCAAAGGGGGAGAAAGAGATATAAAGTTAGAGATTAAAAAAAAAATATTTATTGAAAGAAAGATGCAAAAATTTAGTAAGGACTTATGCATCTCATACATGGTTTAATTTATGCATCTATTATACATGTCAATATTTGGATATTGGTATTTGATTCTCCTAATTTTAATTGGTGTATTGTCATATATCAAAAAGGGGGAGATTGTTGATGTAGTGAGCATCACTCTTTAGTTTTGATGTATGAACCATAGTCAAATGTTAGGATTCACTTGTGTTCTAATATCAGTGTTAAGTGTCCAGGCTTAACAGGAAGTCCTAGTAGGTCATGTTGACCGGATACTAGGCACGTATCTTGACAGATCAGGAGGATCGGACACCAGGCATGAAGTCCAGATGGGTCGCGTGGACCGGACATTTGGCATGAAGACCGGTTGAGTCAGGAGACCGGACAATCGGCAAAAAGTCCAGTTGGGTCAAGCAGACAGGACAGCTGGTGGAAGCTCTGGTGGGTCAAATCGGATGTCAAGAGGGGTAAGTCTGGCAGGTAGCCGGGCAGGTAAGCCTCGAGTGAAGAGGTGAGGTCGAGTCCTTTGTAAGGGGGCAAAGCTAGGAGTTGATCCGACGAAAAGTCCTCGTGGGACTTAGTAGTCGAGATCGAGCAGTATTACTACTACTGTCGCATTTCATATTATCTATTTGTGCTAATCCTATTTTGCAGGGATCAGTCGATTGGATGGATTCAAGTCGACTGGATACCTATTTGGTAGGATCAGTTGGTGATTAATCGGAGATCGTGCGATGCAGATGGAAAGGGTTTTAGTCGACTGAAGGGTTTAAGTCGACTGAGAAGGTAAATTTCCTGATGCGGAGCCGAGTGACGTGGAGTCGACTGGGGAGGTTTCAGTTGACTGGAAGACCACGAATTCCATATCGACGGGCTGATGTGGAGTTAACTGGAAGGCATTCTAGTCGACTGGAAAAGATTTATAAAATATGAGCTCGACCAAATCTGAGCAACACATCCAATCTACATCGAAGTACTGTCGAAATCAACTCTCATCCACTAAAGCTAAGGCAATCTTCTGACACTCAGAGCAAACTTCAACCATCTACTTAGTGTCGGTATAAGCTATTGTTTACTTTCTTTTTCGCTTTTGTCCTTAATTTCATAGAGTGAATAGTGTGTTACCTATCTCTAACATTTGTAAAAAGCGAAACCCTCCGAAGTCGAGAGTTCTCGAGTCGAAGGGCATTTAGTGAATTGTCCAACGAGGTAGCTCTCGGAAGATCTACGGGCCTTGGACTAGCAACCCGATTAGGGTTGTGAACCAAGTAAAACAAAGAGTGTCGTTACTTTCATTTCCGTTGTATACTTGTATAGTTTTAATTATTCTAAACAGTTTTAAAATTAAAATAAAATTTTAAAACCTCCGAGATTCACCCCCCTCTCTCAGAAAAACCTCCGAGATTATTTCTTAAAAGGGAATGTATGAAATAAAATAACATTTATGGAACACGTGCTCATTAGTAGATTGATTATCTTTATCGACCTTGATAGACATTTCATGTTAGATGGATTGGAACCCTATGCTTAACCACTCCGACGTACTTATTAGTAGATTTATTATCTTTATCGGCCTTGATAGGCATTTCATGTTAGATGTGTTGGAATCGACATGCTTATTAGTAGATTTATGATCTTTATCGACCTTGATAGCCATTTCATGTTAGATGTATTAGAATCGACGTGCTCATTAGTAGATTGATTATCTTTATCAACCTTGATGGATGTTTCATGCTAGATAGACGTTTCATGCTAGATGTGTTGGATAACCCTAGGCTTAACAACCTAGCCTAATCAACTGTCCATGAGACCCATTCGTGGTAGCATGTTGTTGTGTGTAGTCGATAACTAGATAGTTATATACTCTGACTGTCCATGAGACTCATTCGTGGAAGCATGTTGTTGCATGCAATCAATAGCTAGATAGCTATATACTCTATCTACCCATGAGATCCGTTCATGGTTGCATGTCATTGCCAGTAGACATTGAGTCTTTATATTGTCTGTCTATCCACGAGTCTCGTTTGTGGTAGCATGTGGTTGCGCATAGACAATGCTCTGTATATTGTCTATCTTCCCACGAGTCTCATTCGTGGTATAATGTTGTTGCCCACAGATAGTGTCCCTTTGTATTACCTCGAGAGCCACGAGGCTTTATTGCGGTATCTTGATGTATATTTCTTGTAGGTTTGCAGTTGGTTATGTATGTTGCAGGTGTTTTTGTTATATTGCTAACTAGGTTAGTTGCGGACTGATATTGGTTCTCTGAGGTTTGGGTTACTCGGGTTTACTTTCTTTGACCTCCATTATGTTTATATTATCATACACTATCTTCTATACACCCACTGAGTGATTTGTACTCACTTCCTCTTTTCTTTGGCCTCTAGGTTAGTTGATAGAGGGCGTGTCCTGTTGACCTACCTTCGCGTCGCTTAGAGAGTCCCTTGCCGTGCTGGTCCCACTACATCGTTGAGATGTTGATTTGTTTTCATTATTGTTATCGTATTTTGTTTACGCACTTTGGATTTTGTCGCAATTTGATTTAGTGTCATAATTCTATTTTACTTTTAATTGATTTATATTTTAGTCGTGCATGCATACAATTAATAAGATAATTGTATTTTATATTTTTGATTATTTTCAAGTTTTTACCATATCTGGTTCTAGTAATGTATTTTGGAATATTGTCATTAAGGAGCTCCTCCATCTTTTGATGACGAATATGCCCCCAGAGCGTGATGATTTTATTAGTATCAGAGCTTAGGTTTGCGATTTCGATTTGTGGGTTTTGTGTTTCGAGTTTTTCTTTACCTTTGTTTTGGAGTTTTTGTGTTTTGGGACCAAGCAAGCTGAAGGACATCTTTAAGCTATAGGAAAAGTAGTTAGTTGTCTTTAGTGGTCACTGCACTTTCCTTATATAATAGGAAGTTATCATTTTGTTTTTTTGCTAGATACTTGCATATTTGGTCATAGTAGGAAATGCTACTTAGTGAGACTACCCTTACACATGGTCATGGAGGAGGGCCACCTCGAAAGTGACCTGCTGACACTGCGGAACCTAACCATGATATCAGAAATGTAGACTCTTGGGAGGTGTCGACTAATGTCGAGTTAGGAAGCCAGGGTTAGGTCCGCCAAACACCCATTGGAGATCAAGGAGTAACCCCTCAGAGAGTACTAGTCTCTGCCACTACCGATTCGGTCATGGAAAATACGCGTATACCTACACTAGCCAAGACGATGAAAGATCGTTTTACCTTATTGTAGGGGGATACTGATCTATGGATTGCTCATGCATGGGTGGACAATCTAGAAGACTCATTTGGATACATAACCTGCATGGATGCAGAGAAGGTGGAGCTTGTTGTGTACCACTACGAGGCCAAGCCATCGCAAGGTGGAAAATGCAGCGGATGATTTTTAGAGAATAGAGCCTCACTTAGAGACTATTCTAATAGGCTTTTGAGAGACAGTAATTCCCTGCCTCCTTTTTTTCCATAGGTCGTCGGCAAGAATTTTTGAACCTTAAGTAAGGTGATCAAAGCATCATAGAGTACGATGCAGAGTTTAGTTGACTTGTAGAATTTTACCCCACTTAGGAGCCCAGGCCTATGATCAGATGCTCCAGTTCAACCTACATTCGGATTGGGATGTCCGAATTCTCCATTGGTACCTACAGAAAAGCATTAGATCGAGCCATACTGATTGAGATGACTCAACAACAAGTAACTCGGGAGAAGGAATCCAAGAGACAAACATTACAGACAAAATCTCAAACGGAGGACAAGCAACTCGGTGGTCAGAAAGTGCAAAGTCATACTTAAAGGTCACGATCTAGCACTGGAGGAGCCTCTCAACTAGTGAAGTTAGCTCGAACATCCTTCGAGTTGACCAGCAGAAGTGATCATATGACATTAGTTGGTAAGATATTATCATTGTAGATTAGTTATAATGACGCTACCAAGGGAGACTCTAACATCCCGGTATGAAGTAAAAGAGTTGCCCCTTAGATTTTGGTAGTCATATCTTGACATGAGATTAGACTAGTAATCTCACACTTGCTAAATATGAGAAGACTAGTAACTAATTTAGGATATGAATCAGAGTTGTCTAGCGGAAGGCCTTAGGATTCGTTGTCGTTGCTTTTCTTCTCTGTGGCGTTTCCAATCTGGATCGTTGTTGTTCACTGCAACGACTTCCAATTCGAAGCAACCTTCTTGGTACCGGTGATCTATGCTTGCTGAAGGTTCTGGCTGTGCTGCCATTGTGACTAGGAAGAGCACCATCACCACTACTCACAGTGGTTTAAGACTTCAGATCGGCTAATTGATCATTCACATTCCCTACAACCTTCACGTCTGATTTGGGTGATTGAGATCGGTTGTCTCTACTTTGGTTATGTGATTTGGATGTGATATCTAAGTTTGAGATCAAGAAGCACTGTAGAGGAAGCTCGATTTGGGCCTTGATTTGAGGTAGATTCTTGGATGCAAAAACAATTGACATTCTACAAATCAGGTGGGATGGTTCCTTCTTTGACCTCTTTAGATCTTAGTGCATTATTATTTTGGTTGTTGGGGAATTGATCGTCGCTAGAGGGGGGTGAATAGCGTGTTGTACGTCGCGTGATAGAACTCATTCGTTCGTTTCTACAATTGTCGTTAGCACAGTGGAATATAGAAATACAAATGTAGAAACAAATACAAACACAAATACACGCACACCACAAGCGATATAATGTGGTTTGGAACCTTAGGGTTCATACTCCACGGGATGAGCTCACCGACGGTAATAAACTATCGCATTTACCATTTTTCGTATGGGGACGACCGTAGGCGGCGATCCGACTAAGATTTCTAGTGGAAGGTCTAGGTCGAGATCGGATGGTAATAAACTATCGCATTTACCATTTTTCATGCTAACCTCTTACTGTAAGGAAGTGGCCAGGCTGGCAGTCGACTGCTAGTCATGGGCAATCGACTGATGCACATCAGTCGACTGATGGAAGGCATCAGTCGACTGATGGCGACAAATCAGCCTTTTGCGCTAGGTCAAAATAGATAATGTTTGATGCGGCCACTTCGTGATAAAATATGGTACCACCTTGTGATCAGTTCCAAAAGATGAGGAGATTTATTCCAAGGCAAAACTTTATAAAAGGAGGGGAGGACTCTAACCCAAAAATCAATCAAGATTATTCTTAAGTGCTCCTACAACGCCAAAGCTCCAACACTGTCATAATGCTGATGTGACGTCAAGCTTTCATCTTCTTCATCGGCAACAGCAGCAAGTAATATTTTTGTTTACTGTATTCTTTGTTTTAATCATAACGAGGTGAGGTAGGCTTATTGCCTCATCCTCGTACTTTTGGTTTTGTGTTTGTTGTCTCCTACCTCCAATGAGGAGGAGACCTTATAGTGGATTGCCCCTTCGTACACGGTCAAGGATCACGGGGCCTTGGAGTAGCAACCGCTGGGTTGTGAACCATATAAAAATAAACTTGTCCTTTTTATTTTTTCGCTGTGCTTGCTCGTATATCGAACGAACGAAAAGAAAAGTTTTATGCTCGCTATTCACCCCCCCTTCTAGCGACGCTTCTCGATCCAACAATTGGTATCAGAGTGGGGGCGCTAAGATTTGGTGAAACCACCAATCTAGCACTTTTTGGCTTTTTTTCGTATTTTTTGATTCGTGTTTTTTAGTTTTTTTCTCCTGCACTACTAATCCAAGACGAAGTCTTGGTACTCTTCTTTTGGTTATGTGTTTGCAAGTATTCTCTTTTGGAGTAGCCGACAGTAAAATGGTCATAACTTTTTGCACAAGTGGATCCACGAAACGATTTACCTACCAAATCGAAGCTCTCTGAGAGATCTACACTTCTTAATAGGGTTTACTCTCGTAAAAAGCTGTCTTCATCCCAAAAAACTGACTTTAGTACCCTTTTGGGGATATCGAAGGTCGTAAGTTTCTAGTTTTTGTTAGTTTCTTATTCTTTTTATTTATTTATGTTTATTTCTTATTATTTCCCGAATTACTAATCCAAGACCAAGTCTTGGAATTCTTTTTGGTTTTTATTCGTGTTTTGCAAGATATTTAATGACTCACATTGAGGGGTATAACACCACCCAACCTCCGCTCTTTAATGGAGATGATTTCCGTTATTGGAAAGGTCGGATAGAGTGTTTTCTAAAAACACAAGTCGAGACTTGGATAATCATTCAAACCGGCTTTGCTCTACCCACCAATGATCAAGGCGAGCCCTTGGACTTCGACAAGTGGACCAATGCAACCAAGAAGAAAATCGAAGTTGATGCAAAGGCGACCCAAATGTTGCAGTGCGATCTATCCAAAGAGGAGCTCAACCGCATTGGACCCTTCATCAGCGCAAAGGACCTGTTAAACAAATTAATTGAGCTACACGAAGGAACGCCCAATGCTAAGGTATGTAAAAGGGATTTGTTTTTAAATAAACTATACAATCTAAAGATGCAGGATCGCAAAACTGCCACCCAACTACATGCACGGATCCAAGACATCGTCAACGGTCCTCACTCGATCGGGCAAGCCATAGAGAACCGGGACCTTATAAGGTATGCTTTAAATGCTTTTCCTAGGACTACCTTGTGGGCATCCATGGTCGATGCCTACAAGGTTTCTAAGGACCTTTCTAAACTTAGATTAGACGAATTATTTTCTGAATTTGAACTCCATGAACAGTCTAATTCGGCTCCCGAGAAAGGTATTGCCTTATTTGCAAGTTCGAAGAAGAAGGTCGCAAACAAACCACCCCCAAGGAAGAGGACGAATCCGAATTTGAATCCGAAGAAGAGGCCGCAATAGTCAACATGGTGCGGAGAATAGTTCGACAAGAAAGAAGGCAATTGAAGAACGAGAACAAAGAGCAATTCAAGTCAAGGAGGTGGCCAAAGCAAAAGGGAGCAAGGAAAGCCTTCCATGTAACTTGGGACAACGGAGAAGAAGGCGTCGACATAGCTTACATGGCAAGACCGAAAGAGTCCGAGTCAGAATCTGAAGCCGAGTCCAACTACAACTCCGACTCCGACCCCGAAGACTACTTCGAGAGGAAACTCAAAGCCGAACCAAAAGGGAAAGTCAAGGTTAGCTGCTCTTTAATTAGTACACTTTACCTTACAATTAAAATGCTTACTAGGAAATTAACTAAGTCCGAGTCTAGGGTTGAGTCATTACTTGAGGAGGTTGAAACTCTCAAGCAAGAAGCTACTCTAACCTCTTCAACTAGTCAAGTTCAAGAGGGAAACTCAACCCAAGTTTAAAAACTTGAGAAGGAGAATTCTCTCTTGAAAGACCGAGTTCAAGAGGTCGAGGCTAGGTTGGAAAGATTCACGTTGGGATCTAAGAGCCTTAACCGACTACATGGAACCCAAAGAGCCATGTACAACAAAGCTGAACTCGAATTTAGGTCAACGACTACGAATAGATCTTACATGTCTATTGTGAATCATAGTCATCAAAGAGTCCAAGCATGGGTCTCAAAGGTTTTATTGAACTCACATATAAGGACTAATAAGTATTGGATTCCCCATGATCAAGTTCATTATTTGAATAGACCATATTGGCTCAATGGTCCAGGGGGAGCTAACACTAAAATAGTATACCTGCTTCCTTAGCAAAACTATTGCATGATTAGTTATTTTATTTTATTTTGGATGGCTAGGTAGGGAAATAGTTAGTCAACTCTTGACAACATAGTATCAGGACGCGGCGAAATGATAGTATGTTAGGGAAACAAAGTCTCGTGTATTCGAGCTAGATAAGGCGTATCTAGCTTGGTGCACTTGACCGAGTGGAACTAGTTGAAGCTACCTCGCCATATCCTAAACTAGTTAGACCAGGAAGTAACTCTAAGTAACTTAAGTGATATTTTCTTAAATTTAGCTTTGTCTAAGGAAGTGGTCATTGTTCCGATCAAAGAAGGCCCCTGTGCCTCGCCACGACCTGGAAGCCAATTTCTCGAAAAGTTACTTAACGATCTAAAGGTTAAATCCGAATCTAACACAAGGTTGACTATCTTTAATCAATTTCAAATCATATCACAAAACATATAAGATGAATAAATTCTGAGACACATAGAATGGGTGAGATGTTAAGGATAATTAAAATATAACCTTTTCAAAATGCTACTTATTTTATCAACTATTGTACTTAACGACTATTTACAACTCTCAAGGCTAAAGTTTAGTGCCCCCTACATCTCTTATACTTCATGTATTTGACTAAGGGGGAGAGCAAACTAACCCTAAGGGTTATATTACAAACCTTTAGATTATTGGTGCAGAGGGACACACCTTGAACCAATCTATCTAACTACTGCTAGACGCATGCTTGGACTCATAGTTGATTTATCTAGATGCATGCATATACAATGTTGTTTTTAAACCCCTATTTTATATAAAAACCCCAACATTTTTTTTTATTTATAGTAAAAGGGGGAGAAGAGTGAAAGTTAAGGGGGAGTAACACAAAATTTAATTTTGAAAATTAAATTATCTCTTTTAAAACTCACCTAGGGTTAAGGGGGAGTTTTTGAAAATGACATTCATCATTTACTCTACTTGTTTTATGCTTTAATTTTTCCCTTAATTTTGTATTGGTTTTCCATAGATAAAAAAGGGAGAGATTGTAGGTGCAGGAGCACTAGATAATCGAACCTAGGTTTTGATTATGGCAAAGATCCAAAGTTAAGGTCATATTGTTATCTCATGAGCTGAATTAAGTGTGCAGGAAATGGTTAAGCTAAGCTGAAGGTCAGCGACACTCGGAGAATCCTGAGTCAGGAAACCATGGTGGTTGGGCGACACCGAGGGAACTTCGTGGGAGTCAAAGAATTTAGGTGGAAGACCAAAAGGATAGTGACAGGTCATAAAGGACCAGAGGTAAGCACGAGTGCGAAGAGAGATGGTAAGGTCGTATCCTCTGTACGGGGATGACCGTAGGCAGCGATCCGACTAAGACTTCTAGTGGAAGGTCTAGGTTGAGATCGGACAGTAAGAAACCGTTGCATTTACCATTTTTCGTGCTAACCTCTTACTGTAGAGAAGTGGTCAGGCTGACAGTCGACTGCTGGTCATTGGGCAGTCGACTGATGGAAGGCATCAGTCGACTGATGGTGACAAATCAACCTTTTACGCTAGGTCAAAATGGATAATGTTTGACGTGGCCACTTCGCGATAAAATATGGTACCACCTCGTGATTAGTTCCAAAAGACAAGGAGACTTATTCCAAGGCAAAACTCTATAAAAGGAGGGGAGGACTCCAACCCAAAAATCAATTAAGATTATTCTTAAGTGCTCCTACAACGCCAAAGCTCCAACACCATCATAACGCCGACGCGACGTCAAGCTTTCATCTTCTTCGTCGACAATAGCAGCAAGTAATATTTTTGTTTACTGTATTATTTATTTTAATCGTAACGAGGTGAGGTAGGCTTGTTGCCTCATCCTCGTACTTTCGATTTTGTGTTTGTTGTCTCCTACCTCCAATGAGGAGGAGACCTTATAGTGAATTGCCCCTTCATAGGCGGTCAAGGATCGTGGGGCCTTGGAGTAGCAACCGCTGGGTTGTGAACCAAGTAAAAATAAACTTATCCTTTTTATTTTTCTGCTATGCTTGCTTGTATATCGAACAAACAAAAAGAAAAGTTTTACGCTCGCTATTTATCCCCCCTCTAGCGACGCTTCTTGATTCAACAATTTCCATTCAGAAATGTAGTTTTGACATCTATTTGCCAGATCTCATAATCGTGGTAAGCTGCAATAGAAAGCATGATCCAAATAGACTTAAGCATCTCAACTGGTGAAAAAGTTTCATCATAGTCTATACCATGAATCTGTTTGAAACCTTTAGCTACCAATCACCCTTTATAGGTATGCATAAGACCATCCATGTCAGTCTTTCATTTAAAGACCCACTTACACCCAATGGGTTTGACCCCTTCAGGTGGATCAACTAAAGTCCATACTTGGTTAGTGTACATGGATTCCATTTTGGACCCCATGGCCTCTAGCCATTTCTCAGAATCTGGGCTCATCACAGCTTTCTGATAGGATGTAGGCTCGTTCAACTCAACAAGAATAACATCATCATTGTCAGACAAGAGAAATAAATATCTTTCAGGCTGACGACATATCCTATCAGACCTGCGAAGAGGTTGGTCTACTTGAACAGGTTGTTTCTCCATAACTTCTTGTGCAACAATCTCATCATCCACAACACTTTGTGGTGTCTGTTCAATTTTCATCTCAGTGCTATCTTTATCTTGAATTTCTTCAAGATGTATTTTACTCCCACTAGTTCTTCTAGAGATGAACTCTCTTTCTAGAAATACTCTATTTCTAGCGATAAACACTTTGCCTTGTGTGGGATTGTAGAAGTAATATCCTTTCGTTTCCTTAGGATATCCTACAAAGTAGCACTTGTCTGATTTGGGGCCTAGTTTATCGGAGACTTGACGTCGAACATAAGCCTCACATCCCCAAATCTTCATAAAAGACATCTTGGGACTCTTCCTAGTCCATATCGCATATGATGTCTTTATGACTGCCTTAGATGAGACGCAGTTAAGTGTGAAAGCAGTCGTTTCTAAAGCATATCCCCAGAAGAAAGAAGGAAGATTTGTGTGACTCATCATTGATCGTACCATATTTAATAATGTACGATTTCTCCTTTCTGATACACCATTCCACTGTGGTGTTCCAGGTAGAGTGAGCTGAGATCTAATCCCAAACTCAATGAGATAGTCACGAAAAGCTTGGCTAAGGTATTCCCCACCTCAATCTGATCGAAGCACTTTAATACTCTTACCAAGTTGGTTTTGTACTTCATTCTTGAATTCTTTGAACTTTTCAAAGGATTCAAATTTATGTCTCATAAGATACACATATCCATATCTACTGAAATCATCAGTAAAAGTAATGAAGTACTGATAGCCTCCTCTGGCTGCTACATTGAAAGGCCCACATACATCAGTATGTATGAATTCTAACAAATCAGTAGCTCATTCACCATGTCCACTAAATGGAGTCATGGTCATCTTGCTTAGAAGACAAGATTCGCATGTCTCATATGATTCAAAATCAAATAAGTCCAGTAATCCATCCTTATGGAGCTGGGATATGCGACTCTCATTTACGTGACCCAGGCAACAATGTCAGAGATATGTTTGGTTCAAATCATTAGATTTGAACTGTTTGGTATTTATATTATAGACTGGGGTTTCAAGATCTAGAAGATAGAGACCATTCACAAGATGTGCACTACAAAAAAATATATTATTTAAATAAACGGAACAACACTTGTCCTTTATTACAAATGAGAACCCTTTCTTGTCTAAACAAGAAACAGAGATAATGTTTTTAGTCAAGACAGGAACATAACAACAGTCTTCTAGTTCTAAGATAAGCCAGTGGACAAAGATAAGGAGTATGTCCCTACAGTGATGGCAGCAACTTTTGCTCCATTGCCTACCTGTAGATCCACTTCGCCCTTCGTCAATGATCTAGTCTTTCGAAGGCCCTACACATTGGTACAAATGTGAGAAGCACAGTCGATATCTAATACCCAAGAAGACGAGATAGATAAATTGACTTCTATAACATATATACCTGAGGCAGAAGTCTCACTTCTCTTCTTTTTCACCTCTTCCAGGTATAGCTTGCAGCTTCTCTTCCAATGCCCGGTCTCACTGCAGTGGAAGCATTCCCCTTCCTTAGACACCCCTCCTTTGGGTTTCAATGCATTTGCCTTGCCTTTTCCTTTGGCTTGGGTCTTACCCTTACCTTTAGACTTTTGCTTGCCTTTGCCTTTGCCTTTGTTCACCATCAAAATGGTACCAGGCTTTGCCTTCTTAAGGTTGAGTTCAGCAGTTTGTAACATGATCAAAAACTCAGGTAAAGGCTTGTCAATTTCATTCATGTTGTAGTTCATGACAAATTGACTATAGCCTTCTGACAGTGACTGCCGAACAAGATCAGTGGCCATCTCTTGGCCCAATGGAAATCTCAATCTCTTTAGGTTCTCAACGTACCCAATCATCTTGAGTACATGAGTGCCTACGGGAGTTTCTTCTTGCATTTTGCATTGAAATAAGGCCTTTGATACTTCGTATCTCTCGTGCCTTGCTTGTCCCTGATATAGTTGTTTCAAATGCTCAACCATACCATAGGCATCCATGTTCTCATGTTGCTTCTGAAGCTCAGAGGTCATGGTGGTAAGCATAAGGCATGACACATCCAATGCATCATCTTGATGCTTCTTATAAACATCCTTGTCAGCACGAGTGGCCATAGGAGTGGGTGGTTCAGGAGTGGACTGCTCTAGGACATACAATTTTTGTTCTTGCTTGAGGACTATCCTCAAGTTCCTGTACCATTCCAGAAAATTAGCTCCAGTGAGCTTGTCCTTATCAAGGACAGATTGCAGAGAGAGTGTGTTCGATGTATTTGATGACATGGTGATCTACAATACAGAAATGTATCATATTTCAATCATTTAATTAGGCCTTTAACTAAATGATTCTCCCACTGGTCACAAAGTGGGACAAGATCCATATTATACTGCATCTTGAGTTAGCTTTGGTTAATCGCCCATGATGCGTATAAGTTAGATAGGTAACTTGTACCAATTACATCTAATGCAACTCTTGTATATTATGGACAACATTTGTTCATTATGCCCATCGCATGAGACATCCTACTAAATTATCACTCACCTTGAGTTAGCTTTGGCTAATTGCCCAAGATTTGTATAATGTAGATAGATGTCCCGTATAAGCTATGCCTCTAAGTTCATCAATCCAATAGAGAGAGCTTAGTTAAGTCAAACCCAAGGTTTAATAGGTGGACATCACAATTGTCCTGTCGTACTTTATCGAGGTAAATCAAGTCACTTTGCTTTGGCAAATGTGCTACGATTGAACAAGATAATAGTAAGTATTAAACTTTGATAGGCATATAATAAGTGACCTTAATTTTTGTGACAACTAACTACGCATGCATCACATACAAGCATCACATACAAACATCACATGCATCACATATAACCATAGCAAATATCAACATATAAGCTTAAACATGACATGGTTATGGCCCGAATCTACGATCTCCTCAAGCCAGTGAAAAGAGCGATGGGTCAACCTAGGGATTGCATCTCCTCCAACCGCATCCTTTGGTTGTTTTGTGTCGTTGGCATCCTTCTTGTAACTTCATCCTCCAATGGACTTTCCACTCATCATTTTATACATTACAAAATAAGAATACTCGAGTTACATTCGAGTCTAGATCTATTTTACAACTAGAAAAATAGAGAGGGAGGCACGACTCATAGGTCGTATTATGAATTACAGCATGCACTCACAACACAACCACAATCACATCGGGGTTAATGGGCCATAACCATGTACCATGACATACATCATTCACAACAATCTATGACATAAAGATTTTATTATGATGCTAAACATGACTTATAAGTTGCTACGACACGACGGTCCCGCTAGTGAATCCGGGACCCTTTCTTGCCACTGTTCGTAGCAATTTTGGGTGATAGATCCGAACGGCAAACATATTGTTCGATCAACAAATATGACATTCATATCTTGTTGCACAAAATCACCCAAACAATCATGCATGCACCATAATAAACTTCTTATACAAAATTTTATATCACATATAAAATGACCTATGACGATCTTTATATATGATCTGTTGGTGCAATCGGCCCAGGTCACGATTGACCAGGACTCGAGTTTGAATCGAGTGATGTTTTGATGTTTCGACAAAAACATATGACAATGTAATTGTCATTTGGTAAAGTCCAAGTCTTGAGTACTTGGCATGGAAAGTCCAAGTGGGACACTTGGCACATGAAAAGTCCAAGCATGGGTCTTGGCATGAAAAGTTCTATATGGGTTGGCAAGGGAAAGTCCAAGCTTGAGTCTTGGCATTTGAGAAGTCCAAGGGTTTGATATTGGCGGCGTAAAGTCCAAGCGGGAGTCTTGGCAGCATAAGACCAATGGTTGGCGGCGTAAAGTCCAAGCAGAGTCTTGGCAGCGTAAGTCCAATGTGCCTTGGCGGTGTAGACACCGTTAGCATGACATAGCCGACGGAAGCACCTGAAGGCTAGCGCAATGGATGAACAAGTCATGGATGACTTGGAGGGATCCGAGAGGCGTGAGGCTGATGGAGGTGGCTAGAAGGCTTAGGTCTAGGCTAAGGGTGATCTAGCAAGTATGGGGGAACCATACTTGAGTTAAAACCTCATGTTTGAGGTGTGCCAGTCGACTGGTGCCATGTGGCAGTCGACTGGACCGAGTCAACTAGGGTTTGACTGTGGGTATGATCGCCATAGGTTGGCGGTGATAGCTGATGCAGCGATCGGCCCGATCGTGTGATGATCCGACCGGTGCTCGTGATTCGAGCACGTATCGGAGTCGGTCGACTCGACTGGTCGAGTGAAGGCTCCATCAGTCGACTGATGGTCATGATCAGTCGACTGATGAAGGTTCCGTTGGACTTATCCAGCGTGGATCTAGCCGTTGTCTCACGACAACAGTGGCATCAGTCGACTGATGGTCCCGATCAGTCGACTGATCGACTTTTTCCAGCACAGGTTGAAGCTATATATGGAGCTCGTGATGGAGGAAAAACTAAGGGTTCTTTGAGGCGATTTGGGGCGAGTTGCTGCTGCAATTCAGGGTCTCCAAGTGCTACTCGATCAACCTAGCGATCAAGCATTCAAGAGCATTTGTAAAGTGTTTTCTTTACTAGTTTTGCTTTGTATTTCATTGTATTTGCTTGTAGCTATTTGTTTATTGTTGTAAACAATTGTAAGAGGTTTCTCCGCCTCCGACTCGTGTCGAGAAGGAGTTATTTCATAGTGGTGTGTGATTGGCATCGCTAGGGTTCGTACGAACCCGATCCGTGGAGTAGGAACCGTGCGGTTCCGAACCACGTTAAATCTTCGTGTCTTTGTGTGTGCTTGTCCATTTCGTTATTGTATTATATCTATATTCCGCTGCGCTAACGAAATTGTAGACACGAACGCAAAAGAATTCCATTGACGCTATTCACCCCCCCCCCCCTCTAGCTTCCAAACGATCCCTAACAAGTGGTATCAGAGCCCGGGGCTCTTCTACGGACTAACCGCCCGGAGCTAAGACAAAAGGCTAGAGGGTGAAGATGGGATTCCAAGACAAGCTTGGAAGGGATATCAATACTCCACCTCCATATGATCCAGAAGATTTTTCGGCGTGGAGAGCAAGAATGGAAACATTCTTGATGATGAACATAGAGGATTGGTTCATCCTTGTTGAAGGCCTTGAACCCCCTAGGGATAAGAAGGGGAATATCCTAAAATTGAAAAAGTGGACCCAAGAGCAACGCCAAAAGCTCAAGACCGAAGCTAAGGTAACGAAAATTTTGGAAGATTTAATCCCTAATGATGTTTTGTGCAAGCTAGGGGATTACATGTATGCCAAGGAGTTATGGAGAAAATTGGCAAGATTCCATGAGGAGAGTTCATCCTCAAGTGAAAGTGAGGAATCGGAAGTTGAGATGGAGTCAACTTCCGGATCGGAGAAAGAAGAAGTAGAAGAGATGGAAGAAGCATCTACTTCTAGGATTGAGGAGGAGAGACCATCCTCTACACCGGAGCAACCTCAAGAAGAGCCTTCAACATCCGATCAAGATGAGGAAGCTCAAAATTCAACTCCGGCACCTACCACCACCCTAGGTAACTCAAACACTTTATCTTCCAATAAAAATCATATAATGTGCTTTGAGTGTAGGGAGTATGGGCATTACAAGAGCAAATGCCCAAAGAAGGTTAGGAAAGCTTCTCCGGTGCCCAAAAGTCAACAAAAGTCAAAGGATGCCGGTTCCCCAAGTCAAAAGAGCAAGGAACATATTATATGCTTCAAGTGCCATCAAAAGGGGCATTATAGAAGCCAATTCTCTAGGGGGAGGAAAAAGACCCAAGAAGAAGCATCACAAGTAGGGGGAGCTAAGGCTAACCCTAAGGTACATTTTAATAATGCATCCTCTTTAGTTAATAGGCAAAAGCATGCTAAGGGTTTCAATTCTCTTGCTATTTATCATAAAGAGCATGCTAGAAATAACAAACATATTTGTTTAGGAGCTAAGAAGGTTCACCTTAGGAATAAGGAGAAATTTGGGACTAATGTCCCTAAAAATATCTTACCTAGGGAATCAATTAGGAAAATAGGAGAACATCTAGGCCTTAACCCTAAATGGACTAGGCATATGCCTAGGAAGTCCAATGCCCATGGTTTAAATCAAAATTCTAAAATTGGGCAATTAGAATTAGAGAACCAAACCTTGAGGTCAAGGCTTGAGAAACTTGAAAAGACCCTAAATAAGATACAAAATCAATCTAAAGGGTCTAATGGTCAAACTCCTAGGTCAAGAAGTCAAAGTCAACATCTAGGACCTAAGAGTCAAAAGTCAACCAAGGGCAAGAATGGTTTGGGTCACAAACCTAAGTCCAAGATAACTTATCATAGTGTTCCATTTGACTATGGAACACTAACTAGGTCTAGGAAGACCAAGGTCAATAGGGAAGTCATCCCTAGAGTTGACCAAGGTTTGTGCCTAGTGGCTAGGGTTTCTATGAAACCTAGGGTGGCCACTAAGAAGGTTGCAAGGGGAGTTACCCCTAGAGTCAACCTAGGTAAGACCCAAATGACCAAGGCTAATAAGCCTAGGAGGGTCATTAGGAAGGTATCTAGGGAGGTTATCCCTAAGGAGTACCTAATTAACCCTAGGAGCTCAAATCGGTTTTGGGTTCCTAAGAGCGTGATTGATGCACGCTAGATGGGTTAGGGTGTGCCAACCTTAAATGGATGGGTAGTTAACTCAACCATGGCAAAGGTGGCACTTTAGGTTATTTTCAAGGTTATGGATACCATGGAAATAGATTTGAATTATCATCCTAAAAGATTTTAGGGTGTGCCAATATTATTTGAGAAGTTTGATAAAATGGTCAAATTGGCACAATTTAGGTTTAGAGGTCGTAGTGTGTCATTTTGGGTTTTTGGTACACTTGGGAAAATTTAGGTTAATATGGAAAAATATACTTAATTATATCAAATGACAATTAATATTAAAATTTAGGTATTACCATACCTATATATTTTATTTGCCATGCCTTGATTGCCATATGCCATGACATCATTTTTTTAAATCATTTTTATATGTCATGATTATGCTTAGGTTTAAGGTTTTAAATGTCATGTGTTTTTAAATTTTATCATATGCCATGACATCATGATCATTGGCCATGTTTTAATATTGCTATTATTTCTGCCATGATCATACATTCATGCATTAACTTGATTAAAATTGATTTAAGGACTATGGCATGACTTGAAGTCCCATTTATAAGGGAATCAAGTAGAGTTGCTTTAGAAGATGCATGAAACCCTAGTTTAGGGAGAACAAAACCCACATCTCACATCTAATTGACATGTATGTATATTTATACACCATAGATATATGTGAGATGCTAGGATATGAGTTAAGTTCAAGGTGCATAGTTTTTGCATCTAGATGACCTAAAACTCATCTAATTCTATTTGTGGATCATTGGGAGAGCATGTGTACAAGTCATGTACATAGAGCCCAAGGAATATGATCCAAGATAAGGTTTTGAAAACATTTTAAAATCATTTTGAAAAACCTTGGTGAAGTCTATCTTTTGATAGCAATCACCATTGATGAAGTTGATACAAAGTAGGACCAAAACATTGAAAATTTCAATGGTTTTGAACTTTGTGCCAATTTCAGTATTTTATGGGTAAAATAATTTTCAAACATTTTTCACCCATTGTATTGGTCATAGGTATTATACGTATCAAATTTCGTGATTTTTCGATATACGTATAATTATTTATGATTTTTTGAAATTCAACTCTGATAACTGAAATTCGGAAATTTCAGTTATCAGTCGACTGCCATTGGTGGCAGTCGACTGATGGAGGTGCCAGTCGACTGATTTCTGAATCACTCGACTGGTAGTCTGATTTCGGGGTAAACAAGGTTGTTTAACCCGATTTCAGCTACGGTTATGGTCCCTAATCACTCCTAACCCTAGGATATGCTTTGGGAAGCATTATAAAGGGTGAAAATCCATTGGATATGGATTAGGAGAAGTATTTAGGGTTTGTATCAATTTTAAGGTGTTGGAAAGTTCAATGTTGAATTTCTAACCTTAATTTTGATGGTTTAGAGTTCCTATTGGCTTAGGGACTTCCCAAGGACATTGTTGGTGCAATGGTCAAGGGGGAGCAAGCCTTTAGGGGGAGGTATCCATCTTGGGATGATGGATGTGTTTTTCTCCTTGAAGAGGAGAAGTTATTGGGAGGATATGACATCAATTGGGAAATTGATGGGACTTGTGAGAGACCCAATTTGGAAATTGGGAGAGTAAATGGGATTGTCTCTCTTGAGTGATATTGGACTTATCACTAGGAAGATGGTAGGCATCCTAAGTACATTTGGACCAAGGGGGAGATTGTAAGATCTCATTGGGACATGAGACATTGACCCTCTTGGGGAGGAAACCTTTTTGATGTTAGTCAAAAAGGGGGAGAATGTTTGGGGGAGAACATTTGGAAAGTATTTACCAATTTGGGATAATTGGTAAGGGATTTGAGTTAGTGTTCTAACTCAATAATTTGTTTGGTTTTTGTCAAACATCAAAAAGGGGGAGATTGTTGGTGCAATTGGCCCAGGTCACGATTGACTAGGACTCGAGTTTGAATCGAGTGATGTTTTGATGTTTCGACAAAAACATATGATAATGTAATTATCATTTGGTAAAGTTCAAGTCTTGAGTACTTGGCATGGAAAGTCCAAGTGGGACACTTGGCACATGAAAAGTCCAAGCATGGGTCTTGGCATGAAAAGTCCAATATGGGTTGGCAAGGGAAAGTCCAAGCTTGAGTCTTGGCATTTGAGAAGTCCAAGGGTTTGATATTGGCGGCGTAAAGTCCAAGCGGGAGTCTTGGCAGCATAAGACCAATGGTTGGCGACGTAAAGTCCAAGCAGAGTCTTGGCGGCGTAAGTCCAATGTACCTTGGCGGTGTAGACACCATTAGCATGACATAGCCGACGGAAGCACCTGAAGGCTAGCGCGATGGATGAACAAGTCATGGATGACTTGGAGGGATCCGAGAGGCGTGAGGCTGATGGAAGTGGCTAGAAGGCTTAGGTCTAGGCTAAGGGTGATCTAGCAAGTATGGGGGAACCATACTTGAGTTAAAACCTCATGTTTGAGGTGTGCCAGTCGACTGGTGCCATGTGGCAGTCGACTAGACCGAGTCAACTAGGGTTTGACTGCGGGTAATAGTTTAGCAATGATCGCCATAGGTTAGCGAATGATCGATGATTGAGCAGCCCGATCGATCGTGATCGATCCGGTGCTCGTGATTTTCGGGCACAGAATGGAGTCGAGACTCGACTGGTCGAGTGAAGGCTCCATTAGTCGACTGATGGTCATGATCAGTCGACTGATGAAGGTTCCGTTGGACTTATCCAGCGTGGATCTAGCCGTTGTCTCACGACAACAGTGACATCAGTCGACTGATGGTCCCGATCAGTCGACTGATCGACTTTTTCCAGCACAGGTTGAAGCTATATATGGAGCTCGTGATGGAAGAAAAACTAAGGGTTCTTTGAGGCGATTTGGGGCGAGTTGCTGCTGCAATTCAGGGTCTCCAAGTGCTACTCGATCAACCTAGCGATCAAGCATTCAAGAGCATTTGTAAAGTGTTTTCTTTACTAGTTTTGCTTTGTATTTCATTGTATTTGCTTGTAGCTATTTGTTTATTGTTGTAAAAAATTGTAAGAGGTTTCTCCGCCTCCGACTCATGTCGAGAAGGAGTTATTTCATAGTGGTGTGTGATTGGCATCGCTAGGGTTCGTACGAACTCGATCCGTGGAGTAGGAACCGTGCAGTTCCGAACCACGTTAAATCTTCGTGTCTTTGTGTGTGCTTGTCCATTTCGTTATTGTATTATATCTATATTCTGCTGCACTAACGAAATTGTAGACACGAACGCGAAAGAATTCCATTGACGCTATTCACCCCCCCTCTAGCTTCCAAACGATCCCTAACAAGATCTTTTGCAAGTGGCTCTGATACCACT
This sequence comes from Wurfbainia villosa, assembly GCA_025175895.1. Taxonomy (NCBI): domain Eukaryota; kingdom Viridiplantae; phylum Streptophyta; class Magnoliopsida; order Zingiberales; family Zingiberaceae; genus Wurfbainia; species Wurfbainia villosa. The sequence continues at coordinate 4,046,878 of JAKLTH010000072.1, read as the reverse complement.
ATTGGAAATCCTATGAGATAAATAAGAAAATCGCAGCGAAAAAAGGATCCCTCGAGCGATTCATGCGAAAGAAAACTTATACTAAAGAAAAAATCTATAAAGCCCTAACCTATAGGGTATACCTTTGATGTGTGCCCTTTGTTTATCCCCCTAGTCCACGGTCTGTAGGATCTCTTGCACGTTCAAGTGTACGTGCCTCTATGGTATCCACACTAACACTCTTTGGAGAAAGGTTGCACTAGCAACACCACAAAAGATGCTAGGCCAAGAGAAGATTTTGTCCAAGGGAAGAAGAGGGGAAAAACAAAGGCAATTTTCAACCAAAAACATCATGATCTAAGGCCCCCTTTTTATATTCATCCCATGAATATGAAAGGTTTTATCCAACCCTTGGTTTTTCCTCTTCAATGCATGATTAATCCACATTAATCATGCATGAAAAGAGGTTTCATCCAACTCTTGGTTTTCCCTCTTCAATGCATGATTAATCCACATTAATCATGCATGATGAATTTATACCATCCAAATTGATTTGAGTCTAACTCAAGTCAAATCAATTTGAGTCCATTCATCCAACTTTTGATTTTCCCTCTTCAATGCATGATTAATCCACATTAATCAAGCATGATAAATTTATTCCATCCAAATTGATTTGAGTCCAACTCAAGTCAAATCAATTTGAGTCCAACTCAAATTCGGCCATTTAATTTGAGTCTAACTCAAATCCAATCCTTTCAATGAATCCAATTCAATGCCTAATGGTTCATTTAGTCAAACTAAAATGAATGCCATCTCCAAAACAACATGTTCTTTGTGTGTGACCCTATAGGTTTTCGTAACATTGACAATGTCTCTAAACTACTTTAGACACATAAGCAATGAACAACATCTAGCAATGCATCATTGCTACCCAAGTTACGAAAATGTCAAGATCCAAAAAAATCTTTCTGTGATTATTATCTTGTATGACAGTGTCCTTCTATCCTTGATATCTTAGATCGATCAATGAGGCATAGACCGTGTCATCCCCTTATCGATCTTTATGTTTCTTGATCCCCAAGTAGACTCACTCAAACAAATGAGCTCAATATCTTATATTGACTCATTTGAGCATGACCATGCATTTCGTGGTCATACTCTATCAAGAGGCCAAAGATATCACTCCCGTCATATGGGAGGGACAGATCCCATCTACATCACTCACATCTCTTCGCATAATTTGTTATATACCCAGTGATCGCCTTTATAGTCCACCCTGTTACGGGTGACGTTTGACGATACCAAAGTACATAGCTCCATATGTAGGGAACCATAGTGATTTCAGGTCTAAGGACTATTCATACTAATAGTTACATGAGAAAGTTTATGACATTTCATATAACGATCCATGAAATTTTCTCATGGCGGGTCAATTCAATACATATATTCTCTAATATATATACCCATGTGTCAATGTGATATTACATATCTATGGCTTGTGAGATCAAGTCATCCATTGACCTACAGGCTAGTCTCAATGTATTAATATATCCCTTTGTCTATTAATACAATACTTGACTAGAAATGTTTAAGAATAGTATTCTCTACAGCTTCTCATAATCAATTCTACCAATTGATATACTATATATTAGAACCTACCATTCAAGGGCATTATTATATTTATTTGGTTGGGACACGCATAAAGTAAATATAATAATCAATCTTTGTCTGTTATTAATGAAATATGATACATATGATCCCTAATTAATCATCTCATGATTGACACTAAGGGCTGACACTAACACTGCCTTCCTGCAATCTCAGTTAGCAGCTTGGCACAAACAAACACAAAAGGTTAATGAGGAAAATGACCGTCTCTCTTGATTAAACACTCAATTGATGGGTGAATTGTCTTGAGAGATTGATGAAAAACATCGAGTCACGAAGGAGCGAGACCTACTTCTTTCTCATTGCTTGGATTGGGGATCCTTAGTGGCACTCCTTGAGACGACCATCAACCGCTCTTTGGATGCCTTTATTCAGGTGAACTTGGCATCTTATGAAGCGTCACATGGAGCCAAAGAGTTGATTGCCAATGCATCTTCCCATCTTTCCTCTCATAATGAAAGTTTACAGATTTTGGCAAGAGATCTCCTTCACTTTCAGCGGAATGAACCCAAATTTTGAGCTTGCTGATGCCCCCTAAGAGACTGAGGGAAGGGTCCAACTCTCTAGAGGATGATGATCCACTGTGATCTTAGGAAGTATTTTTGTGTTTATTAATTAGATCAGTGTCGGGGTATCTTTGTTCCCTCTTACTTTTGAACAAGGAATTTTGGACGCATGTTTCTTATGCTATCACATCGTTCTGCAACTGGGACTTGGTTCTCTCATATATCTATGAGTTTTGCTAACCCCACATCTTTCCCTTACAGCTAAATCTCTAGGAGAAAAACGACGAAGTCCCCTCCTTCCGCAATCTTTTTTGCTTCTCCCTAATTGTGGCAATGCCTCTATCTCTCTTAACTCCGCCTAGTACAATCCCCACCGTTCTCCTCATAATGTCTCACGCGTTATGACTATTTACTCCTGTCATTAATGCTTCTACCTACTCTGTCAGGTCCCCAGCTAACTATAAGAAGGAGGGAAAGGGAGCGCTCCCTCAACTTATGGGGTGGGGAACTCCTCTCCTTCTTTCTTTTTCCTCCCTACGCTTTTTACCTGAGGACATTCTTCTCGATCGTCTCTTTTCTTCTTTCCGATGTCTTGAGAAGGTGCTGACCTAAATTTCCTTTGGTATTGAAGATGGATGATGAGATGAAATGTAACTCTAAAGTATCACATTCTTCAGAACGGGTGTACTGACATGTTGATTGGTTGTTGTTCGTGGTTTGGCATGAAGCCTTTACTAATGGAGGGAAAGGTGATCATTTTGTCAAGGTGGCCCTTGTCTCCCTCGACTCGGCAGGCAGTGAAAACAAACTAACCAATCCGAGATGGATGGATAAGCGAGATCTCGGGTCCCTCGCTCGGGTGGCACGAGAACATTCTGGGCTTCTTGGTTTATTAGTTACAAGGGGGATATTCGAGTCAATGCCTCTTCTACCCGAACCGCCCATTTCTAGCAGGGACTTCTTCCCGATGCCTGGAAGGAGGAGTATATGGGGGAAATCTTCTCTTAAAACTAGGGTGTCTATTCAGCCAAACCCCACCCTTTCCTGTGATTTTTGTAACTACAAAATTGTACAACCTTGAAAGATTGTTTTAATAATAGTCTATTGTCTTTCTCGCCTATCACAATTTTCTCCTTCCTAAAGTATACTGTCTTTTTTCTACTTTTCCACATAGGATGACATCCTTCTCCTTCGCATCTTAAAATATAGTGGCTGAGGAGAAATCCTCCTTCATTGCTTTTCGCTATTAAGTCCAAATGCCTCCTTTTTGCCTTCCGTATATGACTGGACCTTTTCCGAGGGTTAGGTCCCCTGAACCCTCTAATCCTTCTCGCCCCATCGCTTGTCTGACCCCCTTGCGTCGCTTTGCCCGCCTCACCGCTAGATCCGGGGGGAGCCCCCAATTTTGGTACGGGCGTCCCTTGGAGCCCATGATGAGGTAGTTTTCCCTGTAAGTATCTCACCAGCTTACATCCTCAGCTCTATATCCCCAATGTCTTTGTGCTTCCCTTTTGTCGACAAAAACCCACTGAGTTGTTTTCAGGCTCTCTCGAGGCTTGTAGGAAGGGGTCCTCCCGTGTGGTACCTCTTCACTTCTCCTCCACACTCTTCGGTGAGGCCTTGGCGAGGAGAATTAGACACCGGATAACCTCTGTTCGACTTGAGAAGTTGGTCATTCAAAGGGCAACAACTACCCATCACTTGGAGGACTTGAATCATCAACAAGTGGAAGCTCTTCGACAGTTGGAAGAGATCATCTGGCAGGAGTGGGTCCTGACGGTCGTCGTTGTCACATTATGCGCTCAGGTGGCTGAGATTGAGGTCGTCCGTTTGGAAACCGAAGGGCCCTGTCCATCGTCCCCATCACCCCCCTCTTCTTAATGGTTCATGGTTGACATCTTCGCCTAGGGTTTTGTGACTTTGCTATTAGCGTGTTCGTTGTGTTTTGCCTCCTTAGGGTCCACATTTCCTAAGGACGGGATAAGGATATTTTCTCTTTCCTTAGGAAAAGAGATTAACTTTTTTGTGATAAATGTTGTCTTGTCACCTCCTTCTCCGTATATTTTTTCTCGGAATATCTGGATCCTGTCTATCGCCTTTAAAACACTCTTAAATGCACGGGAGTTGACGGGTGTTCCTTCTCTCTTTTTCTTTCTCTTGCTTTACTCCACTCCGCCGGGTTGATATCCCAAGTGCCTTCCTCTTTAATAGCCTATGCCTACCATTTCTATAAATACCTCCTCTTCACTTCACTTCCTACGTACTCTCCTCTTCCTCTTCCCTGGCGGGCTTACTCATGGGAGTCATTCTATAATCTTTCTCTGCCATTGACCAGTATTCCATAAGAATAGAATATCCAAGTTTCATATATAAGAAAGAAAGAAAGGGTCTTCGTATTCAAGATAGAGTCCCGGGTCAACCAGATCTGAGAGGACTGACTCTTATCTATTGCGTGAAGGATAGGGATGGCCTCTACTAGGTGGATTTGACCTTATACCAGACACACTTCAAGATGGATTGACCTACTGCTCCGTAGGCGAATGGAAAGAGGGATGAATATGAACTGGTAATATGGGGATTTGAGGCTTTCTCGAACTAATTGAGCGTCAAGGTGCGCTTCGGGTGGAAGATTCTACGATAAGACGTGCCACTTCTAGCTATCTTTTTCTGGTTTATGGGTGAGAGAGAGAAGGGAAGAGCACGGAGAGAAAGAGAGAGAGAGAGAGAGCTAGGCCATTCATAGCTCGCCGAACTATCAGTTTGATTCTATATGAGTAATTGGATTTGGAACGATAGGGAACTCGCCCACCTATGCTAGCCCACAAGAGTGAGAGTTAGGAAAGAGGAGTCAGTTAAGCAGAGAAGAAGGATCAGCAAGCGACTAAAAGCCTCTTCCATCATTCTATTCTCAAGGAGCGGCCTTTCCCATTGCTAAATCGAGAGTAAGCAAAAGTAGAGCTTGAAGTCGTCGGAAAGAATCAATCCATCAATTCCACAGCTTCAATTCTAAATTCATTCACGATCCAGAGTCTCCTCCCCAAGAGCCCTTGTCTTCCTATCAATTGCAGATCAAGGAACTGGAGGCCCTCGTGGAGACCCTCTACATTCGCCTAAGGTCCTCGTCCACTCAAGCTTACACTCTTCGGCAGAAGCTAATGGTTTTCTAGTGCAACTTGAGTCAAGTTTGTGAACTATACAAAGCAGCCCTCTGACAGCTATACCTACCACAACTAGTCCCCGTATGTGTTGTCGTCACCCCCTCCCCCGAAGAACCCACTACATTGAATGCATCCTGATTTCTCTCCTCTCCCTCAAGGGATGTGTGTTGTAAATATATGTATTTAAAGTATGCAAACGTAAAAGATGAATGCAACATCTAGTTAGTGTCACATACCTTCTTCTTAGCACGCCTCTTCGATTTCAACCAGGTTGAGGGCTTACAATTGACCTCATCTAGTAATAATGCAACACCTCCTTTCGTGAACTTTTGCCAAATAGAAAATCTGATAGTCTTGGGTTGTTGCCTCGGGCACAACTTCACTTGGAGATAATGACCTGCTTCCCTTCGTGAACCTCCTATGAGTAGGATAATAAAGCGGAATTACCTCAATCGAGCAAGTGAAAAACCATGCTACATAGCAACTCCTCATATGAAAGGACTCAAGTCAGGCGGAGGACTTTGCGAACTTCCTCAGCTAGGCGAGGAAAATACTATGTTTTATAACAACTCTTCATATGAAAGAACTCAAGCTAGGCGGAGAACTTACGAACTGCCTCAGTTAGGTGAGGAAAATACTACGCTTCATAACAACTCTTCATATGAAAGAACTCAAGTCAGGCGGAGGACTTACAAACTGCCTCAGCTAGGTGAGGAAAATACTACACATAACAACTCTTCATATGCAAGAAATCAAGCAGGCGGAGGACTTACGAACTGCCTCAGCTAGGTAAGAAAAATACTACGCTTCATAACAACTCTTCGGCTGCTTCTCTTCTACTTGAAAAAATACAACGCTTCGGGTCGCTTCTCTCTTGTCAGGCAGAATACAATGCTTTGGTCGCTTCTCGCTTGTCATGTAGAATACAACACTTCGGACCACTTCTCTCCTGTCAAGCATAATACAATGCTTCGGTCGCTTCTCGCTTGTCAGGCAGAACATAACGCTTTATGCCACTTCTCTTTTGTCAGGCAAAATACAATGCTTCGGGCTACTTTTCTCCTGTTATACAAAATACAATGCTTTGGACTACTTCTTTCATGTCAGGCAAAATACAACTCTTCGGGTTGATGTAATTAAGAGGTGTCCTAAGACAATCGACTTAGAAGTTATTATTAAAATTCACTATTTGAGTATATATTATCTAAAAATTTAATTGGAATTTAAACTCATGTACTAAAGTCCATAATACGATGTATGTCATGAAAGAAATTGTGATTGGATCACAATTAATGGGTATCTTATCATGTGTAATCATATAAGTATTGAAACTATCCCTAGTCGATGAATTGATAAGATTGGACATCATCGATTCTGTGAGACTAGCACATGGTATGCTCCTTGGTTTATCCAAGCATTCAGTACTCACTGAATAGAAGCATAGGGATGCTGAGAGTGAACATGTGTGGATGCTAATTATGGTAACTAGTTCATTTGAGTGACATGTTATGAGACTTCATATGGTTCTATATGTCGTTGAAGATCTCATTGTAGCTCGAGTGCGATCTTCCTTAGACTTGAGGTATTCAAGTCATCTTGGTCATGATGCCTTACACTTTAACTTCTTCGCAACCATCTCCATAGGAGGTGTAACTCCGGGATAATTGGATATAAGTCAAAGTGATCGAAAGTGTTTGAATAGCCCATAGAGGATTCACCACTCCTGATAAAGGAGATGTATACCCTAGGCTTCTTATCAGGATTGTTACTTAGAAGTCTCTAGCCAGAGCAAACATGTTAAGAAGATGGTCTTCTTGGGAACATGTAGGAGTAACTTGTATCTACAAGACAAGGAAACTAACTTGGGTTAGGTGTGACGTAGTCAGCCTAGTGGAGACGAACACATAGACCTTGTCCTGAACCAAGTGGGTATAGGATGAGTGAAAGGAATAAGGAATGAACAACTGTAGCTGTTGAAGGGTTCAGAAACATTCTGAAGTCGATTTAGACTTTTTAGTCAATTAGGGGTCATGATGTACTGCTAGGTGTCACTCATGATCTATTCATAATTAAGGGGATAATTATAAATGGCCAACATAGTCGGAAACCTATTGGGTCACATGCAATACGAGTGATCTAGAGATGTGAAATAAGTTTGAGAATGAGATTCTCAACGAAAAAGAAGATGTATCTGGTTGGACCAAGCCAAGAAGGTGCAAAACAGAGGCTATGGAACCTCCTATGGCCTTGTCGGACTAAGCATGGCCATATCGCACCTAAACGAAGTTAAATGGACCATATAGAGCCTCACATGGTCATGCCTAACCAGGCATAGGACGTGCTTGGCTCTGGCCGAAAACGGCCAAAGTTTGGGTTGTGCCCAGAAGGACACACGACTAGACATGTGTCTTGGCATGGTCATGCCTTTTTGGCACAGTTGGTCGTGTGTAAGCCACACGACTATGTCGTGGCTCCGTCGTTTTTAGAAATTTCTCTTATGAAAATTTCTTGGGTTGTTCTTACCTTAATTATGGGATAATTATGGAAAGATAGGTTCCGTTTAAGCCTCCTAAGATGCCCTATTCATGAGATGTATAAATAGATTCTTTGATAATCCTTGGGTAAAAAGGTTCTAATCTTAGGTTTTCTTCCTTGGTAGTTGTCCTTCTCCTCTCTCTTTCCCTCTCTTGTCTCCACCGGTTGGCTAGCACCAATCGGAGACAAAGACTTGTTTCTCGAGGAGTTGTCTTAGGTGATCCCGACGTGGATACTATTAGAGGCAAGGCCCATTGGTCATGCTCATGGTTTCGACGGATTCAATAAGAATCTCGAAGGTATGAATTTTCTCTTTTCCTTTCTTTGCATGAGATTATGTCAATAGCAAGTATTCCTGGCCCCCAGGGGATGTCTGGGATGAAATAAAAAAAAATTATTCGCTTTATTCTACTACGTATGATCCCAGAATCTCCAACAAGTGGTATTAGATCCACCTTGTTTGTTTGGCATAGATCGCATGTTGTAGGAGAATTTTAAAGCATGTTTGATATTCTAATATACCTATGTGATGTTTATCTATATAATAGATTAGAGTATGCATGATTCTACATATATGATATGTTTGTAACCGGAAAAGAAAAATACCAAGGATGCACCTAGCAACACCGAAGTTGTTGGCCGCATCGTTTGAGCCTAAGCATAGACTTGTCATGCATTGAAGAATAGGTTGCACGATTCGCATATCTAATTCCTAAAACGGCATGTGTGTCAATTGTGTCACATCGAAAAATTTATTTCCTAATGTAGCTTTGGTTTTTTCATATTTAGATTTATTTTCTATTATAGATGAGACCCATAATAACCTAAAATCCCTCGTGCAAATATTAGATCTAACACCTTCCATTAATATGGTTGAACCAAATTTCTTTTTCATGTTTAGGTTGTTGGACTCTCTCCAAGCCTGGCATGACATCGAGCATGTTCAATTCATATGAGATTCAATATTTATTTTAAATGGTAAGGACTAGAGGTTAATTTCAAGTTTGGGTTGTTGGACTCTCTCCAAGCCTGTCTTGTAAATTGGATGTGTTCAAACCATTTAAATTTGATCTCACAATTAATAGGTCGACCCTAACTGAAAGCATTGATTTGTTGGACTCTCTCCAAGGTCAATGTGGACAGAGGTGCAATTAGGTGATATACATTGGATGTATATATGTTAATGAGTTAACAACCTAATGTATATGTGAACATTCAATTAGTTGATAGCATAAAGTGATAGTTATACATTTGATATATAATGGGTGATGTTGATACCCAACATTATGACTATAAATGGCTTGTTGGATTCTCTCCAAGGTTGTTCTTAGTCATAATAGATATCAACCGACTAGGAGATAACCTACCATCTCTCGAATTCAAAGTGAGGGCCCTTGAATTTGACAAAATAGTGGGAGTTTCTTGTTAATGTAAATTGTTTGCATTACTATAAATTCATCTCTCTTATACAACTTTTTATATGTGTAAGTACTAATTAAAACAACATGTCGACTTCCATTAACTTACATTCTATTTTGGACAGCAATAAATTGACTGGGCCAAACTTCTTAGACTGACTTCATAACCTGAGAATTGTTCTTAAGGCTCAAAAACTAGCTTATGCCCTTGAAGAGGTTCTTCCCCAACCTCCTATAGACAATGCATCTGGTGACCAAAAGTTGACTTACCAAAAATATGTTGCTGACTCTGAGATGGCGAGTTAAATTATGCTAGCATCGATGTCTCCTGAGTTGCAAAAGCAACATGAGCATATGAATGCTAATACAATTGTCTTTCATTTTCGAGAGTTGTTCGATGAGCAGGCGAGATCTGAAAGGTTCGAGGTCACCCACCTTCTCTTTCGCTCAAAGATGCGGGAGGGTTCATCTACAGTGCAGTATGCACTGAAGATGAATGGCTATATTAAGCGATTGGAATCATTAGGATTTTTCATGGACCATGAAATGAGTATTGACTTAATTCTTCACAATATGACTGCTAGTTATTCACCATTTATAATGAACTATCAGATGAATGAGATTGAGTCCACGATTCCTGAACTAATCAATATGCTCAAAACAATGGAGTCATCTGTTGCTAAAGAACAGAAGGTGATGATGCTGGTTGACTCCTTAAAGAAAGGTTCTAAGAGAAAGTCAAAAACTAAAGGCAAAGGGAAGAAAAAGGCAAAGAAGGATGAATCAACTCCCAAGGGCACCAACCATCATTGTGGTAAGGATGAGCATTAAAAGAGAAACTATAAGCAGTATCTGGAGTCACTGAAGCAGAAAAAAAACATCTAATGCCCAATCTACTTCAGGTATATATGTTATTGAATGTCATACTATTTCTACTAATACTTGGATATTGGATACCAGTGTGGCTCACATATATGTAATGACATACATGGGCTTAGGAATAGAAGAAGATTGATTAAGGGAGAAGCATATCTAAGGGTTGACAATGGAGCAAAAGTTGTTGTTGTAGCCAAGGTAACTTATATGTTGTGACTTCCTACGGGACTAGTTTTAAAGTTGGATGATTATTTTTATATTCCTACATTAATAAAGAATATTGTTTATATTTTATGTTTGAATAAGAAAGGTTATTATTTGACGTTTAGTAATAAATGTTGTTACATTACGTTAAATGGTGTTCTTTATACTACTGGAATGTTAAATAATGGAATCTACACGTTAGATACATCCAACGAGATGTTCAATATCAAATCAAATAGCAAATGTGCTAAATTAGATAATTAGTTAATTAACCTCGCAATTATGGCATTGTCGTCTTGGCCATATAAGCAATAAATGCATGTCCAAACTGCATAAGCTTAGCATTTTAGAGTCTTATGAATCAGATTCATTAGACACATGTGTTTCATGCTTAAAAGCAAAGATGACTAAATTACTTTTTAGTAGAAAAGGTGAACGAGCAGTTGAGGCATTGGGCCTTATACATACCGATGTATGTGGACCAATTGTTGGAACGTCAGTGGCCGGCTAGAGGGGGGTGAATAACCCTTAATCGTCGTATGGTGGAAGTCGATCGTTTGTCGCGTGCTTGTCTACAATGATCATCAATATGCGCAACGGAAATAATAGAAATACACAATGAATATAATACAACACACAAGACACAATCGATACACGTGGTTCAGAACCTTAGGGTTCCTACTCCACGGGTGAGCTCAACGAGCTCGTGTTATGCGCACGACACTAACAACAACTCCTTCTCGACATAAGTCAGAGCTAGAGAAACCTCGTACAAGCAATTACATGGTAATACAAAAATACAAGTAAATACAAAGACAATACGAAAGAAAACTTTACACAAATGGCTTTGATCACTTTTGCTTGTTGCTTGCTTTGGTTTAGCTCTTGATGGTCTGGAATGCAGTAGCAATTCCCCTCCAAAATCTCCCCAAAAGTCTTTGGCAAAATCCTCCATCTTGAGCTCCATTTATAACCTACATCAAGTTGATTCCGTGCCCATCAGTAGACTGATCGTGACCATCAGTCGACTGGTCCTGTAGCCGTTGTCTCACAACGACTCAATCCACGTTGGCCAAGTTCCAACGGATCCATCATTAGTCGATTGATCATGCCCATCAGTCGACTGATGATCCCATCAGTCGAGTGGTCACCGTGATCACTCGACTGGAAGACCTTCTGTAGCCGAAAACACCCCGAGCAGTCGACTGCCCTCCATCGGCAGTCGACTGTTCGACCAAAACTTGGTCAGTCGAACACCGGTCGAGTCCAATCGACCTAGAGCAATCGCCTGGTACCTATATCAGTCAACTGATGTTGGGTAAAACTTTAAACACCAAATTGTTTGAGCATCCGACTGTCGGGTAAACCCTCAAACACCATGTTTGAGCCTCCGACACTCAGTCTTAGCCACTTGGCCAAGTCCACCTCATCCTCTCATGTAGTTCCCCACCGAAGCTCTCTTCCCTCAGCCTACATCCCTCGGATGCACCAAGCGCATGGCTTCGCAATGTCATCCTTCGTGTCTCTTGCCCTCGAAGTATGCTTCCCTTGGGCCTCACTCCATTCGCTCCCCGTCCGGTGGTCCCTCGGATGCACCAAGCGCACGGCTTTGCAATGCCATCCTTCATTGACTCAAGGACTCCGAGCCTAGTGAACTTGCCAAATCCTCAAGACTTCCGACACCAAGCCTCATGCTTGGATTTTCCATGCCAAGCCCCATACTTGGACTTTCACCGCCAAGGCTACACACTTGGACTTACGTGGCCAACGCATGTTGGACTTTCCAACACCAAGCCCTATGCTTGGATTTTCCCATGACAATCTCATGTCATGCGTTTTGTCTAACATAAAAATTCAGTTCTAGTCAAACTCGAGTCCGAGCCGATTGCACCAACAATCTCTCCCTTTTTGATGTTTGACAAAACCTCAAACCTAAGTCTACCAATTATCTCCAATTGACAATTCTCACATCCCAATGAGAATTCCAACTATCCCAATTGGTAACTTCTCTCCCTTTTTGACATATATCAAAAAGGTCCTCCCTAAGGGTATGAATGTCTCATATCCCAATGAGATCTTACAATCTCTCCCTTGGAGGAACACATGCCTACAATCTTTCTAGTGATAAGTCACATATCACTTAAGAGAGGCAATCCCAAATTTTCCTCCCATGAGAAAAAAGACACATCCATCTTCCCATGATGGATACCTCCCCCTAAAAGCTTGGTCCCCCTTGACCATTGCACCAACAATGTCCTTGGAGAGTCCCTAAGCCAATAGGAATGCTAAACAATCAAAATTAAGGCAAAGTTCAACAATGAACTCTCACACACTTTAAAATTGATACTCACCCTAAACACTTCTCCTAATCCATATCCAATGGATTTCTACCCTTTCTAATGCTCTCCATAGCATGTCCTAGGGTTAGGAGTGGTTAGGGGACCAAAACATAGTTGAACATGGGCCTAACAATCATAGTTTACCCAAAATCAGTATTATCAGTCGACTCCTTCCCACATCGATCATTGTCATCCATATGATCGATAGCTCGAACCTAAGTTCCAAAATTCATAAGTAAATATATATAAGTTGAAAAATCATGAAAATTAATATTTATATTACTTATTACAATCATTATGGGTGAAAAATATTTGAAAATTATTTTACTCACAAAATAGTGAGATCGATACAAAGTTCAAAAGTTGAGAAAAACTTCAATATTGAGCCTTCTTTGTATCTCCTCATTCAATGGTGATTGCTATCAAAAGATAGACTTCACCAAGGTTTTTGAAAATGATTTTGAAATGTTTTTAAAACCTTTAATTTCATTTTCCTAAACATCTCACTTGTATCTAGATGTGTGAAACACATACAAGTCAAGTTCTAGTGAGATGTGGGCTTTGTTCATTTAGGGTCTCATGCATATCTCTAGGCAACAATATTTGATTCCCTTCAAATCATGTCTTAGTCCTTAAATCCATTTTATTTATGCATGAATGATGATTGTGGCATAAATGATACAAAGATAAGAGCATGTGCCAAAATCATGATGTCATGACATGTGAATGAAATCTAAGCATACATGACATAAAAATAACTCTAAATATGATCATGACATTTTACATGATAAAAGTAAATATGATGTCATGTCATGGCAAGGCAAACAAAGCATGACAATTATAAAATACTAAGGTATAGAATACCTAAGTGTTAAATTCAAATTGTCATTTCTTAGAATTAAATTCATTTTGCCTTAATGCCAATTATCCCCCTAGTGTGCTAAAAGCTCAAAATGGAACACCATTACTCCTAAGACCTAATTGTGCCAATTTAATCATTTTTCATCTTCTAAAATCACCTTGGCACATCCTAATGTGTCAACTCACCATGACTAGGTTAACTACCTATCCATTTAGGGTTGACACACCCTAACCCATCTAGCGTGAATCGATCACGCTCCTAGGAACCCAAAACCTATTGGAGCTCCTTGGGTTAACAAGGTATTCACTAGGGATAACTTTCCTAGATACCTTCCTAATGACCCTTTTTGGCTTTGAAGCCTTAGTTAAATGGGTCTTTCCTAGGTCAACTCTAGATGTAACTCCCCTAATGACCTTCTTAGTGACTTTCTTAGGTTTTCTTGAGTCTCTAGCCACTAAACACATACCATGGCTTATCTTAGGGATAACTTCCCTATTAGTCTTGGTTTTCCTAAACCTAGAAATAGTTCCATAATTGAATGGAATCTTATGGTAGGACATAGGTTTGTGACCCAAACCTTTCTTGCCCTTAGACATTTCTTGTTTCCTAGGCCTTAAATTTTGAATATTTGACCCTTTAATTGAATTTATGATTCTTGCTAGGGTCTTCTCAAGTTTCTCAAGCCTTGACCTCAAGGCTTGGTTTTCCACCTCTAATCTTCCCAATTTTGATTTTTCATTAATACTTTGGGAAGGACTCTTCCTAGGCATATGCCTAGACTTCTTGGGGTTAATGCCTAGGTGGTTTTCAACCTTCCTAATAGACTCTCTAGGTAAAATAGGTTTAGTGTTGTTGGTCCTAGATTTGTCCTTACGTAAATTTACATGCTTAGCACCTAAACAAAAATATTTATTCCTACTAGTATGTTTTTCATTAATAATAGCAAGTGAACTAAAATAATTTTTAGCATGCTTCTTAGCCTTAGGACTTGAAGGTGCATAATTTAAATTTACCTTAGGGTTAGCTTTGGAAGCTCCCCCTACATGTGATACACCTTCTTGCCCTTTCTTCCTCCCCCTAGGACATTGGCTTCTATAATGTCCCCTTTGGTTGCATTTTAAGCACACAATGTGCTCCTTGCTTCTAGTTGAGGGAACTCTGGCATCCTTTGACTTTTGGTTGACTTTTCATGCCAGTGCCTTTTCCTTAGCCAATTTTGAGCATTTACTCTTGTAATTCCCTTTCTCCCTACACTCAAAGCAAATTATATGATCTTTATTATTAATTACATTGCTTGAGTTACCTAGGGTGGTGGTGGAAGCCTCTTGATCACTTCTCCCGGATGTTGAAGCTTCTTCTTGATCTTGTTCCGGGTTGGAAGGCCCCTCCTCCCCCTCAATGCTAGAAGTGGAGGTCTCCACCAAGTCATCCACATCGTCGAATGTAGATGGCGATTCTTCAACATCCTCGGATCTGGATGTTGATGGGCATTCTTTCTTGGCTTCCTCCTCTACTTGTGTCGGTTCGGGATGTTCATTGAATTTGATCACCTTATGCCATAGGTCCTTTGCATCCCTATATTCACCTAGCCTAGACCAAATGTTGTTAGGAATCAAATCACTAAGCAATTTGATTACCTTGATATTGGTCTTGAAGTCCTTGATTTGATCCTTGGTCCATCTTGACTTCTCTATTAGCTTATTTTCTTTGTTCCTAGGCATTTCGAAACCGTTTTCTAGAATTAACATTATATCAAAATCGGTTTTTTCTTCTCCACCATTGAAAATCTCCTTCGAATTTTGGTGGTTGGAGGTTGTAGCCGGCCATCTTGTCGTGCTTGTGTTGGCGGTTAGTCCTCGACAAGCTCCTCGCTTTGATACCACTTGTTGGAACATCGGTGGCCGGCTAGAGGGGGGTGAATAGCCCTTAATCGTCGTACAGTGGAAGTCGATCGTTTGTCACGTGCTTGTCTACAATGATCGTCAATATGCGCAGCGGAAATAATAGAAATACATAATGAATACAATACAACACACAAGACACAATCGATATACGTGGTTCAAAACCTTAGGGTTCCTACTCCGTAGATGAGCTCAACGAGCTCGTGTTATGCGCACGACACTAACAACAACTCCTTCTTGACACAAGTCGGAGGTGGAGAAACCTTGTATAAGCAATTACATGATAATACAAAAGTACAAGCAAATACAAAGATAATGCGAAAGAAAACTTTACACAAATGGCTTTGATCACTTTTGCTTGTTGCTTGCTTTGGTTTGGCTCTTGAAGGTCTGGAATGCAGTAGCAATTCCCCTCCAAAATCTCCCCAAAAGGCTTTGGCGAAATCCTCCATCTCGAGCTCCTTTTATAACCTGCATTGAGCTAATTTCGTGTCCATCAGTCGACTGATCGTGACCATCAGTCGACTGATCCTGTAGCCGTTGTCTCACAACGACTCGATCCACGCTTGCCAAGTTTCAACGGATCCATTATCAGTCGACTGATCATGCCCATCAGTCGACTGATGATCCCATTAATCGAGTGGTCGCCACGATCACTCGACTGGAAGACCTTCTGTGGTCGAAAACACCCCGATCAGTCGACTGATATCCCTCATCAGTCGACTGATGGTGTCAGCAGTCGACTGCCCTCTCTCGGCAGTCAACTATTCGGCCAGAACCTAGTCAGTCGAACATCGATCGAGTCTAATCGACCTAGAGCAGTCGATTGGTACCTATACCAGTCAACTGATGTTGGGTAAAACCTCAAACACCAAGTTGTTTGATCATTCGACAGTCGGGTAAACCCTCAAACACCACGTTTGAGCCTCTGACACTCAGTCTTAGCCACTTGGCCAAGTCCACCTCATCCTCTCATGTAGTTCCCCACCGAAGCTCTCTTCCCTCAGCCTACGTCCCTCAGATGCACCAAGCGTACAATTTTGCAATGTCATCCTTCACATCTCTTGCCCTCGAAGTATGCTTCCCTTGGGCCTCACTCCATTCGCTCCTCGTCTAGCAGTCCCTTGGATGCACCAATCGCACGACTTCGCAATGTCATCCTTCACCGACTCAAGGACCCTGAGCCTAGTGAACTTACCAAGTCCTCAAGACTTCCCACGCCAAGCCTCATGCTTGGATTTTCCATGCCAAGCCCCATGCTTGGACTTTCACCGCCAAGGCTACACACTTGGACTTACGTGGCCAACCCATGTTGGACTTTCCAACACCAAGCCCTATGCTTGGATTTTTCCATGACAATCTCATGTCATGCATTTTGTCTAACATCAAAATACAGTTCGAGTCAAACTCGAGTCCGGGCCGATTGCACCAACACCAATGTCAACTCATGTCATAGGAGATTATAACTACTTTATTACCTTTATCGATGATTATTCACGATATGGGTATTTGTATCTGTTAAGATACAAATCTGAAGTCTTTGAAAGGTTTAAAAATTTCAGAAAAGAAGTAGAGAAACAACTTGGGAATGGTATTATAGTACTTCGATCAGATCGAAGTGGTGAATACTTAAGCCAAGATTTTCAAGATTATCTAAGGGGCAATGATATCTTGTCCCAAAGGACTTCACCTTACACACCACAACATAATGGTGTGGCTGAAAGGCGAAATCGAACCTTGTTGGACATGGTTAGATCAATGATGCAGCATGTAAGTCTTCTAAAAATCTTTTGGAGTTACGCACTCGAGACCACTGTTTTCTTGTTAAATAGAGTCCCGACTAAGACAATGTCTACTACTCCATATGAGATGTGGAATAGTTAAAAACCTCATTTATCTTATTTGAACATATAGGGTTTTCCTTCTTTTGTAAAGAGGACAGTATCAGACATGCTGGAAGCTAAGTCTCTATTAATTAGTTACCTTAAGAAAATGAGGGGTTATCAATTCTATCATTCCTTAGGACAAAAGGTGTTTGTTTCAAGGCATGCTGTATTTCTAGAGAAGGAGTTCCTTTTACAAAAAATAGTGGGACTGAGATCGAACAAAGCATAGTTCAAGAGACTCCGGTAGACATAGAAGAGATGCCTAGTCAAGAACCATAGCTGATTACTCATTCGGATGAGGTAATAGCTGAACCTGATGATACACCACCACCTCGTAGATCTAGTAAGACACGTAGGATTCCTGAGAGATATGGATTTCTCATAAGTGAATCTAATGATGTGTTGCTCATAGAGGATGAGGAACCCATTAGTTACAAAGAGGCACTGAATAGTTCAAATAGGGATAGGTGGCTAACAGCCATGAAATCAGAAATAAATTTCATGTATGAAAACCAAGTTTGAAACTTAGTGGACCCACCCAAAGGCATAATGCCTATAGGGTGAAAGTGGGTTTTCAAGAAGAAAACCGACATGAATGGTAATGTTATTACCTATAAAGCTAGATTAGTGGTAAAAGGCTATCGTCAAAGACAAGGTGTTGACTATGACGAAAGCTTTTCACCAGTAACTATGCTTAAATCCATTTGGATACTTCTGGCCATAGTAGCTCATTTTGATTATGAGATATGACATATGGATGTGAAAATAACTTTCCTTAACGAAAACTTGTCTGAGGATGTATATATGATACAACCTAAGGGTTTCAGATCCATTGACAAGAACAAAGTATGAAAGCTTCAATGATCCATTTATGGATTGAAGCAAGCATCCAGGAGTTGGAGTGTCCATTTTGTTGAGATAATCAAACAGTTTGATTTCTCACAAAATCCTGAGGAGACCTGTGTGTATAAGAAGGTTAGTGGGAGTGCGATCGTGTTCCTAGTATTGTATGTCGATGACATATTAATCATAGGAAATGATATTCCTATTTTGCAAACAATCAAAGTCTGGTTGTCCAAAATTTTCTCAATGAAAGACATGAGAGAAGCAACCTATATTTTGGGGATTAAGATCTATAGAGATAGATCGAATCGGTTGCTTGGTCTTTCGTAGTCTACATACATAGACAAAGTACTAAAATGGTTTAGAATGAAAGAATACAAGAAAGGTTTTATTCCCATGAGGCATAGGATTCACCTTTTGAAATCAATGTGTCCGTGCACTGAAGATGAGAGGATTCACATGAGTTAGATCCCATATGCGTCAACTATAGGATCGATCATGTATGCTATGTTATGTATGAAGCCTGATGTATTGTATGCTTTAAGCATTACGAGTAGATACCAGTCGGATCCTAGTATGGACCATTGGGTGACTGTCAAGACAATACTTAAGTACTTGAGAAAGACTAAAGATTTATTTTTGGTATATGGAGGAGGTGATATGGTAGTGAGCGAGTATACTAATGTCAGCTTCCAAACAGATAAGGATGATTCCAAATCTCAGTCTGGACACATATTCATCTTGAATGGAGGTGCGAAGAGTTGGAAAAGTTCTAAACAAGACATCGTTGTTGATTCTACTACGGAGGCAGAATACATTGCAGCTTCTGAAGAAGTAAAGGAGACAGTCTGGATCAAGAAGCTCATTACTAAACTTGGAGTAGTTCTAAGAAATGTTGAAGCATTACCAATTTACTACAACAATGGTATCATTGCACAAGCAAAGGAACCATGATCTCATCAATGATCCAAGCACGTACTACGTCGTTACCATATGATCAAAGAGATCATAGATAGAAGAGACGCACAAATAGAGAAAGTTCCCACCGATAGAAATCTAGTAGATCCCTTGACAAAGCCTATTCCTCAAGAAAAGTTCGAGAGGCATATAGAGGTCGATGGTATTAGATACCAAGGTGATTGGCTATAGGCTAAGTGAGAGTTTGGTGTAATTGAGAGGTGTCCTAAGACAATCGCCTTAGAAGTTATTAATAAAATTCACTATTTGAGTATATATTATCTATGTATTTGATTGGATCTTAAACTCATGTATTGAAGTCCACAATATAATGTATGGCATGAAAGAAATTGTGATTGGATCACAATTAGTGGGTATCTTATTATGTGTAATCATGTAAGTATTGAAACTATCCCTAGTCGATGAATTTATGAGATTGGACATCATCGATTCTGTGAGACTAACACATGTTATGCTTTTTGGTTTATCCAAACATTCAGTACTCACGGAATGGAAGCATAGGGATGCTGAGAGTGAACATGTGGATGCTAGCTATGGTAATTAGTTCATTAGAGTGACCTGCTATGAGACTTCATATGGTTCTATTTGTCGTTGAAAATCTCATTGCAGTTCGAGTGTGAGCTTCCTTAGACTTAAGGTATTCAAGTCATCTTGGTCATGGTGCCTTATACTTTTACTTCTTCGCAACCATCTCCATAGGAGGTGTAACTCCGGGATAATTAGGTATAAAAAAAAGTGATCGAAGGTGTTTGAATAGCCCACAGAGTATTCACCACTCATGATAAAGGAGATGTATACCCTAGGCCTCTTATCAGGATTGTTACTCAGAAGTCTCTAGCCAAAGCAAACATGTTAAGAAGATGGTCTTCTTGGGAACATGTAGGAGTAATTTGAATCCACAGGATAAGGAAACTAACTTGGAGTAGGTGTAGCATAGTCAGTCTAGTGGGGATGAACACATAGACTATGTCCTGAACCAAGTGAGTATAGGATGAGTGAAAGGAATAAAGCATGAACAACTATAGCTATTGAAGGGTTCAGAAACGTTCTGGAGTCGATTTAGTTCGATCACTTGAGGGTCATGATGTACTGCTAGGTGACATTCGTGATCTATTCATAATTAAGGGGTTAATTATGAATGACCAATATAGTCGGAAACCTATTTAGTCACACGCAATATGGGTGATCTAGAGACGTGAAACAAGTTTGAGAATGAGATTCTCAATGAGGGAGAAGATGTATCTAGTTGAACTAGGCCAAGAAGGTGCAAAACAAAGGCTTTGAAACCTCCTATGGCCTTGTCGAACTAAGCATGACCATATCGCACCTAAACGAGGTTAAACGGACCATACAGGGCCTCACACGGTCGTGCCTAGCTCTTGTCGAAAATGACCAAAGTCTGGGTTGTGCCCAGAAGGACACATGGCTAGCCGTGTGTCCTGGCACGGTTGGCCGTGTGTAAGACACGACCGTGTCATGACTCCACCGTTTTTGGAGATTTCTCTTATGAAAATTTCCTGGGTTATTTTTACCTTAATTATGGGATAATTATGGAAAGATAGGTTCCGTTTAAGCCTCCTACGATGCCCTAATCAAGAGATGTATAAATAGATCCCTTGATAATCCTTGGGTAAAAAGGTTCTAATCTTAGGTTTTCTTCCTTGGTAGCTGTCTTTCTCCTCTCTCTTTCCCTCTCTTGTCTCCACCGGTTGGCTAGCACCAATCGGAGACAAAGACTTATTGCTCGAGGAGTTGTCTTAGGTGATCCCGGCGTGGATACTGATAGAGGCAAAGTCTGTTGGTCTTGCTCGTGGTTTCGACAGATTCAATAAGAATCTCAAAAGTATGAATCTTCTCTTTTCCTTTCTTTGCATGAGATTATGTCAATAGCAAGGATTCTTGGCTCCCAAGGGGATGTTTGGGATGAAAAAAAATATTTTATTCGCTTTATTTTGTTGCGCATGATCCCAGAATCTCCAACACGGGTCGCTTCTCTCCTGTCAGGCAGAATACAATGCTTTGGTTGCTTCTCGCTTGTCAGGTTGAATATAATGTTTCGGGATGCTTCTCTCTTGTTAGACAGAATACAATGCTTCATCCGCTTCTCGCATGTCAGGCTGAACACAACGCTTCAGGTCACTTCTCTTATCAGACAGAATACAACACTTCGGGCCACTTCTCTCCTGTCAGGAAGAATACAATACTTCGAGCCGCTTCTCTCCTGTCAGGAAGAATACAACGCTTCGGGTCGCTTCTCTCATGTAAGACAGAATACAACACATCAGGTCGCTTCTCTCATGTCAGGCAAAATACAACACTTCATGCTGCTTCTCTCCTATTAGGGAAAATACAATATTTCGGGCCACTTCTCTCCTGTCAAGCAGAATATAATGCTCGACTGTTTCTCACCTATCAGGAAGAATACAACGCTTCAACTGCTTCTCACCTATCAGTTTGAATAAAATGCTTCGGACTGCTTCTCTCCTGTCAAGAAGAATATAATGCTTTGGCCGCTTCTCGCATGTCAGGTTGAATACAATGCTTCAGGTCGGTTCTCTCTTGTCAGGTAGGATACAATGCTTCGGGCCACTTCTCTCCTGTCAAACAGAATACAACACTTTGGTTTTCGAGGCTGACATCAACACCCACTCTCCAGTGACTGCTATCTTGATATCAACCTAGGGTTTGGAACCCCTGGGGTCCGCTTTCTTTTATAATGTTTCCGTTGCCTTCTCTTTAGGATTTCACACTTGTACCCTAGTGGGCACGTACTCTTCTGATGCCACCTCCTTCCCTTCTTCTGTCCTTCTCTCCTTGACTTTTCATCCTACGACTAAACCATCTAGACTCCCTCCTACTTTTTGAACTCTGACTTCGGCTTCGGGGTTTCTTATTCGTGACATCAACCTTCTTCATCCATCATCTCTATGGCCTCTTCCTTCGAAGTTCCATCACCGCCTCTGTGGTTCAAGACCATCACCAGCCACCTCACTCCTTCCCACCCGTTTGTGGCTCAGTGAGATCAGTACATTACCAAGGATGTGACTTTAGTCTTTCCTCAAACCATCGATCATCCTTATCATCCTCCCCGACGCCATTACTGATTCTTCTTAGGTCA
Organism: Wurfbainia villosa; assembly: GCA_025175895.1. Classification (NCBI taxonomy): domain Eukaryota; kingdom Viridiplantae; phylum Streptophyta; class Magnoliopsida; order Zingiberales; family Zingiberaceae; genus Wurfbainia; species Wurfbainia villosa. The sequence continues at coordinate 4,024,607 of JAKLTH010000072.1, read as the reverse complement.
ATAAGAGGGTGGTCTTCATTTGTCTATGCCATTAATTTATCAGAGGATTTCTTCTTTTTACGCGGTGTTGATATACCAATTTGCGCCTAATGCTTTTTGTCTCCTGGCTTGGATCAACATCATATGTCGTCATCTAAGGCTCCACCTCACCCCCCCCCCCCCTTACTCTTCCATTATCTCTTCCAAATAAAGACAAAGGAAACCGAGGTTTTTTACTTTGTTGCCCGCCCCGACTATCAATTTCTGAAGAACATTCCTTCTTCCAATAAAGGGTGGAAGAACTTGTTCTTCTTCGAACACCTGCTTGATCCTCTTCTCAACTTGGAGGATTGGGTGGCTGATCCTCGCCGCTTGCCCGGCTTCTATAAAGGTCGATCACAGAATGACTTCCCCTCTATCCACCAAGCCCTGCAAGGGCATCACTATGGTGTTCAATGCCTCGTCATCGACCCTCTCTTGAATCACTTCCTCCTATCTCCTTTTACCAACCCGGAAGGGGTTTCTGCAGGTAACTACTAATTTGTTCTCCTTGTTTATTTCTTCTTTTGGTAAGATACTAACCCACGACCCTTCGCCTACCAGATGATCTCCTATAGGCCACCCGCGTTAGTATTTCGAAGCCAACCCTCTTAGGAGAGAAGGGTGCGGCGGTTTCTTCCACTACCATTGTTCTCCCTTTAGTGGGGAAAGGCTCCTTGACCCTTCAGGCTCCGGGTTCTTCGTCCACTCTAGGTTATCCCGGGGCAAGGAGTAAATGACAACGTGCACCTTCCCGCTCACATTCCCCTACTACTTCGCCCGAGGTTACTCTTATCCTCAAGCATAGGGCCTGTGCTTGGGACCTCGCCTCACTAGTCGTGTGCATCGAGTCTTCGTCCTCTCCTTCATCGGAATCTCCTCAAGTAGTTTCTTCTCTCCCTATCCCCTTCCCTACTTCTCCACCTCCATTATTGCCACCCTCTCCTCCTTCCTCAGAACATTTCTCACCTATGTCCCCTTCCTCTCGAGCACATTCTTTTTCCTCTCTTCCTTCACTTAACTTAGATGACCTTCCCTTGATAACCTCCTCTTCCCCTAACGAGGAACATCCCATTGGGGATTTTCCTCCTTCCTCTCTTGCCTGAGCCCCCAGCTGTATATAACATCCTCTCCCGTGGAGCTCCCGGTCGTGGAGCCTCCCTTGGGTCCTTCATCCTTTTTGTCTCTTCTAGCCCATATAGCTCCACCATCGGAGGGTTCGAATGTCCCCTTGACAAATCCGACCTAGACAACTTTGCTTCACGATGCAGACACGGTAAGTTCATTTTCCTCTCCTCTTTAGGTGATCTAATTTTTGATCCACCGACATGGGGGTGCAGGTTCAGTCCAGTCAGGATGAATTGAATCATAGGTTGGTAGCTTTTAGTTGCGACCTGGGGACGCACACCATCTCCCTTCACGACTGGATTAGCTGCATGATGCAGCAGGCATCTCAAACGTCCCAAAGAGAGCTTCAGTTGGCAAGCTCTGAACATCTACTGTGAAAGCATCACGCGACTTTGAAGGAACAGGCTCAAATCCTAGATCAGGATCATCGAGTGGCTCAATAGACCATCCAGTCCCTCTCCGCCGAGTTGGACTACCACCGAGCTCAGCTTCAAGAGAAATCCATAGAATTAGGCCGGAAAGACTTAGAGGTGGCTTGGTTGAAAGCTGACTTGGCCTGCGAAATGGAGTGGGGGAACCATCCCCTCTCGCAAAGGGGACAAGCCTCTTCTCCTGCATCTCTTCTGGATCAACACTCGTCTGATCCAATTGACCTCCCCGTTGCTCCTCTTATGTCGAGGTCGAAGTCTCCTTCCACTTTGGGAACCTTGGCACCGGAGCCTTGCTTTCTTCCCCCTTCTGCCTCCCTCACCCTGGAAGAGTACAAAACTTAGGAGCAAGCAAGGTGGGATGCTAGGGGAAAAGACTTAAAGCGATGCTTAGGGGCTAAGATGGCTTCCATCTCCCAGCTGGGTTTCGAAAGAGCTTTAAAAGGATGTGTGTCTCGGGGCTTCATTCTTCCTGGAGTGGATCTGGACAGCTTGGACCTTGTCACTGCATTGATGGATTGTCCTCCCAAGGAATTCAAACTATGAGAGCTTTTGATGTCGCTCTCAAATAATACGTTTTTTCCTTTTGATAGCTTCCTTTCTACTTCATCTAGAAACTCTGTGTATTTTTCATTAAGGTTTTCGAATAGAAAACAGTCGAACACTCTTTAATTCTTCTCCTCGACTACATTCACTTTCTTCTTCTGAGACACTTTAATCCTCAGCTATCTTTTCAACTCTTCTCTCTCTCTTCCCTAGCAAAAGAAAGGCCTCAAATGCACCACATTCCAAGGTCGGGATAGAATTCTTCATTCTGCACCCTGTAGATGAAACGTGGATCCCACTACCCATCGTAGAACCTTGTATGGACCTTCCCAATTAGGCATCATCTTTTTCACCTCTTCCGTTGGGTTAACCTTGCATAGGACGAGATCTCCCACTTGGAATTGGCGAGGGTGAACTCGATTATTATAAGCTCGTTGTATTCTTCCTCTGTATATTTCCATTCACACCCAGGCTTGGTCCCGTCGCTCATCAATCAGGTTCAGGTCAACTCCTCGTTGTACTTCATTGTTGGATGGGTCATAAGCTAGAACTCGGGCACTGGGTAGGGTGACTTTGGCGGGAATAACAACTTCTTCTCTGTAAACCATATTGAATGGAATCTCTGCGATGGGGCAATGAGGGGTCATTCAGTATGCCCAAAGGACACTCGGGAGTTCTTCCACCCAATTTCCAAGGCTCCTTCCAAGTGAGCCTTCAAGCCCTAGATGAGCGTCCTATTTGTTACCTCAACTTGACCATTAGCTTGACGGTAGGCCACGACTATGAAGGCCTGCTAAATTCGTAGCTCCCGACACCATTCTTGTATCCGACAACCTTGAAACTGGTGACCATTATCACTAATTAAACAATGAGGGATCCCATAGCGACAGAGGATTTTTTCCATAGGAATTGAATGACCGCCTTCTCAGTAATGCTTATTAGAGGTTCGACTTCTACCCACTTATAAAAATAATCCACAACCACGATTAAGAATTTTTTTTGTCTGGAGGCCATCAGCATAGGCCCCACAATGTCAACTCCCCATTGGTCGAAAGGGCAAGAAGATACTACCGTCTTCATCACTTTTGCAGGATGTTGTAACCTATTACTGTGTATCTGGCAACTGTGACAAGTCCTTACGAGCTGGGCGACATCTTTAGCTAGGGTAGGCCAGAAGTATCTAGCCAAAACCGCTTTCCTGGTGAGAGCCTGACCTCCCAGATGATTCCCGCAACAACCTTCATGAATTTCCCAAAGGATTTTTGCAACTTTCAGATCCCCCAAGCACCTCAGTAAAGGTCTTTTGTGCGATCTTTTATAGAGGACTCCATCAATGAGGACAAAATGCTTCGCCCTCCTCCTTGTCTCAGATGTGCTTTTGGCTTATGTCTCGGGACTCCTTAAGATATGCCTCCAGATCCGTTCTCTAATCGGACTTTCTCCCTTGGTCTGGTTCTCCATTGTCAATGGCCCCCACCATAAGGGCGCACCCCGCTTTGCCCGTGACAGATAGAGAAGTATCGACTTCTTGATATTACAATTCTCGGAATGTCCATTCCCCCAAAGAGCTGGCGAGATGGGATAAATCGTCTGCTTGCCTGTTCTTCTCCCGGGGAATCTACTGCAACTTCACTTCCAAGAATTGAGCTTGCATACGCTTATAAATGTCGATGTACTTCACCAAGTGCTCCTCCTTCATAGTGAACACACTCTGTATCTGAGAGATCACTAACTATGAGTCTGAATATATACTTACTCAACATGCCCTAATCACTTGCTCAACCTGTAATACGGATAGAACAACCTTGTACTCTGCCTCATTGTTGGACACTTTGAATCTGAGTCGTAGAGCGATCCGAGTCTCTTCTTCAGAGGGGGATATGAGAAAGATCCCTACTCCACTTCCTTCTTCTCTTAATGACCCATCTACAAAGACCCTTTAAGGGCCACCCACCATTTCGAGATTATCCGGAACTTGCACCTCGAGATTAGGCAACTCGCCTAAGAAATCCATCACTACCTGAGCTTTGATAGTTGTTCTCAGATGGTATTGTAAATAATACTCACTCAACTCCACAGTCCACTTGGCTAGCCACCCCGATAAATTGGGGTTGGTCAAGACATTTCCCAGATCGCTATTGGTAAGGACAATCACAAGGTGCACGAGAAAGTAGGAACGCAACTTACAGGCTGTAAGAACCAAGGAATACACCAATTTCTTCAGTTCAGAATACCGCAGCTCAGCTCCTTTCAATATGTGACTAGTATAATATATATGTTGTTGTTGAGTACCTTCTTGCCAAAGCAGCACATAACTAATAGCCCCTTCTGATATTGCCAAATAAATCTATAGTCTCACCCCATCCTTGGGAATTAAAGTGAATCTCTTTGTATCCAGAAAGAAGCCTTCGGTGCATGAAACAACCTTATCCTACCAATCTTTGCGTCTCTGTTACTTCCAAAACCTTCTAACCCTCAGCTCTCCCAAATGCGGGCAGCTGCTTTAGGAAGAAGGGAAGAAGGGCCAGCGAAGAAGGATAGAGTTGAGCATCCCAAAGTAGATGGAGGAAGGATAGGTTCTTGAAGCCACATCTTAGGAAGAAGAAAACTCCTTCTCCTCTTGTTGCACTTTTAGCCCACCCCAACACCAAAACCCTAGCCACACAAAACACAATCCTAACCTAATTGGATTTCTTGCATGAGGAAGCAAACCTAATCCTCATCCATCCGCTTCGCCCACCCCTATCCTCTCCTTTTATAGAGTTTAGGATAAGTCTTGTTTTTAATCTCCACCATTGGTTCTAGGGATTTAATCTCAACCGAAGGATCTAGAGATTTAATCTCAACCGTCGGATCTAGAGATTTAATCTCTACCTTTGGATCTAGAGTTTTGTTTTCATCCATTGGATCTAAGCTTCATGAGGTTTTAATAGGCTATAATAGGGACCATGAGGAGGAGTTGGATCTTGGTCACCCAATGGATCGAAGCCCTCATAAAGTCGATCCATTAATGATGATCCATTCCACTAGCGATTATCATTGATCTACCTCACCAACCCCATAATTAATATGGGCTCCACATATTATATGTACATATCTCCCCCGTGTTTAAGATATCGATATGTCGATTAATTAATTTCTGACAATTAATTAATTAACATCTAACTCCATGAGTAGTACCACTCAACCTTATCATCATGTCGGACCAAGTCCACTGCGGGATTACATGATGAATCCTTATAGGCTCCTCAAGGGACATCATCATCCTAATACATAGGACATAGTTTCCTCCTATAATCAATGACACACCATGTAAATAATATCATTTCCCAACTTACAGGCCTATCGATTTAATCAATAAATCTCAGCCCGTTGGTAAATCAAAAAATAAATATTAAGTACATGTGCCCGTTATTATATCGGATTAAGAGCATGTACACCATAATATATGAGTGTCGATTCGATTATGTAGTCGATTAATAAATTGAATCACCTCTAAATCGATCTGCTCGATACACACAAAAGTGTACTAGTGTGTAATTCTATGGTCAAGATAAACCAATACCAAATTACACTACAACCATGCCAATGGTTTGTCCAAAACCATCTTGGTTTGTGAGCCTTCTACTTATACTCTACAAGGAGCCCGATAACATGATCTCTATGTGACACCACACACCATGTTATCTACAATGTAAAGTATTAGACAATATGCATAACCATAAATATGCAAACAATGATCATGTGATTCTTATTCGAAATAAAGATGTTCGTACAAAATAGCAGGCAATCTCCACTTATACTAAAGACTATGCTAACATCAAGTGTCATACAGTGATTCCCATTCCTCCATGCTTGTAAAAGCTCTGTTGGAAGAGCTAGCGAGTGAAGGATCTGCCAGGTTATCCTCTGATGCAATCTTGGCGACAACAACTTCTCCTTGCTTTACGATCTCTCGTATCATGTGGTACTTGCACTCTATGTGTTTACTTGCCTTATGGACTCGTGGTTCCTTCGAGTTTGCAACTGCACCACTGTTATCATAATAAATTGTGATAGTTCTGGGCAAACCAGGAATCACATCCAAGTCCATCAAGAAGTTCCCGAGCCATACAACTTCTTTGGCTGCCTCAAAGGCTGCCACATACTCAGCTTCCATGGTGGAGTCCACCACGCATTTATGCTTGGCACTCCTCCATATAATGGTTCCACCTCCCAAAGTAAACACAAAACCCGAGGTAGACTTACTGTTATCCCTATCTGATTGGAAGTCAGAATCTGTGTAACCCAAAGGGAGTAATTGATCTACCTAGTATACTAGCATATAATCCCTAGTCCTTCTCAAGTACTTCAATATATGCTTTACCGTAGTCCAATGTCCCTGTCTTAGATTACTCTGATATCTGCTAACCATGCCCATGACAAAGTAGATATCCAGCCTCGTACATAACATAACATACATGAGGCTTCCTACCGTCGAAGCATAAGGAACTGCCTTCATCTCCTCTATCTCCTTTGATGTTCTAGGACACATCTCTTTATATAAAGGTACTCCATCCCTAAAAGGTAGAAAACCTTTCTTAGAGTTTTGCATGCTAAAACGAGCCAAAATAGTGTCTATGTATGAAGCTTGAGATAAGCACAACATCCTTTTCTTGTGATCCCTTATAACCTTGATCCCAAGGATGTGTCCCACTTCTCCCAAGTCCTTCATGTAGGGGATCGATCGGCCGGCTAGAGGGGGATGAATAGCCCTCTTTTGTTGGATGACAAAATTTCCTCATCTACAAAGAAATTAGCGCAACAAAAAACAAAACTAAACAAGCAAATCAAAGCTATAAGAATAAAACCAATGCTAACACCAAGTCGTAACGTGGTTCACGACTACGCCGCTAATCCATGATCCCGATTCGTCCAAGGTGAATCACTCCTTTGCCAAATCCACTAGATCTCTCCTTTGCACCAAGCTAGGTGGAGGTAACCTCTTTACAATCCCTCTTCTTACAATAGAATGGAATAATAGCAAGTAAGAAGAGTGAGAATACTTTAGGGCACTTTGGGAGAAGATTAGAGCATGAACATTAGGCCCCCAAAGCCCCACACCCTTCCTCTTTATAGAGGAAGAGGGTTTCTTCCCATTGACACAGGAGCAGTCGACTGATGTCCCTATCAGTCGACTAGTCCTGTAGTCGTTGCCCAATAACGGCTGCTTTCCGCGTTAGATTCTATCCAACGGCAATACCATCAGTCGACTGATCATACCATCAGTCGACTGATGGACTATCAGTCGAGTGCTCGCGAGCTCGACTCCATTCTGTGCCCGTGCACAGTGCTATCAGTCGACTGCCATCCCTTGGCAGTCGACTGATGTCGACAACAGTCGACTGCCAGTCCATGGCAGTCGACTGCTTGGGCCAAAAGCCCATCAGTCGGATACCAGTCGAACTCATTCGACTCAGAGCAGTCGACTGCCATTCCATGGCAGTCGACTGATGTCGAGAAATCTCATCTGACACTTAGCCAAATGGCCAAGTTTCACCTAGGAGCTCTACCCCTTCCCGGGTTCATTCGCTCACTCTCATCCCTCGGAGTCCCTCGCCTTTGAAGTTATCTTCGTCCGGCCACGTCCCTCAGATGTGCCAAACGCACGGCTTTGCAGCGCCATCGTTCGCGTCTCGCCCTAAAGTCTACTTCCTCCGGCTTCACTCCAAGCTCCTCATCCGGCGGTCCCTCGGATGCTCCAAGCGCATGGCTTCCGCAAAGTCATCCTTCACCGACTCAAGGACCGAGTCATGAGAGGTGAAACTCGCCAAGGCTCCATGTGTGAATTACTAAGTCCTGCAAGACTCCAACGCACATATCAAATCACAATAACAACCTAACTTAAACCCTTTGTCACACACATCAAAACCATATCACGGCAAGAGATTGCCCTAACAATCTCCCCCTTTTTGATGTGTGGCAATCCGTTTAAGTTAGGTAAAATATTTGATAAAATATTAAGGAAAGAAAGCATGTAAATAACATGATTAGCAACTCTCCCCCTTAATACATGAAACTCCCCCTAAATACATTCCCCCTTTACTTAAACAAATATATTTCTCCCCCTTTGACACCATCAAAAATAATAAAAAAATTTATCTAAGCATGGCATCAAGTTTAGAGGGAAACAAAAGCCAAAAATATGCCTTAAAATCAGATAAAAGAGGTTATTGGGCATGTTATCAGACTACCAATCGACTGACACATGGATTTCAGGATTTTTGATTTTTCCAGGGTGAATTTCAGAAATGCGTAAAAAATTCTATAAAATTTGAAAAATCACGAAATTTGGGGAACACATTTCTTTCAAGTTACTTTATTAGTGAAAAATAGTTTTTCATGAAAAATTATTATATTTTCAAGTATTTTCCAAAAATCCAAAAGTTTCAAAAGTAACTAGGTTTTTGATCAAGTTTGTATCAAGTTTAACACCTAGTTTTGCTTTAAATTATTTCAAAACATGAACACACAAATTTTAAAGTAAGAAATTGTTTTAAAAACATATGAAATATCCAACCATAATCTTTGGGCAATATGTCTATGAATTAAACATAAGTCTTCCCCATGATTGGTCTATTATTGCTATTTTGATACCTTAAATGACCATCTAAATGTCATAGGCATTAGTGGACATTTGTATCATCCTAACATCTCACTCATGCTAAGTTTTCAATCAAGGTAGCCTATGGTAAGTGTGAGATGCATCCTAAAGGTATTCGTATATACTTAACCATTATTTTCATGCAATTCTATCAAGGTTAAGTATCATCCTAACATCCCACATGATCATAAAGATATATATGAATTAATTTCACATTATGATCATGAAATACATGTATTCATCAAATAATAATCATGCATTAGATATTACATCATGATAATAAAGCAAATATCACCTAAAGCATGATTTATCTATTTATAGGTGCATTATCATCACCTAACACTATTTCAAAAATGTTGTCCCGCCATCCTAAGTCAACCAAAAATATGATATCGGTGAATTTCATATGGTTGACTATCCTAGGGTTTTCCTAACCCTTTAGGATGGATTTAGGAACCCAAAATAAGTTCTTTCCTATGGGGTTCACTAAATACTCCTTAGGGATCCATTTTCTAGCTATTGTTTTCTTTTTATCTTGACCCCTAGCAATCAAACATTTATAGGCCTTTTCATTAGTTTTTCCCTTGTATCCTAGGCCTTTCTTGTTGAAGCTATCTCTTTGGCTCCCAATTATCATGTTAAGGGTATTGGAGCCTATTGTAAATTTTTCTAGGGCCTTGGTCAAATAATCTACCTTTTCCCTTAGAGCCCTATTTTCATTCATACATGCATCACTAACATTAAATGGCATATATTCATGTGAGCATGCATCATTTAAGCTAGAAGAAATATTATCATTATCATTTAAGCATGCTTTTTCTAGCTTATTTTATAAATCCTTAATTTGATCTATCATGCTCTTATTTTTCTTCTTTTCTCTAAATAAATCCTTAGTTAAGCTAGAAACCATGGAAACTATTTTCTTGGGAGTTAGATTTGTTACCAAGGCTTCCATGTCTTCTTCTTCTTCGGATGAAGATGGTGAAGAAGCTCCCCCTTCACTAGAGCTCTCCTCACTCGTGCTTGCTCCTTCATTTTCGGAGGAGGAGCAATCTAGGTCGTCAAAGGCCATTAGGGCTAAGTTGGTGACAAAGGCATTCTCCTCTTCCGATGATGATGAAGATGATGAGGAGGGATCATCCCAAGTTCTTGCCTTTAGTGCCTTTGTCTTTCCCTTTTCTTTGGCTTTCTTCTCTTCTTCTTTCCTCTTGCTCTCCTTTTTCTTCTTCTTTTCTTCCTTCTTTCTCTTCTCCTCTTTGCTCTTGTTCAAGAGTGGACAATTATCCCTTATATGTCCTTCTCCTTGGCAATTATAACAAATTACCTTTCCCCTTGGTCTTCTCCTCCTATCATTTGATTTATTAAATTTGAAATCTTTTAATGCACGTCTTACCCTCCTTACCATATATGCTTCTTCCGTGCTATCCATGGAGGGGGATGAGGATGCTTCGTCGGAGGAGGAGGGAGTCTCTATCTTCTTCTTCCCTTTGTGGGCCATCAAGGCTACTCCTCTTGAAGGTTGAATTCTAGGCTCTTCAATTATTCCTTCAAGCCTTGTTTCGTGGAGCTCCATTGTTGAGAAGAACTCCTCCAAGGTGCTCACTTCTAAATTCTTGGACATGTAGAAGGAGTCCACCATTGAGCTCCATTTCGATGACCGAGGAAAAGCATTGATTGCTTTCATGAGCATATCTCGATTCGAAAGTCTTTCTCTTACACTTGTTAGTCCAATCAAAATTTCTTTAAACCTAGAATGCAATGATGTTACCTTTTCTCCCTTTTCTAATTTGATGTTTGATAGTTGGGAGCGGAGGAGGTCTCTTCTTGCAAGTTTGACCTCCGAGGTACCTTCATGAAGCTCTACTAGCTTCTCCCACATCTCCTTTGCACTAGAGCATTCCTCTATCCTATTCACTTCTTGTTGAGGGAGTACATTGTAGAGGTGGTGCTTGGCTTTTGAATTTGCCAAATACTCCTCTCTTTGTCATTTACTCCATCTTGATTTCTCCAATAGCTCCCCTTCTTCATTCCTAGGCATCTCGAAACTGTTTTCCATAATTAATAAAATTTCAAAGTCAGTTTCGAAGAATACCTCCATTCTCTTTTTCCACCAAGAGAATTCTCCTTCAAACTTTGGTGGGTGAATGTTGGAGCCGGCCATTTTTGATGAAGTGCTTGTTGCGGCGGTTAGTCCTCGACAAGCGACTTGGCTCTGATACCACTTGTAGGGGATCGATCGGTCGGCTAGATGGGGTGAATAGCTCTCTTTCATTGGATGACGGAATTTGCTCGTCTACAAAGAAATTAGCGCAACGGAAAACAAAACTAAACAAGAAAATCAAAGCAACAAGAATAAAACCAATGCTAACACCAAGTCGTAACGTGGTTCACGGCTACGTCGCTAATCCACGATCCCAATTCATCCAAGGTGAATCACACCTTTGCCAAATCCACTAGATCTCTCCTTTGCACCAAGCTAAGTGGAGGTAACCTCTTTACAATCCCTCTTCTTACAATAGAATGGAATAATAGCAAGTAAGAAGAGTGGGAATACTTTAGGGCACTTTGGGAGAAGATTAGAGCATGAACATTAGGCCCCCAAAGCCCCACACCCTTCATCTTTATAGAGGAAGAGGGTTTCTTCCCGTTGACACAGAGCAGTCGACTGATGTCCCTATCAGTCGACTGGTCCTGTAGTCATTGCCCAATAATGGCTGCTTTCCACGTTGGATTCTATCCAACGACAACACCATCAGTCGACTGATCATACCATCAGTCGACTGATGGACTATCAGTCGAGTGCTCATGAGCTCGACTCCATTCGCCTGCAGTGCTATCACCGATCATTATCATCCTGGCAATCGATCGATATCGACAACCGATCATTACCATGGCGGTTGACCGCTTGGGTCAAAGCCCATCGCCGGATACCAATGAACCTGCTCGATTTCGGAAGCGATCACGCCATTCCATGGCAGTCGACTGATGTCGAGAAATCTCATCTGACACTTAGTAAAATGGCCAAGTTTCACCTAGGAGCTCTACCCCTTCTCGGGTTACATTCGCTCACTCTCATCCCTCGGAGTCCCTCTCCTTTGAAGTTATCTTCGTCCGGCCACATCCCTCAGATGCGCCAAGCGCACGGCTTTGCAGCGCCATCCTTCGCGTCTCACCCTGAAGTCTACTTCCTCCGGCTTCACTCCAAGCTCCTCATCCGGCGATCCCTCGGATGCTCCAAGCACATGACTTTCGCAAAGCCATCCTTCACCGACTCAAGGGCCGAGTCATGAGAGGTGAAACTCGCCAAGGCTCCATGTGCGAATTACTAAGTTCTGCAAGACTCCAACGCACATATCAAATCACAATAACAACCTAACTTAAACCCTTTGCCACACACATCAAAACCATATCATGGCAAGAGATTGCCCTAACACTTCATATCAAAATGTTTAGATAACCATACCCTTACATCCGATAACACTTTGACATTGTTGCCATTGAGCAAAATGTCATCTACATATAGTACAAGAAATACCATTACATTTCTATCACATCTCTTGCATACACAAGACTCATCCGGACTTTGAATAAATTCATATGACTGGATTACCTCATCAAAGCGGATGCTCTAAGATCTTGAAGCTTGCTTCAATCTATAAATGGACCGATCAAGCTTGCACACAAGATGCTCTGCCCTTTGCAATGAATCCCTCTGGTTGCTTCATATAGATGTTTTCTTCAAGACTTCCATTAAGGAAAGTTATCTTGACATCCATCTGTCATACCTCATAATCCATATGAGCAACAATAGATAAGAGAATCCGGATAGACTTAAGCATGACTACCGGCGAAAAGGTCTCCTCATAATCGATGCCCTCTTTCTGAGTATACCCTTTCGCAACAAGCCTTGATTTGAAGGTCTCATCCTTCCCGTTTGTTCCTCTCTTTCTTTTGTAAATCCACTTGCATCCAATGGCTTTTACACCATTGGATGGTTCTACTAGCTCCCAGACCTGATTTGAATCCATAGATTCTATCTCAGAATTCATCGCCCTTTGCCAAGATACCACATCTTTATCTTGGATTGCCTCGTCATATGTCTAGGTATCATATTCATGTTTGCCAGGGACCAAATTAGAAGATTCTCCCAAGAACATAAATCTATCAGGTTGTCTAACAACCCTCCCACTGTTAGGGCAATCAACCCAGTGATATTGTTTTGATGTGTGTGGCAAAGGGTTTAAGTTAGGTTGTTATGGTTTTGATATGTGCATTGGAGTCTTGCAGGACTTAGTAATTCGCACATGCAGCATTGGTGAGTTTCACCTCTCATGACTTGATGCGCACGGACGCGACATCGAATCTCATGATGAATACCGTCGAGGACTCAAAGCGCACGCTCGCGCTCAACGCCCGCAAGTGTACGGATGTCGTCAAGTAATAAAGATTATTGATCCCACAGGGACTGGGATTTGAATACCAATATACTTAGTGGTTGGAATTTGTTCGGACGTGATCTCTAAGAGGTTACGGTTGGTGAGGGATGTTGGTGGACTCTACTCTGTACGATGTCACACGAAGGAGGAAAGGAGTGTGCCTTGGTCTTCAAAAATGATTCTGGGACTTCGGTTTCAATTGCATATCACAGAACAATGTTGTCAATTGGCGTTGTCTAGACGTCTACCTACGATTTTGTGGAAGGGACATCATACACTCTCCTACAGAGCCATCGCATTCACCGGGAGCTATCTCCGCCCATAAGGACGAGATAAAGGGTACGAGGATGCCAAATCAATCCCTACGGTGGACCGTTTCCGATTCCACCGTACCCTTTTCCCCGCAGTTGTTGGAGATCAGGTTTACCCCTAGGTTCCTTAATCAAATCTCCTAAATTTTAGATTGCGAGGGCTGTCACCACCTCGTATCGCCTAAGCACAGTGGAAAGAAAGTCAAACACATGTAGATATAATAAAGAGCAACTACCGATTGTCAAATCAAACTTATGGCCAAAATTCAATATGAACCAACATTGTTTATGTACACAAGCTACTCCCTAATCCTAGAATCGAAAGTACTACTCCATAAATACGAAGGAAGAATCACAAAACATGTTTAAGTTTGAATATAGTAGAAATAAAGCACATAAATAGAGATGTACTATGCTTCGTGATCTTCTCTCTGGTGTTGTATTGTAAGTTATGGACCTCCGGCGGCATTCCTCCTCCCCGTTGCGAGTTACTGAAGCTTTTAAAGCTTCGGCATGCCGTCTTAGCCGTCGTGCCTCCCCCTAGGGTTTGGTAGCCCTAGGGTGGCTCCCTCGTGATCCCTCGCCTCTTGGATGAGTTTTCTATATATAGAGACGGCTCCAGCATTCCATAAATGCTTGAAAACCCCTATTTCTTTGAATTTGCGATGCCGCCACACGGTCGTGTGAATTTCACATTGTTAGGGCAATCTCTTGCCGTGATATGGTTTTGATGGTGTGGCAAAGGGTTTAAGTTAGTTTGATATGTTGATATGATATGTGCGTTGAAGTCGTGCAGGACTTAGTAATTCTCACATGGAGCCGTGGCGAGTTTCACATCTCATGACTCGTGCCTTGAGTCGGTGAAGGATAGCTTTGCGGAAGCCGTGCGCTTGGAGCATCCGAGGGACCGCCGGACGAGAAGCTTGGAGTGAAGCCGGAGAAAGTAGACTTCGAGGCAAGAGACGCGAAGGAGCATTGCAGAGCCGTGCGCCTGATGCTGCCGAGGGACGTGGCCGAGAACGAAGAGAACTTCGAAGGCAAAGGACTCCGAGAAATGAGAGTGAGCGATTGTAACCCGGGGAAGGGTAGCTCTTAGGTGAAACTTGGCCATTTGGCCAAGTGTCGGATGGGTTTTCCCGACACCACCGATCGCCATGTCATGGCAATGATCGCTTCCGAGTCCGAGTGAGTTCGACCGTATACGATCGATCGGAGGGAGCAATGATCGCATACATGGGCGCCGATCAAGAAGATCGGGCCGATCGCCAAGGCGCGAATGACCGTCAATAGGGTTTTGGCCATAATCCGCCAGCCGATCGCGGGCCGACATGACAGCCGATCGATGAGGTCCATCGGGCCGATCGCTGAGTTCCGTTGACTACAACGGGGAGCCGACGTGTTCGAGGCCGCTGAGGATGGCAATGATCGCCAAGGGCGGCAATGGATGGCGCAACGGAAGAAGTTAGCCTCTCTATAAAAAGAGAGGGTGTGAGCCTTTGAGAGGCTAATGCTCATACTCCAAACGATCTTCCTAGTGCCCCCTCTAAACTCTTCTTACTTGTCTTTACTTCAATCCTATTGTAAGAAGAGTGATCTTGGTTGTAAAGGTTACCTCCACCTAGCTTTGTGCAAAGGAGAGACCGATAGTGATTGGTTTTGGCAGAGTGATTCACCGTGGACGAATCGGACCGTGGATTAGCGGCGTAGCCGTGAACCACGTTATACCATCGTGTTAGCGTTTGTTTTATTGTTTGTCTTTTGCTTTGTATTTGTATATTCCGCTTGCGCTAATCTTTTGTAGACGAGCAATTTACAACGTCCAACGTACGAGGGCTATTCACCCCCCTCTAGCCGGCCATATCGATCCCCTACAAGTGGTATCAGAGCCAAGGAAAGCTTGTCACCGGACTAACCGCCGCAACAAGCCCTACATCAAAAATGGCCGGCTCCAACATCCATCCTCCGAAGTTTGAAGGAGAATTCGCTTGGTGGAAGAAGCGAATGGAGGTATTTTTCGAAACGGATTTTGATATAATGATTACAATGGAATCCGGTTTCGTTTTGCCTAGGGATGAAGAGGGGAAGCCAATAGAGAAATCTAGGTGGACCAAGAGGCAAAGAGAGGAGCACCTTGCAAACTCCAAAGCCAAGCACCATCTCTACAATGTGCTCCCTCAACAAGAAATCAACCGAATAGGAGAATGCCTAAGCGCCAAGGAGATGTGGGAGAAGCTAATTGAGCTTCATGAAGGCACATCCGAGGCCAAGCTAGCAAGGAGAGACCTCCTCCGCTCCCAACTATCCAATATAAAACTAGAAAAGGGAGAAAAGGTAACCTCACTACACTCTAGGTTTAAAGAAATTTTAATTGGGCTAACAAGTGTAGGTGAGAAGCTATCAAACCGGGATATGGTAATGAAGGCCATAGATGCCTTTCCCCGGTCCTCCAAGTGGAGCTCCATGGTGGATTCGTTCTACATCTCCAAGAACTTGGAAGTAAGTACCTTGGAGGAATTTTTCTCAACAATGGAGCTCCACGAAACTAGGCTTGAGGGAATACAAGAGGAGCCTAAAATTCAACCCTCAAGAGGAGTAGCATTATTGGCAAGTAAGGGGAAGAAGAAGATGGAAATCCCCTCCTCCTCCGATGACGAAGCATCTTCCTCCTCCTCCATGGATAGCACCGAAGAAGCCTACATGGTAAGGAGGGTAAGACGAGCATTTAAGAATTTTAGATTTGATAAATCTAATGATAGGAATAGAAGACCAAGGGGGAAGGTCATATGCTACAATTGCCAAGGAGAAGGGCACATAAGGGACAATTGTCCTCTCCTAAACAAGAGCAAGGAAGAAAGGAAAAAGAAAGAAGAAAAGAAGAAGAAGAGGGGGAGCAAGAAAAAGAAGGAAGAGGAGAAGAAGACAAAGGAGAAGGGAAAGGCTAAGGCTCTCAAGGCAAGGACTTGGGATGACCCATCCTCATCCTCCTCCTCATCATCGGATGAGGAGAATGCCTTTGTCACCAATTTGGCCTTGATGGCCTTTGATGACTTGGATTGCTCTTCCTCCGAAGATGAAGGTTCAAGCTCAAGAGGAGAGAGCTCAAATGAAGGGGGAGCTTCTACATCATCCTCATCATCCGAAGAAGAAGAGGACATGGAAACTATGGTAACCAACCTCTCACCTAATAAAATAGTTTCTATGATTTCTAGTTTAACTAAGGATTTATTTAGGGCAAAGAAGAAAAATAAATGCATGCTTGAACAAATTAAGGAATTAGAACAAAAATTAGAAAAGGCATGCTTAAATGATAATATTTCTTCTAACTTAGATGATGCATGCTCACATGATTATATGCCTTTGGATGTTAATGATGCATGCATAGAGGAAAATAGGGCATTAAGGGAAAAGGTGGATTATTTAACCAAAGCCCTAGAGAAATTCACTATTGGCTCCAACACATTGAACATGATCTTAGGGAGCCAAAGAGCTAGTTTCAACAAGAAAGGCCTAGGATACAAAGAAAAGAAAAATGAAAAGGCCTATAAATGCCTAATAGCTAGGGGAAAAGATAAAAAGAAAGCAATAGCTAGAAAATGGATCCCCAAGGAATATTTAGTGAACCCAATAGGAAAGAATCTATTTTGGGTTCCAAAATCCATCCTTAAGGGTTAGAATAACCCTAGGGTAGTCAACCATATGAACTTGACCTATATCATATTTTGGTTGACTTAGGATGACGGGACAACATTTTTTAGATAGTGTTGGGTGATGATAACGTGCCCATAAATAGGTAATAATGCTTAAATCATGATGATTGATGTAATTCCTATGTATGTTTTAAATCATGATTTATGATTTTGATATTTGGCATGTTATCATGAGAAATAGGTTTAAATCATGCTTTAGGTAATAATTTGTTTATTATAATCGTATAATACCTAATGCATGACTATTATTTGATGGATACATGAGTTTCATGATCATAATGTAGAATTGATTGGTATATGTCATTATGATCATGTAGAATGTTAGGTTGATACTTAACCATGATAGAATTGCATGAATATATGGGTTAAGTATATACAAATACCCCCTAGGATACATCTCACACTCACTATAGGCTAACTTGATTGCAAACTTAGCATGGGTGAGATATTAGGATGATACAAATGTCCACTAATGCCTATGGCATTTAGATGGTCATTTAAAGTATCAAAATAGCAATAATAGACCAATCATGGGGAAGGCTTATGTTTAATTCATAGACATATTGCCCAAAGATCATGGTTGGATATTTCATATGTTTTCAAAACAATTTCTTACCTTAAAATACATGTATTCATGTTTTGAAACAATTGGATGCAAAACTAGGTAGCTAACTTGATACTAGAATGATCAAAAACCTAGTGGTTTTTAGAATTTTTGGATTTTTGGCAAAAACAAGAAAATATAATGAGTTTTCATGAAAAACTATTTTTCCTTGATAGATATACTTAAAAGAAATATGTTCCCCAAATTTCATGATTTTTCAAATTTTCTGGAATTTATAATGCATTTCAAATTCGCCCGTAAAATCGTAAATTTGATTCCTTTGGCTACGATCGCCATATCGATAGCAATGCGTGGCCTGTAAATCAGAACATTGAAGGCAGAATTGTAAACCTACAACAAGTTGTAGAAATATACTTGATGCCATCAACAAGTGGTACCCAATTTTAAATCAACTTGTCATATTTTTTCCTCCATTATACTTGATGCCATGAGCTTATAACTTAGTGTTAATCTTTTTGATGGTGTCAAAGGGGGAGAAATAATTATGTTTAAGTTAATTATTTTAGGGGGAGAAATATATTTTAGGGGGAGAAATATATGATAGGGGGAGAAAATTTGCATGGAGAGTTTCATGGATTAAGGGGGAGTTGCATGTTGCTATATCATGTTTATCTTTACATGCTTTCTTACCTTAGAACTTATATCAAATGTTTTTACCTAACTTAAACGGATTGCCACACATCAAAAAGGGAGAGATTGTTAGGGCAATCTCTTGCCGTGATATGGTTTTGATGGTGTGGCAAAGGGTTTAAGTTAGTTTGATATGTTGATATGATATGTGCGTTGAAGTCGTGCAGGACTTAGTAATTCGCACATGGAGCCGTGGCGAGTTTCACATCTCATGACTCGTGCCTTGAGTCGGTGAAGGATAGCTTTGCGGAAGCCGTGCGCTTGGAGCATCCGAGGGACCGTCGGACGAGAAGCTTGGAGTGAAGCCGGAGGAAGTAGACTTCGAGGCAAGAGACGCGAAGGAGCATTGCAGAGCCGTGCGCCTGATGCTGCCGAGGGACGTGGCCGAGAACTAAGAGAACTTCGAAGGCAAAGGACTCCGAGAAATGAGAGTGAGCGATTGTAACCCGGGGAAGGGTAGCTCTTAGGTGAAACTTGGCCATTTGGCCAAGTGTCGGATGGGTTTTCGACACCGCCGATCGCATGTCATGGCCGATCGCTTCCGAGTCGAGTGAGTTCGACCGTATACGATCGATCGGAATGGCGATCAGCCATACATGGGCGATGGGCAAGATCGCAAGCAGACATCGCCAAGAGGCGCAATGATCGTCAATAGGGTTTTGGCCAGAACCGCTCGTAGCCGATCGGGCGGCGACTACGGAGGCGATCGTGATGAGGTCCATCACCGATCGCCAAGAGTTCCGCTGACTACACGGCCGGGAGCCGACGTGTTCGGAGGCCGCTAGGTGGCAATGATCGCCAAGGGCGGCAATGATCGATGGCGCAAACGGAAGAAGTTAGCCCTCTCTATAAAAAGAGAGGGTGTGAGCCTTTGAGAGGCTAATGCTCATACTCCAAACGATCTTCCTAGTGCCCCACAAGCTCTAAACTCTTCTTACTTGTCTTTACTTCAATCCTATTGTAAGAAGAGTGATCTTGGTTGTAAAGGTTACCTCCACCTAGCTTTGTGCAAAGGAGAGACCGATAGTGATTGGTTTTGGCAAAGTGATTCACCGTGGACGAATCGGACCGTGGATTAGCGGTGTAGCCGTGAACCACGTTATACCATCGTGTTAGCGTTTGTTTTATTGTTTGTCTTTTGCTTTGTATTTGTATATTCCGCTTGCGCTAATCTTTTGTAGACGAGCAATTTACAACGTCCAACGTACGAGGGCTATTCACCCCCCTCTAGCCGGCCATATCGATCCCCTACACACATGGCCTGGCCATGTGCAAGGCTGGAAAATAGGTGAAATCTTAGCCAGAAATTGAGCTGGAAAAAAGGCACGACTGTGTGTTTTCACATGGTCTGGTCGTGTGTTTTTCTGGAGCCTCCGTTTTGATCCGTTTCGCTTCGGAAACATGCCCAAGTCTTGGGACATGGCCAGTGCATGTTCCCTAAGGTCCGTGCTCCACAAATTACTCCATTTTTGCTCCAAAAATGTGTCATTTCCCATGAAATGCTATCCTGCACACAAAAGTATAAAGAGCAGACCTCCGAACCAGAAAATAGGAAATGCATGCAAAATAGAGTGACATATGCATGAAACTAACATAAAATGTAATGAGATGTGAGCGAAAACTACTCCTAAAATCTTATATGTTTTGCTCACATCACTTCCCCCAGACTTAAATCTTTGCTTGTCCTCAAGCAAACCTCAGTGCCATGATTTATTTTTAAAGGATATTGTTCCATACTTAGCATGTTAACTAAATTTATCAAGTGGTATTTACAATCAAAGCAAAATAAATATGTTCTAGAAATTCACTAGGTTAGCTTCTCGTGCTCGTGCTAAGCGAATCATTCTTAGGGGATACTCGTTCCATGGTGAGTTAAGTCATCATCCTATAGCTTTCCTAAGGTCTCCGGCTCTTAAGCACTTACCTGCCCAAAGCGAGGGTCGTTCCCTAGATCTAGCACAAAGTCTCAAAGGTGTGCTCGGTATTGAGAGAAATTGATAGGTGTTTCTACCTAACTCGGTCTCAAAGGGGCACCTAGTCATTTCTACCCATGACAACTGTTTTTTATCCCTTATAATCTTCTCTCTCTTTTTTTTCATTTATTTTTTTTCTCTCTCTCTTTTGTTTCTCTTTTCTTTTCTCTCTTTTAATTTTTTCGGCTCACTAGGATTTTGATTTTTCCGAATGGGCTTACACAATCCGAGCATCTCCAGTAACTAAAATACTAAACCTAGAGTCACCTATGGATTCCAAAGTACTAGACTACTGAGATGAATCATAACTAGATATGTACTAGATTCTCCCTTTCAAAGTGTTTGCAATGTGTAGGTGTAAAAATAAAAACTAACCAATGTAAGTCTAGAACATTCATTAGAGCAAATAAAATAAAAAACCACGAGATAAATGAATTTAAGCTACCTATGGGAACAAACTCATGTAAGTAACTTTAACAAAAATACTACTGAGGCAGCTTTACAGATAACAAAAACTAAGTGTTGAAAGAAACTCAACAACTTATGCATGAACAAATGAATACTAATAATAATGCAAATATCAAGAAAGAAACTACTGCTGGAAACAAAATAAAATTTAGGCCCCCCCAGACTTATACGAAATGATACCTCTAATATTATGGTCGAGGCGGGAAGTCTAGTAGTATCGGCATGTCAGGCTCTGGGAAAACCTGGTGCTAAGCCGCTGCTGCTACATGTACATGTGGTCGATTTGAGAGTTGGTGGATGCAACGACTGCTCTGTGCTCCTCCTCCAGGGCCCACTATGCCTGCTGGGTACGCATATTTTGTCGCATCTCCTTACAGTAGGTGGCCTCCTCCCGACGTCGGGCATCCTCCTCCTGAAAGTAAATACAGGCCTCGTCGTAGAAGTCCTCGGTCCACTAGAAGTGCTCCCGTAAGCCTGTAAACTCTACATGTATATAGGAGCTATGATCATCCCATCGCTGCCTCTACATCTGCTCTTCAGTGTATATGTCATCGTGGCATGATCGAAACTCTGAGAAATCATAGGTAGAAGTACCTGCATCTTGCTCAAAAGTAGAAAAAGAAAACGGTGTAGGTGTACACTTTTCATGTGGACTAGGGGGCGCGACACGGTTGTGTGAAATCACATGGCCTGATTGTGTGCACCTCTGGAAGTCAAGGCACGGCCGTGTGAAAACACATGGCTTGACCGTGTGCAACTCTAAAAGTCAGGGCACGGCTGTGTGAAAACACACGGCCTAGCCATGCGCCCTTTGTTTCTTTTCTTGTGGCGCACCTTGGTCTGATTTCTCTCACTCACTTCACCGCATAAACTTAAAATGACTTTTGTTTTTACCTAGCAAGTTCTTTCCTTACCTACAAATGCTAAATACCATAAATCAAAGTTCAAATTAACTAAATGCATGCAATACAATCAAAGGGAAATCTAAAGACTAAACTTGGGTTGCCTCCCAAGAAGCGCTTTATTTAAGGTCTTTTTGCTCGACCTTATTCCTACGTTTCATTTGAGGCATTTGAATCTTGCTTGCGGGGGAGCAAGATACTTGCTCACTTTATGCCTCTTCCCTTGTGATCCCTTATCACCATATCTCTTAAATCTTGCTCGTGGAGGGGTAAGATATTTATTGGCTGCCTTCCTTGGTTTGAGAGTGAACATGCTTATCTTTAAAGAATCATCAGGAGTTTGATCATGATATTCTGTTTCATCCATATGTTGTAAATAATGTAATTCACCACAAATATTCTAACCAAAAGATTTATTAGCAGATTCTATCATGTCAAATGAAATTTTATCATTACAAATCACTAGGTGGGCTTTATTATTGGTAACTAAAGTTTTGGTGAGGGTTAAGGCAAGCTCTTCTAGACCCTTGAGGTTAGGAGGTATTTTGATTGAAGCAATGCACTCCTCGATTAAAGTATCAATTATATAATCCTCAAGTTCTCCTTCCAGTGGTGATTGAATTGATTGTCCTTCTTCACTTCCTATGTCATCTACGCCCTCCTCATTGATTCGCTCAAAGTGAGTCTCCACCCTATTAGGTGTGATCTAGTCATTAAAGCCACCTTCTAGTCGTTTGGTTTCTATTCTAGCTAGATCCCGTTCCATCATCTCTGCAAATTTTTGGCTATGCTCTTTGCATTCCCTAGTAAAATTATCTAGCGGGGCTTCTAAGTGCGGGCTTGGTTCTGGATAAAATTTGCATGGTGACTCATAGCTCTCGTTCTCATTCTGGAAACGATATTGGGTCTCTGTCTGTGAATGCCGCCGTCGGAATTCATCGTTCGCCGCTTGTTCTGTTCGAATGAAATCTTCCATCATCTGCTTAAGTCGGGATTTAGGCGGACAATATTGAGGGTTTAAGTACTCAGGGTCATAACTATATGAATAGAAATCATCTTGTGACCACTGATTGTAATTGTAGGTGACATCTTCTTGTTCAAATTGTGAAGATTCGAATATATTCGGACAATCATTAATGGTATGTCATGTTTCACCACAATGTTCACAATAAATATTACCAAAACTTATAGCATTAAATTGACCATGATCATGAGTAAAAGCATGCATCATTATATGTAGAAAATTATAAATAAGGAAAGAGCAACTGAATAAACAAAACTGAAATAAAATAAAATAAAATAAAACAAGAAAAGTAAATCTATCCTAAGTCCGATCCAATTATCCACTTCCTGATTCGATATCGAATCGCTCAGTCCCCGGCAACGGCGCCAAAAAATTGATGTGCATGAACGCGACCTTGAATCTCACGATGGATACTGTCGAGGACTCAAAGCGCACGCTCGCACTCAACGCCCACAAGTTCACGGATGTCGTCAAGTAATAAAGATTATCGATCCCACAGGGACTGAGATTCGAATACCAATATACTTAGTGGTTGAAATTTGTTCGGACGTGATCTCTAAGAGGTTACGATTTGTGAGGGCTGTCGGTGGACTCTACTCTGTACGGTGTCACACGGAGGAGGAAAGGAGTGTGCCTAGGTCTTCAAAAATGATTCTGGGACTTCGGTTTCGCTTGAATATCACAGAACAATGTTGTCAATTGGCGTTGTCTAGACGTCTACCTACGGTTTTGTGGAAGGGACATCATACACTCTCCCGCAGAGTCGTCGCATTCACCGGGAGCTATCTCCGCCCACAAGGACAAGATAGTGGGTACGAGGATGCCAAATCAATCCCTACGGTGGACCGTTTCCGATTCTACCGCACCTTTTTCCCCGCAGTTGCAGGAGATCAGGTTTACCCCTAGGTTTCTTAATCAAATCTCCTAAATTTTAGATTGCAAGGGTTGTCACCACCTCGTATCGCCTAAGCACAGTGGAAAGAAAGCCAAACACACGTAGATATAATAAAGAGCAACTACCAATTGTCAAATCAAACTTATGGCCAGAATTCAATATGAACTAACATTGTTTATGTACACAAGCTACTCCCTAATTCTAGAATCGAAAGTAATACTCCATAAATACGAAGGAAGAATCACAAAACATGTTTAAGTTTGAATACGGTAGAAATAAAGTGCAGAAATAGAGATGTACGATGCTTCGTGATCTTCTCTCCTGCATTGTATTGCAAGTTGTGGACCTCCGGCGGCATTCCTCCTCCCCGTTGTGAGTTATCGAAGCTTTTTAGGGCTTCAGCATGCCATCCTAGCCGTTGTACCTCCCCCTAGGATTTGGGAGCCCTAGGGTGGCTCCCTCGTGATCCCTCGCCTCTTGGATGAGTTTCCTATATATAGAGATGGCTCCGACGTTCCATAAATGCTTGAAAACCCCTATTTCTTTGAATTTGCAGCGCCGCCACACGGCCATGTGAACTAGCCGTGTGCAAGGCTGGAAAACAGGTGAAATCTCAGCTAAAAATTGAGCTAGAAAAAAGGAACGACCGTGTGTTTTTACACCACCTAGCCGTGTATTTTTCTAGAGCCTCTGTTTTGATCCGTTTCACTTCGGAAACATGCCCAAGTCTTGGGACATGGCCAGTGCATGTTCCCTAAGGTCCGTGCTCCATAAATTACTCCATTTTTGCTCCAAAAATGCGCTATTTTCCCATGAAATGCTATCCTACACACAAAAGTACAAAGAGCAGACCTCCGAACCAGAAAATAGGAAATGCATGCAAAATAGAGTGACATATGCATGAAACTAACATAAAATGTAATGAGATGTGAGCAAAAACTACTCCTAAAACCCTATATGTTTTGCTCACATCATGACTCGGTCCTTGAGTCGGTGAAAGATGCATTACGGAAGCCGTGTGCTTGGTGAATCCGAGAGACCGCTGGACGAGGAGCATTGGAGTGAAGCCGGAGGAAGTAGACTTCAGGGCGAGATGCGAAGGATGGCGCTGCGAAGTCGTGCGCTTGGCGCATCCGAAAGACATGGTCGGACGAAGACAACTTCAAAGGCGAGGGACTCCATGGGAATGAGAGTGAGTGATTGTAACCCGGGATGGGGTAGATCGTAGGTGAAACTTGGCCATTTGGCTAATTGTCGGATGGGATTTTTCGACATCACCGATCCATGACATGACAATGACTACTCCAGTCGACCGTGACTGACCGGGTGTTCGAGTCGATTTAGGTCACAATACCGATTGCCAAGGGTTGGCAATGATCGTTGAAACCATCACCGATCGATCGCCGATGGCATCACCGACCGACGATCGCAAGGGTTTCGGGCATAGAATGTTGATCAGTCGAGTGCTCGCTTTCGGCACTCGACTGTTGGCTCCATCAATCGACTGATGGGAAGATCAGTCGACTAATGTGTGAGTCGTTGGATGAAATCCAACGTAGAAGAAGTCGTTATTGGGTAACGGCTACAGGAGCAGTTGATTGATCGGGGCATCAGTCAACTACTAGGTGCCCAACTGGAAGAAAGGCTTCTTCTCTATAAAAAAAAGCCTTGGGTTATCTTGGGAGGCTAATGCTTCTACTCTAAACATCTTCTCAAGTGCCCAAACATTTTCAATCCTCTTCCTTGAGCTTATTTTCATCTTATTGTAAGAGGAGAGAATTGTTGTAAGGAAAGGTTACCTCCACCTAGCTTTGTGCAAAGGAGAGATTAGTGGAAGGTTTAAGGCGTGATTCACCTTGGATGAATCGGGTCGTGGATTAACGGCAAGGCCGTGAACCACGTTACATCGTCGTGTTAGTGTTTGATTTCCTTTACTTATTGCTTTGTCTTTGTTGTTTATATTTCCGCTTGCGCTAACGAATTTGTAGACGAGCAATCGGCGAGTAAATTCCACCGTATGACGAAAGAGGACTATTCACCCCCCCCCCCTCTAGCCATCAACAAACGTTCTAACAAGTGGTATCAGAGCCAAGTCGCTTATCACTGAACTAACCGCCGCAACAAGCACAACAACTACGATGGCTGGCTCAAACATTCACCCACCGAAGTTTGAAGGAGAATTCTCTTGGTGGAAGAAGAGAATGGAGGTATTTTTTGAAACGACTTCGATATTATGTTGATAATGGAAAACAATTTCGAGATGCCTAGGGATGAGAGGGGAGAGTACTAGAGAAGTCAAGGTGGACTAAGAAGCAAAGGGAGGAGCACCTTGCAAATTCAAAGGCCAAACACCACCTCTTCAACGTGCTCCCCCAACAAGAGATCAACCGGATTGGAGAGTGTACAAGCACCAAGGAGATGTGGGAAAGATTGGTAGAGCTTCATGAAGGCACTTCTGAGGCGAAGCTTGCAAGAAGAGATGTCCTACGCTCCCAACTCAATTACATCAAACTCAATAAAGAGGAGAAGGTAACATCCTTACATTCTCGTTTTAAGGAAATTCTTAATGGCCTAACAAGTGTAGGGGAGAAGCTCTCCAACCGGGATATGGTAATGAAGGCTATAAATGCCTTTCCTCGGTCCTCAGAGTGGAGCTCCATGGTGGACTCCTTCTACATTTCGAAGAATCTAGAAGTGAGCACCCTAGAAGAATTCTTCTCTACCATGGAGCTACATGAATCTAGGCTTGAAGGCATAAGTGAAGAACCAAGCATCAAACCATCAAGGGGAGTGGCACTAATGGCCAACAAGGGGAAGAAGAAGGAGACTCTCTCCTCCTCCTCCATGGATAGCACGGAAGAAGCTTACATGGTAAGGAAGATAAGGCGTGCTTTGAAGAGTTTTAAATTTAACAAATCTAATGATAGGAGAAGAAGACTAAGGAGAAAGATAATTTACTACAATTGCCAAGGAGAGGGACATATAAGAGATGATTGTCCCCTATTGAACAAGAGCAAAGAAGAAAGGAGGAGAAAAGAAGAAAAGAAGAAGGGGAGCAAGAAGAAGGAAGAAGAGAAGAAGGCCAAAGAAAAGGGGAAGGCAAAGGCATACAATGCTACATGGGATGATCCATCATCCTCATCATCGGAGGAAGAAAATGCCTTTATCACAAATCTAGCTCTAATGGCAATAGAAGATGTGGACACCTCCTCCTTCGAGCAAGAAGAAAGAAGCACAAGTGAGGAGAGCTCTAGTGAAGGGGGGAGCTTCATCCTTATCGAAATCGGAGGAAGAAGACATGGAAACTATGATAACGAACCTTTCTCCTAAGAAAATAGTTTCCATGATTTCAAGTTTAACTAGGGACTTATTTAAGATGAAAAATAGAAATAAATGCATGCAAAATGAGATTAAGGCCCTAGAAGAAAAATTAGAAAATGCATGCATTAATGTTAATGATTATATGCCTTTTGATGTGAATGATGCATGCATTCAGGAAAATAAGATTTTAAGGGAAAAGGTAGATCACCTAACTAAAGCCTTAGAGAAATTTACTATTGGATCCAACACATTGAACATGATCATAGGGAGCCAAAGGGCAAGCTTCAATAGGAAAGACCTAGGATATAAGGAAAACAAAAATGAAAAGGTCTATCATTGCCTGATTGCTAGGGGTCAAGCCAAAAATAAAACAATAGCTAGAAAATGGATCCCTAAGGAATTTTTAGTGAAACCTATAGGAAAGAACTTGTATTGGGTTCCTAAATCCATCCTTAAGGATTAAGAAAACCCTAGGATAGTCAACCATGAGGATTTTACTTATATCATATTTAATGGTTGACTTAGGATGGTATGGGTTATAAATTTTTAACATAGTATTGGGTGATGATAATGCATAACCCATAAATTGAATGGCTAAATCATGATTAATGCTCAATTTTATAATTTATAATCATGATATGCAATGATTGATGATTTATGATCATGATTGATAATTCTTGATGCATGTTCATGATTGGGTTTTTAGGATGATACTTAACCATGGGTAGAAATGCATTAAATTTTGGTTAAGTGTAAATACCTTTAGGAACATCTCACATCCCACTATAAGGCTAACTTTGATTGAAAACATAGCATGGGTGAGATGATAGGATGATACAAATGGTCCACTAATGCTTATGGCATTTAGATGGATCATTAAGTGTATCAATAGAGCAATAATAGACCAATCATGGGAAAGCATATGTTTAATTCATAGACATATTGCCCAAAGATCATGGTTGGATATTTCAAATGATTTTAAAACCATTTTATGCTTTTCAAATAGTGAGTTCATGTTTTAAAAAGTTTCAAGGCAAAACTAGGTTTAAAAGTGGATACAAACTTTAGACATTTTTGTAACTTTTGAATTTTTACCAAACTATCAAAAATAAAATGAATTTTCATGGAAAATAATTTTTCACTGATAAAGGAACTCACAAGAAATATGTATTTCAAATTTCATGATTTTTCAAATTTCCTAGAATTTTTAACGCATTTCTGAAATTGGACTTCAAAAAATTAAAAAATCTGTAAACTGAGTACCAGTCGACTGATGTACTATGCACGAGCACAGTAATCTGATTTTATCAGTTTTTATTTTGTTTTTGGTTTTCTCTTCCTTTAGAGTTGATGTCATGCGTGTATAACATTTAGACAATGTTTTTGATGGTGTCAAAGGGGGAGAATCGATAAGTTTAAGTTAATCACACTAAAAGAGAAAAATTAGCATGTCTTAAGGGGGATTTGCATGTTTAAGGGGGAGTTTCCATACTCATATTATTTACATGCTTTCTTGCCTTATGTTTTTATGAAATTGTTTTTACCTAACTTAAACGGATTGTCACACATCAAAAAGGGGGAGATTGTTAGGGCAATCAACCCAGTGATATGGTTTTGATGTGTGTGGAAAAGGGTTTAAGTTAGGTTGTTATGGTTTTGATATGTGCATTAGAGTCTTGCAGGACTTAGTAATTTGCACATGGAGCATTGGCGAGTTTCACCTCTCATGACTCGATCCTTGAGTCAGTGAAAGATGCATTGTGGAAGTCGTGCGCTTAGTGCATCCGAGGGATCACCGAACGAGGAGCATTGGAGTGAAGCTAGAGGAAGTAGACTTCACGGTAAGACGCAAAGGATGGTGCTGTGAAGCCATGCACTTGGAACATCCGAGGGACGTGGTCGGAAGAAGACAACTTCAAAGGCGAGGGACTCCAAGGGAATGAGAGTGAGCGATTGTAACCCGGGATGGGATAAATCGTAGGTGAAACTTGGCCATTTGGCTAAGTGTCAGATGGGATTTCCCGACATCAGTCGACTGCCATGACATGGCAATGATCGCCCAGTTGATCGTGACTCGACCGGTGTTCGAGTCCGATTTAAACATAATGCCGATCGCCAAGGGTTGGTACGATCGTTGAAACCATCACGATCGCTGATGGCATCACGATCGATCGCAAGGGTTTCCGCGACAAAGGTCAGACCACCGAGTGCTCGCCCGCTAAGACTCGATCGTTGCTCCATCACGATCGATGGGAAGATCGATCCGATGTGGGAGCCATTAGATGAAATCCAACGTGGAAGAAGCCGTTATTGGGCAACGACTACAGGAGCAGTCGACTGATCGGGGCATCAGTCGACTGCTAGGCGGCCAACAAGAAGAAAGGCTTCTTCTCTATAAAAAGAAGTCTTGGGTTATCTTGGGAGGCTAATGCTTCTACTCTAAACATCTTCTCAAGTGCCCAAACATTTTCAATCCTTTTCCTTGAGCTTATTTTCATCTTATTGTAAGAGGAGAGAATTGTTGTAAGGAAAGATTACCTCCACCTAGCTTTGTGCAAAGGAGAGATTAGTGGAAGGTTTAAGGCATGATTCACCTTGGACGAATCGGGTCGTGGATTAGCGGGAAGGTCATGAACCACGTTACATTGCCGTGTTAGCATTTGATTTCCTTTACTTATTGCTTTGTCTTTGTTGTTTATATTTCCGCTTGTACTAACGAATTTATAGATGAGCAATCGATGAGTAAATTCCACCGTACGACGAAAGAGGGCTATTCACCCCCCTCTAGCCGGCCACCTACATTCCAACACCCACTACGATGAGGTATCACCTGTGTACCCTCTTTGACACGCGGTGCAGTCACTTGTGGTATGTCCTCTTGTACCGTTGGTACTGAAGTAGTGACTTCCCCTCTTAACTCCTCTAGAACAATCTTGCTTATGGGCTTGTGGTTCATCACATAGTCTTCCTCTAAAATCGGGCATTCGTGCTAACGATCACCCTCTGATCTCTAAGACTATAGAACAAACCACCTTTCATTCATCTAGGATAGCCTACGAACAAGCACACTTCTGTACGAGGTTCCAACTTACCAGCATCTACCTTCAGCACATGTGCTGGACTCCCCTAAATCCAAATATGTCTCAGACTATGCTTTCGCCCAGTCCACAATTCTGTTAGAGTAGAAGGTACTGATTTAGATCGTACCAAATTTAGAATATACACTACCGTATCCAGAGCATACCCCCAGAACGAATATGGTAACTCAGAATAACTCATCATCGATCTAACCATCTCCATAAGAGTCCTATTCCTTTGCTCCGCTACACCATTCTGCTGGGGTGTACCAGGTGTAGACAGTTGGGATTGAATCCCAACCTCTGATAAGTAACTCCTAAACTCTCCCAAGAGGTAATCACCACCATGATCAGATCGTAGTGTCTTGATACTTTTACCTTGACGTTTATCCACATCAGCCTTGAATTCTTTGAACCTGTTAAAGCATTCAGACTTACGACACATCAAGTAAATGTATCCATATCTTGAATAATCGTCTATAAAAGAGACAAAGTATTCAAAACCACCTCTAGCCTGGATAGACATAGAACTACACAAATCAGAATGAACCAATTCCAACACATCTTTGGCTCTATACCCCTTAGCCTTAAAAGGTCTCTTGGTTATTTTACCTTCCAAGCAAGATTTACAGGTTGGAAAATCTTCCACCACCAATAACCCAAAGGTCCATCAGTTGTCAACCTTTGAATTCTACTCAGGTTAACATGACCTAACCTTAGATGCCAAAGATATGTTTGGTTCATTTTTGAAGGTTCTTTTCTCTTATTAGATTTAGAAGATGAGTTATTTACTTCTATTTGCATCGTGGGAGCTTTTGGTTCAAGAGTATATAAATTTCCTACCAACGCACCAGAACAGATAATCTCCCTATTCCTTTTTATAACAACTCTGTAATTAAAAGAAATAGAATATCCATCCAAAAACAATTTAGAAACTGAAATCAAATTATTTCTAAATGAAGGTACATAAAGGCAATTTCTCAGAACCAAAGTTTTATTCCTATCAAAAGATAAATAAACATCTCCCACTGCAATAGCCGCCACCTTCGTAGCATTGCCCATGTAGATGGTAATCTCCCCCTCAGCTAGTTGTCTGGTTTCCTGAAACCCCTGCAAAGTATTGCAGACATGATCAGTGGCTCCCGTATCTACACACCAGGTGCAGATAGATAACACCGCTAAACATGTTTCAATGACTAGACCAAAAGATATACCTTTGTTCTGCTTCTGGTTGGGTAGTTAGCCTTCCAATGTCCAGTCTGCTTGCAAGTGAAGCACTTACCTTTTGGCTTCTTCACTCCTCCCTGAGATCCTCCCACCACCTTCGCTTCACCTTATTTCTTCTTCTTCTTGCTTTTCGGCTTAGAAGTACAAACCTTCTGGGCAACCAAAACCTGAGAACTCTGATGAAAAAACCCCTCTGCCGCCTGGAGTTCTGTCAGAAGCTCCGCCAACTAATACAACCACTTATTCATGTTGTAGTTCAAACGAAACTGCTCAAAACTCCTAGGTGGAGATTGGAGAATGATATCGACCTGAGTTTCCCCATTAATCTCAGCTCCAAGGACTTCCAGCTCATTCAAATGAGCCATCATCTTGAGAACATGATCCCACATGGGTGTTCCCTCAACCATGGTGGTCGTCATCAAGTTTCTCATGGCTTCTTGCCTAGCAGCCCGATTCTGGTGTCCAAAAAGTTCCTTGAGATTGAGCATCATGTCATAGGTAGTAGTCATGGCCTAATGCTGATGTTGCAATACATTTGACATCGAAGCCAAAATGTAACACTGCGCTATCTCATCAGCCTTGACCAACTTCTTATAACTCTCTTTCTCCTTTTCACCAGAATCATCCATAGGCTTAGAAGGACACTCTTCGAAGAGTACATATTTATACTCCTCAGTAGTTAAGACAATGTCCAGAGTTCTTTTCCAATCAACATAGTTAGGTCCAGTAAGTTTATTTTCTTTCAGAATCACAACAAGTGGGTTGAAAGTCATTTTGAAAAAACCTAAGAATCATATAAATCACAACATTATATTTCAAAAATTTATTGATTCCTCAAACAATAAAATTTTAAAATCAACCAACACCTCAAAACACCGAGAATATCGTATGCCACGATAGTATGGACGTATACGAATTCTATATTTGTAAGAGGAGGTTTTA
The DNA here is from genome assembly GCA_025175895.1 of Wurfbainia villosa. Classification (NCBI taxonomy): domain Eukaryota; kingdom Viridiplantae; phylum Streptophyta; class Magnoliopsida; order Zingiberales; family Zingiberaceae; genus Wurfbainia; species Wurfbainia villosa. The sequence goes on along the minus strand of JAKLTH010000072.1, from coordinate 3,992,306 downwards.
CCCATTAATCTTATTATCCTGTCAACCTTAATTTTTGACAAATAAAATTAATAGTTGGTTCCTCTTCGGCTCTACAAATAAAAGCAGTGACTCCGATAGGGAGGATACTTTTATTTGCATTTAAGTGTTCACCATTATCCGATACTAAGGCAATTATCTCGGATTATGTGCCTTCTGATGGGGAAGTACACACGCTCCTAAATAATTTCCTATAACCATATTTGACCTAGTGATCCGCAAAACAAACTCATCTGATATGGAGGAAGACACTCAAAGCCAACACGCAAGTTTGTTTGCATCACATGTCAAATTGTAATGGAGGCCACTCAACCTTATCATCATGCTGGACCAAGTCTACCTGCAGGATTTACATGATGATCCTTATGATCTCCTCAAGGGGACATCATCATCCTAATACATAGGACACGGTTTCCTCCTATAATCAATGGCACACCATGTAAATAATACTATTTCCCAACTTACTGGGCCAATCGATTTAACACATAAATCTTGCTCATTGGCAAATCAAAGAAATAAATATTAAGTACATGTGCCCATTATTATATTGGGATTAAGAGCATGTACACCATAATATCTGAGGTCTGATTCAATTATGTAGTCAGCAATAAATTGAATCACCTCTAAGTCGTTCTTGCTCAATATACACAAAGTGTACTAGTGTAATTCTATGGTCAAGATAAACCAATACCAAATTATACTACAACCATGCCAATGGTTTGTCCAAAACCATCTTGGTTGTGAGCCTCTACTTATACTCTACAAGGAACTAATAACATGATCTTCTGTGCGGCACCACACACCATGTTATCTACAATGTAAAGTATTAGACAATATGCATAACTATAAATATGCAAACAATGATCATGTGATTCTTATTTCAAAATAAAGATGTTCATACAAAGGCTAGGCTTTCAGTATACATCCCAACAAGAGGTAGCAGTCTTTAGGGCATTCTTTATTGAGATCACGAAAGTCTACACACATCCTCCACTAGTCCGAAGGCTTAGGAACAAGCACTAAATTGGATATCCATTCGGGGAACTGTATTTCCTTGATATGGCCCGCTCCCATCAGCTTCTGCACTTCTTCCGTGATGACTTTGTCCTTTTTTACCTCGAAGTGTCTCTTCTTTTGCTTGATTTGTCGAGCTCCTTTGTTGATATTTAGACGGTGCTCAGAAATCTCATGAGCGATCCCGGTCGGATCATGCACGTCCTTTGTGAAAATATTAGCATTCCTCCTGAGATAGGCCATCAGCTGTCTTCAGCCTTCATCCAGTTGGCGATCTTGGTCATGCCTCTCAAACAATTTTGTCTCCTTCAATATCGATGAGTTCTCCCTCCTCACAGATCCCCTTCCTCGGGTCTTCCTCTTCTAGCATCTGCACCTCGGAGCTCCCATAAGGATTTGTTTCCTCAACCTTCCAACGTGCCTATTTCTGGTCCTTGAGCACAACCTGCACATAATAGCCTCACGTAGTCTTTTGGTCTCCCCACACTTCTCCCACCAGATTCCCACTTGGAACTTCAATTTCTGATGGAGGGATGAGGCCACCGCCATAAAATCTGCAAGACAAGGCCGACTAAAAATAGCATTATAAGAAGATACAACATCCACTACTAGGAAGGTCTCCATCACCGTCTTATGTGCAACTGCTCCCCCCAGTATTAGGGGTAAAATGATCTTCCCTAGGGGTAGGATGGAATGTCCTGCAAACCCGTACAGAGTCGTCATCACCTTTTCCAGTTGCACTTCTCCTAGTTGCATCTGAGCAAAAGCTTTTTGGAACAGGATGTTGATAGAGTTGCTTGAATCCACCCACACCCGAGCCAACTCATAATTGGCAATGGTGGCTCGAATTACTAAGGCATCAGTATGGGGAAACACCACATTTGTAAAGTCCTCGGGCCTAAAACATATAAGGGGTGAGCCTCTCCATGTCCGGTCATGCTAAATAGACAATGATTCTAACACACGGGCATGGGCCCGATAAGATCGATGGGAGTCTCCATCTGTCGAGCCTCCGGCTATCACGTTGAAGGACCCCCCCCCTAGAGGGACGGTTCTCGAGGCTTGGTTGCATTCCACTACTTTGCCCTTTCTCCCTCTAAGTTTCTTGGGGTACTTCAGCTACACGCTCTTCCCTTGGTCCCCTGTAAGGACTCCTTCGAGGAGGGGGCCTGGGACTAAAGACTTAGGAGGAAGGCCCCCCCTACTAGGTAAAAATTCCAAATATGATTAAAGGTGGGAATGCTCTCTCTTGATTCTGTCGAGCTCCCACTGTAACCCCTGACAATTGTCGCTGGAATGGTCGTATTCCCCATGATAGAGATAGAAGTAGGGTGAAGGGGGTTACTAGGATTTTTTGTGTAGCCCGCTGGTCGGCAAAGCACTTGATGCTGGTCACAAATCACCATATCCCTTTCTCTTCTAGAGCAGGCTACACGGAGGACATCAACCATCACAACTCTTAATGGCTTGATTGGTATTGCAGGCGGAAAAGGATGATACTTCTCCTTCTTGGTAGGAGTTGAATGGGGCTCCTTGGTCTTCTCGAGCAGGGTGGGTCTGCCTGCATTTCATTTAACAACTTGATGTACCTTCCGGGATTCCTCCATATTAATGTACTTCTCAGCCCAATCTAGTAGTTCTTTATATTCCTTAGGGGGTTTCTCAATAGGGAGTCAAAGAAGGCCCCGTCGCATAATCCTTGCATGATGGCAGCCATTAACACTTCCGAAGCTGCCATGGGGACCTCCAGAGTAGCCCGTATAAACCTTTGGATGTACTTTCGAAGAGTCTCTAAGGCCTCCTATTTTACATGGAATAGACTAGAAATGGTAGGTTGGTACCTTTTACAACTGCCGAAGTGCTTCAAAAACACCTTGCAGAGAGCGTCGAAACTGGTTAACGATCTCGAACAAAGAAGTTGGAACCACTTCTATGTTTCTCCTACCAGTGTGATCACAAATATTCGACATTTGACTGCATTGGAGTACTGATGTAGGGCAGCTGCATTCTCAAACTTACAAAGATGCTCCTCCGAATCAATGGTGCCATTATACTCTCCTATGTGGGGAGACTAAAAGCCAGCGGGAGGATCCTCCAACATGATCTCCTCTACAAGAGGGGAAGGTTTCCTTGGTACTAAATATGTCGTTAGGTAGCTCTCCCCTTGTTCCTCTTGGGCGATCAAGGGGGAGCCCCTACAGAAGGGGGATCCCTTCGGGAAGGTTAATTCCCACAGACTTCTTTTCCCTTCTGATTGGTAGGGATTTGGGAAGTGGAGGGGATATGGTCTCCCCCTTCAGGGAAGGCTCCAGATTCTAGTGGATTAGGGCAAGATTGACTAGCCCTCTCTGTTCTTTTGCCAGGATCTTTATTACAGTTATTCGGAATAGCTCCTTTAACTGGCAACGAGTAAGGGTTATTGTTGCTCATCCGGGATGAAACTCGAAGTAGGAGCCTTCTGCGATCTCATCTTCACATCTTACTCAGAAAAGTTTCCCACATACGGTGTCAACTAATGTAGTCGCATTTGAGGGTACCTTTCACCGGTCTTTCAGGAGAGGTAGGATTTGCATGGCCGCAATAGTATCCCTGCCAATATCAACACACGTCAAGAGACTGCTGTCGGGGGTCCCGATTTCGACCCTCCGATGCTTAAGTTAGATAGGGAAGAAGAAGAAGAAGAAGATAGATTGAAAAGTTCAAAGAATCCAAAGAGTGGAGAGACTGCACCTTTTCCTTAATCTTCCCTTATATAGCACATGTGAGGGGTTCTTCACATATTGGGGTTATCCCCTAGCCACCGCGCCTACTGAGCGGTTAGGGGACAACCTCTGTTGGGAATCTCCACATGGCGGACCATGAGTGTGTAAGAACCATCGTGCAGGCAAGCCATTGGGGGATAGTTTATACTCTATACAAGAAGAGAATAATCTGAATGATCCCCTCCTTCACGAGTCGTCTTAGCTCCCGACCCGATTTCCTCCGGTCTTAGACCCTTCTCGAGTCGTCTTCTCTCCCGACCCAATCTGCTCCGACTAGATCCTTCTCAAGTCACCTTCACTCCTGACCCGATCTACTTTGGCCTTAGACCTCTCTCGAGTCGTCTTCGCTCCCGATCCAATCTGCTTCGGTCTTAGACTCTTTTTGAGTCATCTGCGCTCCCAACCCGATCTGCTCTGGCTTTAGATCTTTCTCAAGCCACACTACTCTCTAATTTGATATAGGGTCACACACCGGGACCTTATTTCTTTCCTCTAATGATCATTTGGGTTTCATAGACTAGGTCATATCCCCATCATGAATCAACCATTGAGAAATTTTTGAATTAAATTTCCCTACTAAGTAATTAGATGTTACTAATTCTATTGTTGCTTGGTTCTTTGCTTTTGTTGTTGGATCAAGGAAGAAGACTGCCCTTATAGCTCTATCCTCCCTTATTTTAGAACCAGACAATGGAAAAATAAAAAGTGGCTCACATAAGATGACTCAAACCTTACTTAATTGGTTCAACCAATCAAGCCCATGTGAATCAATTAAGGTTGCTCCCCTTATGTTTAGGCTTATGCAAGGTTGTTAGTGTTGGGACCGTGGTGCTCATCTATAATATGTTATACATAGCAGAAACAAAATATAAACAAAACAATGCAAAATCACAAGCACAACACACTGAAATTTTATGTGGTTCAGAATCCTCAATTTTTACTCCACGGCTTAGCTTCTAGTGATAAATCCATTATCTTTTCTCCTTTCTGGATATCTTCTGAAGGTGGCGAAACCTCTTACAATCTATTTATTAATAACAAATACAATCAAATACAAATATGAAGAAAGTAAAGTGAAATACAAGATGAACAACAAGTTATATAATGAGTTTATCGCTTGCTGACTATTTGGTTATTTTGGAAAGCTTCTTAAAGGTCTGAAATGCAATAATAATTTTCCTTTAAAGTCTTCAAGAATCAACATATTTAAATCATGATGAAACCCTCTCTTATAAAAAAAATATGGAACGATCCCCCACAGCTACCCCTAACCATTAGAGAGAGATAAATCAGGAACCCAGTTGGTAAGCACAAATGCGGGGTGGAGAGAGGTGATGAAATCCCCAGGAATTGACCTCCACCCATTTCTGATAAATACCTTTGCACTTGCCATTTGGGTTGACCCTGGGGGCTACAAAACCCTTTTTTATAAAATTTTCATCGAGTTGATTTTCGTCGAGGTCATTGCTTCGACTTGTCAATTTGACATCTTAATCCATGTCAACTTTTGTGCATCACTCGACTATCTTGATCCATCAGTCAATTCTATGCTCTACTAAAGTAACCTTAGTTGATTGATGACCATCATCAGTCGATTATAGAACTTTATGTATTTTGCTATAGTAATATTGTTGATTGGTAAATTCTAATAGTCAACTAGTCACATTTAAACCTCCACTAAACTCTTTTAAACTTCTGAACTCAGAGTTTAGAGTTGATCAATTGATTGATATATCCTATCAGTTGACTAATAAGTAAGTTTCACTCCTCTCTTGAGCTACCTCTCGCTTCACTTGGTATCCAGTTGACTTCAACCTACCAAGATCTTTCTCGCCCAACATTTAGTCACCCTTGACATGCCAAGACTTTGTCTGCTTAGTATTTAGTCATCTTGACATGTTAGGACTTTACCTGCCTAACATTTGATCAATCTTGACTTGCTGGGACTTTCCGTCTCATGCCAAGTATCTTGTCAATTGTGTTCCACTTAGACTTCTCACTTATCACCTCTCTATTAGACTTCCGATCGCCAAGTGTCTGATCCACTTGGATTTTTCTCTTACCAATGCTAGGTTGGACTTCTGACCACCAAGTGTCCGACATTCTCTACCCCATATGGATTTCTCCACTTGTCAATTATCCAATCAACCTTGACCTACTTGATTTTTTTCACTTATCAAGTATTCGATCAATCTTGACCTATTTGGCTTCTCACCTAAACACCTTCCATCAAACACTAACTACATCATGGTCAACCTGACCCAATGATGATTGCACCAACCCCCTTTTATAATATTGAGCACTTAAATGATAAAATTTAGCTATATCATACTTTTTATTGTGATATATCAAAATTTCATTATGAAATGATACCTTAGGCTTTGTCTTAGGGGCTCTCGGTAACTTTAAACTTCCACATTTGTTTTTCCTCAAGTGTCTCCCTCCTTGGACATTGATTTTGGTAGTGCCCATTTTGATTGCATAAGAAAAACAATGTTCTCCTTGCCTTTAAGTATCAAGATTCCAACCTCCTTTGATTTTTTTCTTAGCCTTTGGTGGCACTTGAGCATTCTTCTTGACAAGCTTTTGTTGGATCGAAAAGACGCTAGAGGGGGGGTGAATAGCGTATTTTGAAAAACTTTCTTTTCTTTGGAAAATGAGTTAAACGCAATGGAAAATAATACAAAGGTAAAAACAATAAGACACTTTGATTTTACTTAGTTCACAGCCAAACAGCTGCTAGTCCAAGGCTCTGCGATCCTTGATCACTTCTGAAGGGCAATCACTAAAAGTCTCTTCCTTGTTGGAGGTAAGAGACAAGATGATTACAAAGATGATAAGGTCGATAAAAACCTTACCGATACTTATACAAATTAAGTATAGAAAAACAATAATAATAATGTATCGATAATAAATAGTATAGGATACACGATCGACGTAATATTGTAGCACGAAGAATCATGACCGGAGGGCAAGAGCACTTAGGAGTTCATTAATTATTAGGGTTTGTGTCCTCCCTGATAGGATCGGTGACTACGCTAGAGGGGGGAAGAATACAATTTTTTTTAAAACATAAAATGAATTAATGCAGTGAAAATACTAACAAGACAACACAACCAAAATCGGAGCACATAACCAAAACAACACGAATGACACGGTCGATTTTTACTTGGTTCACAGCTCTCTCCTAGAGCTGCTAGTCCAAGGCCTACCTCTATTTTTTCTCCTTTTTGAAGAATACTTCAAAGGTGGAGAAACCTCTTAAACCACTTACAGATCACAGATTCTAAATATATAAATGAAGTACAAGAATCTGAATCGAATGAAAAGGAAACAATGATCAAAAAGAAACCTTTACAGTAAAGATGATGAACACAATCATAGCAGCAAAATTTTTCCAAAGAACCTTCATTTTTGTTGAGAGCAAAATAGCAACACTTTCACATTGAAAGAAGACCTGCCGCAAGCCAACGTTCACATTGAGAAGATGATGAGCAGAGTTTTTCCAACAACCAATGTTTAGGGTTTTTGCAAAAATAGAGGAACAGTGCATAGTTTTATTTCAAGATGATTGAGAGAGATTTCCTTTTGCAAGAGGCCCTTTTTGTTTGCCAAAATCAAACCTATGAACGAGATTTCGATCCAAAAAACTTGGTCAACCAATCAGATAATATCACGTAAGTCAGATTAGATAAGATTTTATCAGAAACGCAAACTCGTCTTGCAGCAGTTGAGGCACCAATCGAGCTCGCCTCGCTTCTGCTAACTTCTGCATAGGACTAGTTGAGGCACCGCCTCGACTGTACCAGTCAAACTCGCTAACTTGTCCTATAGCAGTCGAAGTGTCAGTCGGGCTTGGCTCACTTTGCTCGCTTCTGCACAGGACTAGTCGAGACGCTGCCTCGACTGCACCAGTCAAACTCGCTAACTTGTCCTGCAACAGTCGAAGCGTCAGTTGAGCTCGGCTTGCTTCTGCCCGCTGGTACACAGGGTCAATCGAGGTGTCGCCTTGACTGCAACTTATCTTGCAAAGGTTGAGATGCCAGTTGAGCTTAGCTTGCTTCTGCCCACTGCTGCACAGGGTCAGTCGAGGTGCCACCTCGACTACAACATCTCGTATAGAGGTCGAGATGCCAGTTGAGCTCAGCTTGCTTCTACACAGGATCAGTCGAGGTGCTGCCTTGACTGTGACTTGTCCTGCAGCGCAAGTCAAGCTTGGCTTGATTCTACTCGACTTTGCACAAGAACAGTCGAGGTGCCACCTCGATTGCGACTAGACGACGTCAAATCTCTATGCCCAATAAGTGCAGTAAGGACAACAGTTGAGGTGTCAACTCATTGTAGTCCTTAAGACCCACTAGTTCAGTCAACTCTAAGACTGAACCACACCTAGTAAAGACTCTACCCAGAGACCCTTTACTTGCCAAGACTCCATCCATCAATCATTCTTGGACTTTTCACCTTGCCACTCCTACCAGGAATTTTTCAACTGCCAAGGAATTACCCTTCTTGGACTTTTCATATTGCCACTCCCGCAAAGAATTTTTCAACTGCCAAGGAATTACTCTTCTTGGACTTTTCACCTTGCCACTCCCACAAGAAATTTTCCAACTGCTAAGAAATTACCCTTCTTGGACTTTTCACCAAGGTTCACTCTTGGATTTCTCACACTACTTAAACCTTTGTCAAACACCAAAACATAACGTGAAGCATTCAGCTCCAACACTCCCCTCCTTTTATAGATCGGGTGCCTTGGAATAAGTCTAGATCTAGATCCAAATCTCGTGGATCTTATCTTGAGGTAGCAGCTTATCTTATCTTGAGGTGGCAACATTGATCGATAACTCTTTGACCTCGTGCTTTGGGTTGATTCGTCGACATCTGTCGACTGATCCTATTGGCAGATGACTGCCCCAGTCGACTGCTGAAACCTCTAGTCAACTGCTACACTTGAGGATCCAACCTCACACTTGCAACACAAGGTTAGCACAAGAGATGCATAATGACATGCAGTGTGACAGTCCTTTGACTGTCCGATCTCGACTTTGGCTTTCCTCCGAAAGTCTTAGTCAGATCGCCGCCTACTATTATCCCCATATCAAGGACACAACCTGTCGTCTCCACACAAGATTCTTCTCTTTCTTTCCTTTGGTCCTTTTGACCTATTTCTTAGCTTTCGATCACTTGACCACCAAAGTTTCTCCTTTCGAGATTCTCCTGGCATCACCCGACCACCGAGGTTTCTCGTCCCGAGATTCTCTTGGTATCGTTGATCTTAGCAAAATCTAATACATTACCTGCACACTTAGAATAGCATATGTGTAAGATATCAAAAAATAAAATAATAATAAAATATCCCCTAGTTAGTTAATAAATTGTCTTATGAAATTTTTCAAGAATTTTTAGAAATTTTTATGGTTTGAAATGGAAGTTTTATGGATATTTCATGGGGATAAAGTGAATAGACTTTTGTAAAATTTGTTTGGATTATCTGTTATGAAGGAATTAATAGGGTTCATTAACCTAAAGTATATAAAGAAAACCTAGGTTTGGTTTTCTTTATTTTCTCCTGATTTCTTCTCTGCTGCCTGACTTCACTCCTTCTCATTTTCCCCGATTCCGATCTCTTTCTCATCACTGTCCTCACTCTGCCCTGTCTGCCGCTCTTCGCTCTCGCCGTTGGGGATTGCCTCGCGTCGTTGGTCTCGCCGCGAGCTCGAGTTGCCATCGCCTGCCATTTTAGGTCTCTCCGAATCGTGCATCACACCGGTTGTCTTCCCTTTTCTCCGCGGCCATCACGCCCACCACCGTGGCCAATCGAACCAACCACCGCAGTCAGCCTATTGCCTCTCCTCCTTTCATCGCTGTGAATGCCACTCTGTCACCCTCTTACCACGATTTTGTTGGTATGTCAGTTCTCGCTCGATCCGCCGGATGCCTCAGCCATTAGGGTCTTCCTCTCGCGAGCTGCATCGACCATTGTTGGCTCATCTCCGTGACCATTGCCTCCAGATCAATAAGCCGCAATCGTCTCCGAGGCCATTGCAATTGATTGACTCTTAATAGCCATTCATATCCAATCACTTCCTTGTTCACTGTGAGTGACAGATCCATCGACATCTTAATTAGCATTGTTGTCGTCCATTTTATCACCTCTTCCATGTACAGGTAATTGTTTGATCCATTTTAAGGTTAGAGGAGTTAAATCAAGAGCTTGGTGTTAGCTGTGGATTTTGTGATTTTGGGGGGAATTTATGATTTTTATGGTTATAGGTAATGGTGAATCAATATACCTCTAAATCTTGGAGTTTTGAAATGGTTTTGTCTTGCTGATAAATTATTGTCGATTGAAGTGAGAGGTAAGTTTGATGTGAATGTGAGTTAGCTTTAAAGTATGTTTATTGTGACCATGTTTCAATTACTATTAAGTAATCAATAATATCATGGGGATTAGATCAAATGTATAATCACGATGTTATAATAGTAACTATGTAGGTGAGTTGTGATTTAAATATTGGACTATCCAAGCCGCAAAAACCACTTTTTGCTTTGCGGAAACCTCGGAAGTCGACCACGGATCCGTACGAAGATTAACAAAAACTTGAATTTATGTAGGTGTCAAGAAAACTTAGATCTACCTTAGATCTACATGATAAGAGCGTTACCCTTGTAGCAACGCCCTTCGCGTATCCCGCTCGTCCAAATGCTTTGCCGGATCTCGAAGAGTGTTAAGTACACACTCCTCTACAAGTATCCACACAAACAATAGGTGGAGAAGACAACTTAGAGTATTCTAGCACTCTTAGAAGTCCACGACAAGAAGGATGAGGGAGAGAGAGCTTGAGAGGAGAGGAGGAAGAAGATGAAGTTAATCCACTTCAATTCACCACTAATGCACACATCATGTGGCCGACCACTTCATGGAGGTTTAAACCATGTAATACCAAGAGTCATGACTCTTGTTCTTCCTCATGAGGTGGCACCCCATGATGTGTCCATGATGATGTGGAACATCATCATTGGCCAACCCCATGCCAAGTCACCATGACATGGCATTTGGTCAAGTCAAACTTGACCTTTCATCTTCCCTCTTAAGTCAAGTCAAACTTGACCTCTTATCTCCCATGGTTGATCAAATCTAACCATTTGATTCAAGTCAATCTAATTTAATGAATCTCTATTCATTAGTTTAAATTGGCCCAATGAATCAAATATAAATTAGACTCATTCAACACTTGAATCAAATTGAGTCCAACTCAATTAGTCTAATTTGGATTACTCTTAATCCAATTTGATTCATCACGTGAACCTAATCATCATGGTCCATCATATGAACCTAATCTCCATCTAATTGCCCTTTGTGTGTGACCCTATAGGTTCTTATAACGTTGGCAATCCTCCTAAACCATTTTAGAAACATAAGCAATGAGTGGTATCTAGCAACACATCATTGCTACCCAAGTTACAAGAATGTTGAGATCCAACATCACCTTTGTGACTACTAATTATGACTCTCACAATATGTGACAATGTCCCTCTATCCATGACATCTAGATTGACCAATTGAGGCATAGACCGTGTCATCCTATGTACAATCTATATCTTGAACTCCAAGTAGACTCACTTTAATCAAATGAGCTCAATATCTCATATTGACTCATTTGGGCATGGTCATGCACTTAACGGTCTCACTCTATCAAGAATCATGATGTCACTCCCGTCATATAGGAGGGATAGATCTCATCTACATCACTCACATCCCTCCACTTAATTTGTTATACACCTAGTAATCGCCTTTATAGTCCACCCATTTGCAGGTGATGTTTGACGAAGCCAAAGTGTGCAACTCCTTATGTAGGGAACCATGGTGACTTCAGGTCCAAGGACTAATAGTCACATGAGAAAGTATATGACACTCATATAACGATCTATGATATTTTCTCATGGCGGGTCATTCAGTATACATTCTCCAATGCATACCCATGTGTCAACTTGATATCTCATATCCATGACTTGTGAGATCAAGTCATCGACTTGACCTACATGCTAGTTTCTTCGCATTAACATTGTCCCTGAATGTTAATACTTGACTAGGAATGATTAAGAGTAGTATTCTCTATATCATCTCATTATCGATTCAACCAATCGATTGATATAGATAAAAACCTTCTACTCGAGAACGCTATTATACTTAGTTATTTGGCACTAATACAAGTAAGTATAATAACCATAAAGAAATGTCTTTATATATATAGGAATATGATACAACAAGTTCATACAACAATCATCACATGATTGGCTCTAGGGCTTTCACTAACAATCTTCCACTAGCATTAGTGTCAATCACTGTAGTATCTAATACCCAATGACCAAGTGTGACCATCATGCTTTTTCTATGTCAAAGCCTTGGTCAAGGGATCTGCGACGTTAGCCTCTGTGGGTACTCTGCAAATCTTCACATCTCCTCTATTGATAATCTCTCGAATGAGATGGAAGCGTCGTAGTATGTGTTTGGTCCGCTGGTGTGAGCGAGGTTCCTTAGCCTGCGCAATCGCTCCATTGTTGTCACAATAGAGCTCTATAAGATCTGCTATGCTAGGAACCACCCCAAGCTCAGTAATGAACTTGCGGATCCAAACTGCCTCCTTTACCTACCGATGCAAAGAATATACTCGGCCTACATTATAGAATCAAGAATCGTGTTTCGCCAATTCTTCCAGCTCATAGCGCCACCATTCAAGTAAAACACGAACCCTGACTGTGATCTATAATCATCATGGTCAGTTTGGAAGCTGACATCGTTGTAACCCTTTACAGCTAGCTCCTCATCGCCTCCAAATATCAAGAAATATTCTTTAGTCCTTCTCAAGTACTTAAGAATATTCTTAACTGCTATCCAATGATGCTCACCTGGATCTGACTGGTATCTGCTCATCATGCTCAAAGCATACGAGACATCAGGACGAGTACATAGCATGACGTACATGATAGATCCTATGGCAGATGCATAAGGGATCTTGTCCATGTGGTCTCTCTCCTCTCTAGAAGAGGGACTTTGAGTCTTCGAAAAACTCACACCATGTGACATCGGCAGAAGTCCCTTCTTGGAATTCTGCATGGCAAATCATAGTAATACCGTGTCAATATATACACTCTGACTTAGGACAAGCAATCTCTTAGATCTATCTCTATAGATCTTGATGCCTAGAATACAGGCTGCTTCACCTAAGTCCTTCATTGAGAAATACTTCCCCAGCCAAGTCTTCATAGACTGTAGCGAAGGGATGTCATTCCCAATGAGTAGTATGTCATCCACATACAATACAAGGAAGACAGCTGTGGTCCCATTTACCCTCTTGTAGACACAGGGTTCATCTTCATTCTTGATGAAACTAAATTGTTTGATCGCATCATCAAATCGAAGATTCCAGCTCCGAGAAGCTTGCTTTAGCCCATAAATGGACCTTTGTAGCTTGCATACTTTGCCAGTATGTTGTGGAACTACAAAACCCTCAGGCTGTGTCATGTACACATCCTCGAGCAAGTTTCCATTTAGAAATGCGATTTTGACATCCATCTGCCAGATCTCATAATCATGGTACGCTGCAATAGCAAGCATGATCCGAATGGACTTAAACATTGCCACTGGAGAAAAGGTTTCGTCATAGTCAATACCATGAATTTGCTTGAAACCTTTAGCTACCAATCGGCCCTTATAGGTATGCGTAAGTCCATCCATGTCATTCGTTCTCTTAAAGACCCACTTACACCCAATGGGTTTGACGCCTTCAGGTGGATCAACCAAAGTCCATACTTAGTAGGTGTACATGGATTCCATCTTGGATCTCATGGCCTCTAGCCTTTTCTCAAAATCTGGGCTCATCACAGCTTCCTGATATGAGGTAGGCTCATTCTCAATGAGCATAATGTCATCATGGTCAGACAAGAGAAATGAGCATCTCTCAGGTTGACGACGTACCCTATCAGACTTGTGAAGAGGTAGGTCTACCTGAATAGGTTGTTGTTCCACAACTCTTTGTGCAACAATCTCATCATCCACAACACTTTGTGGTTCCTGTTCAACCTCCATCTCGGCCTCAGTGCTATGGTCTATATCTTGAATTTCTTCAAGATCGAACATACTCCCACTAGTTTTTCTAGAAACAAAATTCCTTTCTAGAAATATCCCAGTCTTTGCCACAAACACTTTGTGCTGACTGGGAATGTATAAGTAATATCCCTTCATTTCCTTGGGATATCCAACAAAATAGTACTTATCGGATTTTGGTCCCAGTTTGTCTGAGACTTGACATCGAATATAAGCCTCACAACCCCAAATCCTCATGAAAGATATCTTGGGATTTTTCCCTATCAATATCGTATATGGTGTCTTTATCACAGCTTTGGATGGAACATAGTTAAGAGTGAAGGCTACTGTATCTAGAGCATATCCCCAAAAAAATATAGGAAGATCTGTGTGACTCATCATAGATCGTACCATATCTAATAGGGTACGATTCCTCCTTTCGGATACACCATTCCACTGTGGGGTTCCAGGAGGAGTGAGTTGGGATAGAATCACACACTCAGCTAGATAGTCACAAAACTCATGGCTAAGGTATTCACCACCTCGATCTGATCAAAGTATCGTAATACTCTTGTCAAGCTGGTTTTGTACTTCATTCTTGAATTCTTTGAACTTTTCAAAGGATTCTGACTTATGTGTCATCAGATACACATAACCATATTTACTGAAGTCATCAGTAAATGTAATGAAGTACATATAACTACCTCTAGCAGCAACATTGAAAGGTCCACATACATCACTATGTATAAGTCCTAACAAGTCTGTTGCTCTCTCGCTGTGTCCACTAAAGGGAGTCTTGGTCATCTTGCCTAGAAGGCAAGACTCGCATATCTCATATGATTCAAAATCAAATGAGTCCAGCAACCCATCCTTATGGAGCTGGGATAAGCGACTCTCATTTATGTAACCTAAGCGACAATGCCAGAGATAGGTTTGGTTCAACTCATTTGACTTGAACCTTTTGGTACTTATGTTATAGATGGAGTTTTCTAAGTCTAGAATGTAGAGTCCGTTCATTAAAGGTGCACTACAATAGAACATATCATTTAAATAAACTGAACAATATTTATTCTTTATTATAAATAAAAAGTCTTTCTTGTCTAAACAAGAAACTAAAATTATGTTCTTAGTCAGAGTAGGCACATAACAACATTCATCTAATTCTAATACAAGCCCAAAGGGAAGAGATAGAAAATAAATTCTTACAGTAATAGCAACAACCCTTGCTCCATTGCCTACTCATAGGTTTACCTTGCCCTTTGTCAATGCCCTGCTATTTCTCAGCACCTGCACATTAGTACAAATGTGAGAAGCACATCCGGTATCAAATACCCATGATGAAGAAATAGATAAATTGACTTCTATAACATATATACCTGAAGTAGAAGTCTCACTTCTCTTCTTCTTAAGATCTTCCAGATATGCTTTGTAGTTACGCTTCCAGTGTCTAGCTTCCTTATAGTGGAAGCAAGTCCCTTCATTAGCCACCCCTCCTTTCGGTTTTAGTGCCTTGCCTTTGCCCTTGGCTTGGGACTTTCCCTTACCTTTAGGATTGCCCTTGCCTTTCTTCTTTTGCACCATCAAAATGGAGTCAGGTTTTCCCTTTTTAAGGTTGAGCTCAACAGTTCTCAACATGCTAAGCATCTCATGCAATGACTTATCAATTTCATTCATATTGTAATTCATGACAAATTGATTGTAGCTTTCTGACAAAGATTGCAAGATCAAGTCAGTGGCCAGTTCTTGGCCAAGTGGGAATCCCAACCTCTTTAGGTTCTCTATGTACCCAATCATCTTGAGTACATATAGACCTACGGGAGTCCCATCTTGCATCTTGCACTGAAACAGTGCCTTGGAGATCTCGTATCTCTCATGCCTTGCTTGTTTTTGATACAGTTGACGAAGATGTTCTACCATATCAAAAGCATTCATGAACTCGTGTTGCTTCTGAAGCTCAGAGTTAATGGTCGCGAGCATGAGGCATGACACATCTAATGCATCATCTTGATGCTTCTTGTAAGCATCTTGGTCAGCTCGCGAGGCAGTGGCAGGAGGTGCTTCCGGAATGGGCTGCTCCAGGATGTACAGTTTTCTTTCTTGAGTGAGAACAATTCTCAGATTCCTATACCAGTCTAGGAAATTAGCTCTATTGAGCTTGTCCTTCTCAAGGATAGAATGCAGGGAGAGAGTGTTAGTGTTTGACGACATGACAATCTACAACATAAATAATGCAGAAAGTTTCATTTATCATTTAATTAGGTCTTTAATCAAATAATGCTCCCACTGAATTATAGGACTTTTGTAGAATCAAGTCATGGATGTGGTCAAACCACACTACTAGATTCATACAAACTAGCTATAATTCTAGCGGGACAAGATCCACATTATATTACGCCTTGAGGTAGCTTTGGCTAAATCGCCCAAGACTTAGTATGATCAGTAGGTAACAAATTTCCGATTACATCTCAATGCAACTCTTTTTTATAGGATCAAGACCCACATTTACAAAAGAACTTGAGTTGGCTTTGGCTAAATCGCCCAAGATTTAGTGTAAATGTGATTTTATCCTATCTTTCCAACCGTTGGAATATGCCTATAGTTGTACTCTATCCAATTAAGTTAACTAGTTTCACTCGATCTAATTGAGCTTATTCTCACCCAAGCTGTGATAAGCGGGACCAAGATTGTCCCTCTACACCCTACCAAGATAATATGCGTTGCTCTGCTTTGGCTGATTCAACAACAACAAATGATTGAGGTAGTGATGGGTATCAAAACTTGGTAGGCATTTCGAGTTGATTTGATTAAGATCTAATCTAATCGTGAATGTGTATCATATAGCATTAAGGCCTTAATTATCCTACACTAGCATGCATCACATACATACAAGCAAAATATACTAGCATACATCATATACATACAAGCAAAATATACTAGCATGCATCATATA
The DNA here is from genome assembly GCA_025175895.1 of Wurfbainia villosa. Taxonomy (NCBI): domain Eukaryota; kingdom Viridiplantae; phylum Streptophyta; class Magnoliopsida; order Zingiberales; family Zingiberaceae; genus Wurfbainia; species Wurfbainia villosa. The sequence continues at coordinate 3,975,475 of JAKLTH010000072.1, read as the reverse complement.
CATATAAGCAAAATATACTAGCATGCATCACATACATATAAGCAAAACAAATATATATATATATATATATATATATATATATATATATAATAATAATTAAATTGTCATGAGGTCATGACCCTACTATGATCTTCTCAAGCCAATGAGAAGATCGGACGGTCAACCTAGGGTTAGCGGCTTCTCCAAGCGCCTCCTTTGACCGCCATGTGTCGTCGGCACCCTCCTTGTAACTCCGTCTACTAGTGGACCTTCCACCGCTTCATTTTGTATATTACAAACATGAAACTCGAGTTACATTTGAGTCTAAAAACTATTTACAATAGGAATATTAAAAGGAGAGGCACGACGCACAGGTCGCATACCATATACAACATGCACAACACAAAAACGGCGCGCAAGTCGTATTATAAATTACAACACATTTTATCCAATCACATTGGGGTTCTTTGGCCATGACCATCACAGTATAATGTATAATTCTAAATTATATATTTTACATAAATTTCTATAATTTTCCTATTCTTTTTTTTTTCAATTTTATAAGTCACATCTCCACAACGGTCCCACTAAGCGATTTTCGGGCGCGATCGCGAGACAATGCCCCTTGCGGGGTTAGGGGCAGTGCCCCTTCTCACAAAATGAATCTTGTGAGTGTCCCATCTTGATCTTACAATGCCTTAAATCGCTGTCCCAAAAGACTAAAGCGAGACTTTGCCGTTTCAGAGAGTTTTTCTCGGTGGTTGAAGCCTATAAGTGTCCAAACACTTATTGCTTCGTCTCTATGAGAAAAATACTCACAAAATCTATAAAATTAAGAAAATTACATAAACTTACAGATCTGTAATTTTTGTATCTAATACAAAAAATTACAAAACTAAACACGTACATGCTTCGCACATGGCTCTGATACCACTGTTGGACTATCCGAGCCGCAAAAACCGCTTTTTGTGTTACGGAAACCTCGGAAGTCGGCTACAGATCCGTGCGAAGATTAACAAAAACTTGAATTCATGTACGTGTCAAGAAAACTTAGATCTACCTTAGATCTACATGATAAGAGTGTTACCCTTGTAGCGGCGCCCTTCGCGTATCTCACTCGTCCAAACGCTTTGTCGGATCTCAAAGAGTGTCAAGTGCACACTCCTCTACAAGTATCCACATGAACAATAAGTGGAAAAGACAACTTAGAGTGTGCTAGCACTCTTAGAAGTCCACGGCAAGAAGGATGAGGGAGAGAGAGCTTGAGAGGAGAGGAGGAAGAAGATGAAGTTAATCCACTTCAATTCACCACTAATGCACACATCATGTGGTCGGCCACTTCATGGAGGTTTAAACCATGTAATACTACGAGCCATGGCTCTTGGTCTTCCTCATGAGGTGGCATCCCATGATGTGTCCATGATGATGTGGAACATCATCATTGGCCGACCCCATGCCAAGTCACCATGACGTGGCATTTGGTCAAGTCAAACTTGACCTTTCATCTTCCCTCTCAAGTCAAGTCAAATTTGACCTCTTATCTCCCATGGTTGATCAAATCTAACCATTTGATTCAAGTCAATTTAATTTAATGAATCTCTATTCATTAGTCTAAATTAGCCCAATGAATCAAATATAAATTAGACTCATTCAACACTTGAATCAAATTGAGTCCAACTCAATTAGTCTAATTTGGATTACTCTTAATCCAATTTGGTTCATCACATGAACCTAATCCTCATGGTTCATCATATGAACCTAATCTCCATCTAATTGCCCTTTGTGTGTGACCCTATAGGTTCTTGTAACATTGGCAATGCTCCTAAATCGTTTTAGAAACATAAGCAATGAGCGGTATCTAGCAACACATCATTGCTACCCAAGTTACAAGAATGTTGAGATCCAGCATCACCTTTGTGACTACTAATTGTGACTCTCACAATATGTGATAGTGTCCCTCTATCCATGACATCTAGATTGATCAATTGAGGCATAGACCGTGTCATCCTATGTACAATCTATATCTTGAACTCCAAGTAGACTCACTCTAATCAAATGAGCTCAATATCTCATATTGACTCATTTGGACATGGCCATGCACTTAGAGGTCTCACTCTATCAAGAATCATGATGTCACTCCCGTCATATAGGAGGGATAGATCTCATCTACATCACTCACATCCCTCCGCATAATTTGTTACACACCCAGTAATTGCCTTTATAGTCCACCCATTTATGGGTGACGTTTGACAAAGCCAAAGTGTGCAACTCCTTATGTAAGGAACCATGGTGACTTCAGGTCCAAGGACTAATAGTCATACTAATAGTCACATGAGAAAGTATATGCCACTCATATAACGATCTATGATACTTTCTCATGGCGGGTCATTCAGTATACATTCTCCAATGCATACACATGTGTCAACTTGATATCTCATATTCATGACTTATGAGATCAAGTCATCGAGTTGACCTACATGCTAGTCTCTTCGCATTAACATTGTCCCTAAATGTTAATACTTGACTAGGAATGATTAAGAGTAGTATTCTCTACATCATCTCATTATGGTTTCAACCAATCGATTGATATAGATAAGAACCTTCTACTCAAGGACGCTATTATTCTTAATTATTTGGCACCAATACAAGTAAGTATAATAACCATAAAGAAATGTCTTTATATATATAGGAATATGATACAATAAGTCCATACAACAATCATCACATGATTGGCTCTAGGGCTTTCACTAACATTAAGTATTATGGATGAGATGTTAGATCTTCTTGGACACATTGACTATTGGCATGATCTACATAACAGGTGGGTAATTCCTTTCTTTGGTTCAGTATATTGATGACCTTAGTGCATGAGCTTTATTATGATGATAGTATCATTACCTTGACTCCACTCTTATTATTCTTGTGCTTGATACTTAGCCATTGAACTTTGAGTTACTCCATTCGTTATCTATACAGTCTCATTTCATCACTGTTTTTTATTATATATATATATATATATATATATATATATTAGGTTTGGTTGATATATATAGATGTTGCATAAGTATATGTTGCTAAGTACAGTTGTAGTTTTTTATCAGATCATCATGTTATACCACTAGTGTGAGTGATGAATATAATTGTAGTCTTGATTGTTTTATTGCTCATGCATTGCCATGTGTGGTGGCATAGCCATGTGTGGTGGTGTATATGTGTGAGATACAGATTACTGATGCATTGCCATGTGTGGTGGCCTAGCCATGTGTGGTGGCGTATATGTATGTGATACATATTGCATCTGCATTGCCATGTGGATGGCGTAGCCATGTGTGGTGGCGTATATGTATATGATACATATTGCATCTACATTGCCATGTGCAGTGGCGTAGCCATGTGTGGTGGTGTATATGTATATGATACATATTGCATCTTCATTGCCATGTGTGGTATATATATATATATATATATATATATATATATATATATATATATATATATATATATGATGTGATACATATTACATATGTCGTGAGATGTTGTATTTGGATGAGCTATGATTTGTTGCATCTGGTTGTACATTGCCATACATGCCATTTACACATTACATATTGTTATATGGTGCTCAGATGATTATGAGTTGTATTTAAGTGTGATACTGCATTGGATAGATCAGGTTGGTATATAATCGTTAATTAATCTTATGATACCATGTAGGATGGATCAGTTTAGTTATTGTATTTGATTATACATTGTTCATATGATTATTGTAGAAGGATCGATGGTCGCTAGAGGGGGTGAATAGCGGTTTCGTCATTTGATGATGGAATTCGTTCGTGTTTGTCTATAACAAGGTTAGTGCACATAGCGGAATACAAATGAAAATAGACATAAACCAAGACAAACATTCACATGCACAAGACAAGAGTATACGTGGTTTAGAACCTAGGGTTCCTACTCCACGAGGTGAGCTCAAGTGAGCTCTAGCGATGTACACCACCACAATCAAATCTCTCCTTCTTGGTGACACACCGGAGGTGGAGAAACCTCTTACAATGATTCTTACAATAATAAAAAAGATATACAACCAAATACAAGCGATTACACTAGCATATGAATACAAAGTAAAGAAAACACTTTACAAATGAACTTTGAATGCTTGATCATGCTTTGGTTGCTTTGGATAGCTTGGAAGGTCTGGAAAGCATCAACTTATCCTCTTCAAGATCACCAAGAACCGACATGCATCTCCTCCTCTTCGAGCTCCATTTAAAGCTGCGTCTAGGGCTAATTTTTGTCGATCAGTCGACTGCTCATAGAGTCGTTGCCCCACAACGGACTAATCCACATCGATCCAACATCACGACTACCAATAGCCATCATCGATCGTGCCCTTACTCGTGAAGACTACAAAACTTTCGTGCTCGTGTCGACAACCAGCGATCGATTGTCCTCCATGTCGATCGATTGCTCGCCATCGATCATTGCCCGGTGTAATCAATCGCCAATGCCACATGGCCCGCGATCGGCGTCAGTCAACTCCCGACCAATTGACTAGTCATAGTCTTAGTCGACTGCTCAGAGTCGACTAGGCTACCAAGTGTCAAAACACTTGACCAGTCAATTGGTCCATAATCTCAGTCGACTGATAAACCTCAACAATGAGGTTTAACCCCAAGAATGATCCCCTCATACTTGCTAGACCACTCTTAGCCTAGACCTAAGTCTTCTAGCCACCTCCATCAGCCTCACACCTATCGGATCCCTCCAAGTCATCCATGACTCATTCATCCATACGCTAGTCTTCAGGTGCTTCTATCGGTTGTTGTCATGCTAACAGGTCTACATCGCCAAGGCACATTTGGGATTACGCTGCCAAGACACATGATTGGACTTTACATCGCCAAACATTGGACTTATGCCACCAAGACTACCGCTTGGACTTGACGCCGTCAATATCATACCCTTGGACTTCCCAATTCCCAAGTACCCATGACTTGAATTTTCACCGCCAAGACTACACACTTGGACTTACGTGGCTAAGACTACACCCTTGGACTTTCCAAATGCCAAGTACCCATGACTTGGACTTTCCAAATTCCAAGACCCATGCTTCGTCTTTCCAAATGCCAAGACTCATGCTTGGACTTTCCAAATTCCAAGACTCATACTTGGACTTTACCATTGCCAAGACCTATGCTTGGACTTTCCATGCCAAGTGTCCCACTTGAACTTCTCCATCATGTGGTCAACCATATAGTCAACCCATTGTCAAACAATGGTCAACTCTTTGTCAAACATCAAAACACTACTCGAGTCAACTTGAGTCCGGTCAATCGTGACCTAGGCCGATTGCACCAACAATTATGAGTTGATAACAGGTGTGATGTTGTTCATACATGTTATTTGTATGTGTTACGTTGTTGTATATTTGATCAGGTTGTCATGAGTTGTGTCATTGTAGACTTTTAGGTATGTCAGTACATTACATTATATCTGGTGGATCAGTTTGGTATATGCGTCGATTATATTTATACTGATGGTTATTCATTATTACCTTTAAGACTGTATACCTATTGATCTCCATATGTTATATGATGTTCATGCACTATCTTTCATTTACCACTTAGTCTTATTCTCACCACCACAGACCCTGAGTTTTCCTGTCGCCCAAGTAACAAGTAGAAGATTCCTTGGGTGCTCGGAGCTCCACCAGCTGATCCCATCTCACACCGAGTGTTTGGATTTTATTTTATATTGATATTGTATTACGATGGATTGTATGTTTTGAAGTTTATTCTATATTGTTTCCACATTTTGATATATATTATATTGCTATGTATTTGAGCTTTATTATGGATTTGGTTTGGATATTGGTTTCGATTATGTTTTCTTGTTGTGTCAAAGTCACTCTAGAGTGTATCTTTGTGTCCTTGTATTTCTATTATTTGTCAGTGTTATTTCACTGTGATTTATGATTTGTGTGTATTAGCAACTATGTTAGCATTATATCAGTGTTGTATCTTATATTGTCACTAGGAGGTATCGTCCGATCGATGGATAATTTTATTGGTATCAGAGGCCAGGTTACAAAGTCCACTTTCAGATTTTATTTTGTTCGGACATCGAGTTTTGTTTTACTCGGTTTTAGTTTTATGAGTTTTGGGATATGGCAGTACCGAAACATCTCCGAGCTATAAGGTTTAAGGTATGATAATTGTTATCACATATCATTTTTGTTGGTTATGCATTTAGTTATTTATAACAGAGAATACCTATTGGGATGTATACTGAAAGCCTATCCTTTGTATGAACATCTTCATTTTGAAATAAGAATCACATTATCATTGTTTGCATTTTATATTTATGCATATTGTCTGATACTTTACATTGTAGATAACATGGTGTGTGGTATCACACAAAAGATCATGTTTTTCAGTTGCTTGTAGAGTATAAGTAGAGGCTCACAACCAAGATAGTTTTGGACAAACCATTGGCATGGTTGTAGTGTAATTTGGTATTGATTTAACTTGACCATAGAATTATACTAGTACACTTTGTGTGTATTGAGCATGACCGATTTAGAGGTGATTCAATTTATATTGACTATATAATTGAATCAGACCTCAGATATTATGGTGTACATGCTCTTAATCCCGATATAATAATGGGCACATGTACTTAGTATTTATTTCTTTGATTTACCAATAGGCGAGATTTATGTATTAAATCGATAGGCCTAGTAAGTTAGAAAATAATATTATTTACATGGTGTGTCGTTGATTATAAGAGGAAACCGTGTCCTATGCATTAGGATGATGATGTCCCCTTGAGGAGCTCATAAAGTTCATCATGTAAATTTGCAGGTGGACTTGGTCCAACATGATGAAAATGATGAGTGGTACTACTCATGGAGTTAGATATTAATTAATTAAATTGTCAGTAATTTAATTAATTAATGGACATTCGATATCTTAAACACGAAGATATATTTTTTACAAATAATATGTGGAGCCCATATTTAATTATGGGGGTTGGTAAGGTAGATCAATGATGATCCTCTAGTGGAATGGATCATCATTAATGGATCGGGTTTTATGTGGTTCGGATCCATTGGGTGGCCAAGATCCAACTCCTCCTCATGGTCCCTATTGTAGCCTATTATAAATACCTCATGAAGCCTAGACTTAAGGACAATCAGGGTTGGCGTTGGAGAGGTTGGGCGACAACAAGTTGGAGGCTAGGGTTTCGGTTTGTCCATCTCCTTAGGGTCGGCGGCAACAAGACAAAGAGCTAGGGTTTCCTTCCTCCTTGGCCGGCGCCTCCTCCCCATCTCATTGCTGGTGCCTCTTCTCCTTCTCCAAGGGTCAGCGGCATCAAGGGTTGAGGGTGATCCTTCTCTCTTGGCCGGTGCCATCTTCTCCCTCTCCTTAGGGCCAGCGGACACCAAGGACTTGGTCTTTGGTGGTCGGCACAAGCAAGGAGAAGAAGGGAGGATTATCTTCCCTTGTTCGGAGCAAGCAAGGAAGGGAAGATACGTGGCCTAGGAGGCTTCGATTCTTGGAAGATCGTCGCCCACATGACGTCCAAGAAGAGGATAGGAATACAATAGAAGATCAAGAGGTAAGACAAGAGGTATAATCTTGTTTAGTTTTGATTCTTGTTCTTTTGTATTTGTATGTTATTGATTGACATGGACCCCGATGATAAACACAAAAATTGGCGATCCGTACATCATCTATTTCGCGGCTAATCGAAGAAAAGAGTTAGGTGGCTTGAACAACAAGTTTATTCTAGCAACCACTCAAATCGAATAGCACGATAATGAATCGGTTGCTTAGGTAATCCATCTCTGTCCGGATTAGTTTTATTAATGAAATTTTAATCTGGGGATGTGAGACAGGATCGCCATGCACAAGCGACCGAAGCGAAGAAGCAGGAAACACACCTTTCCCTTCAAGTGGTATCAGAGCCACGGTTTTCGATTTTGTGTGTTTGGATTCGGTTACTTTAATACATTTATCATATATTGTATATGTCAGATAATAGTAGGATGTGTGTAGGCTAACATTTTGCTTGTAGGCATAAGATCCAACTATTATGCCTATGTGAATGTATGTGATTTGTGTGTGTGTGATTGTAACTAATTAATTGAATCCTCGAGGTTGACAAGGCTAATTAGTATTTAATTTTTATAATTAAATACGGCATTGTTTAGTCACTCATTTTAATTTACTTTCAATCTAGATATGTTGTACACTCCTTCGTGGAGTATAGGATCGATGGATGTAAATTAAAATAGTTTATCTCGGCTCAGATCCCCTTGTGGCTTGCGCATGGTAAAGGGAGGAGCGGACGAGGTGGCGACACGACGGGAAGCATATTGGAAAATAAAAGCCATAATAGCTGAAAAGTTTTTTTCATATTTATTTCTTATTGTTTGATATGCATGTTGTGTGAAAATTCCTCAATTTTAAATTACTAAGTGGGAGAGGGATATTTTTTAATTCCCGCGGCCTCCATTACAATTTGACATGTGATGAGAACAAACTTGCGCGTTAACTCTGAGTGCCTTCCTTCATATCGGATGAGTTTGTTTTGTGGATCACTAGGTCAAATATGGTTATAAGAAATTATTTAGGAGCGTGTGTACTTCCTCATCGAAAGGCACATAATCCGAGATAATTGCCTTAGTATCTGATAATGGTAAACACTTAGATGCAAATAAAAGTATCCTCCCCATCGGAGTCACTGCTTTTATTTGTAGGGTCAAAGAGGAACCAACTATTAATTTTATTTGTCAAAAAGTAAGATTGACAGAATAATAAAATTAATGGGTAAAACCTCCTCTTACAAATGTAGAATTTGTATACATTCACACTATCGTGGCATATGATATTCTCGGTGTTGGTTGATTTTAAAATTTTATTGTTTGAGGAATCAATAAATTTTTGAAATCTAATGTTTTGATCACTGTGATTCTTAGGTTTTTCAAAATGGCTTTCAAACCACTTGCTGTGATTCTGAAAGAAAGTAAACTTACTCGACCTAACTATGTTGATTGGAAACGAAATCTAGACATTATCTTGACTGCTGATGAGTACAAATATGTACTCTTCGAAGAGTGTCCTCCTAAGCCTATGGATGATTCTAGTGAAAAGGAGAAAGAGAGTTATAGGAAGTAGATCAAGGCTGATGAGATGGCGCAGTGTTACATTTTGGCTTCTATGTCAAATGTATTGCAACATGCATCGCCATGACTACCGCTATGACATGATGCTCAATCTCAAGGAATCTTTTCGACACTCGACCCCAGATAGGTCGCTAGGCAGAAGCTATGCAGAAACTTTGATGATGACCATCTACCATGGACTTGATAAGGAACACCGAGGATCAATGGCTCATTTGAATGAGCTGGAAGTCCTTAGAGCAGAGATCGATGGGGAAACCTAGGTCGATATCATTCTCCAATCTCTACCTAGAAGTTTTGAGCAGTTTCGCCTGAACTACAACATAAATAAAAGGTTGTATTCGTTGGCGGGGCTTCTAACAGAACTCCAGGCGGCAGAGGGGCTTTTTCGTCAAAGTGCTCAGGCTATGGTTTCTCAAAAGGTTTCTACTTCTGAGTCAAAAGGCAAGAAGAAGAAGAAATAAGGTGTAGCAAAGATGGGGGCAGGATCTCAGGCAGGAGTGAAGAAGCCGAAAGGCAAGTGCTTCACTTGTAAGCAGACTGGACATTGGAAGGCGGACTATCCCAATCGCAAACAGAACAAAGGTATATCTTTTAGTTTAGTCGTTGAAACATGTTTAGCGGTGTTATCTACCGGTACCTAGTGTGTAGATACGGGATCCACTGATCATGTCTGCAATTCTTTGGAGGGGTTCCAGGAAACCAGACAACTAGTTGAGGGGGAGATTACCGTCTACATGGGCAATGCTACGAAGGTGGCGGCTATTGCAGTGGGAGATGTTTATTTATCTTTTGATAGGAATAAAACTTTGGTTTTGAGAAATTGCCTTTATGTACCTACATATAGAAAGAATTTGATTTCAGTTTCTAAATTATTTTTGGATGGATATTCTATTTCTTTTAATGACAAAGTTGTTATAAAAAGGAGTAAGGAGATTCTCTGTTCTAGTGCGTTGATAGGAAATTTATACACTCTTGAACCAAAAACTCCCACGATGAAAATAGAAATAAATAACTCATTTTCTAAATCTAATAAGAGAAAAGAACATTCGAAAATGAACCAAACATATCTTTGACATCTAAGGTTAGGTCATATTAACCTAAATAGAATTCAAAGGTTGATAGCTGATGGACCTTTGGGTTAATTGGTGGTGGAAGATTTCCCAACCTGCGAATCTTGCTTGGAAGGTAAAATGACCAAGAGGCCTTTTAAGGTCAAGGGGTATAGAGCCAAAGATGTATTGGAATTGGTTCATTCTGATTTGTGTGGTCCTATGTCTATCTAGGCTAGAGGTGGTTTTAAATATTTCGTCTCTTTTATAGATGATTATTCAAGATATGGATACATTTACTTGATGCGCTGCAAGTCTGAATGCTTTGACAGGTTCAAAGAATTCAAGGCTGATGTGGAGAAACATCAAGGTAAAAGTATCAAGACACTACGATTTGATCGTGGTGATGAGTACCTCTTGGGAGAGTGTAGAAGTTACTTATCAGTGGCTGGGATTCAATCTCAACTGTCTGCACCTGGTACAGCTCAGTAGAATGGTGCGGCGGAGTGAAGGAATAGGACTCTTATGGAGATGGTTAGATTGATGATGAGTTATTCTAAGTTAACAGATTCGTTCTGGGGGTATTCTCTGCAAACGATAGTGTATATTCTGAACTTGGTATCATCTAAATCAATACCTTCTACTCCTATAGAATTGTGGGTTGGGTGAAAGCCTAGTCTGAGACATATTCGGATTTGGGGTAGTCCAGCACATGTGCTGAAGGGAGATGCTAGTAAGTTGGAATCTCGTACAGAAGTGCGCTTGTTCATAGGTTATGCCAGAGGAACAAAAGGTGGTTTGTTCTATAGTCCTAGAGATCAGAGGGTGATCATTAGCACAAACGCCCGATTTTTAAAGGAAGACTATGTGATGAACCACAAGCCCATGAGCAAGATTGTTCTGGAGGAATTAAGAGGGGAAGTCACTACTTCAGTACCAACGGTACAAGAGGACATACCACAAGTGACTACACCGCGTGTCACAGAGGATACACAGGTGATATCTCGTCGTAGTGGGAGGGTTGTTAGACAACCTGATAGATTTATGTTCTTGGGAGAATCTTCTGATTTGGTCCCTGGCGAACATGAACCTGATCCCTGGACATATGACGAGGCAATCCAAGATAAAGATGTGGTATCTTGGCAAAGGGAGATGAATTCTGAGATAGAATCTATGGATTCAAATCAGGTCTGGGAGCTAGTAGAACCACTCAATGGTGTAAAAGCCATTGGATTCAAGTGGATCTACAAAAGAAAGAGATGATCAAACAGGAAGGTAGAGACCTTCAAAGCAAGGCTTTTTGCGAAAGGGTATACTTAGAAAGAGGGTATCGATTATGAGGAGACCTTTTCACCGGTAGTCATGCTTAAGTCTATCTGGATTCTCATGTCTATTGCTGCTCATATGGATTATGAGGTTTGGCAGATGGATGTCAAGACAGATTTCCTTAATGGAAGTCTTGAAGAAAACATCTATATGGAGCAACCAGAGGGATTCATTAAAAAAGGCAAAGAGCATCTTGTGTGCAAGCTTAATCGGTCCATTTATGGATTAAAGCAAGCTTTGAGATCTTGGAATATCCGCTTTGATGAGGTAATCCAGTCATATGGATTTATTCAAAGTCTGGATGAGTCTTGTGTATACAAGAGATGTGACAGAAACGTAGTAGCATTTCTTATACTATACGTAGATGACATTTTGCTCATTGGCAACAATGTCAAAGTGTTATCAAATGTAAGGGTATGGTTGTCTAAACAATTTGATATGAAGGATTTGGGAGAAGTGGGACACATCCTTGGGATCAATGTTATAAGGGATCGCAAGAAAAAGATGTTGTGTTTATCTCAAGCTTCATACATAGACACTATTTTAGCTTGTTTTAGCATGCAGAACTTCAAGAAAGGTTTTCTACCTTTTCGGCATGGAGTACCTTTATCTAAAGAGATATGTCCTAGAACATCAAAGGAGATAGAGGAGATGAAGGTGGTTCCTTATGCTTCGACGGTAGGAAGCCTCATGTATGCTATGTTATGTACGAGACCGGATATCTGCTTTACCATGGGCATGGTTAGCAGATATCAGAGTAATCCAGAACAGGGACATTGGACTGCGGTAAAGCATATATTAAAGTATCTGAGAAGGACTAGGGATTATATGCTGGTTTCCGCAGATCTGTCACGCCCCGAGAGTATACCGTGCCGAAAAGCAAACGGACGACATCTCCCCTGCACGTGGCAACATCTCATGTTAATACAAGGCTTGTAGGCCCACAACTACAATATAATAAGCAAATATATATCAAACACAGCGGAAACATACAACCACATACCCATAACCACGCATATACCATACAAAATCGAAACCACACAGGTGTACACCACCTGACAAGTCCACAGTACTAAACCGTACATAAAACATCGACACAAAATAAAGTTCACAACATAAGAACAAGTCCATAACATAAAAAAACAAAGACCATGACATAAAAACAAAGTCCACGGGAGGCTCGAAAAAATGGAGATGGAATGGACCGCCGGCGAAGCTCCAAGCCGTCACAAAGACTTCTACCTGTTACCTGGGCGACAGAAAAATCCAGGGTCCATGGTGGTAAGTAAAACTCAGCAGGTAATAGGAAAATATGTATATATCAAATATCACATGTAATTCAACAGAAAAATCTACAGGTATATCAGGTAACACTAGCATGATAACATATCCATGTATATACCTTCTAACCAAATGACCAACATAAAATACAGACATACCTGAAAGTCTGCTACACTACTCCTATCCAACATGAGCATATATCCACAATATATATGTATATAACAGGAAGTCTGGTCTAAACCATACAATGTCATAAACACAAGTCAAAGAATACAATAGACTAATCAACGAATATACAGGTATCCGACACAACCATACAAGTGATGTGGGTAGTATGTATGAAGATGATGTACAACCAAATGCAACAAACATAGTACAATCAAATGCAACATCACAATAAGCATATATATATAGACTACATCTATATATATATACTAATCACCATCATCCATATATATATATATATATGCAAAAATATCATAAGTCACGGCAATGCAGCATGCATGGTCATGTCGGCTCACCCTAAAGCTACCACGACCCCAGTTTGGCCTCGGTGGCTCGATATGACAACTGTCCCAACTCAACACCAACCACTACTCTCGAGTGACCGAGTGGGCAGTATGATTGAGTAGCATATAAGCGTAAAGAGCAAACTACACGATGGGGGGTCCCTACTGTTGGCCACTCTGACAGTCACTACCCATGAGTGGTCAAGTGCCACACACGCAGGATATCGGCACGCAAATCTAACTACCACCGTCTATAGTGGTAGAGTGCGGCACCACAATGCTCTGCCCTCACACCGATTACTCCTCCTAGAGAAACCGTGGAGGCAGGATGACTGACAACCCTCTCAACCATAAGGGAGACCACATCGCCAGTATGTATGCAAATGACATGAATGCACAGTCATACATATAGACATCCACCACAGACTCTCTATTCTACAGAGAGTCATAACAATCTGATCAACGCACTCTCTATCCTGTAGAGAGTCGTACTCAATTGATCATAACACTCTATCCTGTAGAGAGTCATACCAATCTGATCGACGCACTCTCTATCCTACAGAGAGTCGTATTCAACTGGTCATAACAAGCTAGGACCACCGATCCGTAGCAACACACTAAGCACAATTCACCTGACCATTTACACAATACATGGTCAGTAGTAAACATGAAACCTAAGGGTATTAGAATTAACTCTACGTTCAAGATATTACCTATCCACGGATGACCTTTTGCCTAATTTACAATCAGGTCGTCATCCATACTTCACTATTTGCACTTAACTAAGCAATTCTAGGTTCACTTACATCACATCTGTAACTCCTAATCATGATGAAGTGAAATATGATAACAACAATAGAGTATAACAGCCAAAGATAGGGTATCAAGCACAAGAGTAAATAAGAGCAAAGTCAAGGTAACATGATCATATAAGATGATCATATATCTAAATCTGCATTGATTAAAACTACCTGACCAGGGTAGGAAATTACTCACCTGCTTGAATCAAGGTCTTGAAATCAACATTTTGTAAACAAAACATATACGATCCAATCATATTGACAATTCTAATATTAGGATCAAATCCTAATCCTGCATCTATTTTATATCTCGATCAACTAACTGAATAGTTTCTTCCATTAGCTCTTAATAACAGTACCAAACTATCCATTTAATCATAATTAATCGAGCTAACTAAATAACATCTCAATCTACAGTTAAAGTAACAATTCATAGCATTTACCTAGTTCCAAATCCAAGATAAGAGCTTCTTGATCCAAGGTAGAAAACCAGTTCTGTACCATCCAATCTATATCGACCAAGCCGAAAACACCACCCACAAGAGTACTATAAGTATAATCTCATATTCATAACATTCAAGCTAAAACTTACCTAGCCCAATTCAACCACCACAACCTCTTGATCCACCTTAGAAGATCCAATCCGCACCGATTGACTGAACTGCAAATCAAACTCAATTTTAACAATAAGCATATAAACAGACTTACCAGCAATCAACTATGGTAAATCTGCAAATCTACCCTCGATTGGGCACAACGAGGCTAGGCAATGAAGCTGCCACTTGCGGTGGAACTCAAAGGTGATCGTTGTTGTTAGGGTCAATAGCACACGGTAAGGAATAGGGCATCCATGATCAGTGTCACAACTAGGAGGCGACAGCTCGTGGCAATTCATAGCAAGGGGTCGGATGGCGGCGATGATGATGGTCGTGAGGAGCGCTCCGCGGCGAAGGCGATGGCGGACGACGACAATGCTTGCAACGAAAGCCCAAACAACGTCACTAGGTGGCTTGTGGCAGGGATGTAAAAAAGGCGACGATCCGCAAGCGGCGCCGGTGATGCCCACTGAAGAGACAAAAAGGCTATGTCGGGGTCGTCGCCCGCGATGGGGGCTAACCAACAAGAAATCGGTGAGGACCTGGCTACAAGCATCGACGTTGGGAGGCAGTGTCGTCACTATGATCGCGTAATCTGACAACTGATCGAGTGAGATCTCTGACGGCAGAAATAACATCGAGTGGCGACAATGAAGAGGCGACACAATCTGACCGCATGACGGTAAGCAAAAGGGCTACAGCGCAATGGCAGATCGATCTCACGTCGAGCGGGGATGGCGGCGACAGTGAGCTCGAGCAGAGGTAGGGCGAAGATAGAGTGAAGATCGGCTGGATCGGGCAGAGATCGGGTGGAGATCAGCATCGATGACAGTGAGGAGGAGCGCTCGAACGACAGTGGCGAGGAGGTGAAGAGGGTGGCGCGCGAGAAACTGAGAGGGAGGAGAATCGACGTCGGCTGGAAGAGAAAGGAATCGGGCATTTTCGAAAGAGAGGAGGAGTCGAAGGAGTCGCGGTTGGGAAACCGCTCAGTCGAGAAAACGGCGGAAATAAATGAGACGGCTAAAACGGATCAACATTTAAAAGAAAACGGGTCGGGTTGTGCAAACGGATTGGGTTCGAGCTTAAATCGGCTCTTATCAATTCATTAAAATTTAGGGTTTTATATTCAAACTCGGGTCAATTAAATCCTATTAACCCCTCATAAGCAGATAACCCAAACAGGCTTTCCCAAAGCCTATTAAATCTTTCCCCGCAACTGCCATAGAAATTCCCATTTAAGTCTAGGAAAATTTCTAAAATTTTTTGGAAAATTCCATAGGGTATTTTCCTAATTAACAAGCATTAATTTTTTTCGATATCTCACAAGATCAATTACTCCCTGTGGGTTATACAGATTCTGACTTCAAATCAGATAGGGATAACAGTAAGTCTACCTCAGGTTTTGTGTTTACTTTGGGAGGTGGAGTCATTATATGGAGGAGTGTCAAGCAGAAATGCATGGTGGACTCTACCATGGAAGATGAGTATGTTGCAGCCTCTGAGCCAACCAATGAAGTTGTATGGCTCAGGAACTTCTTGATGGACTTGGATGTGATTCCTGGTTTGCCCAAAACTATCACAATTTATTATGATAACAGTGGTGCAGTTGCAAACTCAAAGGAACAATGAGCCCATAAGACAAGTAAACACATAGAGGGCAAGTACCACCTGATACGAGAGATCGTAAAGCGAGGAGAAGTTGTTGTCGCTAAGATTACATCAGAGGATAACATGACAGATCCTTTCACTAAGGCCCTTCCAGCGAGAGCTTTTGATAGGCATGTGGAGGAAAAGAGAATTAGATGTATGACATTTTGATGGCAGCGTAGTCTTTTAGTATAAGTGGGAGATTGTTGGGATGTATACTGAAAGCCTAGCCTTTGTATAAACATCTTCATTTTGAAATAAGAATCACATGATCATTGTTTGCATTTTATATTTATGCATATTTTCTGATACTTTATATTGTAGATAACATGGTGTGTGGTGTCACACAGAAGATCATATTTTTCAGTTCCTTGTAGAGTATAAGTAGAGGTTCACAATCAAGATGGTTTTGGACCAACCATTTGTTGAGGATTCGGTGGCTGCTAGAGGGGGGTGAATAATGAGTTTCGATGCGTCGATGGAATTCATTGCGTGCTTGCTACAAAATATGTTATATGCAGCGGAAATAGAAATAATAAAACAAATACAACACAAATACAAGTACTACACAAGATATAACGTGGTTCGGAACCGAATGGTTCCTACTCCACGGATTGGGCCCGTAAGAGCCCTAGCGATGCAAATCACACACCACTATAACAATAACTCCTTCTCGACACAAGTCGGAGGTGGAGAAACCTCATACAAATGATTACAATAGTAATATGAAAAACAACAAGCAAATACAAGTGAATACAACAAAAGAAATGCAAAGAAAACTTTACAATCGATTTTTGGAAGCTTGCTTGTTTGGTTGGTTGAGTTACACTTGGAGACCCTAAATTACACCAGCAATTCATCCCAAAAACTCCTCAAAGAACCATGATTGAAATCTCCTCCACGAGCTCCCTTTAAAGTTGCTTCCTGGGCTGGATTTCGCCTATCAGTCGACTGATCGGGACCATAAGTCAACTGATGACACTGTTGTTGTGAGACAACGGTGCGATCCACGTTGGAAAAATCGAACGAATAGGATATCAGTCGACTGATCATACTCATCAATCGACTGATAGAGCCTTCACTCGACTGTTAACCTCGGTCGAGTCAGGCTCCGATACGTGCGAATTCAGCACCGATCGTGATCACGGATCATTTGCTCGAAACTAAGTCATTGCCCACCCTTGGATCATTGCTAGGGCACTCCTCGCAGTCAAACCCTAGTTGACTCACTCCAGTCAACTGACCATAGGTCTCAGTTGACTGATACACCTCAAA
Organism: Wurfbainia villosa; assembly: GCA_025175895.1. Lineage (NCBI taxonomy): Eukaryota > Viridiplantae > Streptophyta > Magnoliopsida > Zingiberales > Zingiberaceae > Wurfbainia > Wurfbainia villosa. The sequence continues at coordinate 3,957,823 of JAKLTH010000072.1, read as the reverse complement.
CATGAGGTTTTAACCCAAGTATGGTTCCCCCATACTTGCTAGACCACCCTTAGCCTAGACCTAAGCCTTCTAGCCACCTCCGTCAGCCTTGCGCCTATCAAATCCCTCCAAGTCATCCATGACTTGTTCATCCATACACTAGTCTTTAGGTGCTTCCATCGGCTATGTCATGCTAATGGTGTCTACACCGCTAAGGCACATTGGACTTACGCTGCCAAGACTCTGCTTGGACTTTACGCCGCCAACCATTGGACTTATGCTGCCAAGACTCCACCCTTGGACTTTACGCCACCAATATCAAATCCCTTAGACTTCTCAAATGCCAAGTACTCATGACTTGGACTTTCACCGCCAAGACTACACCCTTGGACTTACGTGGCCAAGACTACACCCTTGGACTTTCCAAATGCCAAGACTCAAGCTTGGACTTTCCCTTATCAACCCATGTTGGACTTTACATGCCAATACCCATGCTTGGACTTTTCCTTGCCAAGACCCATGCTTGGACTTTTCCTTGCCAAGACCCATGCTTGGACTTTACATGCCAAGACCCATGCTTGGACTTTACATGCCAAGTACTCAAGACTTGGACTTTCCATGACATGGTCAACCCCATTCAACAATCAAAATCCCCCTCGAGTCAAACTCGAGTTCGGTCAATCATGAAACGGGTCGATTGCACCAACAATCTCCCTAAAACATTATCAAAAATCAATGTCAAACATCAATGTCAAACCTTCATGTCAAACATCAAAATATCGCTCGAGTCAAACTCGAGTCCGGTCAATCATGACCTGGGCCGATTACACCAACAATCTTTCCCTTTTTAATGTTTGACAAAACCACGTACCTTTGAGTTAGAACACTAATTCAAATCTCCTTACCAATTATCTCAAATTGGTAATCCCATAAATTCTCCCAAACATTCTCCCCGTTTTTGACTAACATCAAAAAGATTCTTTCCATGGAGGTCAATGTCTCATGTCCCAATGAGATCTTACAATCTCCTGTTAGTAATATATGAGAGATGTCCTAAGGCAATCGCCTTATGTATGAACCATTTATATGATAAATGAAGATTCACTATTTGAGTATACATGTTTCATGTATTTGATTGGATCTTAAACTCATTTACTGAATGTCACGATCGATTCACGGCATGAGAGAATTTGTGATTGGATCACAACTAGTGAGTATCTCTACATGTGTAATTGTGATGTATCGGAATTATCCTAGTCGATGAATTGATGGATTTGGACACCATCGATTACATCGAGACACAGTATACTCCTTGGTATATCAAGCGGTGATTCTCCTTTGGTGGAGACATTGTGATGTCGGAGTTAATCGTGGATGCTAGTTATGGTAACTAGTTCATTGGAGTGACCCGGTAGTAAGACTTCATATGGTTCTCTGCATATATAGATATGTCGATGAAGTTCTTCTTGTGGCTTAAATCGATGTTCCTTTGACTTGCGGTATTGAGTCATCTTGATCATGGAGACTTATGCTTTGACATCTTAAGCAAACATCTCTAAGGAGATGTGGACCGGATGATTGGGTATAAGTCGAAGTGATCGAAGGTGTTTGAATAGCCTATAAAGGATTCACCACTCCTTGCGAGGAGATGTATACCCATGGCCTCTCGTCGGATTGTTACTAAAGTCTTTGGCCAAAGCATTACATGTTTAGAGTAAGGTACTCTTCGATACATGTGGAGTAACTAGAATCTGTAGGATGAGGAAATGATACTTGGGCTAGGTGTGACGTAGTCAGCCTAGTGGGGACTGACACAATGGATCATGTCCTGAACCAAGTGGGTATAAGATGAGTGAAGGGAATGGGGCACGAATCATTCGAGCTACTGAAGGGCTTCAGAAATAGTTCTGGATCAACCGTTGATCTTTTCGGTTAATTGGGGATCATGATGTACTACTAGGTGCCACTCATGATCATTCTATAATTAATGGTTAATTATAGACGTCCAACATAAACCGAGAACCTATTTGGTCACACGCACAACGAGCGTAATCCAAAGGATTTAAAACGAGCTTGAGAATGGGATTCTCAGACTGAGAGAAACTAGGTTTGGTTGGACCAAACATAAAGCGAGCATGAAATCGTTTCAGTCGCAATGGAAGCGTGGATGGGTCGTGTCTTATGAAGACATAATGGATGAACCAAAATGGTTTGGTTCTAATCCAATGGAGGAGAATAAACCAAAGGGTTTGGTTTATTTTAAACGAATGAACCAAAAGTTGGTTCGGTTCATTTTAACTTAAAATAAACCATCATGGTTTGGTTTATTTTAACTTATCTTAATGGAGCGAGTTAACGGGCCTAATGGTTATGATCCAATAACCATTAAGAGAATTAGTTCTCTATAAAAGAGGGCTTAATGGATAATTAAGCCCTAATCAAAACCCTAGCAAGGAGTTGCCGCCCACCCCATTGAAGGAGTTGCCGCCCAAGCTCCTTGGCGCCCCCTTGTCGCGTCGGCTCCTTGCCGTGACCAAGCTTCGGTGATCCTCGGCGACCCTCGATGGCCTCGATGAAAAGGTGAGCACTTGGCTTCCTTGTTTTGGCCGGCGCCTACTCCTCCACCAAGCTGTCCAGTTTTCTAGACAGCTTCTTCTCCTCTCGTCGGAGCGTCGTTTGGACGACGGTTAGAGCTCCGACAGCGGCTAACTTACCGGGGATTCAATCTCCGGTAATCCTCTGAGGTGGAGGACGAAGGATTCGTCAATTGGTTGACGAATACCTCTCCAGAGAAGCGAGTTTTGAGAACTCGTATTAGGATCCGAATTTGGATTCGGATCGTGTTCATCTCTTGATCACGTCGTCTTCAACACGAGGCTAGTAACACGTACGAAGACGAAGCTCGTGGCTTAGCGAAGTCATCCCGAGGAACTCGGCGTGGATACGGATAGAGACAATTCTAGCGAGGATTGTTCCGGTTGATGCCGTTCACGCTACACGTCATACGAAAGGTATAACGTAGTTAAATTTCCTTTTATTGCAAATTTAAATTTACGGTTATGTCTACACTTGTTGTAATATGCATGCGTGTGTTGTGTGTGTTGTAATAAATAGAAGTATTTATTAATTTTATTGCTTCCGCTGTGTTCATGTTTACGAAACATGATCGAACACACACACGCCGCGGTATCGAAAACCCAACTGTGGTATCAGAGCCCAGGTTGTGTTTCGACATAATCGTAAAAATGGTTTTGCGATAGTCATAATGTATTTCTGGAAATTTTCTAATTTTGGAAATTTAGAAGTATTTATAGAAATTTTTCAATTTTGGAAAGTCTAGAAGTATTTATGGAAATCTTCCACTTTTGGAAAGTTGGAAGTATTTATGGAAATTGATATTTTCCATAAATAAAATATTTGATTAGATTCTGGAAATTTGTTTCCTAATTTAATCATGATTTGATTTGGGAAATCAAATCTTAAAATATTTTAATTCCATAAGTAGTTTTAATGATTTAGGAAATTAGTTTCCTAAATAGATTTTCCTTAATCAAATAATTCCATGAATAAAATATGTGATTAGATTTGGAAATTTGTTTCCTAATTTAATTATGATTTGATTTGGAGAATCAAATCTTAAACATATTTTATTTCCATAAATAGTTATGACATATAAGGAAATATATACATGACATAATTGTATGTCATGTAATTGCATTAGATGCATAACATTATGCCATGCGTGTCGTGACATGTAGATGTATGTCATGTATGCCATGCCATGTAGATAATAGTTATTTGCATGCAAAGAGGATGAGACATAAAAACCCTTAAACAATATTAAAGCCTACACCTTCTATTAATATGGTTAGAACCAGAGTTTCGTTTCTTGTTTGGGTTGTTGGACTCTCTCCAAGCCCGGCTCGAACCCGAACATGTTCAAACCATGGAATAGTTTAATACTAATATGGTAAGAGTCAGAGGTCAATCGTTAGCTTTGGTTGTTGGACTCTCTCCAAGCTGGGCTAATTGGTTGAATGTGCTCTAACCATATTAAAACTATTTCCCGATTAATGGGTTGGCTTTAACCTGGAGCATCGGCTTGTTGGACTCTCTCCAAGGTCGATGTAAAGGGAGGTGAAGTTGGGTGCTATGCATATGATGCATACGTGTTAATGTGTTAACAACCCGATGTATGTGTGAACATTCAATTAGTTGATAGCACATTGTGATAGTTGCATATACGTGATATACAATCGGTATAGTTGATACCTACCGTCGTAGTTATGAATGGCTTGTTGGACTCTCTCCAAGGTTGTTCATAACTATGATGGATATCAGCCCATTCGGAGATGGACCTACGATCTCACGAAGAGATTTTGGGGTTTTTGAAATTCAAAAAATGAATGGGATTTATAAATGTATAATGATGCATTTTTTAAAATCATCTTTCTCACATATGCTCGTTTTGTATTTCTAAGATTGATCATGATGTCTTTGAATTTGCGCACTATTTTGGATTCAAACAAACTGACTGGGCCTAACTTCCTGGACTGACTTAGAAACCTGAGAATTGTTCTCAAGGTGAAAAGCTTGCGTATGTCCTCGAAGCGCCTCTTCCCGCCCATCCTAGTGACGATGCAACTTCGGACCAATTGTTGGTCTATCAGAAACATGTGATTGATTCTGAACTGACAAGTTGGATCATGCTAGCCGCGATGGAACCCAAGCTACGAAAGCAGCATGAGCATATGGATGCTCATATCGTAGTCCTTCATCTTCATGAGTTGGTTGATGAGCAAGTGAGATTCGAAAGGTTCAAAGTCTTCAAGCTCCTCTTCACCTCTGAGATGTAAGAAGGTTCATCTGTGGTACTGCTCAACATGCTGAAGACTGTGGAACCTTCTGAGAAGCATGAGCAGGGGACGGTGTTGCTAGTTGATTCCTCGAAGAAAGGTTCTAAGAGGGAATCAAAGGAACAACAGAAGGGGAAGAAGAAAAAGGCTAAAAAGGCAGAACCAGCTCAAAAGGGCACTTGCCATCATTATGGCAAGGAGATCCATTTGCGAAGAAAGTGCAAGATTTATCTTGAGTCTGTGAAGAAGGATAAGGCATCGGATGCCCCATCTTCTTCAGATATCTTCATTATTGATTGTCATTCTATTTCCTCAAACACTTGGGTATTGGATACTGGGTGTGGCTCACATATATGTAATGACATACATGGGCTAAGGAATAGAAGAAGACTCGTCAAGGGAGAGTCAAATTTGCGTGTTGGGAATGGAGCAAAGGTTGCTGCAGTCGCCATTGGAACACATTTGTTGAAACTTCCTACAGGACTTGTCTTAGGACTGGACAATTGCTTTTATGTTCCTTCGTTGATAAAGAACATCATTTCTATTTCTTGTTTAAATAGAAATCGGTACCATTTGACTTTTAGTAACAATTGTTGTTACATAACTTTGAATGGAGTTCTTTATGGGACTGGAACTTTAAGCAATGGTGTTTATACGTTGGACGTATCCAAAGGACATTTTCAATATCGGGCGAGCAACACGCGTGCTCGAAAGGATAATCAAATAGACTTATATGTGGCATTGTCGCGTTTGGCCATATAAGCAAGAAACGCATGTCCGAATTACACCGATGTGGAATTCGAATCGCTTGAATTGGATTCATACGATACAAATCATGCTTAAAAGGCAAGATGACTAAGTTACCTTTACCGAAAAGGTGAACGAGTGGGAGAGTTACTAGGTCTAATACATACCGATGTATGTGGACCTATGTCAACTCAAGCATTAGGAGGCTATAGCTACTTCATTACCTTCACCGATGATCACTACGGCTTGGGTATGTGTTCTTGATGAAACACAAGTCCAAGCCTTTGAAAGGTTCAAAGAATTCAGAAATGAAGTAGAGAAACAACATGACAAGAGTATTAAAATACTGATCGGATCGAGGTGGTGAATACTTAAGTCAAGAGTTTGATTATCTAAGAGACAATGGTATATTGTCTCAATGGACTCGCCATATACACCACAAAGATAATGGTGTATCCGAGAGGCGAATCGACCTTGTTGGACATGGTCGTCAATGATGAATCATGCAACTCTTCCCAAGTCCTTTTGGGGCTATGCACTTGCATAAATTGCTTACTTGTTAAATGTAATGCCTACTAAGGTAGTCTCAACTACTCCATATGAGATATGGAATAGTAAGAAACCTCATGTATCTTACTTGAAGATATGGGGTTGTCCTCGCTTATGTGAAGCGGATCAGACGTATAAATTGATGCTAAGTCCGATAAATGTCTATTTATTGATACCCTAAGGAAACAAGGGGTTACCAATTCTATCATCCCGTGGAACAAAAGGTGTTTGTTTCAAGGCATGCCGTGTTTCTAGAGAAAGAGTTTCTCTTGCAAGAAAACAAGGGGAGTGTCGCCGAGCTTGAGGAGGCTCGAGAGACTCAAATAGACATTGATGAGATACCGGTGAAGCACAACAAATGACAACTCATAGTGATGAGCAATCTACCGACCTATTGTAACACCACATCTTCAGAGATCCGTAGAACACGCAATATTCCCGAGAGATATGGATTTCTCGTAAGTGAATCGAACGACGTGTTACTCATTGATGATGAGGAGCCTACCAGCTTATGAAGAAGTGCCGATAAGTTCGTAGAAGGGATAAGTGGCTTGGTGCCATGAAGTCTAAAATGGATTCCATGTACGAAAACCAAGTTCGAACTCGTCACCCACCAAGGGAGGATAAAGCCTATAGGGTGCAAGTGGGTTTTCAAGAAGAAAACCGACATGGATGTAATGTGATTACCTATAAGGCTAGATTGGTGGCGAAAGGATATGCGTCAAAAACAAGGTGTTGATTATGGCGAAACCTATTACTTTGTAGCTATCTTAAATCCATTCGGATGCTCCTGGCCATAGCGGCTCATTATGATTATGAGATATGGCGGATGGATGTGAAAATAACTTTCCTTAATGGAAACTGCTCGAGGGCGTGTATATGATCTGACTGAGGTTTCACATCGGTTGATAAAACCAAGGTATGCAAATTGCGGCGGTCCATTTATGGATTGAAGCAAGCATCGAGTACAGAATATCCGTTTTGATGAGACAATCAAAAGTTTGATTTCTCACAAAATCGAGCGAACCTTGTGTGTACAAGAAGGTTAGTGGGAGTGCGATCGTGTTCCTAGTATTGTATGTCGATGACATACTACTTATAGGAAGCGATGTTTCAATCTTACGATCGGTGAAGGTTTGGTTATCAAGACATTCTCCATGAAAGACACAGGAGAAGCACCTACATCCTCGGGATTAAGATCTATAGAGATAGATCGAAGCGGTTGCTTGGTCTTTTCGCGATCTACATATATAGGCCGAGTGCTAAAGAGGTTTAGCATGTTGGAATCAAGAAAGGTTTCCTACCCATCGGGCATGGGGTACACCTTTGAAGTCTATGTGCCGCGAGAAGGCGAGAGGATTTGCATGAGTAAGATTCCTATGCATCATGATAGGATCTATCATGTATGCTATATGTTATGTACGAGGCCCGATGTATCGTATGCTCACGAGTGTCATGGCGGATACATCGATCGAGGAATGGATCATTGGGCGGTATTAAGGCGATCCTTAAGTACTTGAGAGAAGAACTAAGGATGTGTTCCTAATATATGGAGAAGGGACATGGTGATACGGGTATCACGGATGCGACTTCGAGACGACAAGGATGATTCCATGTCTCGATGCGGTATGTATTCACCTTGAATGGGGCGATAAGTTGGAAGGTTCCAAGCTTGACACTATATAGCGGATTACGCCACTAGCGAGAATACATTGCGGCTTTAGGCGAAAGGCGGTTTGGATCAAGAAGTTCATCATGAACTTGATGTGGTCTCATCGATTGATCAAACATGTGTGGCTATCATCTTATCGGAGAGATCATCGGTAGGAGCGAAATACAAATCGAGAAAATTCCCCTTTGAAAGGAACTTAGCGGATCCTTTGACTAAAGCATTACCTCAAGTAAGTTTGAGGTCATGTTAGAGCTTATGGTATTGGATCTGTAGCGATTGGCATTAGGCCAAGTGGAGTCTGTTAGTAATATATGAGAGATGTCCTAAGGCAATGCGCCTTATGTATGAACCATTTATATGATAAATGAAGATTCACTATTTGAGTATACATGTTTTATGTATTTGATTGGATCTTAAACTCATTTCTTGAATGTCACGATCGATTCACGGGCATGAGAGAATTTGTGATTGGATCACAACTAGTGAGTATCTCTACATGTGTAATTGTGATGTATCGGAATTATCCTAGTCGATGAATTGATGGATTTGGACACCATCGATTACATCGAGACTACGAGTATACTCCTTGGTGTATCAAGCGGTGATTCTCCTTTGGTTTGGAGACATTGTGATGTCGGAGTTAATCGTGGATGCTAGTTATGGTAACTAGTTCATTGGAGTGACGGTAGTAAGACTTCATATGGTTCTCTGCATATATAGATATGTCAATGAAGTTCTTCTTTGTGGCTTAAGTGCGATGTTCCTTTGACTTGCGGTATTCAAGTCATCTTGATCATGGAGACTTATGCTTTGACATCTTAAGCAAACATCTCTAAGGAGATGTGGACGGGATGATTGGGTATAAGTCGAAGTGATCGAAGGTGTTTGAATAGCCTATAAAGATTCACCACTCCTTGCGAGGAGATGTATACCCATGGCCTCTCGTCAGTTATTACTAAAGTCTTTGGCCAAAGCATTACATGTTTAGAGTAAGGTACTCTTCGATACATGTGGAGTAACTAGAATCCGTAGGACGAGGAAATGATACTTGGGCTAGGTGTGACGTAGTCAGCCTAGTGGGGACTGACACAATAAACCATGTCTCGAACCAAGTGGGTATAAGATGAGTGAAGGGAATGGGGCACGAATCATTCTAGCTACTGAAGGGTTTCAGAAATAGTTCTGGATCAACCGTTGATCTTTTCGGTTAATTGGGGATCATGATGTACTACTAGGTGCCACTCATGATCGTTCTATAATTAATGGTTAATTATAGACGGCCAACATAAACCGAGAACCTATTTGGTCACACGTACAACGAGCGTAATCCAAAGGATTTAAAACGAGCTTGAGAATGGGATTCTCAGACCGAGAGAAACTAGGTTTGGTTGGACCAAACATAAAGCGAGCATGAAATCGTTTCAGTCGCAATGGAAGCGTGGATGGGCCGTGTCTTATGAAGACATAATGGATGAACCAAAATGGTTTAGTTCTAATCCAATAGAGGAAAATAAACCAAAGGGTTTGGTTTATTTTAAACGAATGAACCAAAAGTTGGTTAGGTTCGTTTTAACTTAAAATAAACCATCATGGTTTGGTTTATTTTAACTTATCTTAATGGAGCGGGTTAATGGGCCTAATGGTTATGATCCAATAACCATTAAGAGAATTAGTTCTCTATAAAAGAGGGCTTAATGTATAATTAAGCCCTAATCAAAACCCTAGCAAGGAGTTGCCGCCCACCCCATTGAAGGAGTTGCCGCCCAAGCTCCTTGGCCGCCCAGCCCCTTGTGCCGGCGTCCAGCTCCTTGCCGACAACCAAGCTTCAGCCGGTGATCCTCCGGTGACCCTCCAGTGATCCTCCGGCGACCCTCCGGTGATCTTCCTAGGCCTCGGTGAAAAGGTGAGCACTTGGCTTCCTTGTTTTGGCCGGCGCCTACTCCTCCACCAAGCTGTCCAGTTTTCTGGACAGCTTCTTCTCCTCTCGTCGGAGCATCGTTTGGACGACGGCTAGAGCTCCGACAGCGGCTAACTTACCGGGGATTCGATCTCCGGTAATCCTCTGAGGTGGAGGACGAAGGATTCGTCAATTGGTTGACGAATACCTCTCCGGAGAAGCGAGTTTTGAGAACTCGTATTAGGATCCGAATTTGGATTCGGATCGTGATCATCTCTCGATCACGTCGTCTTCAACACGAGGCTAGTAACCCGTACGAAGACGAAGCTCGTGGCTTAGCGAAGTCATCCCGAGGAACTCGGCGTGGATACGGATAGAGACGATTCTAGCGAGGATCGTTCCGGTTGATGTCGTTCCCGCTACACGTCATACGAAAGGTATAACGTAGTTAAATTTCCTTTTATTGCAAATTTAAATTTACGGTTATGTCTACACTTGTTGTAATATGCATGCGTGTGTTGTGTGTATTGTAATAAATAGAAGTATTTATTAATTTTATTGCTTCCGCTGTGTTCATGTTTACGAAACATGATCGAACACACACACGCCGCGGTGCCGAAAACCCAACATCTCCCCCTTGGTCCAAAAATATCTAGGATGCCTACAATCTTCCTAGTGATAAGTCTCATATCACTCAAGAGAGGCAATCCTACAAACTCTCCCAATTTTCAAATTGGGTATCTCAAAATTCCCATTTCTCCCCCTCATGAGGAAAAATAACATTCATCATCCCATGATGGATACCTCTCCCTAAAGGCTTGCTCCCCCTTGACCATTGCACCAACAATGTCCTTGGGAAGTCCCAAAGCCAATAGGAACTCTAAACCAATAAAAATAAGGTTCAAAGTTCAATATAGAACTTTTCCATCCTTAAATTTGATACATCACCCTAACAACTCTCCTAATCCATATCCAATGGATTTTCACCCTTTATAATGCTTTCTAAAGCATATCCTAGGGTTAGGAGTGCTTAGGGAATTTTATCGTAGTTGAAAACGGGCTAAACAACCTTGTTTTTCTCGAAATCAACCTAGCAGTCGACTTTATCAGGCAACAGTCGACTATCGTGCCCATCAGTCGACTGCCATCAGGCGGCAGTCGACTGATAACTGAAATTCCGAATTTCAGTTATCAGAAACAAATTTCAAAAATTCATAAATAATTATACGTAATTCAAAAAATCATGAAACTTCATACATATAATACTTATGACCAATACAATGGGTGAAAAATATTAGAAAAATATTTTGCCCATTAAAATAGGAGATTGATACAAAGTTCAAAAGTGAAGAAAAACTTCAATGTTTTAGCTCACTTTGTATCAACTTCATCAATGGTGATTGCTATCAAAAGATAGACTTCACCAAGGTTTTTCAAAATGATTTTAAAGTAATTTTAAAACCTTATATTGGATCATATTCTTTGGGCTTCATGTACATGACTTGAACATAAGCTTTCCCAATGATCCACTAATAACATAAGATGAGTTTTAGTTCATCTAGATGCAAAAATTATGCACCTTGAACTTAACTCATATCCTAGCATCTCACATGTATCTAGGGTGTATAAAATACACATACATGTCAATGTGATGTGAGATGTGGAATTTGTTCTCCTAATCTAGGGTTTCATGCATTTTCTAAGGCAACACTACTTGATTCCCTTATAAATGAGACTTCAAGTCATGTCATTGTCCTTAACTCAATTTTAATCAAATTAAATGCATGAAATGATCATGGCATAAATGATAGCATAAGTAAAGCATGGCCAATGATCATGATATCATGGCATATGAATAAATCTAAATACACATGACATAAAAACCTAAATCCTAAGCATGATCATGACATATAAATGGTAAAAATAAACATGATGTCATGACATGGTATATGGCAAACAAAACATGGCAAATAAAATATATAGGTATAATAATACCTAAATTTTAATATTAATTGTCATTAGTTATTATTAAGTATATTTTACCATATTGCTACTAATTTCCCAAGTGTGTCAAAAACCCAAAAATAGTACACTAAGACCTCTAAACCTAAATTGTGCCAATTTGATTGATTTTTCATAATTCCAAAAATATATTGGCACATCCTAAAATCTTTTAGGATATAAGATCAAAATTATTTCCAAGATATCCATAACCTTAAAAATAACCTAAAATGCCACCTTTACCATGGTTAGGTTAACTACCCATCCATTTAAAGTTTGCACACCTAAACCCATCTAGCGTGAATCGATCACGCTCTTAGGAACCCAAAACCTATTTGAGCTCCTTGGGTTAATTAGGTATTCCTTAGGGATAACCTCCCTAGATACCCTCCTAATGACCCTCCTAGGCTTTGAAGCCTTGGTCATTTGGGTCTTGCCTAGGTTGACTCTAGGGGTAACTCCCCTTGCAACCTTCTTAGTGGCTTCCCTAGGTTTCCTTGAAACCCTAGCCACTAGGCACATACCTTGGTTACCCTTAGGGATGACTTCCTTAGTAACCTTGGTCTTTCTAGACCTAGTTTGAGTTCCATAATTAAATGGAACATTGTGATAGGTCTTTTTGGGCTTAAACTTGCCCTTGGATTGTTCTTGATTTCTAAGTCTTTGACCGTGACTCCTAGACCTAAATTTTTTATCACTTGACCCTATAATTGAATTTTGCATCTTTGCAAGGGTCTTATCTAATTTCTCAAGTCTTGACCTCAAAGCTTGATTTTCTTTTTCTAATTGCCCAATTTTTTAATTTTTATTTAATCTTTGGGCATTGTTCTTTCTAGGCATATGTCTAGTCCATTTTGGGTTAAAACCTTGGTGCTCTTGTACCTTTCTAATTGTCTCCCTAGGTAGAATTGGTCTAGAATTATTTGACCTAGATTTGTCTTTAGGTAAATTTATTTTAGGGACATTAGTCCCAAATTTCTCCTTATTCATAAGGTTGACCTTCTTAGCTCCTAAACAATATTCATTGTTCCTAGCATGCTTTTCATGTACAATAGCAAGATTGTTAAAATTATTCCTAGCATGCTTTTTGACATTTAAACTAGAAGGTACATTATTAAAATATACCTTAGGGTTAGCCTTAGCTCTCCCTACATGTGATGCTCCTTCCTTATCTTTGATTTCCTTCTTCCTAGGGCATTGACTTCTATAGTGCCCCTTCTTATGGCACTTGAAGCATACTACGAGCTCCTTGGTCTTCTTGGTGGGGACACTGGCATCCTTTGACTTTTCTTGACTTTTAGGCCGCGGTGGACTTTTCTTGACCTTCTTTGGGCACTTGCTCTTATAGTGCCCAAACTCCCTACACTCAAAACACATTATATGAATTTTATTTTGAAATGGTGTGTTTGAGTTACCTTCCACGGTAGGGGAGTCCCGAGCTTCCTCTTCCTCTCGACTGGAGGTGGATGGCTCTTCTTGAGGTTCCTCTGGTGTGGAAGGTCTAATATCCTCCCCCTCAATCCTAGAGGTGGAGGCTTCTTCCAATTCCACCTCCTCTACCGATTCGGATGTCGACTCTCTATCATCATCCGAATCCTCAAGCTCTTGTGATGAGGATGTGCTTGATTCTTCTTGAGCTTGAGAGGATGAAGACTCCTCTTCTTCTTCTTCTTATTGGACCGGTGATGGATTTTTATGATATTTTGTCAATTCGCTCCAAAGCTCCTTGGCATCCATGTAATCCCCTAGGCTACATAAGATATCATTAGGAATTAGATCAAAAATAAATTTGACTACCTTCTTATTTTTATCGAATTGTTGGAGTTGCTCCTCGGTTCATCTCTTCTTCTTGAGGAAGCCTCCCTTTGGTCCTCTTGGATAATTAAATCCCTCCATCAACATGGACCATTCTTCAAAGTCTCTCATCATCAAGAAGTCTTCAATCCTTGCCTTTCATTGGTTGAAACCTTCTCATCCATAGAAAGCATAAGGAACCGGTGTGTTGATATCCCATCCAAGTGTTTCTTGAAACTCCATATTCTTCCTCTAGCGGTTTGCTCCCGACGGTTAGTCCGTAGAAGAGCCCCATGCTCTGATACTAAGTGTTGAGGATTCAATGGCCGCTAGAGAGGGGGTGAATAGTGGGTTTCGATGCGTCGATGGAATTCGTTGTATGCTTGCTACAAAATGTATTATATGCAACAAAAATAGAAATAATAAAATAAATACAACACAAATACAAGAACTACACAAGATATAACATGGTTCGGAACCGAAGGATTCCTACTCCAAGGATTGGGCTCGTAAGAGCCCTAGCGATGTAAATCACACACCACTATAACAATAACTCCTTCTCGACACAAGTCGAAGGTGGAGAAACCTCGTACAAATGATTACAACAGTAATACAAAATACAACAAGCAAATACAAGTGAATACAATAAAAGAAATGCAAAAAAAAACTTTACAATCGATCTTTTGGAAGCTTGCTTGTTTGATTGGTTGAGTTGCACTTGGAGACCCTAAATTACACCAGCAATTCACCCCAAAAACTCCTCAAAGAACCATGATCGAAATATCCTCCACGAACTCCCTTTAAAGCTATTGCCTGGGCTGAATTTTACCTATCAGTCCACTGATCGGGATCATCAGTCGACTGATGACACTGTTACTGTGAGACAACGGTGGGATCCACGCTAGAAAAATCCAACAGATAGGACATCAGTCAACTAATCATACTCATTAGTTGACTGATAAAGCCTTCACTTGACTGTTAACCCCAGCAGTCGAGTATGACTTCATTCTATGCTTGAATTCTCGAGCACCAGTCTACTAATCACCAGATCAGTCGACTGCTCGAGCCAGCAATCGACTGTCGACCCTTGGCAGTCGACTGCTAGTGTAAGATACCAAAAAATAAAATAATGCTAGTTAATTTGGAAAATACCCATTGGAATTTTCCAAATATTTTTAGAAATTTAAATGGATGTCTTATGATATTTTATGGGGAAAGATGTAATAGGCTTTGATAAAGCCTGTTTGAAATATTAGTTAAGGGGTAATAGGTTTAATTTACCTAGGGTTAATTAGATATTAAACCTTAGGTTTATATTTTCCTATTTTCCTCCCGATCTCTTCCACCGTAAACTCCTCGATGCGCAGCCTTTCTCCCTTCTCGCGAGCTTAATCCATTGTCGCTGCCTCTTCTCTTCCTCTCCCGTGCACGACCTCCCATCGCCGGCTTCTTCCTTCGCTGATCAAAGGTGCTCAGAGTCTTTCTTCCTAAACTTCATTGCTCAAGCTCGCACTGCCTTACCCATGCCATTCGCCGTCGCCTTGCCCGATCGATGTCGTCCCAGTGCCGGCGACCAAGCCAGCCACACCGCGAGCTGTACTTTTCAACGAGCGTTGGCGATGGAATACTCTGTTCATCGACCCTCCACACGATGTGTGCCTTCTCCATCCATCACGGGCTTGATTTTGTCGCCTGCTGCATAACTCCTCCGACCCACATTTTCTGCTGGAGCAGATGGTGGCTAGCAGTGGCTAGGCGGCGTCTGCAGCGTGTTTGATCGGAGGCTATGATCTCTGCTGGATCTAGGTAAGGTCCAATCAAAATCCCTACTGTGGTTTCCTTTGGTTGAATTGGATCTGTGATTGGGCAATTGACCTTGGGTCGGTGAACAGGGAATTTCCACGAAAGTTTAGGGCAGCGGCTGGCATTGGGTGTTTCGACGAACCAAGCTGTTTGGGGAAGTTTATCGAACTGGTAAGCTTGACCCATCTCCTTCGTTCCTTGTTGTTGTTAAATCTGTCAACTATGAAGTTGAGTAGGGGCTGTGAGTGCAATGTGTGAGGTGTGGAGTGGTTGTGAGGTTCCATTTAGGGATGGAGTTGGATGAGATTGGAGTTTACCGTTGATGGAGTCGGCTGTGAGGTTCTGTTTAGGGATGTGAACGGTTGTGAAGGATGTGCATGAGCTGTGAAGGTTGTGCATGAGTTGTGAATGGTTGATAGGGATTAATGTGGAGGATTGATTAAGTTAATGGGATAACTAGATCAATCTAGTTGATCGGGATACGAAGTCGATGTAGGATTCGATTCGATCATTTGTGGTATGCTTGCACTTAATTATAATGTCTATTATATGCAAGTTTCGATCACGAGACAGGTCCGCGGGCGTGAAGATTTCATTATTATGAGCATTATAGCAGGCGGATATCTTTGACTTATCTTCTTTTAGATATTGTCATATTGTTGTGCATTGTTTACTATAGATAGTAATAGTTTTCTATGCTTCTAACTACCCTGGTATGTCACTACCTAGTACATGTTGTAGTCTTTTCATATGATTATTTTATTGGTGCTCATTTATCTGGATACTTGCCATGTGTACTTATTTTAGGAGTTGTGACATACACTTGACTAGCTTTTAGATATATTTTCCCTGCATACCTAGGTCATCGATATGTACTCATTTTGTTTGTACATATTATTTGGAGACGTATATTGATTGGTGTTATATGCTTTAGTGTCATGCACCATCTTGCATGATTGCATGCTAGCTGGTCGGCGGTTCCTTTGTAGTTAAGCTCGCAGCCAGTTACATGATCTACACACACAGTCACTCATGGGTTAGTGGTACATCAGAAGGGTGTGTGCAGTAGCTCTGTCAGGCTTTGCTGGTCTGCTCATGGGTAGTGGTGAGGCAGCGTGGTAGCAGGCAGGGATCCCTCCTTTGGTCCATGACACCGGGAGATGAGAACTTTACTCCCCCACTCTGTTTGGGGTAGGAGGATAGGTGTACCCCGACAGCATCTTGTCCACTCGGTCACTCAGGAGTAGTAATGGAAGAGTGCACAGTTGTCATAGCCCTACCCACTCGGCCTCACCATCGCGTGTGAGGCGGTTGACTGGCGTCAGGGGTGACCATGTCATTTGCATCACATGCATATTGCATGGATTGCATTTGTTTGTGTTTGTTGCATTTTGGTTGCTACCATAGTTGTTGCATATGATTGATATGCATACAAGATACATCATGTATTTGGTCTGACGACCTTACTTCTGCTAGTATGGCTTACACTCCTATGTCAGGATAGGAGATTCAGATAAGTACAATCTTTCCGTATTTCTTTCTTGCATTTCCTATTATTGATCAGAAGACTGTTGGGTTTCCGGCACCGCGGCGTGTGTGTGTTCGATCATGTTTCGTAAACATGTGCACAGCGGAAGCAATAAAAATAATAAATATTCCTATTTATTACAACACACACAACACACGCATGCTATTACAACAAGTGTAGACATAACCGTAAATTAAAATTGCAATAAAAGAAATTAAACTACGTTATACCTTCCGTATGACGTGTAGCGGGAACGGCATCAACCGGAACGATTCTCGTAAGAATCGTCTCTATCCGTATCCACGCCGAGCTCCTCGGGATGACTTCGCCAAGCCACGAGCTTCGTCTTCGTACGGGTTACTAGCCTCGTGTTGAAGACGACGTGATCGAGAGATGATCACGGTCCGAATCCAAATTCGGACCTAAAACAAGTCCTCAAGACTTGCTTCTCCGGAGAGGTATTCGTCAACCGATTGACGAATCCTTCGTCCTCCACCTCAGAGGATTACCGGAGATCAAATCCCCGGTATGTTAGCCGCTGTCGGAGCACTAACCGTCGTCCAAACGACGCTCCGACGAGAGGAGAAGAAGCTGTCCAGAAAACTGGACAGCTTGGTGGAGGAGATAGGCGCCGGCCAAAACAAGGAGAGAAGAACTCACCTTGATGCCAAACCTATAGGGGATCACCGGAGGGTCGCCGGAGGTTCACCGGCTGGAGCTTGGACGCCGACAACGACTTGGACGGCTGCACACAAGCTGGGCGGTGGCTGCTCTTTGAGTTGGCGCCGAAATCCTTCAACAAGGGTGGGCGGCAACTTCTTGATGTTGGGCGGCCACAATTTGGATTAGGTTTAGGGTTAGGGTTTAATCCCTATTTTATAGAGAACTAATTCTCTTAATGGTTAATGGATCATATCCATAAAGCCCGTTAACCCGCTCCATTAAGATAAGTTAAAATAAACCAAACCATGATGGTTTATTTTAAGTTAAAACGAACCGAACCAACCTTTGGTTCATTCGTTTAATATAAACCAAACCCTTTGGTTTATTCTCATCCATTGGATTAGGACCAAACCATTTTGGTCCATCCATTATGTCTTCATAAGACACTGCCCATCCACGCTTCCATTGCGACTGAAACAATTTCATGCTCGCTTTATGTTTGGTCCAACCAAACATAGTTTCTCTCGGTCTGAGAATCCCATTCTCAAGCTCGTTTTAAATCCTTTGGATTACACTCGTTGTGCGTGTGACCAAATAGGTTCTCGATTTATGTTGGCCGTCTATAATTAACCATTAATTATAGAACGATCATGAGTGGCACCTAGTAGTACATCATGATCCCCAATTAACCGAAAAGATCAACGGTTGATCCAGAACTATTTCTGAAACCCTTGATGCTTCGAATGAATCGTGCCCCATTCCCTTCACTCATCTTATACCCACTTGGTTCAGACATGGTCTATTGTGTCATCCCACTAAGTCGACTATCACCTAGCCCAAGTATCATTTCCTCGTCCTACGGATTCTAGTTACTCCACATGTATCGAAGAGTACCTTACTCTAAACATGTATTGCTTTGGCCAAAGACTTTAGTAACAATCCGACGAGAGGCCATGGGTATACATCTCCTCGCAAGGAGTGGTGAATCCTTTATAGGCTATTCAAACACCTTCGATCACTTCGACTTATACCCAATCATCCCGGGTCCACATCTCCTTAGAGATGTTTGCTTAAGATGTCAAAGCATAAGTCTCCATGATCAAGATGACTTGAATACCGCAAGTCAAAGGAACATCGCACTTAAGCCACAGTAAGAACTTCATTGACATATCTATATATGCAGAAAACCATATGAAGTCTTACGGTTGGTCACTCCAATGAACTAGTTACCATAACTAGCATCCACGATTAACTCCGGACATCACTATGTCTCCAGCCAGTGAGAATCAGCTGCTTGGATACACCAAGGAGTATACCTCGTGCTAGTCTCGGCGAAATTGATGGTGTCCAAATCCATCAATTCATTGACTAGGATAATTGATACATCACAATTACACATGTAGAGATACTCACTAGTTGTGATCCAATCACAAATTCTCTCATGCTGTGAATCGTATCGTGGACATTCAGTAAATGAGTTTAAGATCCAATCAAATACATAAAACATGTATACTCAAATAGTGAATCTTCATGTATCATATAAATGGTTCATACATAAGGCGATTGCCTTAGGACATCTCTCATATATTACTAACAGACTCCCACTTGGCCTAATGCCAATCGCTACGGTATCCAATACCATAGTCTCTAACATGACCCTCGAAACTTGCTTTGAGGTAATGCTTTAGTCAAGGGATCCGCTAAGTTCCTTTCGATTGGGAATTTTCTCGATTTGTATTTCGTTCCTCGATGATCTCTCCGATAAGATGATAGCGGCGAAGCACATGTTTGGATCGTTGATGAGACCTTGGCTCTTTCGCCTGTGCAATTGCTCCATTGTTGTCGCAGTAGACCGGTATTGCTTCAACAATGGCCGGAATCACACCAAGTTCATGAATGAACTTCTTGATCCAAACCGCTTCCTTTGCTGCTTCCGAAGCTGCAATATATTCTGCCTCAGTGGTAGAATCCGCTACAGTCTCTTGTTTGGAACTTTTCCAACTCACTGCGCCCCCATTCAAGGTGAACACGTATCGGTGAGACACGGAATCATCCTTATGCATGCGGAAGCTGGCATCTATACCTATCACCATGTCCCCTTCTCCATATATTAGGAACACATCCTTAGTTCTTCTTAAGTACTTAAGGATCGTCTTAACAGCCGCCCAATGATCCATTCCTGGATCAGACTGGTATCTGCTCGTGACACTCAGAGCATAGGATACATCGGGCCTCGTACATAACATAGCATACATGATAGATCCTATTGCGGATGCATAGGGAATCTTACTCATGCAAATCCTCTCGTCTTCTGTGCGCGGACACATAGACTTTGAAAGGTGTACCCCATGCCTGATGGGCAGATAACCTTTCTTGGATTACATGCTAAACCTCTTTGCTTTTCGGTCTATATATGTAGCTGCGAAAGACCAAGCAACCGTTTGATCTATCTCTATAGATCTTAATCCCAAGGATGTAGGTTGCTTCTCCCGAGTCTTTCATGGAGAATGTCTTGGATAACCAAACCTTCATTTGTAAGATTGACACATCGTTTCCTATAAGTAATATGTCATCGACATACAATACTAGGAACACATTTGCCTCCCACTAACCTTCTTGTACACACAAGGTTAAATGCGGATTTTGTGAGAAATCAAACTTTTGATCGTCTCATCAAAAGCGGATATTCCGACTCTGGATGCTTGCTTGATCCATAAATGGATCGTCGCAATTTGCATACCTTGGTTTTATCAAGCCGATGTGAAACCCTCGGGTTGTATCATATACACGTCCTCGGCGAGGTTTCCATTAAGGAAAGCTGTTTTCACATCCATCGCCATATCTCATAATCATAATGAGCCGCTATGGCGGGAGCATCGAATGGATTTAAGCATAGCTACTGGTGAATAGGTTTCGTCATAATCAACACCTTGCTTTTGGCGATATCCTTTTGCCACCAATCTAGCCTTATAGGTAATCACATTACCATCCATGTCGGTTTTCTTCTTGAAAACCCACTTGCACCCTATAGGCTTATGCCTTGGTGGGTCAACCAAGTTCGAACTTGGTTTCATACATGGAATCCATTTCCGACTTCATGGCATCAAGCCATTTATCCCTTCTACGAACTTGTCGGCACTTCTTCATAAGCGGTAGGCTCCTCATCATCAATGAGTAACACGTCGTTCGATTCACTTATGAGAAATCCATATCTCTCGGGAATGTTGCGTGTTCTACGGATCTGAAGATGTGGTGTTCTGATAGTCCAGATTGCTCATCACTATGAGTTGTTGGTGTTGTGCTTCACCGGTATCTCATCAATGTCTATTTGAGTCTCTCGAGCCTCCTCAAGCTCGGCACTCCCACTTTTTTTCTTGCAGAGAAACTCTTTCTCTAGAAACTGACATGCCTTGAAACAAACACCTTTTGTTCCACGGGATGATAGAATTAGTAACCCCTTGTTTCCTTAGGGTATCAATAAATAGACATTTATCGGACTTAGCATCCATTTATACGTCTGATCACTTCACATAAGCGAGACAACCCCATATCTTCAAGTAAGATACATGAGGTTTCTTACCATTCCATATCTCGTATGGAGTAGTTGAGACTACCTTAGTAGGCATTACATTTAACAAGTAAGCGGTATGCGAAGTGCATAACCCCAAAGGACTTGGGAAGAGTCGCATGATTCATCATTGACACGACCATGTCCAACAAGGTCGATTCGCCTCTCGGATACACCATTATCTTTGTGGTGTATAGGGGAGTCCATTGAGACAATATGCCATTGTCTCTTAGATAATCAAGAAACTCTTGACTTAAGTATTCACCACCTCGATCCGATCAAGTATTTTAATACTTTTGTCATGTTGTTTCTCTACTTCATTTCTGAATTCTTTGAACCTTTCAAAGGCTTCACTTGTGTTTCATCAAGAACACATACCCAAACCGTGAGTGATCATCGGTGAAGGTAATGAAGTAGCTATAGCCTCCTAATGCTTGAGTTGACATAGGTCCACATACATCGATGTACTAAACCTAGTAACTCTCCCACTGCTCACCTTTTCCCGTAAAGGTAACTTAGTCATCTTTCCTTTTAAGCATGATTCGCATGTATCGTATGAATCCAATTCAACGATTCCGCAATTCCACATCGGTGTAATTCGGACATGCGCTTTTTGCTTATATGGCCAAGACGACAATGCCACATATAGGAGTCTATGTGATTATCCTTTCGAGCACGCTGTTGCTCGCTTCGATATTGAAAATGTCACCGGATACGCCCAACGATAAATGCCATTACTCAAAGTTCCAGCCATAAAGTACGCCATTCAAAGTTATATAACAACAATTGTTACTAAACGTTAAATGGAAACCATTTCTATTTAAGAAATAGAAACAATGTTCTTTATTAGAGAAGGAACATAATAGCAATTGTCCAGCCAAGACTAGTCCACTAGGAGCTTCAAAGAAATAAGTTCCAATGGCGATCGCAAAGAACCTTGCTCCATTGCCAACTCGCAAATTTGACTTCTCCGACAAGTCTTCTTCTATTCCTTAGCCCTGTATGTCATTACATATATGTGAGCTACACCCAAAGATCCAATACCCAAGTGTCTAAGGAAATAGAATGACAATCAATAACGAAGATACAAGAGGATGGGGCATCTGATGCCTTCTTCTTCTTCATGGACTCAAGATAAATCTTGCAGTTTCTTCGGTGGCCTTCCTTGCCTGATGATGGCAAGTGCCCTTTTCTAGTTCCGCCTTCTTTGCCTTTTTCTTTCCTTTCTTACATTTCTTTTGCCTTCCTCTTAGAACCTTTCTTTGAGGAATCAACTAACGAACCGCCTTCTCCTCATGCTTCACGAAGGTTCCACAGTCTTGACATATTGAGGAGCTCGAATGGTGGATTCCAATTTGTTCATCCGATAGTTCATCACAAATTGCGAGAAACTCTTGGGCAAACAATGCAATTAAGTCAATACTTAACTCATGATCCATCACAAAACCGAGGGTAGCTAGCCGCTCGATGTACCCGCTCATCTTTAGCACAAACTGCATTCTGAGCGAACCTTCTTGCATCTTCGTGGTGAAGAGGAGCCTAGAGACCTCGAACCTTTCGGATCTCGCTTGCTCATCGAACAACTCATGAAGATGGAAGACCATAGTGTTAGCATCCATATGCTCATGCTGCTTCTGCAGCTCAGGTACCATCGCCGCTAGCATGATGCAACTCGCCTGACCGCCACATGCTTCGATGACCAACATTTGGTCTGGAGTTGCATCGTCCTTAGGACGGTCAGGAAGAGGCTCTTCAAGGACATATGCAAGCTTTTCCGCCTTGAGAACAATTCTCAGGTTTCTAAGCCAGTCCAGGAAGTTAGGCCCAGTCAGTTTGTTCGAATCCAAAATAGTGCGCAAATTCAAAGACGTCATGATCAATTTATTGACCTAGAAATACAAAACGAGCATATATGAGAAAACGATTTAAAATGCATCAATATACATTTATAAATCCCATTCATTTTTCGAATTTCAAAAACCTCAAAATCACTTCGGGAGATTGTAGGTTCATCTCCGAATGGGTTGATATCCATCATAGTTATGAATAACCTTGGAGAGAGTCCAACAAGCCATTCATAGCTACGACGGTAGGTATCATCTATACCGATTGCATATCACGTATATGCAACTATCACAATGTGCTATCAACTAATTGAATGTTCACACATACATTGGGTTGTTAACACATTAACAAGTATGCATCTTATGCATAGCACCCAACTTCACCTCCCTTAACATCGACCTTGGAGAGAGTCCAACAAACCGATGCTCCAGGTTAAAGCCAACCCATTAATCAGGACATAGTTTTAATATGGTTAGAGCGCATTCAACCAATTAGCCCAGCTTGGAGAGAGTCCAACAACCAAAGCTAACGATTGACCTCTGACTCTTACCATATTAGTATTAAACTATTCCATGGTTTGAACATGTGTTAGGGTTGAGGGCTTGGAGAGAGTCCAACAACCCAAACAAGAAGCGGAACTGGTTCAAACCATATTAATGGAAGGTGTAGGCTTTAATATTGTTTAAAGGTTTTATGTCTCATCCTCTTTGCATGCAAATAACTATTATCTACATGGCATGGCATACATGGCATACATCTACATGTCACGACACGCATGGCATTATGTTATGCATCTAATGCAACTACATGTCATACAATTATGTCATGTACAATATTTCCTTATATGTCATAACTATTTATGGAAATAAAATATGTTTAAGATTTGATTCTCCAAATCAAATCATAATTAAATTAGGAAACAAATTTCCAAATCTAATCACATATTTTATTCATGGAATTATTTGATTAAGGAAAATCTATTTAGGAAACCAATTTCCTAAATCATTAAAACTACTTATGGAAATAGAATATTTTTAAGATTTGATTTCCCAAATCAAAACAAGATTAAATTAGGAAACAAATTTCCAGAATCTAATCAAATATTTTATTTATGGAAAATATCAATTTCCATAAATACTTCCAACTTTCCAAAAGTGGAAGATTTCCATAAATACTTCTAGACTTTCCAAAATTGAAAAATTTCCATAAATACTTCTAAATTTCCAAAATTTAGAAAATTTCCAGAAATACATTATGACTATCGCAAAACCAATTTTACGATTATGTGAAACACAACTGGGCTCGATACCCTTTGTTGGGTTTTAAGCCTTGTGTTGTGTGTTCGATCATGTTTCGTAAACATGAGCACAGCGGAAGCAATAAAAATAATAAATATTCCTATTTATTACAACACACACAACACACGCATGCTATTACAACAAGTGTAGACATAACCGTAAATTAAAATTGCAATAAAAGAAATTAAACTACGTTATACCTTTCGTATGACGTGTAGCGAAACGGCATCAGCGGGCGATCTCGTAAGAATCGTCTCTATCCGTATCCACGCCGAGCTCCTCGGGATGACCGCCAAGCCACGAGCTTCGTCTTACGTGCGGGTTACTAGCCTCGTGTTGAAGGCGGCGTGATCGAGAGATGATCGATCGAATCCAAATTCGGACCTACAGACAAGTCCTCAAGACTTGCTTCTCCGGAGAGGTATTCGTCAACCGATTGACGAATCCTTCGTCCTCCACCTCAGAGGATTACCGGAGATCAAATCCCCGGTATGTTAGCCGCTGTCGGAGCACTAACCGTCGTCCAAACGCGCTCGACGAGGAGAAGAAGCTGTCCAGAAAACTGGACAGCTTGGTGGAGGAGATAGGCGCCCGGCCAAAACAAGAGAAGAACTCACCTTGATGCCAAACCTATAGGGGATCACGGAGGGTCGCCGGAGGTTCACCGGCTGGAGCTTGACGCCGACAGCGACTTGGACGGCACACAAGGTGCTGGGCGGTGGGCTCTTTGAGTTGGCGCCAAATCCTTCAACAAGTGGGCGGCAACTTCTTGATACAATTTGGATTAGGTTTAGGGTTAGGGTTTAATCCCTATTTTATAGAGAACTAATTCTCTTAATGGTTAATGGATCATATCCATAAAGCCCGTTAACCCGCTCCATTAAGATAAGTTAAAATAAACCAAACCATGATGGTTTATTTTAAGTTAAAACGAACCGAACCAACCTTTGGTTCATTCGTTTAATATAAACCAAACCCTTTGGTTTATTCTCATCCATTGGATTAGAACCAAACCATTTTGGTCCATCCATTATGTCTTCATAAGACACGGCCCATCCACGCTTCCATTGCGACTGAAACAATTTCATGCTCGCTTTATGTTTGGTCGACCAAACATAGTTTCTCTCGATGCGAGAATCCCATTCTCAAGCTCGTTTTAAATCCTTTGGATTACACTCGTTGTCGTGTGACCAAATAGGTTCTCGGTTTATGTTGGCCGTCTATAATTAACCATTAATTATAGAGCGATCATGAGTGGCACCTAGTAGTACATCATGATCCCCAATTAAGAAAAGATCAGCAGTTGATCGAACTATTTACGAAACCCTTGATGGCTTCGAATGAATCGTGCCCCATTCCCTTCACTCATCTTATACCCACTTGGTTGGGACATGGTCTATTGTGCCGATCCCCACTAGGACTATCGTCACACCTAGCCAAGTATCATTTCCTCGTCCTACAGTTCTAGTTACTCCACATGTATCGAAGAGTACCTTACTCTAAACATGTAATGCTTTGGCAAAGACTTTAGTAACAATCCGACGAGAGGCCATGGGTATACATCTCCTCGCAAGGAGTGGTGAATCCTTTATAGGCTATTCAAACACCTTGATCACTTGACTTATACCCAATCATCCGGGTCCACATCTCCTTAGAGATGTTTGCTTAAGATGTCAAAGCATAAGTCTCCATGATCAAGATGACTTGAATACCGCAAGTCGAAAGGAACATCGCACTTAAGCCACGCAGTAAGAACTTCATTGACATATCTATATATGCAGAGAACCATATGAAGTCTTACGGTTGGTCACTCAATGAACTAGTTACCATAACTAGCATCCACGATTAACTCGGACATCACTATGTCTCGGCCCGGTGAGAATCATGCTTGGATACACCAAGGAGTATACCTCGTGCTAGTCTCGGCGAATTGATGGTGTCCAAATCCATCAATTCATCGACTAGGATAATTAGATACATCACAATTACACATGTAGAGATACTCACTAGTTGTGATCCAATCACAAATTCTCTCATGCTGTGAATCGTATCGTGGACATTCAGTAAATGAGTTTAAGATCCAATCAAATACATAAAACATGTATACTCAAATAGTGAATCTTCATTTATCATATAAATGGTTCATACATAAGCCGATTGCCTTAGGACATCTCTCATATATTACTAACAGACTCCCACTTGGCCTAATGCCAATAGCTACGGTATCGATACCATAGCTCTAACATGACCCTCAAACTTGCTTTGAGGTAATGCTAGTCAAAGGATCCGCTAAGTTCCTTTCGGTGGGAATTTTCTCGATTTGTATTTCGTTCCTCTGATGATCTCTCGATAAGATGATAGCGTGAAGCACATGTTTGGATCGTTGATGAGACCTTGGCTCTTTCGCCTGTGCAATTGCTCCATTGTTGTCGCAGTAGACCGGTATTGCTTCAACAATGGCCGGAATCACACCAAGTTCATGAATGAACTTCTTGATCCAAACCGCTTCCTTTCCGCTTGCCGCAATATATTACGCCTCGGTGGTAGAATCAGCTCTGATCTCTTGTTTGGAACTTTTCCAACTCACTGCGCCCCCATTCAAGGTGAACACGTATCGGTGAGACACAGGAATCATCCTTATGCATGCGGAAGTGGCATCTTACCCGCGTATCACCATGTCCCCTTCTCCATATATTAGGAACACATCCTTAGTTCTTCTTCAAGTACTTAGGATCGTCTTAACAAGCCAATGATCCATTCTGGATCGGTAGTATCTGCTCGTGACACTCGGGCATAGGATACATCGGGCCTCGTACATAACATAGCATACATGATAGATCCTATTGCGGATGCATAGGGAATCTTACTCATGCAAATCCTCTCGTCTTACGTGCGCGGACACATAGACTTGAAAGGTGTACCCCATGCACGATGGGTGGATAACCTTTCTTGGATTCCGACATGCTAAACCTCTTTGCTTTTCGGTCTATATATATGTAGTGCGAAAGACCAACTTTGATCTATCTCTATAGATCTTAATCCCAGGATGTAGGTTGCTTCTCCCGGTCTTTCATGGAGAATGTCTTGGATAACCAAACCTTCATTTGTAAGATTGACACATCGTTTCCTATAAGTAATATGTCATCGACATACAATACTAGGAACACATTTGCACTCCCACTAACCTTCTTGTACACACAAGGTTATGCGGATTTTGTGAAATCAAACTTTTTGATTGTCTCATCAAAACGGATATTCCAGCTCCTGGATGCTTGCTTCAATCCATAAATGGACCGTCGCAATTTGCATACCTTGGTTTTATCAACCGATGTGAAACCCTCAGGCTGTATCATATACACGTCCTCGAGCAGGTTTCCATTAAGGAAAGCTGTTTTCACATCCATCTGCCATATCTCATAATCATAATGAGCCGCTATGGCCAGGAGCATCGGAATGGATTTAAGCATAGCTTGAGGCGAATAGGTTTCGTCATAATCAACACCTTGCTTTTGACGATATCCTTTCGCCACCAATCTAGCCTTATAGGTAATCACATTACCATCCATGTCATTTTTCTTCTTGAAAACCCACTTGCACCTATAGGCTTTATGCCTTGGTGGGTCAACCAAGTTCGAACTTGGTTTTTCGTACATGGAATCCATTTCGACTTCATGGCACCAAGCCACTTATCCCTTTACGAACTTATCGGCACTTCTTCATAAGCGGTAGGCTCCTCATCATCAATGAGTAACCGTCGTTCGATTCACTTACGAAATCCATATCTCTCAGGAATATTGCGTGTTCTACCAGATCTACGAAGATGTGGTGTTACAATAGGTCCAGCCGATTGCTCATCACTATGAGTTGTCGGCTGTTGTGCTTCACCGGGTATCTCATCAATGTCTATTTGAGTCTCTCGAGCCTCCTCAAGCTCGACGACACTCCCACTGTTTTCTTGCAAGAGAAACTCTTTCTCTAGAAACACAACATGCCTTGAAACAAACACCTTTTGTTCCACAGGATGATAGAATTAGTAACCCCTTGTTTCCTTAGGGTATCCAATAAATAGACATTTATCGGACTTAGCATCGGTTTATGCGTCTGATCAGCTTCACATAAGCAGGACAACCCCATATCTTCAAGTAAGATACATGAGGTTTCTTACCATTCCATATCTCATATGGAGTAGTTGAGACTACCTTGGTAGGCATTCTGTTTAACAAGTAAACAGTTGTCTGAAGTGCATAACCCCAAAAGGACTTGGGAAGAGTCGCATGATTCATCATTGACGACCATGTCCAACAAGGTCGATTCGCCTCTCGGATACACCATTATCTTTGTGGTGTATAGGCGGAGTCCATTGAGACAATATGCCATTGTCTCTTAGATAATCAGAAACTCTTGACTTAAGTATTCACCACCTCGATCCGATCAGTATTTTAATACTTTTGTCATGTTGTTTCTCTACTTCATTTCTGAATTCTTTGAACCTTTCAAAGGCTTGGACTTGTGTTTCATCAAGAACACATACCCAAAGTAGTGATCATCGGTGAAGGTAATGAAGTAGCTATAGCCTCCTAATGCTTGAGTTGACATAGGTCCACATACATCGGTATGTACTAGACCTAGTAACTCTCCCACTCGTTCACCTTTTCGGTAAAGGTAACTTAGTCATCTTGCCTTTTAAGCATGATTCGCATGTATCGTATGAATCCAATTCAAGCGATTCGAATTCCACATCGGTGTAATTCGGACATGCGTTTCTTGCTATATGGCCAAAACGACAATGCCACATATAGAGTCTATGTGATTATCCTTTCGAGCAGCGTGTTGCTCAACCCGATATTGAAAATGTCCTTTGGATCGTCCAGCGTATAAATGCCATTACTCAGTTCCAGTTCCATAAAGTACGCCATTCAAAGTTATATAACAACAATTGTTACTAAACGTTAAATGGAAACCATTTCTATTTAAGTGAAATAGAAACAATGTTCTTTATTAGAGAAGGAACATAATAGCAATTGTCCGTTCAAGACTAGTCCACTAGGGAGCTTCAAGAAATAAGTTCCGATGGCGGCGCAAAGAACCTTTGCTCCATTGCCAACTCGCAAATTTGACTCCCCTCGACAAGTCTTCTTCTATTCCTTAGCCCCTGTATGTCATTACATATATGTGAGCCACACCCAAGATCCAATACCCAGTGTCTAAGGAAATAGAATGACAATCAATAACGAAGATACTCGAAGAGGATGGGGCATCGGATGCCTTCTTCTTCTTCATGGACTCAAGATAAATCTTGCAGCTTTCTTCGCCATGGCCTTCCTTGCCACAGTGATGGCAAGTGCCCTTTTGCGCTGGTTCCGCCTTCTTTGCCTTTTTCTTTCCTTTCTTCTGTTCTTTTGCCTTCCTCTTAGAACCTTTCTTTGAGGAATCAACTAACAGAACCGCCTTCTCCTCATTCTTCACAGAAGGCTCCACAGTCTTCAGCATATTGAGGAGCTCGGGAATGGTGGATTCCAATTTGTTCATCCGATAGTTCATCACAAATTGCGAGAAACTCTTGGGCAAACAATGCAGAATTAAGTCAATACTTAACTCATGATCCATCACAAAACCGAGGGTAGCTAGCCGCTCGATGTACCCGTTCATCTTTAGCACAAACTGTACTACAGACGAACCTTCTTGCATCTTCGTGGTGAAGAGGAGCCTAGAGACCTCGAACCTTTCGGATCTCGCTTGCTCATCGAACAACTCATGAAGATGGAAGACCATAGTGTTAGCATCCATATGCTCATGCTGCTTCTGCAGCTCAGGTACCATCGCCGCTAGCATGATGCAACTCGCCAGCTCAGAATCTGCCACATGCTTCTGATAGACCAACATTTGGTCTGGAGTTGCATCGTCCTTAGGACGGTCAGGAAGAGGCTCTTCAAGGACATATGCAAGCTTTTCCGCCTTGAGAACAATTCTCAGGTTTCTAAGCCAGTCCAGGAAGTTAGGCCCAGTCAGTTTGTTCGAATCCAAAATAGTGCGCAAATTCAAAGACGTCATGATCAATTTATTGACCTAAAAATACAAAACGAGCATATATGAGAAAACGATTTAAAATGCATCAATATACATTTATAAATCCCATTCATTTTTCGAATTTCAAAAACCTCAAAATCACTTCGAGATTGTAGGTTCATCTCCGAATGAGTTGATATCCATCATAGTTATGAATAACCTTGGAGAGAGTCCAACAAGCCATTCATAGCTACGACGGTAGGTATCATCTATACCGATTGCATATCACGTATATGCAACTATCACAATGTGCTATCAACTAATTGAATGTTCACACATACATTGGGTTGTTAACACATTAACAAGTATGCATCTTATGCATAGCACCCAACTTCACCTCCCTTAACATCGACCTTGGAGAGAGTCCAACAAGCCGATGCTCCAGGTTAAAGCCAACCCATTAATCAAGAATAGTTTTAATATGGTTAGAGCGCATTCAACCAATTAGCCCAGCTTGGAGAGAGTCCAACAACCAAAGCTAACGATTGACCTCTGACTCTTACCATATTAGTATTAAACTATTCCATGGTTTGAACATGTTCAGGTTCGAATAGGGCTTGAGAGAGTCAAACAACCAAAACAAGAAACGGAACTCTGGTTCAAACCATATTAATGGAAGGTGTAGGCTTTAATATTGTTTAAAGGTTTTATGTCTCATCCTCTTTGCATGCAAATAACTATTATCTACATGGCATGGCATACATGGCATACATCTACATGTCACGACACGCATGGCATTATGTTATGCATCTAATGCAACTACATGTCATACAATTATGTCATGTACAATATTTCCTTATATGTCATAACTATTTATGGAAATAAAATATGTTTAAGATTTGATTCTCCAAATCAAATCATAATTAAATTAGGAAACAAATTTCCAAATCTAATCACATATTTTATTCATGGAATTATTTGATTAAGGAAAATCTATTTAGGAAACCAATTTCCTAAATCTTCAAAACTACTTATGGAAATAAAATATTTTAAAGATTTGATTTCCCAAATCAAATCAAGATTAAATTAGGAAACAAATTTCCAGAATCTAATCAAATATTTTATTTATGGAAAATATCAATTTCCATAAATACTTCCAACTTTCCAAAAGTGGAAGATTTCCATAAATACTTCTAGACTTTCCAAAATTGAAAAATTTCCATAAATACTTCTAAATTTCCAAAATTTAGAAAATTTCCAGAAATACATTATGACTATCGCAAAACCAATTTTACGATTATGTCGAAACACAACCTGGGCTCTGATACCACTGTTGGGTTTCCGGCACCGCGGCGTGTGTGTGTTCGATCATGTTTCGTAAACATGTGCACAGCGGAAGCAATAAAAATAATAAATATTCCTATTTATTACAACACACACAACACACGCATGCTATTACAACAAGTGTAGACATAACCGTAAATTAAAATTGCAATAAAAGAAATTAAACTACGTTATACCTTCCGTATGACGTGTAGCGGGAACGGCATCAACCGGAACGATCCTCGTAAGAATCGTCTCTATCCGTATCCACGCCGAGCTCCTCGTGATGACTTCGCCAAGCCACGAGCTTCGTCTTCGTACGGGTTACTAGCCTCGTGTTGAAGACGACGTGATCGAGAGATGATCACGGTCCGAATCCAAATTCGGACCTAAAACAAGTCCTCAAGACTTGCTTCTCCGGAGAGGTATTCGTCAACCGATTGACGAATCCTTCGTCCTCCACCTCAGAGGATTACCGGAGATCAAATCCCCGGTATGTTAGCCGCTGTCGGAGCACTAACCGTCGTCCAAACGACGCTCCGACGAGAGGAGAAGAAGCTGTCCAGAAAACTGGACAGCTTGGTGGAGGAGATAGGCGCCGGCCAAAACAAGGAGAGAAGAACTCACCTTGATGCCAAACCTATAGGGGATCACCGGAGGGTCGCCGGAGGTTCACCGGCTGGAGCTTGGACGCCGACAACGACTTGGACGGCTGCACACAAGCTGGGCGGTGGCTGCTCTTTGAGTTGGCGCCGAAATCCTTCAACAAGGGTGGGCGGCAACTTCTTGATGTTGGGCGGCCACAATTTGGATTAGGTTTAGGGTTAGGGTTTAATCCCTATTTTATAGAGAACTAATTCTCTTAATGGTTAATGGATCATATCCATAAAGCCCGTTAACCCGCTCCATTAAGATAAGTTAAAATAAACCAAACCATGATGGTTTATTTTAAGTTAAAACGAACCGAACCAACCTTTGGTTCATTCGTTTAATATAAACCAAACCCTTTGGTTTATTCTCATCCATTGGATTAGGACCAAACCATTTTGGTCCATCCATTATGTCTTCATAAGACACTGCCCATCCACGCTTCCATTGCGACTGAAACAATTTCATGCTCGCTTTATGTTTGGTGCAACCAAACATAGTTTCTCTCGGTCTGAGAATCCCATTCTCAAGCTCGTTTTAAATCCTTTGGATTACACTCGTTGTGCGTGTGACCAAATAGGTTCTCGGTTTATGTTGGCCGTCTATAATTAACCATTAATTATAGAACGATCATGAGTGGCACCTAGTAGTACATCATGATCCCCAATTAACCGGAAAGATCAACGGTTGATCCAGAACTATTTCTGAAACCCTTCAGTAGCTCGAATGAATCGTGCCCCATTCCCTTCACTCATCTTATACCCACTTGGTTCAGGACATGGTCTATTGTGTCAGTCCCCACTAGGCTGACTATGTCACACCTAGCCCAAGTATCATTTCCTCGTCCTACGGATTCTAGTTACTCCACATGTATCGAAGAGTACCTTACTCTAAACATGTATTGCTTTGGCCAAAGACTTTAGTAACAATCCGACGAGAGGCCATGGGTATACATCTCCTCGCAAGGAGTGGTGAATCCTTTATAGGCTATTCAAACACCTTCGATCACTTCGACTTATACCCAATCATCCCGGGTCCACATCTCCTTAGAGATGTTTGCTTAAGATGTCAAAGCATAAGTCTCCATGATCAAGATGACTTGAATACCGCAAGTCAAAGGAACATCGCACTTAAGCCATAGTAAGAACTTCATTGACATATCTATATATGCAGAAAACCATATGAAGTCTTACGGTTGGTCACTCCAATGAACTAGTTACCATAACTAGCATCCACGATTAACTCCGGACATCACTATGTCTCCAGCCAGTGAGAATCAGCTGCTTGGATACACCAAGGAGTATACCTCGTGCTAGTCTCGACAGAATTGATGGTGTCCAAATCCATCAATTCATTGACTAGGGATAATTCCGATACATCACAATTACACATGTAGAGATACTCACTAGTTGTGATCCAATCACAAATTCTCTCATGCTGTGAATCGTATCGTGGACATTCAGTAAATGAGTTTAAGATCCAATCAAATACATAAAATATGTATACTCAAATAGTGAATCTTCATTTATCATATAAATGGTTCATACATAAGGCGATTGCCTTAGGACATCTCTCATATATTACTAACAAAGACTGTACTGGCATGATTATTACTGCTACTTATAGTTTACTATGCATGACTATTAGATATCCGTTGAGTTTTACTCACACCGTTGATATCTATTCTATTTCAGAATGAAGCCTTCCGGAGGGTCCAGTCGCCAGTCCCCTGATCTGACGCCTCAGTATTTTTTATTTCAAGCTTCCGTATTTTTTTACCGCTAGTACTCTATGGTTAAACTTGTAGTATTTTATACTCGTGGTTGTTTTGGCGGTACTTAGTATGTATTTATGGACTTTTGTTCGATTGGTTATGGTTGTGTGGTTGTGTATTCCTGCTCAAATGGCAGAAGAGGTGAGTCTAGAAGTTGTAGATTCCTTATTTATTTTGGTTGTTGGCCTGAGGCCTATATATTATATATATTGTGGTGTGGTATGTTCCGGCCATGTTGGCCGATGTATAGTGGGTCGTGTGGGTCATGTATACAGGTTTCAATTGTCCACAGTACAGGGGAGGTGATGTCCGATTTTCGTCGGAAAAGTACCCCCTCTCGGGGCATGACAATTTATTTAGTATCAGAGCGCCTAGGTTTTCGAGTTCTTAAGGGTTTTTTGATTTTTGGAGTTCGCCACATTTGGCAGGTCAACTTGTGCATTTTTGGATTTTGTATGGATTTTTTATGATTTTTATGTTTCGGAATTTCGAGGTATTATTGACGAGGTTAATTTAGGGACTGGGCAGCGACGAGACCTCTCCTGGTGGCAAATAGGTAAGATGATTAATTTTATATAATTTTCTACCTGTAGTAATACGTGGGTAATAATGTAGCAGATATGAAACAAGGTGGGCGTGCTCTCGCGCCGAGACGTGGTGCAGGACAGCCACGCAAGAGGACATTGAGATCTCTAGCAATGGAGTTGCTAGAAAGGTCTACAGAGTTATGACACATGTGCAGACTCGTAGTAGGGGGCACCCACCAAGGCGACCAGCCGGAGTTGTTTTTAGTGTTTATACTCCCAATTAGGTTGGCTATGCATTTAGTGTTTATAACAGGAAATAACATGTAGTGTGTTGGTTACTATTCGTAATCATGGTTTGAGTTGACCACGTGCATGAACTGTTAAGTTCGTGAGTCTTGAACCTGTGTCGAAAAGGTGATTTTCCTTTGAGAGCCGACTGATACCGAGTCAGAAAGCAAGGGTCAAGTCGTCACATTTCTTGTGAAAATCAAAGACTACAGTCTTAGGGATTTTCACTAATTATGCGAGTTAGATCATTACCTATTGAGTAATGGACAAGGCATGTAGGCTATTGTTGATGCAGATAGCAAAGGGTTAGGTTACGGTGTTTCATAGGAATTTTGATTCCTGAGTGGTATGTGCTGGGTTGTATAACCTTGAAGGTATTTTTGAGTACTTAACTCATGTTATACAGAGAAAGTGGAGCTAGTTGCATACCATTATCAGGATTAAGCTGGTACTTGGTGGAAGATGCAGGGAAATAATCTTCAGGGTATCGTACATCACTAGGTCACGGTGTAGTGATATTGTGAGAGGGTACTTTCCCCCGTGTTATTCCTTTGACTCATTGTCAGAAAATTCTTGAGTTTCAAATAGGGGGATCGTTTGGTAATGGTGTACCATGCAGAGTCGTGAGACTTGCAGAGGTTATGACCACCAATAACTCAAGAATGTGAATGGATGTTTTAAGCTACTCATGGTTTATTGGCTTACATTTGGACTAGGATGTTTGGATCTTTTATCAAATCCTGCCGAAAGACATTGGATCGAGTCATGAGTTTAGAAATGACTTCGTACAAGTGTTTAAGAGTTGGAGACCGATAAGCAGATATTGCAGGTCAAATTATTAGAATCAGAAGCCTCCAAATGATGGATAAAAGGAGCAAGATCGGAGTCATAGGCCACGAGCTACTTTCCGATCATGGAAGACTCATGAAGACAACAACTGTTACCCCCCAAACATGGATTGACTTTGTACAAAGGAGAGAGTATACGACGATGGTCATATCTATTCTGTATTCTACAATTGTAACTCGTAGAATTAAGTGAGGAAACCAGACGATCTAGGAAAATCCCTGGGTCATTCGTCGTAAAAATGTGATCGCTTTGTCACGAACTATTGGATCTGATTCCTTTCTCTTCGGGAAAAGGTCGAGACCTGCATGGAGCCTTGGGATTGGATTGACAGATAGTTGATCGTTCAGGGTATTACTTTAGTTTACCCTCTGGGTTAATATATTGAGAGATACTTGTAGTTTACAGGTATCTTTGACTAGAACATTCTTAGTTCGGATTAGAAGGGTTACTATACATCAACTTGTGGGTCGGTGGTATCTCTACCGTCGAGTGAGATGTTGACTAACAATTAAGGAGTCAAGGGGTGCCCTTAGACTTTGATAGACATACCTTTACGGTAGACATAACCTTACAGATGGTTAAATTGTGAGATTATGGTATGGTATGTCTCTCGAATGCGTGTATAATCCGAGAGCATTCAGATGTATTTCCGGATGAACTCCTAGGCTTGCCGCTGCATAGGCAAGTGACGTAGGCAATCGGAATGATTACGGAGATAGTGTCGATATTGAAGACCTCATACCGAGTGACAATTTTATTGGTATTGCAGTAATGATATTTTATGAGTCAAATGTTTTTACTTATGGTGTGTTGGCTGAGGGCTGGTGTAAAGCACACAAAGTTGTTGAAGCTCGTGATGTACTCAAGGCAATGTCATTCAATTGGCTGTGAGCCAAATCGAGTTGCTTTGATACCGTCATCGGTCGATTTTCCAAAGTTGGCAAGGTTGATGATGCCCGGGAGGTATTTGTTAGAATGACGATTTTTCCAAGAGATAATTTTGTTGGTAACAGTGTTGCTTAACACTATGGGAATTGGAAGAACCTACGTTTCGATTATAGGAGGTGTTGGATGGGATATTTATCTGTCCTAGTATTATTTTCTTGAGAAGATCCATAACTCTTTGTTAAAAGAGAGATGGACCTTTGAGATTATGCATTGACTATCGATGATGGAATGCGGTAGTTGTAGAAGGAAATGAATATCCTTCATTGTGGATAGAGGATCTATTTAGATCAGCTATAGGACACCTGTGTATACTCGAGGATTGATTTATGACTGGTGTGTTATATTGTAGTGACATGGTGTCATACAATTATCATTGTTGTTGTGATGATTGATATATCATCAGCCTAGAGTAAAGAGGATGCAGGTGTGTAGCAACGACAATTTCATACTTGATATGAATTGTATGAGCTTTTGATTATCTTATTAGACTTATTGACGACTTAGTCATCCAGGGATTTGGGAAGTCGTGTATTCTGGACACGATTGGATCAGTTGTGGTCGTTGGAGTTGTGTAACTTGGCCACTGTTGATGGTGGTAGTTGGAGTTGCGCACTCGGCCACCGTAGATGGTGGTTTCCT
Organism: Wurfbainia villosa; assembly: GCA_025175895.1. Taxonomy (NCBI): domain Eukaryota; kingdom Viridiplantae; phylum Streptophyta; class Magnoliopsida; order Zingiberales; family Zingiberaceae; genus Wurfbainia; species Wurfbainia villosa. Next base: position 3,920,621 of record JAKLTH010000072.1, on the reverse strand, counting down.
TGTAATGATTTGATTATTACCATAGATATGGATAGGATGCTCTAGCGGTACTACATCACTGACTGGTTGGACCAGGAAGGTGATAGAATTTACTTAGTCTGAAGCTTGTGAAACTAGTTTCAGGGCTAAGACGATGGTTGACTTTTACGCCGGTATTGTTTAATCATTCTGGTGTGGATGGAAGGGTAGTGTACATGGATGCATCATTTCGGGGATCGGAGTGATTCCGATGCTATTGAATAAGACGTATCCTAAGCTTACGGCAGTTAAAAAACTGCGAGATAAGCTGTCAAATATATGACGTGGACTTAGCAGTTATTAGGTTGTTTTGTAGAGGTGAGGAGCAGGAATGCTCATGGGGTTTTAGGCTACTGGGTAGCTACATAGAGTTGTTAGAACACGGATAGTTGCAACTAGGGAGAATGGTCATTATAGTCTCCCAGTCACCTCCCATTCTATGCAATAGAGTGAATTTTAGACAGTAGATTTCTCTTGTGAGAAAATATTTCTCCGTCTCCGAGGAGAATAGTGGGCTACATAGTTGCATTCGAATTTAGGAAGAGTTACTTTTGATTCAGGACAACAGATAGATCCCTATTGTGATGATAGAGAGAATCTACCATAGAGTTATACTCTTTCTCTACCCGTTCGGAGTTAGTGATAGTGGAATTCGTATGTCGTCTGTAGCTAGATAGCTACCTGACATCTTGACTGCCCATGAGACCTAGTCATGGTAGCATGTGGTTGCATGCAGTCCATAGCTCGATAGCTATATACTCTATCTGCCCACGAGACCCGGACGTGGTAGCATGTCGTTGCCGGCAAACATTGAGTCTTTTATTGCCTGTCTACCCACGAGTCTCGTTCGTGGTAGCATGTGGTCACGCGTAGACAGTGCTCTGTTTATTGCCTGTCTACCCACGAGTCTCATTCATAGTAGCATGTGGTTGCGCGTAGACAGTGCTTTGTATATTGACTATCTGCCCATGAGTTTTGGTCGTGGTAGCATGTCGTTGTCCGTAGATAGTGCCTTTTGTATTACCTCGAGAGTCATGAGGCTTTGTCATGATATTTTGATAAGTATTGCTAATAGATTGCGGTAGGTTGTATATGTTACAGATGTATTCGGATTGTATCCGAAAAATAGTAAGTATTGAAACGTGCTCCGTGGTGGAACGACATGCGGAACATAGTTGATTTCGTAGTCTGGTGTTCAGTGTGTCAACTAGTAAAGGTGGAATACTGGTAATCAGCAAGGTTCTGTACCGAGATGGACGTGATAGCTTAGTATGATGGACAGTGTTGGGAGATTATTTAGAATTCGGAAAGGAATTGATGCGATTTTGGGTAATCGGTGATCGATTAGCCAAGTCCGCTCATTTTATTCCGATCCATAAGATGAGTTTGTTGGATCGCTGGATAGGTTTATACTGTGAAGATTTCTAGTTCATGGGGTATCTTTGAGTATCATATGTGATAGCGATTCAGGATTTACCTTGCGATTCTAGCAAGTTTCTAATGAGTCATAGGTATAGAGCTCCACTTTGGTGCAGTCGTTCACGCTCAGGTAGTAGGTTAGACACAAGGTATTATTCATATTTTAGAAGGACTGTTGAAAGTATGAGCGATAGATTTTTGGAAACTATGTGAGAGCTAGAACAGTACCCCACTTAGTTACTTGATGTGTGATTTTCCCCAAGTACTTGAGTTGAGCAGTGTGACATTGCTTGTTAGTACTTGAGTAAAAAATTTGGGGACCAAATTTTTTATTAGTGGAGGAGAATATAAGATATCGAAAAATAAAATAATGCTGGTTAATTTGGAAAATACCCATTGAAATTTTCCAGATATTTTTAGAATTTTAAATGGATGTCTTATGATATTTTATGGGGAAAGATGTAATAGGCTTTGATAAAGCCTGTTTGAAATATTAGTTAAGGGGTAATAGGTTTAATTTACCTAGGGTTAATTAGATATTAAACCTTAGGTTTATATTTTCCTATTTTCCTCCCGATCTCTTCCGCCGCAAACTCCTCAACGCACAGCCCTTCTCCCTTCTCGCAAGCTTAATCCGCCGTCGCCGCCTCTTCTCTTCCTCTCCCGTGTGCGACCTCCCATCGTCGGCTTCTTCATCCGCCGATCAAAGGTGCTCGGCATCCTTCTTCCTAAACTTCATTGCTCGAGCTCGCACTGCCTTCCTTGTGCCATTCGCTGTCACCTTGCCCGATCGATATCGTCCCAGTGTCGGCGGCCAAGCCAGCCACACCGCGAGCTGTACTTTTCAATGAGCATTGGCGATGGAGTGCTCTGTTCATCGACCCTCCACACGATGTGCGCCTTCGCCATCCGTCACGGGCTTGATTTTGCCGCCTGCTGCATGTAGGAGATTTGAGGCCGCTAGAGGGGGGTGAATAGCGTCGTGCTTGTACGTTGATGGAATTCATTGTGTTTTTCTCTACAATTTCGTTAGCGCAGCGGAAATAGAAATAATAAAGCAATGAAATAAAACAAACACAACTCATAACATGAGATATAACGTGGTTCGGAACCGAACGGTTCCTACTCCACGGATCGAGCTCTAAAGAGCTCTAGTGATGCACACGCACTCACTAATCACAAATACTCCTTCTCGACACAAGTCGAAGGTGGAGAAACCTCGTACAACAGTTTACAACAATAAACTAAGTACAACAAGCAATTACAATGAAATACAATGCAATACAAGTAAAGATATCACTTTACAAATGCCTTTAGATCACTTGCTTTTGGTTGCCTTGGACTAGCCTTGAAGGATTGGAAGAGCACCAACTATTCCCCTTTAAATCGCCCAAGAAAACACATGCTTTGAGCCTTCCACGAACAGCTACTTTTATCCTCCATCGGGCTAGATTTTCGTCTGGCAGTCGACTGCCATAAGGCCCCAGTCGACTGCCAACACTGTAGCTGTGAGACAACGGCTCAATCCACGTTGGACAAGTTCCAATGGATCTCTTGGCAGTCGACTGCCAGCGCCCGTAGCCGACTGCCCAGTCGGCTACGGAGCGTTCTGTGCTCGTGGCTGAACCATCAGTCGACTGCCGTCCATGGCAGTCGACTGATCAGCCCAGCAGTCGACTGCTACCAATGAGCAGTCGACTGCCAGCACATTTTCAGCCCCAAGCCGGCAGTCGAACTCAAGTCGACTCACGGCAGTCGAACCGGCCATAATGCCAGTCGACTGTCAACCTCAAAGATGAGGTTTTAACCCAAGTATGGTGTCCCCATACTTGCTAGACCACCTTTAGCCTAGACCTAAGCCTTCTAGCCACCTCCATCAGCCTCACGCCTCTCGGATCCCTCCAAGTCATCCATGACTTTGTTCATCCATTGCGCTAGCCTTCAGGTGCTTCCATCGGCTATGTCATGCTAACGGTGTCTACACCGCCAAGGCACATTGGACTTACGCCGCCAAGACTCCGCTTGGACTTTACGCCGCCAACCATTGGACTTATGCTGCCAAGACTCCACCCTTGGACTTTACGCTGACAATATCAAACCCCTTGGACTTCTCAAATGCCAAGACTCAAGCTTGGACTTTCCCTTGCCAACCCATGTTGGACTTTCCATGCCAAGACCCATGCTTGGACTTCCCTTGTGCCAAGTACTCAAGACTTGGACTTTCCCAAATGCCAAGTGTCCCACTCGGACTTTCCATGCCAAGTACCCATGACTTGGACTTTACCTTGCCAAGACCCATGCTTGGACTTTCCCATAATCACATGGTCAACCCTAGTCAACCATCAAAGTCTCCTTCGAGTCAAACTCGAGTCTAGTCAATTATAACCTGGGTCGATTATATAAACAATCTCCCCAAAATATTAACCGACATCAATGTCAAACATACTATGTCAAACCACTTTGTCAAACATCAAAACATCACTCGAGTCAAACTCGAGTCTGGTCAATCGTGACCTGGGCCGATTGCACCAACACTGCATAGCTCCTCCGACCCACATTTTCTGCCGGAGCAGATGGTGGCTGGCAGCGGCTAGGCAGCGTCTGCAGCGTGTTTGATCGAAGGTTGCGATCTCTGATGGAGCTAGGTAAGGTCCGATGGAAATCCCTACTGTGGTTTCCTTTGGTTGAATTGGATCTGTGATTGGGCAGTTGACCTTGGGCCGGTGAACAGGGGATTTCCATGAAAGTTTAGGGCAATGGCTGGCGTTGGGTGTTCCGACGACCCAAGTTGTTTGGGGGAGTTTATCGAACTGGTAAGCTTGACCCATCTCCTTTGTTCCTTGTTGTTGTTAAATCTGTCGGTTGTGAAGTTGAGTAGGGGCTGTGAGTGTGTTGTGTGAGGTGTGGAGTGGCTATGAGGTTCCGTTTAGGGATGGAGTTGGCTAAGATTGGAGTTTACCGTCGATGGAGTCAGCTGTGAGGTTTCGTTTAGGGATGTGAATGGCTGTGAATGGCTGTGAAGGATGTGCATGAGCTGTGAAGGTTGTGCATGAGTTGTGAATGGTTGATAGGTATTAATATGGAGGATTGATTAGGTTAATGGGATAACTAGATCAATCTAGTTGATCGGGATACGAAGTCGATGTAAGATTCAATTCGATCATTTGTGGTATGCTTGCACTTAATCATAATGTCTGTTATATGCAGGTTTCGATCACGAGACAGGTCTGCGGGCATGAAGACTTCATTATTACGAGCATTATAGCAGGCGGGTATCTTTGACTTATCTTCTTTTAGATATTGTCATATTGTTGTGCGTTGTTTACTATAGCTAGTAATAGTTTTCTATGCTTCTAACTGCCCTGGTATGTCACTACTTAGTACGGGTTGTAGTCTTTTCATATGCTTATTTTATTGGTGCTCATTTATCTGGATACTTGCCATGTGTACTTATTTTAGGAGTTGTGACATACACTTAACTAGATTTTAGATATATTTTCCCTGTATACCTAGGTCATCGATATGTACTCATTTTGTTTGTACATATTATTCGGAGACGTATATTGGTTGGTGTTACATGCTTTAGTGTCATGCACCATCTTGCATGATTGCATGCTGGATGGTCGGCGATTCCTTTGTAGTTGAGCCCGCAGCCAGTTACATAATCTACACACACAGCCACTCATGGGTTAGTGGTACATCAGGAGGGTGTGTGCAGTAGCTCTGTCAGGCTCCGCTGGTCCGCTCATGGGTAGCGGTGAGGCAGCGTGGTAGTGGGCAGGGATCCCTCCTTTGGTCCATGACACCGAGAGATGAGAGCTTTACTCCCCCACTCTGTTTGGGGTAGGAGGATAGGTGTACTCCGACAACATATTGTCCACTCGATCACTCAGGAGTAGTAATGGCAGAGTGCATAGTTGTCATAGGCCTACCCACTCAGCCTCACCATCGCGTGTGAGGTGGCTGACTGGCGTTAGGGGTGACCATGTCATTTGCATCACATGCATATTGCATGGATTGCATTTGTTTGTGTTTGCTGCATTTTGGTTACTACCTTGGTTGTTGCATATGATTGACATGCATACAGGATACATCATGTATTTGGTCTGACAACCTTACTTCTGCTAGTATGCCTTACACTCCTATGTCAGGATAGGAGATTCAGGTAAGTACAGTATTTCTGCATTTCTTCCTTGCATTTCCTCTTATTGATTAAAAGACTGTACTGGCATGATTATTATTGCTACTTATAGTTTACTATGCATGACTATTAGATATTCGTTGAGTTTTACTCACACTGTTGATATCTATTCTATTTCAGGATGAAGCCTTCCGGAGGGTCCAGTCGCCAGTCCCCTGATCTGACGCCTCAGTATTTTTGATTTCATGCTTCTGTATTTTTTACCGCTAGTACTCTATGGTTAAACATGTAGTATTTTATACTCGTGGTTATTTTGGCGGTACTTGGTATGTATTTATGGACTTTTGTTCGATTGGTTATGGTTATGTGTGGTTGTGTATTCCTGCTCAAATAGCAGAAGAGGTGAGTCTAGAAGTTGTAGATTCCTTATTTATTTTGGTTGTTGGCCTGAGGCTCGTATATTATATATATTGTGGTGTGGTATGTTCCGACCATGTTGGTCGATGTATAGTGGGTCATGTATACAGGTTTCAATTGTCCGCAGTACAAGGGAGGTGCTGTCCAATTTTCGTCGAACAAGTACCCCCTCTCGGGGCGTGACAGCTAGGGCACTCCCCATAGTCAAACCCTAGTTGACTCACTCCAGTCGACTGACCATAGGTCTCAATCGACTGATACACCTCAAACATGAGATTTTAACCCAAGTATGGTTCCCCCATACTTGCTAGACCACTCTTAGCCTAGACCTAAGCCTTCTAGCCACCTCCGTCAGCCTCGCGCCTATCAGATCCCTCCAAGTCATCCATGACTTGTTCATCCATACGCTAGCCTTCAGGTACTTCCATCGGCTATGTCATGCTAACGGTGTCTACACCGCCAAGGCACATTGGACTTACACTGCCAAGACTCCACTTGCACTTTACGCCGCCAACCATTGTACTTATACTGCCAAGACTCTATCCTTTGACTTTACGCCGCCAATATCAAACCCCTTGGACTTCTCAAATGCCAAGTACTCATGACTTGAACTTTCACCGCCAAGACTACACCCTTGGACTTTCCAAATGTCAAGACTCAAGCTTGGACTTTCCCTTACCAACCCATGTTGAACTTTAAATGCCAAGACCCATGCTTGGACTTTTCCTTGCCAAGACCCATGCTTGGACTTTACATGCCAAGTACTCAAGACTTGGACTTTCCATGTCATGGTCAACCCCAGTCAACCATCAAAATCTCCCTTGAGTCAAACTCGAGTTCGGCCAATCATGACCCAGGTCGATTGCACCAACAATCTCCCCAAAATATTATCAAACATCAATGTCAAACCTTCATGTCAAACATCAAAATATTGCTCGAGTCAAACTCGAGTCCGATCAATCGTGACCTGGGCCGATTGCACCAACACCATTGGCATGGTTGTAGTGTAATTCGGTATTAGTTTATCTTAACCATAGAATTACACTAGTAATCTTTGTGTGTATTTAGCAGGACCGATTTAGAGGTGATTCAATTTATACTGACTATATAATTGAATCAGACCTCAAATATTATGGTGTATATGCTCTTAATTTTGATATAATAACGGGCACATGTACTTAGTATTTATTTCTTTGATTTACCAATGGGCGAGATTTATGTATTAAATCCATAGGCCTGGTAAGTTGGAAAATAATATTATTTACATGGTGTGCCATTGATTATAGGAAAAATCATGTCCTATGTATTAGGATGATGATGTCCCCTTGAGGAGCTCATAAAGTTTATCATGTAAATCCTGCAGGTGGACTTGGTCTAACATGATGAAAATGATGAGTGGTACTACTCATGGAGTTAGATATTAATTAATTAAATTGTCAGTAATTTAATTAATTAATAGACATTCGATATCTTAAATATGGGGAGATATTTTATACAAATAATATGTGGAGCCCATATTTAATTATGGGGGTTGGTGAGGTAGATCAATGATGATCCTCTAGTGGAATGGATCATCATTAATGGATCGGGTTTTATGTGATTCGGATCCATTGGGTGGCTAAGATCCAACTCCTCCTCATGGTCCCTATTGTAGCCTATTATAAATACCTCATGAAGGCTAGACCTAAGGACAATCAGGGTTGGCATTGGAGAGGTTGGGCAGCAACAAGTTGGAGGCTAGGGTTTTGGTTTGTCCATCTCCTTAGGGCCGGCGGCAACAAGAAAAAGAGCTAGGGTTTCCTTCCTCCTTGGACGGCGCCTCATCCCCATCTCATTGCCGGCGTCTCTTCTCCTTCTCCAAGGGCTGGCGGCATCAAGGGTTGAGGGTGATCCTTCTCTCTTGGCTGGTGCCATCTTCTCCCTCTCCTTAGGGTCGGCGGACACTAAGGACTTGGTCTTTGGTGGTCGGCACAAGCAAGGAGAAGAAGGAAGGATGATTATCTTCCCTTATTCTGAGTGAGCAAGGAAGGGAAGATACGTGGTCTAGGAGGCTTAGATTCTTGGAAGATCATCGCCCACACGACGTCCAAGAAGAGAATAGGAATACAATAGAAGATCAAGAGGTAAAACAAGAGGTATAATCTTGTTTAGTTTTGATTCTTGTTCTTTTGTATTTGTATGTTATTGATTGACATGGACCCCAATGATAAACACAAAAATCGGCGATCCATACATCATCTATTCCGCGGTTAATCGAGGAAAAGAGTTAGGTTGCTTGAACAACAAGTTTGTTCAAGTGACCACTCAAATCGAATAGCACGATGATGAATCGGTTGCTTGGGTAATCCATCTCCATCCGGATTAGTTTTATTAATGAAATTTTAATCTGGGGACGTGAGACAGGATCGTCATGCACAAGCGATCGAAGCGAAGAAGCAGGAAACACACCTTTCCCTTCAATACCATGTAGTGTGTTAGTTATTATTCATAATCGTGGTTTGGGTCGACCACGGAAACGACTTGTTGAGTCCGTGAGTCTTGAACTTGCTTTTGAAAAGGTGAATTTCCTTTTAGAGTCGACTGATACTGAGTTGGAAAGCAAGGTCAAGCAGTCACATTTCTTATAGAGATCAAATATTACAATATTAGGGATTTTCACTAACAATGCTAGTTAGATCATTACTTGTGGGGGAATGGGCAAGGCGTGTATACTATTGTTAATGCACAGAGAGTATTTTCCCCGTGTCATTTTCTTTGACTCATTGTCGGGGAATTCTTGAGCTTCAAGTAGGATGATCATTCGTTAGTGGGAGTACAATACAGAGTTTACCCCCACCTAGTAGCTCAAGAATGTTAATGGATGTCTTAAGCCATCCGAGGTTTACTGGCTTACATTTAGATCAGGACGTCTGGATTGTCTATCAGCTCCTACCAGAAGGCACTAGATCGAGTCATGTATATAGAAATGACTATGTAGCAAGTGTTTTAAGAGTTGGATATTGATAAGAAGACATTGCAAGTCAAAAATTGGAATCAGAAGCCTCCAAATGTTGGACAAAAGGGGTAAGATCGGAGTCATGGGCCATGAGCTACTTTCCGACCACAGAAGATCAACCGTAGATCATCAAAACCTTCTCATGCTTATCAACAAAATTGGAAGAATGACTCCGAAGGGATTATGTGTATGCAGTGCGGATCACGACGACACGCAAAGTCAGATTCTCCAGTTGGATCAAATCATCTGCCTACACTAAACCAATTGGGATATATGAGGAGTGTGTACTTTGAAGACTCAGTTGGAGACCATTGATGTTGCCTTTGGGAGGACGATCCACAACCCCAAAAGTAGAGATGATCACAGAAGATTGGATTATCACATCAGCAGCGATCTACCACCCCAGGCACAGTTGGAGTTCCTTAACACTTTCACCTAGGGGAAGCGGTCTACTTAGCAACATCAGTAGAAGACATCTCAGAAGACTCAAACGTCCAAACATCAACAACTGTTATCTCCCTAGGCACAACTATACCATTTGCAGAGTATGGAGTGTGCTACGATATTGGTAGTATTCAGTACATTACAGTCGGTAGTGTACTCTTTACCAGTACAACAATGTTTACCACCTCTGTTGCAGTCATTGTGGTTTGTATTTCAGTTTCAACAGTTGATTTCAGTTCCTCTATGGTAGTCTTTTGCACCTGCAAGAACTCAGCCGTCAAGAACAGAAGTTGGATGGGTTTACATCATTACTCGAGAGGAGGTGTGGATGGTTGAAGGATTGATCATTTGGGGTATTACTTTAGTTTACCCTATTTGCTTATATATCGAGAGATACTGGTAGTTTACAGGTATCTATGGCTAGAACATTCTTAGATAAGATTAGAAGGATTTTTATATTCAGATCATGTGGATTAGTTTTATCTCTTTCGTCAAGTGAGATGTTGACCACCAAATGAGAAGTCAAGGAATGTCCTTAAACTTCAGTGAACACACTACTAGGATAGTTGTCATGCCCCGAGAGTATACTTGTCCGTCGATCGGACGGTACCCTCTAGTGACAATATAAGATAAACACCGATACAAGGCCCATATAGCTGCTAACACCCACAGACCATATATAATAATAAAATAACACTGCCAGATAACAGAAAATACAAAGACATACAGATGCGCACCGGTGCGACTCTAACATAATAACAAAATATAATCGAATCTAACGTCCAACCCAAAAAGCATAATAAAACCCAAATACAATAAATCACATACACAAACTATAATCCAAAAACAACAACGGAACAAATAGGAAATAAAATCCCAAAACAAACAATCCAAAATATACAACAGTATGGAATAACATCCATACAGTCAGTGTGAGATGGGATCAGCTGGCGGAGCTCCGAGCACTCAAGGGAAACTTCTACCTGTTACTTGGGCAACAAGAAAACCCAGGGTATGTGGTGGTAAGTATAAAACTCAATGGTAATATGAACGAAAGTGCATGATCAACATATATCATATGGAGAACAATAATATACAGTCTAAAGATACAACAGATAACTTCCAGTATCATATAACCAATGCATATACCAACTAATCAACTGAACAACGTAAGGTGCTGACATACCTAAAGATCTGCAACGATACCACTCATACAACCTGAACACACATACCACAATATAACACATACAATATGAAAGAATGACACTAAGCATGTAAGCAACACACTGCCCTACGAACCTATACACAACAACATCAATGAACCTAATCAATCCTATACAACACCATGATACTGGTCATAGGTGTACAACAGTCCGGTCTAACTCATACACTGGTAATCCACACACAACAGTATAGAATATGCAATATAGTATGCAGAATGATGAACAAACATATGCAGCAAGCATTGCTCAAACAAATGTAGCATCACAACAAGCATATATATATATATATATATATATATATATATGCCATCACACATGGCAATGCAAATGCATGGTCATGTCTGCACACCCCACTCGCTACCATGACCCCAGTGTGGCATAGGTGGCACGACATGATAACTGTCCCAACTCAACAACAACCACTCTCGAGTGAGCGAGTGGGCAGTATAAATAAGTAGCAATAAACTAAAGATTTATAAGCTACACAACGGGGGTCCCTACTACTCCCCACTCCGACTGTCACTATCCATGAGTGGTCGAGTGCCACACACCCAGGATAAACTGCATGCAACTCCAACTACCACCATCAATAATGGCCCAGTGCGGCACAACAGATGCACTGCTCTCACACCAGCTACTACTATAAAGAGTAACCATGGAGGCAGAATGACTGACGACCCTCTCAACCACAAGGTAGACCAAGTCGCCATCATGCATGCAAATGTGATGAATGCACAACTACCCACACATACATCCACAATACACTCTTTATCCAACAGAGAGTCATACACGACTGACAGTCACCCATACTAGGACCTCCATTCCATAGCAATCCACTATCGATAATCAACCATGCTAAGACCTCTAGTCCGTAGCAACTCGCTATCGACAACCCATACTGTCATGTACAGACATATGATCCGAAAGTTATGCAATAAAAGGTAAAATGATACCACTACCAACTCTACATTAAGGACATCATGTTAGTATGAGCCCTTAGTGTCAATTATGAGATGATTGATGAGGAAAACTTTTGTATTATATTCTTGCATTAATAAAGGCAAAGATTGATTATTATATTTCTTTATGCGTGTGCCAGCTAAATAAATATAATAATGCCCATGAATAGTAGGTTGTTATCTACAGTATATCAATTGATAGAATTGATTATGAGAAGCTGTAGAGAACACTATTCTTAAATATTCCTAGTCGAGTATTGTATTAATAGACAAGGGCTATATTGATACATTGAGACTAGCATGTAGGTCAATGGATGACTTGATCTCACAAGTCATGGATATGTGATATCACATTGATACATGGGTATATATATTGGAGACTATATATACTGAATTGACCCACCATGAGAAAGTATCATGGATCATTATATGAGTGTCATATACTTTCTCATGTGACTATTGGTATGAATAGTCCTTAGACCTGAAGTCACTACGGTTCCCTACATAAGGAGTTATGTACTTTGGTATCGTCTAACGTCACACCGTAATTGGGTGATTATAACGGCGATCATTGAGTATGTAACGAATTATGCAGAGGGATGTGAGTGATGTAGATGGGATCTATCCCTCCCATATGACGGGAGTGATATCTTTGGCCTCTTGATAGAGTAGGACCACGAAATGCATGCTCAAATGAGTCAATATGAGATATTGAGCTCATTTGTTTGAGTGAGTCTACTTGGGGATCAAGAAACATAAAGATTGATAAGAGGGTGACACGGTCTATGCCTCATTGATCGATCTGAGATATCAAGGATAGAAGGACACTGTCATATGATAATAGTCACGGAAGAGGTTGTCGGATCTTGACATTCTCATCACTTGGGTAGCAATGATGTATTGTTAGATGTCGCTCATTGCTTATGTATCTAAAATGGTTTTGGATACATTGCCAACGTTATGAGAGCCTATAGGATCACACACAAAGAACATATTATTTTGGAGAGGAAATCATTTTGGTTTGACTAAAATGAATTATTAGTTAATTGGATTAACTAGAATGAGTAAGACTCATTACTTGGCTAAATTTGAGTTGGACTCAAATTGGTTTATGTTGAGTTAGACTCAAGTCAAACCAAGAGAAGAAGGCTAAAATGAATAATACACAAATTAATAATATAATACACGAATTAATAATATAATACATGAATTAATAAATGGGGTTTTAAATGGGATTTAAAACTCATTAATGTGCATTTAATGAGCATTAATTGACTTCCTTTCTTTTACCATGGAGAATAAGGAAGTGCATTTAATGTCTCATTAAGGTGTATTATGGTTGCTTCTTCTTCTTCAATGTGGACAATGAAAAATAGAATCAGATTTTATTTTTTTAGTTCACACAACAAGAGGGCCAAGTACCGAGTGAAAAAGTGAGACCTTGGAGTGGTTGCTAGCACAACCGAAAGGGCTTACCTCTTCTCTCCAAGATCGTGTGTGTGTGCACCGTAGAGGCGTGGACATTCTGACCACGCTGAGATCCGTAAGTGTTGCTGACTGGAATTCGAAGGGCACGCTTCGAAGGTAATCTCGATTCCTATAGGATAGAATCGATAATTGAAATGAGTATATTTTTTTCTTGGATCTCTGGAGGGATCCTAAGTTTTCTGCTGCGAATTTTGTTTATCGCTCGGGATCCCTACAGTGGTATCAGAGCCACTTGTAAAAAAAAATGTACACGTTTTTTTTGGATGTTTTATGTGATATAAACATGAGATTAGTTTTATTATGTTTTTTGTTTGCCGACTCGGTATATGTCCGAGTTGATTTAGCCAAGCAGATAGTCTGCCGAGTGGGCTGAATCAAGTCGGATGGTGCCGACTTCGCCTGTGTCCGAGTTGATTTAGCCAAGCAGATAGTCTGCCGAGTGGGCTGAATCAAGTCGGATGGTGTCGACTCCGCCTGTGTCCGAGTTGATTCAGCCAAGCAGATGGTCTGCCGAGTGGGATGAATCAAGTCGGATGGTGCCGACTACCGTGTCCGAGGATTGACCACAAGTGGGTCGTTCAAGTCTGACGGCAACACACCTGGCCATCTGGAGGTCTCGGGTTCATAGAGATGGACAAAATGGGCAGCGACTCATAAGATGAATTAGCAAAAAATTAATCTAAACAAAATGGACCGCCGTGGTGTTGCGGCTAATCGGCATAGCGGCTTAAAAATTGCACATAATAAAACTGATAAATAAAATAATTTATTAAATCATTGTGAATGATTTGTATATGGTGCATGGTTATGGCCTAGGACCCAATATGATTGTGGTTATGTGTTGTAATTCATAATACGGCCTGCATGTCATCATATGTATGTGGGTGTTGTAATTTTTTACACGGCCTGCGTGTCGTGCCTTCACTTCTATTTTCTAGTTGTAAAATAGATTTAGACTCGAATGTAACTCGAGTGTTCTCATTTTGTAATGTACAAAATAAATAAGCAATGAAAGTCCATTGAAGGTGGATGTTACAAGGACGATGCTGACAACACATGCTAACCAAAGGAAGCGCTTGGAGAAGATGCTATCCCTAGGGTAACCAATCGATTTTCTCATTGGCTTGAGAAATCGTAGAATAAGGGCCATAACCATGTCACATTTAGCGTATATGTGATATATTTTGTGTGTATGTGATGCATGCTAGATAATCTGTTATCTTAAAATTAAGTCAAATGAATATGCCTACCAAAGTTTGGTACTCATAAACTACCTCGATCATTTGTGTTGGGTTTGCCAAAGCAAAGCAGTGCATTTTATCTTGGTAGAGTGCGAGAGGACAATTGTGATGTTCCGCTATCAAACTTTGGATGAGACTTCACTAAGTGTCTCAATTAGATTGAGAAATACTTAGAGGCATTTCCTAATAGTTAGGAGACACGGATAAGAGAACATTTATACTAAGTCTTGGGTGATTAGCCAAAGCTAACTCAAGATGATGTATAATGTGAATCTTGATCCTTTATTCCAAGAGTTGCATACGATCCAATTGGTAAAATGTTACCTACCTAGTGATACTAAATCTTGGGCGATTAGCCAAAGCTAACTCAAGGTGAGGTATGATGTGGATCTTGTCCCACATGAACTTGAAGCTCAATAGAACTGGTATGACTAGCTCCTATTGAAGCTAAGGGAATCAGTGGGAGTCTCATTTAATTAAAGGCATAATTAAATGATTTCAGATATAATACTCATTTCTGCATATTATTTCTGTTGTAGATTACTATGTCTTCAAATATGTCAAATACCCTCTCTCTGCGATCGGTCCTTGAGAAGGACAAGCTCAATGGAGCAAACTTCATCGATCGTTCGAAATTTGAGAATAGTTCTCAAACAGGAGCGGAAACTCTATGTCCTAGAGCAACCCATTTCTGAATCACCCGCCAATAATGCTACTCGTGCAGATAAGGATGCATACAAGAAGCATCAAGATGATGCATTAGATGCATCATGCCTTATGCTTGCAACCATGAACTCTGAGCTTCAGAAGCAACATGAGAACATGGATGCCTTCGATATGGTTGCACACTTAAAGCAACTATATCAAGGGCAGGCGAGGCACGAGAGATTTGAGGTATCTAAGGCATTATTTTCATGCAAAATGCAAGAAGGAACACCCGTAGGAACTCATGTACTCAAGATGATTGGGTATGTTGAGAACCTTGAAAGATTGGGGTTTCCTTTAGCCGACCTTATTCTATATTTGTTTGCCTAGAGGCTTTAGTCAATTTGTCATGAATTATTACATGAGAAATTGACAAACCATTACTGAGCTCTTAATCATGTTGAGAATCGAGAGCAATCTTAAGAAGATGCAACTGGTACTAATGATGTACTTATGGTTAAAAAGGGCAAGGGTAAGAAAAAGTCTAAAGGCAAGGGTAAGACCTGAATAAAGATAAGGACAAAGCATTGAAGCCTAAAGGTGGGGTGGCCAAGGAAGGACTTGCTTCCACCGCAAGGAAGCCGGACATTGGAAGAGGAACCGCAAAACTACCTCGAGGAAGTTCAGAAGAAGAAAGGAAGTGAGACTTCCACTTCAGGTATACATGTTATAGAAGTCAATCTATCTATTTCTTCCTCATGGGTATTGGATACCGGTTGTGCTTCTCACATTTGTACCAATGTGCAGGGCTTGAGAAGAAGTAGATCTTTGACAAAAGGAGAAGTGGACCTACGTGTTGGCAATGGCGCAAGAGTTGCTGCTATAGCTGTAGGAACACATTCCTTATCATTACCCAGTGGTTTAATTCTAGAACTTGAAGAGTGTTATTTCGTACCTGCAATAACTAAGAACATTATGTCTATATCTTGTTTGGACAAGAAAGGTTTTTCATTTATAATTAAGGACAAGTGTTGTTCTGTATATTTAAATGAAATGTTCTATTACAGTGCACACTTGATGAATGGACTCTATGTTCTAGACCTTGAAAACCCAGTCTATAACATAAATACCAAACAATTCAAATCTAATCATTTGAATCAAACATATCTTTGACATTGTCGCTTGGGTCACATAAATGAGAGTCGCATAGCCCAGCTCCATAAGGATGGATTACTGGACTCATTTGATTTTGAATCATATGAGGTATGTGAATCTTGTCTTTTAGGCAAGATACCAAGACTCCATTTAGTGGACAAGGCGAACGAGCGACAGATTTGTTAGGCCTCATACATAGTGATGTATGCGGTCCTTTCAAAGTCGCAGCCATAGGAGGTTATCAGTACTTCATCACATTTACTGATGATTTCAGTAGATATGGATATGTGTATCTTATGAGACACAAATCAGAATCCTTTGAAAAGTTCAAAGAATTCAAGAATGAAGTATAGAACCAACTTGGTAAGAGTATTAAGATGCTTCGATCAGATCGAGGTGGGGAATACCTAAGCCAAGTGTTTAGTGACTATCTAGTTGAGTGTGGGATAAGATCTCAGCTCACTCCACCTAGAACACCACAGTTGAATGGTGTATCTGAGAGGAGAAATCATACTCTATTAGATATGGTACGATAAATGATAAGTCATACAGAACTTCCTCCTTCCTTCTGGGGATATGCTCTAGAGACCGCCGCTTTCACACTTAACCGTGTTCCTTCTAAGGCAGTCGTAAAGACACCATATGAGATATGGACTGGGAAGAGTCCCAAGATGTCTTTTATGAAGATTTGGGGTTGTGAGGCTTACGTACGACGTCAAGTATCAGATAAACTAGGCCCCAAATCAGATAGATGCTATTTCGTTGGATATCCCAAGGAAACTAAGGGATATTACTTTTACAACCCCACACAAGGCAAAGTGTTTGTTGCCAGAAATGGTGTTTTTCTAGAAAGGGAATTTATTTCTAGAAAAATAAGTGGGAGTAAAATTGATCTTGAAGAAGTTCAAGATACACAAA
Organism: Wurfbainia villosa; assembly: GCA_025175895.1. Lineage (NCBI taxonomy): Eukaryota > Viridiplantae > Streptophyta > Magnoliopsida > Zingiberales > Zingiberaceae > Wurfbainia > Wurfbainia villosa. The sequence goes on along the minus strand of JAKLTH010000072.1, from coordinate 3,903,558 downwards.
ATAGCACTGATACCTTAATGGAACAAGAACAGTCATCACAAGGAGTTGTGATACAACCTGTTCAGGTAGACCAAACTCTGCGCAGGTCTGATAGGATACGTCATCAACCTGAGAGATATTCTTTTCTCTTGGATGATAATGATGGTATCATACTTGATGAGCCGACATCCTATCAGGAAGTTGTAATGAGCCCAGATTCTGAGAAATGGCTCGAGGCCATGAGATCCGAAATAGAATCCATGTACACTAACCAAGTTTGGACTTTGGTTGATCCACCTGAAGGGGTCAAACCCATTGGGTGTAAGTGGGTCTTTAGGAGAAAGACTGACATGGAAGGTAATGTGCATACCTATAAAGGGCGATTGGTAGCAAAAGGATTCAAGCAGATTCATGGTATTGACTATGATGAAACCTTTTCTCCAGTTGCGATGCTCAAATCCATTCGGATCATGCTTGCTATTGCAACTTACTATGACTATGAGATCTGGCAGATGGATGTCAAAACAGCATTTCTTAACGGAAATCTACTCAAGGATGTGTATATGACACAACCTGAGGGTTTTGTTGATCCAAAGGATGCTGGAAAGGTTTGTAAGTTGCATAGGTCCATTTATGGTTTAAAGCAAGCTTCTAGAAGCTGGAATCTTCGTTCCGATAATGCGATCAAAACGTTTGGTTTCATTAAGAATGAAGATGAACCTTGTGTCTACAAGAAGGTTAGTGGGAGCTCAATTGTTTTCCTCATATTGTATGTAGATGACATACTGCTCATTGGAAATGATATCCCTATGCTGCAGTCTGTGAAGACTTGGCTTGGGAATTGTTTTTCAATAAAAGACTTAGGTGAAGCAGCCTATATTCTAGGCATCAAGATCTATAGAGATAGATCTAAGAGATTGCTTGGCTTGAGTTAGAGTACATATGTAGACAAGGTGCTTAAGCATTTTGCCATGCAGAATTCCAAGAAGGGATTTTTGCCAATGTCACATGGTATGAGTCTTTCGAAGACTCAATCTCCCTCTTCTAAGGAGGAGAGAGATCGCATGGATCAGATCCCTTATGCATCAGCTATAGGATCTATCATGTACGCCATGATTTGTACTCGCCCCGATGTCTCGTATGCTTTAAGCATGACGAGCAGGTATCAGTCAGATCCCGGTGAATGTCACTGGACAGCTGTCAAGAATATTCTTAAGTACTTGTGAAGGACAAAAGAATATTTCTTGATATTTGGAGGCAATGAAGAGCTAGCTGTAAAGGGTTACAGTGATGTGAGCTTCCAAACTGACAAGGATGACTCCAGATCGCAGTCAGGGTATATATTTTGCTTGGAGGGAAGAGTTCGGCAGTGACACAGCTTGTAGATTCTACAATGCGAGTATATTGCAAGGCCTTCCGCAAAGAAAGGAGGTTGTTGTAGGGAGTTGCTTCGGAGGCTCATTGGCTCCCATGTCCCCGGATTAAAATTTTCACTAATGAAAGAATTAATCCGGATGGGATGAGTTTCCTTAGCACAACCAATTCATTGTCGTGCTAACAACTTGAGTGGTCGCTTGAACAAACTAGTTGTTCAAGCAACACAACTCTTCTAGTTGGTTAGCCGTGGAAGAGACAACGGACGGATCGCCGGTTTTTGTGTTTGTCTTCGGGGTCCATGATTATACAAAATATATACATATGCATAATTGTATAATCAACAATTAAAATAACATGCTCAGATCTGAAAATAAAGTTGTAAAACTTTATACCTTACGATCTTCTATCGTATGTCCTATCCTCCTCGTGGACGACGTGTGGACGAAGATCCTCCACGAGTAGAAGCCTTCTAGATCGCGTTCTTCCCTTCCTTGTCCGCTGCGAACAAAGAGAAGAACCAACAAAACCTTTCCTTTCTAGAACCGGCCACCAAGAAAGAGAGTTTGATGCAACCGCCGGCCAAGGAACGATTGGATGAGCGCCGGCCAACTTATTGCAATGTTGTCGCCGGCCACCTAGAGGTTGGAGAAGCGTCGGCCACCAATTGTTGGAGAGTCTCCAACCACCAAGGAGCAAGGGAGGAGGAAGAAGAGAACCGGCCAAGGATGAGAAGAGGAAGAGGGGCGCTGGCCAAAACCCTAGGGAGAACAAGAACCTTGCCGCCCACTTCTAGCCGCCCAAAACCCTAGCACCTCTAGGGTTTGTTGCCGCCCAAAATTAGAAGAGCAAAACCCTAATTTCCAATTCCTCTTGCCGCCTCTATTTATAGAATTGGGCTTAAGCCTCCTTTAATCTCCATCATTAGATCTAGGGATTTAATCTCCACCGTCGGATCTAGGGTTTTATCCCAACCATTGGATCTAGGGTTTCATCCCAACCGTCGGATCTAGGATTTCATCCCAACCGTCGGATCTAGGGTTTCATCCCAACCGTCGATTCTAGGATTTCATCCTAACCATCGGATCTAGGGATTTAATCCCAACCGTTGGTTCTAGGGTTTCATCCCAACCATCGGATTTAGGGATTTAATCCCAACCGTTGGTTCTAGGTTTTGTTTTACATCCTTGGATCTAGACTTCACAAGGATTATATTAGGATACGATAGGGACTATAAGGAGGAGTTGGATCTTGGCCACCCGATGGATCGGAACCACACAAACTTGATCCATCAATGATGTTCCATTCCACTAGAGGATCATCATTGAACTACCTCACCAACCCCCATAAATCAATATGGGCTCCATATATTATTTGTACATTCATCTCCCCGTGTTTAAGATATCGAATGTCCGTCAATTAATTGATTCACTGACCATCAATTAATTAACATCTAATTCCTCGAGTAGTACCACTCAACCTTATCATCATATTGACTAAGTCAACCAGCTGGGTTTACATGATGAACCTTATGAGCTCCTCAAGGGGACATCATCAACCTAATATATAGGACACGGTTTCCTCCTATAATCAATGGCACACCATGTAAATAATATCATTTCCCAACTTACCGAGCATATTGATTTAATCCATCTAAATCTCACCCTCTGGTAAATCAAAGAAATAAATACTATGTACATGTGCTCGTTATTATATCGGGATTAAGAGCATGTACAACATAATATCCGAGGTCCGATTCAATTATGTAGTCAGCAATTAATTGAATCACCTCTATGTCGGTCCTTCTCAATACACCTAAGTGTACTAGTGTAACTCTATGTTCAAGATAAAACAATACCAAGCTACACTGCAACCATGCCAATGGTTTGTCCAAAACCATCTTGGTCGTGAGCCTCTACTTATATTTTACAATGGACTGATAACATGATCTTCTGTGCCACACCAAGCATCATGTTATCTACAATGTAAAATATTAGACAATATGCACACATATATAATAAATATATAAAGTGCAAACAATGATCATGTGATTCTTATTCCAAAATAAAATGTTCATACAAAAAGAGCTAGGCTTTCAGTATACATTCCAACAATCTCCCACTTATACTAAAAGACTATGTCGTCATCACACTGCCATACATCTGATCCCCATGTCCTCCACATGCCTATCAAATGCTTTCGCTGGAAGGGCCTTAGTGAATGGATCCGCCAGGTTATCCTCTGATGCAATCTTGGCGACAGCAACTTCTCCTCGCTTTACGATCTCTCGTATAAGGTGGTACTTGCGCTCTATGTGTTTACTCGCCTTATGGGCTCGTGGTTCCTTCGAGTTTGCAACTGCACCACTGTTATCACAATAAATTGTGATAGTTCTGGGCAAACCAGGAATCACATCCAAGTCCATCAAGAAGTTCCTGAGCCATACAGCTTCCTTGGCTGCCTCAGAGCTGCCACATACTCAGCTTCCATGGTAGAGTCCACCACGCATTTCTGCTTGACACTCCTCCATATAATGACTCCACCTCCAAAAGTAAACACAAACCCCGAGGTAGACTTACTCTTGTCCCTATCTGATTGGAAATCCGAATCTGTGTAACCCACAGGGACTAATTGATCTGCCCGGTAAACCAACATATAATCCCTAGTCCTTCTCAGGTACTTCAATATATGCTTTACCGCAGTCCAATGTCCCTGTCCAGGATTACTCTGATATCTGCTAACCATGCCCACGGCAAAGCAGATATCCGGTCTCGTACATAGCATAGCATACATAAGGCTTCCTAATGTCGAAGCATAAGGAACCGCCTTCATGTCCTCTATCTCCTTTGATGTTTTGGGACACATCTCTTTAGATAAAGGAACTCCATGCCTAAAAGGTAGAAAACCTTTCTTGGAGTTCTGCATGCTAAAACGAGCAAGGATAGTGTCAATGTATGAAGCTTGAGATAAGCACAACATCCTTTTCTTGCGATCCCTTATAACTTTGATCCCAAGGATGTGTCCCACTTCTCCCAAGTCCTTCATGTCAAATTGTTCGTACAACCATACCCTTACGTCTGATAACACTTTGATATTGTTGCCAACTAACAAAATGTCATCTATGTTAGTAATATATGAGAGATGTCCTAAGGCAATCGCCTTATGTATGAACCATTTATATGATAAATGAAGATTCACTATTTGAGTATACATGTTTTATGTATTTGATTGGATCTTAAACTCATTTACTGAATGTCCACGATACGATTCACATCATGAGAGAATTTGTGATTGGATCACAACTAGTGAGAATCTCTACATGTGTAATTGTGATGTATCGGAATTATCTCTAGTCGATGAATTGATAGATTTGGACACCATCAATTCTGTCGAGACTAGCACGAGGTATACTCCTTGGTGTATCCAAGCAGTTGATTCTCACTAGCTGGAGACATAGTGATGTCCGGAGTTAATCGTAGATGCTAGTTATGGTAACTAGTTCATTGGAGTGACCAGCCGTAAGACTTCATATGGTTCTCTGCATATATAGATATGTCAATAAAGTTCTTACTGTAGCTTAAGTGCGATGTTCCTTTGACTTGCGGTATTCAAGTCATCTTGATCATGGAGACTTATGCTTTGACATCTTAAGCAAACATCTCTAAGGAGATGTGGATCCGGGATGATTGGGTATAAGTCGAAGTGATCGAAGGTGTTTGAATAGCCTATAAAGAATTCACCACTCCTTGCGAGGAGATGTATACCCATGGCCTCTCGTCGGATTGTTACTAAAGTCTTTGGCCAAAGCATTACATGTTTAGAGTAAGGTACTCTTCGATACATGTGGAGTAACTAGAATCCGTAGGACGAGGAAATGATACTTGGGCTAGGTGTGACGTGAGTCGGCCTAGTGGGGATCGACACAATAGACCATGTCCTGAACCAAGTGGGTATAAGATGAGTGAAGGAATGGGGCACGAATCATTCGAGCCATCAAGGGTTTCGTAAATAGTTCGATCAACCGCTGATCTTTTCGTTAATTGGGGATCATGATGTACTACTAGGTGCCACTCATGATCGCTCTATAATTAATGGTTAATTATAGACGGCCAACATAAACCGAGAACCTATTTGGTCACACGACAATGAGCGTAATCCAAAGGATTTAAAACGAGCTTGAGAATGGGATTCTCGCATCGAGAGAACTAGGTTTGGTTGGACCAAACATAAAGCGAGCATGAAATCGTTTCAGTCGCAATGGAAGCGTGGATGGGCCGAGTCTTATGAAGACGTAATGGATGAACCAAAATGGTTTGGTTCTAATCCAATGGAGGAGAATAAACCAAAGGGTTTGGTTTATTTTAAACGAATGAACCAAAAGTTGGTTCGGTTCGTTTTAACTTAAAATAAACCATCATGGTTTGGTTTATTTTAACTTATCTTAATGGAGCGGGTTAACGGGCCTAATGGTTATGATCCAATAACCATTAAGAAAATTAGTTCTCTATAAAAGAGGGCTTAAGGGATAATTAAGCCCTAATCCAAAAACCCTAGCAAGGAGTTGCCGCCCACCCCATTAAGGGAGTTGCCACCTAACCTCCTTTGTCGCCCAGCTTTTGTGCCGCCGTCCAAGTCCTTGCCGGCATCAAAGCTTCAGCCGGTGATCCTCCGGCGACCCTCCGGTGATCTTCCTAGGCTTCGGTGAAAAGGTGAGCACTTGGCTTCCTTGTTTTGGCCGGCGCCTACTCCTCCACCAAAGCTGTCCAGTTTTCTGGACAGCTTGTTCTCCTCTCGTCGGAGCATCATTTGGACGACGGTTAGAGCTCCGACAGTGACTAACTTACCGGGGATTCGATCTCCGGTAATCCTCTGAGGTGGAGGACGAAGGATTCGTCAATTGGTTGACGAATACCTCTCCGGAGAAGCGAGTTTTGAGAACTCATATTAGGATCCGAATTTGGATTCGGATCGTGATCATCTCTCGATCACGTCGTCTTCAACACGAGGCTAGTAACCCGTACGAAGATGAAGCTTGTGGCTTAGCGAAGTCATCCCGAGGAACTCGGCGTGGATACGGATAGAGACGATTCTAGCGAGGATCGTTCCGGTTGATGTCGTTCCCGCTACACGTCATACGAAAGGTATAACGTAGATAAATTTCCTTTTATTGCAAATTTAAATTTACGGTTATGTCTACACTTGTTGTAATATGCATGCGTGTGTTGTGTGTGTTGTAATAAATGTAGATTTATTATTTTTATTGCTTCCGCTGTGTTCATGTTTACGAAACGTGATCGAACACACACACGCCGCGGTGCCGGAAACCCAACAGTGGTATCAGAGCCCAGGTTGTGTTTCGACATAATCGTAAAAATGGTTTTGTGATAGTCATAATGTATTTCTGGAAATTTTCTAATTTTGGAAATTTAGAAGTATTTATGGAAATTTTTCAATTTTGGAAAGTCTAGAAGTATTTATGGAAATCTTCCACTTTTGGAAAGTTGGAAGTATTTATGGAAATTGATATTTTCCATAAATAAAATATTTGATTAGATTCTAAAAATTTGTTTCCTAATTTAATCATGATTTGATTTGGGAAATCAAATCTTAAAATATTTTATTTCCATAAGTAGTTTTAATGATTTAGGAAATTGGTTTCCTAAATAGATTTTCCTTAATCAAATAATTCCATAAATAAAATATGTGATTAGATTTGGAAATTTGTTTCCTAATTTAATTATGATTTGATTTGGAGAATCAAATCTTAAACATATTTTATTTCCATAAATAGTTATGACATATAAGGAAATATATACATGACATAATTGTATGCCATGTAATTGCATTAGATGCATAGCATTATGCCATGCGTGTCGTGACATGTAGATGTATGCCATGTATGTCATACCATGTAGATAATAGTTATTTGCATGCAAAGAGTTGGGTTGTTGGACTCTCTCCAAGCCCGGCTCGAACCCGAACATGTTCAAACCATGTAATAGTTTAATACTAATATGGTAAGAGTCAGAGGTCAATCGTTAGCTTTGGTTGTTGGACTCTCTCCAAGCTGGGCTAATTGGTTGAATGCGCTCTAACCATATTAAAACTATTTCCCGATTAATGGGTTGGCTTTAACCTGGAGCATCGGCTTGTTGGACTCTCTCCAAGGTCGATGTAAAGGGAGGTGAAGTTGGGTGCTATGCATATGATGCATACTTGTTAATGTGTTAACAACCCGATGTATGTGTGAACATTCAATTAGTTGATAGCACATTGTGATAGTTGCATATACGTGATATGCAATCGGTATAGTTGATACCTACCGTCGTAGTTATGAATGACTTGTTGGACTCTCTCCAAGGTTGTTCATAACTATGATGGATATCAGCCCATTCGGAGATGGACCTACGATCTCCCAAAGTGATTTTGGGGTTTTTGAAATTCAAAAAAAAATGAATGGGATTTATAAATGTATATTGATGCATTTTAAAATCATTTTCTCATATATGCTCATTTTGTATTTCTAGGTCAATAAATTGATCATGACGTCTTTGAATTTGTGCACTATTTTGGATTCGAACAAACTGACTGGGCCTAACTTCCTGGACTGGCTTAGAAACCTGAGAATTATTCTCAAGGCGGAAAAGCTTGCATATGTCCTTGAAGAGCCTCTTCCTGACCGTCCTAAGGACGATGCAACTCCAGACCAAATGTTGGTCTATCAGAAGCATGTGGCAGATTCTGAGCTGGCGAGTTGCATCATGCTAGCGGCGATGGTACCTGAGCTGCAAAAGAAGCATGAGCATATGGATGCTAATACTATAGTCTTCCATCTTCATGAGTTGTTCGATGAGCAAGCGAGATCCAAAAGGTTCGAGGTCTCTAGGCTCCTCTTCACCACGAAGATGCAAGAAGGTTCGTCTGTAGTGCAGTTTGTGCTAAAGATGAACGGGTACATCGAGCGGCTAGCTACCCTCAGTTTTGTGATGGATCATGAGTTAAGTATTGACTTAATTCTGCATTGTTTGCCCAAGAGTTTCTCACAATTTGTGATGAACTATCGGATGAACAAATTAGAATCCACCATTCCCGAGCTCCTCAATATGCTGAAGACTGTGGAGCCTTCTGTGAAGCATGAGGAGAAGGCGGTTCTGTTAGTTGATTCCTCAAAGAAAGGTTCTAAGAGGAAGGCAAAAGAACAGAAGAAAGAAAAGAAGAAAAAGGCAAAGAAGGTAGAACCAGCGCAAAAGGGCACTTGCCATCACTGTGGCAAGGAAGGCCACTGGCGAAGAAACTGCAAGATTTATCTTGAGTCCATGAAGAAGAAGAAGGCATCCGATGCCCATCCTCTTCAGGTATCTTCGTTATTGATTGTCATTCTATTTCCTTAGACACTTGGGTATTGGATACTGGGTGTGGCTCGCATATATGTAATGACATACAGGGGCTAAGGAATAGAAGAAGACTTGTCAGAGGGGAATCAAATTTGCGAGTTGGCAATGGAGCAAAGGTTGCTGCGGTCGCCATCGGAACTTATTTGCTGAAGCTCCCTAGTGGACTAGTCTTAGAACTGGACAATTGCTATTATGTTCCTTCTCTAATAAAGAACATTATTTCTATTTCCTGTTTAAATAGAAATGGTTTCCATTTGACATTTAGTAACAATTATTGTTATATAACTTTGAATGGCGTACTTTATGGAACTGGAACCTTGAGTAATGGCATTTATACGTTGGACGTATCCAGTGACATTTTCAATATCAAAGCGAACAACACGCGTGCTCGAAAGGATAATCAAATAGACTCCTATATGTGGCATTGTCGTCTTGGCCATATAAGCAAGAAACGCATGTCCGAATTACACCGATGTGGAATTCTGGAATCGTTTGAATTGGATTCATATGATACATGCGAATCATGCTTAAAAGGCAAGATGACTAAGTTACCTTTTACTGGAAAAGGTGAACGAGTGGGAGAGTTACTAGGTCTAATACATACTGATGTATGTGGACCTATGTCAACTCAAGCATTAGGAGGCTATAGCTACTTCATTACCTTCACCGATGATCACTCATGGTTTGGGTATGTGTTCTTGATGAAACATAAGTCTGAAGCCTTTGAAAGGTTCAAAGAGTTCAGAAATGAAGTAGAGAAACAACATGACAAGTGTATTAAAATACTTTGATCGGATCGAGGTGGTGAATACTTGAGTCAGGAGTTTCTTGATTACCTAAGAGACAATGGTATATTGTCTCAATGGACTCCGCCCTATACACCACAGATAATGGTGTATCTGAGAGGCGTAACCGGACCTTGTTGGACATGGTCAGGTCAATGATGAATCATGCGACTCTTCCCAAGTCCTTTTGGGGTTATGCACTTGAGCTTGTTTACTTGTTAAACAGAATGCCTACCAAGGTAGTCTCAACTACTCCATATGAGATATGGAATAGTAAGAAACCTCATGTATCTTACTTGAAGATATGGGGTTGTCCTGCTTATGTGAAGTGGACTGTATCAGACAAATTGGATGCTAAGTCTGATAAATGTCTATTTATTGGATACCCTAAGGAAACAAGGGGTTACCAATTCTATCATCCTATGGAACAAAAGGTGTTTGTTTCAAGGCATGCTGTGTTTCTAGAGAAAGAGTTTCTCTTGCAAGAAAACAGTGGGAGTGTCGTCGAGCTTGAGGAGGCTCGAGAGACTCAAATAGACATTGATGAGATACCTGGTGAAGCACAACAATTGACAACTCATAGTGATGAGCAATCGGCTGGACCTATTGTAACACCACATCTTCGTAGATCTGGTAGAACACGCAATATTCCTGAGAGATATGGATTTCTCGTAAGTGAATCGAACGACGTGTTACTCATTGATGATGAAGAGCCTACCAGTTATGAAGAAGTGCTGATAAGTTCAGAAAGGGATAAATGGCTTGGTGCCATGAAGTCGGAAATGGATTCCATGTATGAAAACCAAGTTTGGAACTTGGTTGACCCACCTGAAGGGATAAAGCCTATAGGGTGCAAGTGGGTTTTCAAGAAGAAAATCGACATGGATGGTAATGTGATTACCTATAAGGCTAGATTGGTCGCGAAAGGATATCGTCAAAAACAAGGTGTTGATTATGACGAAACCTATTCGCCTGTAGCTATGCTTAAATCCATTCGGATGCTCCTGGCCATAGCGGCTCATTATGATTATGAGATATGACAGATGGATGTGAAAACAGCTTTCCTTAATGGAAACCTGCTCGAGGACGTGTATATGATACATCCTGAGGGTTTCACATCGGTTGATAAAACCAAGGTATGCAAATTGCGACGGTCCATATATGGATTGAAGCAAGCATCCAGGAGCTGGAATATCCGTTTTGATGAGACCATCAAAAAGTTTGATTTCTCACAAAATCTAGACGAACCTTGTGTGTACAAGAAGGTTAGTGGGAGTGCAGTCGTGTTCCTAGTATTGTATGTCGATGACATACTACTTATAGGAAACGATGTTTCAATCTTACAGTCAGTGAAGGTTTGGTTATCCAAGACATTCTCCATGAAAGACCTGAGAGAAGCAACCTACATCCTCAGGATTAAGATCTATAGAGATAGATCGAAATGGTTGCTTGGTCTTTCGCAGTCTACATATATAGACCGAGTGCTAAAGAGGTTTAGCATGTCGGAATCCAAGAAAGGTTTCTTACCCATCAGGCATGGGGTACACCTTTCGAAGTCTATGTGTCCGCGCACAGAAGACGAGAGGATTTGCATGAGTAAGATTCCCTATGCATCCGCAATAGGATCTATCATGTATGCTATGTTATGTACAAGGCCCGACGTATCGTACGCTCTGAGTGTCACGAGCAGATACCAGTCCGATCCGGGAATGGATCATTGGGTGGCTGTTAAGACGATCCTTAAGTACTTGAGAAGAACTAAGGATGTGTTCCTAATATATGGAGAAGGGGACATGGTGATACGCGGGTATACGGATGTCAGCTTCCAGACAGACAAGGATGATTCCAGGTCTCAGTCTGGATACGTGTTCACCTTGAATGGGGGCGCAGTGAGTTGGAAAAGTTCCAAACAAGAGACTGTAGCGGATTCTACCACTGAGGCAGAATACATTGCAGCTTCGGAAGCAGCAAAGGAAGTGGTTTGGATCAAGAAGTTCGTTCATGAACTTGGTGTGATTCCAGCCATTGTTGAAGCAATACCGGTCTACTGCGACAACAATGGAGCAATTGCACAGGCGAAAGAGCCAAGGTCTCATCAACGATCCAAACATGTGCTTCGCCGCTATCATCTTATCAGAGAGATCATCAGTAGGAGCGAAATACAAATCGAGAAAATTCCCACTGAAAGGAACTTAGCGGATCCTTTGACTAAAGCATTACCTCAAAATAAGTTTGAGGGTCATGTTAGAGCTTATGGTATTGGATACCGTAGCGATTGGCATTAGGCCAAGTGGGAGTCTGTTAGTAATATATGAGAGATGTCCTAAGGCAATCGCCTTATGTATAAACCATTTATATGATAAATGAAGATTCACTATTTGAGTATACATGTTTTATGTATTTGATTGGATCTTAAACTCATTTACTGAATGTCCACGATACGATTCACATCATGAGAGAATTTGTGATTGGATCACAACTAGTGAGTATCTCTACATGTGTAATTGTGATGTATCGGAATTATCCCTAGTCGATGAATTGATGGATTTGGACACCATCAATTCTGTCGAGACTAGCACGAGGTATACTCCTTGGTGTATCCAAGCAGCTGATTCTCACTAGATGGAGACATAGTGATGTCCGGAGTTAATCGTGGATGCTAGTTATGGTAACTAGTTCATTGGAGTGACCAGCCGTAAGACTTCATATGGTTCTCTGCATATATAGATATGTCAATGAAGTTCTTACTGTGGCTTAAGTGCGATGTTCCTTTGACTTGCGGTATTCAAGTCATCTTGATCATGGAGACTTATGCTTTCACATCTTAAGCAAACATCTCTAAGGAGATGTGGACCCGGGATGATTGGGTATAAGTCGAAGTGATCGAAGGTGTTTGAATAGCCTATAAAGGATTCACCACTCCTTGCGAGGAGATGTATATCCATGGCCTCTAGTCGGATTGTTACTAAAGTCTTTGGCCAAAGCATTACATGTTTAGAGTAAGGTACTCTTCGATACATGGAGTAACTAGAATCCGTGGGACGAGGAAATGATACTTGGGCTAGGTGTGACGTGAGTCGACCTAGTGGGGTGACACAATAGACCATGTCCTGAACCAAGTGGGTATAAGATGAGTGAAAGGAATGGGGCACGATTCATTCGAGCTGCTGAAGGGTTTCAGAAATAGTTCTGGATCAACCGTTGATCTTTTCGGTTAATTGGGGATCATGATGTACTACTAGGTGCCACTCATGATCGTTCTATAATTAATAGTTAATTATAGACGGCCAACATAAACCGAGAACCTATTTGGTCACACGCACAACGAGCGTAATCCAAAGGATTTAAAACGAGCTTGAGAATGGGATTCTCAGACCGAGAGAAACTAGGTTTGGTTGGACCAAACATAAAGCGAGCATGAAATCGTTTCAGTCGCAATGGAAGCGTGGATGGGCCGAGTCTTATGAAGACGTAATGGATGAACCAAAATGGTTTGGTTCTAATCCAATGGAGGAGAATAAACCAAAGGGTTTGGTTTATTTTAAACGAATGAACCAAAAGTTGGTTCGGTTCGTTTTAACTTAAAATAAACCATCATGGTTTGGTTTATTTTAACTTATCTTAATGGAGCGGGTTAACGGGCCTAATGGTTATGATCCAATAACCATTAAGAGAATCAGTTCTCTATAAAAGAGGGCTTAAGGGATAATTAAGCCCTAATCCAAAAACCCTAGCAAGGAGTTGCCGCCCACCCCATTAAGGGAGTTGCCGCCCAACCTCCTTTGCCGCCCAGCTTTTTTGCCGCCGTCCAAGTCCTTGCCGGTGTCAAAGCTTCAGCCGGTGATCCTCCGGCGACCCTCCGGTGATCTTCCTAGACTTCGGTGAAAAGGTGAGCACTTGGCTTCCTTGTTTTGGCCGGCGCCTACTCCTCCACCAAAGCTGTCCAGTTTTCTGAACAGCTTGTTCTCCTCTCGTCGGAGCGTCGTTTGGACGACGGTTAGAGCTCCGACAGCGGCTAACTTACCGGGGATTCGATCTCCGATAATCCTCTGAGGTGGAGGACGAAGGATTCGTCAATTGGTTGACGAATACCTCTCCGGAGAAGCGAGTTTTGAGAACTCATATTAGGATCCGAATTTGGATTCGGATCGTGATCATCTCTCGATCACGTCGTCTTCAACACGAGGCTAGTAACTCGTACGAAGACAAAGCTTGTGGCTTAGCGAAGTCATCCCGAGGAACTCGGCGTGGATACGGATAGAGACGATTCTAGCGAGGATCGTTCCGGTTGATGTCGTTCCCGCTACACGTCATACGAAAGGTATAACGTAGATAAATTTCCTTTTATTGCAAATTTAAATTTACGGTTATGTCTACACTTGTTGTAATATGCATGCGTGTGTTGTGTGTGTTGTAATAAATGTAGATTTATTATTTTTATTGCTTCCGCTGTGTTCATGTTTACGAAACGTGATCGAACACACACACGCCGCGGTGCCGGAAACCCAACAGTGGTATCAGAGCCCAGGTTGTGTTTCGACATAATCGTAAAATGGTTTTGTGATAGTCATAATGTATTTCTGGAAATTTTCTAATTTTGGAAATTTAGAAGTATTTATGGAAATTTTTCAATTTTGGAAAGTCTAGAAGTATTTATGGAAATCTTCCACTTTTGGAAAGTTGGAAGTATTTATGAAAATTGATATTTTCCATAAATAAAATATTTGATTAGATTCTGGAAATTTGTTTCCTAATTTAATCATGATTTGATTTGGGAAATCAAATCTTAAAATATTTTATTTCCATAAGTAGTTTTAATGATTTAGGAAATTGGTTTCCTAAATAGATTTTCCTTAATCAAATAATTCCATAAATAAAATATGTGATTAGATTTGGAAATTTGTTTCCTAATTTAATTATGATTTGATTTGGAGAATCAAATCTTAAACATATTTTATTTCCATAAATAGTTATGACATATAAGGAAATATATACATGACATAATTGTATGCCATGTAATTGCATTAGATGCATAGCATTATGCCATGCGTGTCGTGACATGTAGATGTATGCCATGTATGTCATACCATGTAGATAATAGTTATTTGCATGCAAAGAGTTGGGTTGTTGGACTCTCTCCAAGCCCGGCTCGAACCCGAACATGTTCAAACCATGTAATAGTTTAATACTAATATGGTAAGAGTCAGAGGTCAATCGTTAGCTTTAGTTGTTGGACTCTCTCCAAGCTGGGCTAATTGGTTGAATGCGCTCTAACCATATTAAAACTATTTCCCGATTAATGGGTTGGCTTTAACCTGGAGCATCGGCTTGTTGGACTCTCTCCAAGGTCGATGTAAAGGGAGGTGAAGTTGGGTGCTATGCATATGATGCATACTTGTTAATGTGTTAACAACCCGATGTATGTGTGAACATTCAATTAGTTGATAGCACATTGTGATAGTTGCATATATGTGATATGCAATCGGTATAGTTGATACCTACCGTCGTAGTTATGAATGGCTTGTTGGACTCTCTCCAAGGTTGTTCATAACTATGATGGATATCAGCCCATTCGGAGATGGACCTACGATCTCCCAAAGTGATTTTGGGGTTTTTGAAATTCGAAAAATGAATGGGATTTATAAATGTATATTGATGCATTTTAAAATCATTTTCTCATATATGCTCGTTTTGTATTTCTAGGTCAATAAATTGATCATGACGTCTTTGAATTTGTGCACTATTTTGGATTCGAACAAACTGACTGGGCCTAACTTCCTGGACTGGCTTAGAAACCTGAGAATTATTCTCAAGGCGGAAAAGCTTGCATATGTCCTTGAAGAGCCTCTTCCTGACCGTCCTAAGGACGATGCAACTCCAGACCAAATGTTGGTCTATCAGAAGCATGTGGCAGATTCTGAGCTGGCGAGTTGCATCATGCTAGCGGCGATGGTACTGGATGCTAATACTATAGTCTTCCATCTTCATGAGTTGTTCGATGAGCAAGCGAGATCCGAAAGGTTCGAGGTCTCTAGGCTCCTCTTCACCACGAAGATGCAAGAAGGTTCGTCTGTAGTGCAGTTTGTGCTAAAGATGAACGGGTACATCGAGCGGCTAGCCACCCTCGGTTTTGTGATGGATCATGAGTTAAGTATTGACTTAATTCTGCATTGTTTGCCCAAGAGTTTCTCACAATTTGTGATGAACTATCGGATGAACAAATTAGAATCCACCATTCCCGAGCTCCTCAATATGTCAAGAAAGTGTGGAGCCTTACGTGAAGCATGAGGAGAAGGCAATTACATTAGTTGATTCCTCAAAGAAAGGTTCTAAGAGGAAGGCAAAAGAAGCGAGAAGAAAGGAAAGAAAAAAAGGCAAAGAAGGCGGAACCCAGCAAAGGGCACTTGCCATCACTTGTGGCAAGGAAGGCCCTGTGAAAAGCTGCAAGATTTATCTTGAGTCCATGAAGAAGAAGAAGGCATCCGATGCCCCATCCTCTTGAGGTATCTTCGTTATTGATTGTCATTCTATTTCCTTAGACACTTGGGTATTGGATACTGGGTGTGGCTCACATATATGTAATGACATACAGGGGCTAAGGAATAGAAGAAGACTTGTCAGAGGGGAATCAAATTTGCGAGTTGGCAATGGAGCAAAGGTTGCTGCGGTCGCCATCAGAACTTATTTGCTGAAGCTCCCTTGTGGACTAGTCTTAGAACTGGACAATTGCTATTATGTTCCTTCTCTAATAAAGAACATTATTTCTATTTCCTGTTTAAATAGAAATGGTTTCCATTTGACATTTAGTAACAATTGTTGTTATATAACTTTGAATGGCGTACTTTATGGAACTGGAACCTTGAGTAATGGCATTTATACGTTGGACGTATCCAGTGACATTTTCAATTTCGAAGCGAGCAACACGCGTGCTCGAAAGGATAATCAAATAGACTCCTATATGTGGCATTGTCGTCTTGGCCATATAAGCAAGAAACGCATGTCCGAATTACACCGATGTGGAATTCTGGAATCGTTTGAATTGGATTCATATGATACATGCGAATCATTCTTAAAAGGCAAGATGACTAAGTTACCTTTTACTGGAAAAGGTGAACGAGTGGGAGAGTTACTAGGTCTAATACATACTGATGTATGTGGACCTATGTCAACTCAAGCATTAGGAGGCTATAGCTACTTCATTACCTTCACCGATGATCACTCACGGTTTGCGTATGTGTTCTTGATGAAACACAAGTCTGAAGCCTTTGAAAGGTTCAAAGAGTTCAGAAATGAAGTAGAGAAACAACATGACAAGTGTATTAAAATACTTCGATCGGATCGAGGTGGTGAATACTTGAGTCAGGAGTTTCTTGATTACCTAAGAGACAATGGTATATTGTCTCAATGGACTCCGCCCTATACACCACAGCATAATGGTGTATCTGAGAGGCGTAACCGGACCTTGTTGGACATGGTCAGGTCAATGATGAATCATGCGACTCTTCCCAAGTCCTTTTAGGGTTATGCACTTCAGACAACTGTTTACTTGTTAATCAGAATGCCTACCAAGGTAGTCTCAACTACTCCATATGAGATATGGAATGGTAAGAAACCTCATGTATCTTACTTGAAGATATGGGGTTGTCCTGCTTATGTGAAGCGGTGTGTCGGACAAATTGGATGCTAAGTCGATAAATGTCTATTTATTGGATACCCTAAGGAAACAAGGGTTACCAATTCTATCATCTATGGAACAAAGGTGTTTGTTTCAAGGCATCTTTGTGTTTCTAGACAAAGAGTTTCTCTTGCAAGAAAACAGTGGGAGTGTCGTCGAGCTTGAGGAGGCTCGAGAGACTCAAATAGACATTGATGAGATACCTGGTGAAGCACAACAGCCGACAACTCATAGTGATGAGCAATCGGATGGACCTATTGTAACACCACATCTTCGTAGATCTGGTAGAACACGCAATATTCCTGAGAGATATGGATTTCTCGTAAGTGAATCGAACGACGTGTTACTCATTGATGATGAAGAGCCTACCAGTTATGAAGAAGTGCTGACAAGTTCAGAAAGGGATAAGTGGCTTGGTGCCATGAAGTCGGAAATGGATTCCATGTATGAAAACCAAGTTTGGAACTTGGTTGAGCCACCTGAAGGGATAAAGCCTATAGGGTGCAAGTGGGTTTTCAAGAAGAAAATCGACATGGATGGTAATGTGATTACCTATAAGGCTAGATTGGTCGCGAAAGGATATCGTCAAAAACAAGGTGTTGATTATGACGAAACCTATTCGCCTGTAGCTATGCTTAAATCCATTCGGATGCTCCTGGCCATAGCGGCTCATTATGATTATGAGATATGACAGATGGATGTGAAAACAGCTTTCCTTAATGGAAACCTGCTCGAGGACGTGTATATGATACATCACGAGGTTTCATCGGTTGATAAAACCAAGGTATGCAAATTGCGACGATCCATTTATGGATTGAAGCAAGCATCCAGGAGCTGGAATATCCGTTTTGATGAGACCATCAAAAAGTTTGATTTCTCACAAAATCCAGACGAACCTTGTGTGTACAAGAAGGTTAGTGGGAGTGCAGTCGTGTTCCTAGTATTGTATGTGGATGACATACTACTTATAGGAAACGATGTTTCAATCTTCTGATCGATTGAAGGTTTGGTTATCCAAGACATTCTCCATGAAAGACACAGAAGCAACCTACATCCTCGGGATTAAGATCTATAGAGATAGATCGAAGCGGTTGCTTGGTCTTTCAGTCTACATATATACCGAGTGCTAAAGAGGTTTAGCATGTCGGAATCCAAGAAAGGTTTCTTACCCATCGGGCATAAGGTACACCTTTTGAAGTCTATGTGTCCGCGCACAGAAGACGAGAGGATTTGCATGAGTAAGATTCCCTATGCATCCGCAATAGGATCTATCATGTATGCTATGTTATGTACGAGGCCCGATGTATCGTATGCTCTGAGTGTCACGGCGGATACGATCCGATCCGGGAATGGATCATTGGGTGTATTAAGGCGATCCTTAAGTACTTGAGAAGAACTAAGGATGTGTTCTAATATATGGAGAAGGGGACATGGTGATACGCGGGTATCACGGATGCGGCTTCGAGACGGAACAAGGATGATTCAGTCTCGGTTTGATCGTGTTCACCTTGAATGGCGCGATGAGTTGGAAAAGTTCCAAACAAGAGCGTAGCGGATTCTACCAGGCGAGAATACATTGCGCCCGGAGCGGAAGGCGGTTTGGATCAAGAAGTTCGTTCATGAACTTGGTGTGATTTCGGCCATTGTTGAAGCAATACAGGTCTCTGCGACAACAATGGAGCAATTGCCGACGAAAGAGCCAAGGTCTCATCAGCGATCAAACATGTGCCGCTATCATCTTATCGAGAGATCATCGGTAGGAGCGAAATACAAATCGAGAAAATTCCCCTTTGAAAGGAACTTAGCGGATCCCTTTGACTAAGGCATTACCTCAAAATAAGTTTGAGGTCATGTTAGAGCTTATGGTATTGGATCTGTGAGCGATTGGCATTAGGCCAAGTGGGAGTCTGTTAGTAATATATGAGAGATGTCCTAAGGCAATGCCTTATGTATGAACCATTTATATGATAAATGAAGATTCACTATTTGAGTATACATGTTTTATGTATTTGATTGGATCTTAAACTCATTTCTTGAATGTCACGATACGATTCACGGCATGAGAGAATTTGTGATTGGATCACAACTAGTGAGTATCTCTACATGTGTAATTGTGATGTATCGGAATTATCCTAGTCGATGAATTGATGGATTGGACACCATCAATTACGAGACTAGCACGCAGTATACTCCTTGGTGTATCCAAGCGGTGATTCTCACTAGATGGAGACATAGTGATGTCGGAGTTAATCGTGGATGCTAGTTATGGTAACTAGTTCATTGGAGTGACCCGGTAGTAAGACTTCATATGGTTCTCTGCATATATAGATATGTCGATGAAGTTCTTCTCTTTGTGGCTTAAGTGCGATGTTCCTTTGACTTGCGGTATTCAAGTCATCTTGATCATGAAGACTTATGCTTTGACATCTTAAGCAAGCATCTCTGAGGAGATGTGGACCCGGGATGATTGGGTATAAGTCGAAGTGATCGAAGGTGTTTGAATAACCTATAAAGAATTCACCACTCCTTGCGAGGAGATGTATACCCATGGCCTCTCGTCGGATTGTTACTAAAGTCTTTGGCTAAAACATTACATGTTTAGAGTAAGGTACTCTTGGATACATGTGCAGTAACTAGAATCCGTAGGACGAGGAAATGATATTTGGGCTAGGTGTGACGTAGTCAACCTAGTGGGGACTGACACTATAGACCATGTCCTGAATCAAGTGGGTATAAGATGAGTGAAGGGAATGGGGCACGAATCATTATAACTGCTGAAGGATTTTCAGAAATAGTTCTGGATCAACCGTTGATCTTTTCGATTAATTGGGGATCATGATGTACTACTAGGTGTCACTCATGATCGTTCTATAATTAATGGTTAATTATAGACGGCCAACATAAATCGAGAACCTATTTGGTCACACGCACAACGAGCGTAATCCAAAGGATTTAAAACGAGCTTGAGAATGGGATTCTCAGACCGAGAGAAACTAGGTTTGGTTGGACCAAACATAAAGCGAGCATGAAATTGTTTGATCAATGGAGCGTGGATGGGCGAGTCTTATTAAGGCGTAATGGATGAACCAAAATGGTTTGGTTCTAATCCAATGGAGGAGAATAAACCAAAGGGTTTGGTTTATTTTAAGCGAATGAACCAAAAGTTGGTTCGGTTCGTTTTAACTTAAAATAAACCATCATGGTTTGGTTTATTTTAACTTATCTTAATGGAGCGGGTTAACGGGCTTTATGGATATGATCCATTAACCATTAAGAGAATTAGTTCTCTATAAAAGAGGGCTTAATGGATTAAGCCTAATCCAAAACCCTAGCCCTAAGTTGCCGCCCACCCCATTGCGCCAACCCCCGCCCAGCTTTGTGCCGGCGTCCAAGCTCCTTGCGGCGTCAAGCTTCAGCCGGTGATCCTCCGGCGACCCTCCGGTGATCTTCCTAGGCTTCGGTGAAAAGGTGAGCACTTGGCTTCCTTGTTTTGGCCGGCGCCTACTCCTCCACCAAAGCTGTCCAGTTTTCTGGACAGCTTGTTCTCCTCTCGTCGGAGCATCGTTTGGACGACGGTTAGAGCTCCGACAGCGGCTAACTTACCCGGGATTCGATCTCCGGTAATCCTCTGAGGTGGAGGACGAAGGATTCGTCAATTGGTTGACGAATACCTCTCCGGAGAAGCGAGTTTTGAGAACTCGTATTAGGATCCGAATTTGGATTCGGATCGTGATCATCTCTCGATCACGTCGTCTTCAACACGAGGCTAGTAACTCGTACGAAGACGAAGCTCATGGCTTAGCGAAGTCATCCCGAGGAACTCGGCGTGGATATGGATAGAGACGATTCTTGCGAGGATCGTTCCGGTTGATGCCGTTCCCGCTACACGTCATACGAAAGGTATAACGTAGATAAATTTCCTTTTATTGCAAATTTAAATTTACGATTATGTCTACACTTGTTGTAATATGCATGCGTGTGTTGTGTGTGTTGTAATAAATGTAGATTTATTATTTTTATTGCTTCCGCTGTGTTCATGTTTACGAAACGTGATCGAACACACACACGCCGCAGTGCCGGAAACCCAACAATCTACTTATAGTACAAGAAACACCACTACGTTTTCGTCACATCTCTTGTATGCACAAGGCTCATCCGGACTTTGAATAAATCCATATGACTGGATTACCTCATCAAAGCGGATGTTCCAAGATCTAGAAGGTTGCTTCAATCCATAAATGGACCGATTAAGCTTACATACAAGATGCTCTTTGCCTTTAGCAATGAATCCTTCTGGTTGCCGCATATAGATGTTCTCCTCAAGACTTCCATTAAGGAAAGCTATCTTGACATCCATCTGCCAAATCTCATAATCCATATGAGCAACTATAGATAAGAGAATCCGGATAGACTTAAGCATAGCTACCGGCGAAAAGGTCTCCTCATAATCGATACCCTCTTTCTGAGTATACCCTTTCGCAACAAGCCTAGATTTGAAGGTCTCAACCTTCCCGTCTACTCCTCTCTTTCTCCTGTAGATCCACTTGCATCCAATGGCTTTTACACCATCGGGTGGCTCTACTAGCTCCCAGACTTGATTAGAATCCATAGATTCTATCTCTGAATTCATCGCACTTTGCCAAGATACCGCATCTCTATCTTGGAGTGCCTCGTCATATGTCCAGGGATCCGGTTCATGTTCACCAGGGACTAAGTCCGAAGACTCTCCCAAAAACATGAATCTCTCGGGTTGTCTAACAACCCTCCCACTACGACGAGGTGCCTCTTGTGTATACTCTGTGACACGCGGTGCAGTGACTTGTGGCATCTCCTCTTGTACCTGTGGTACTGAAGTCGGGACTTCCCCTGTTAACTCCTCAAGAACAATCCTACTCGTGGGCTTGTGGTTCATCACATAGTCCTCCTCTAGAAATCTGGCATTCGTACTCACAATCACCTTCTGATCTCTAGGACTATAGAATAAACCACCCTTCGTTCCCTTAGGGTAGCCAACAAACAAGCGTACTTCTGTATGAGATTCCATCTTACCAGCATCTCCCTTCAGCACATGTGCTGGACTACCCCAAATCCGAATATGTCTTAGACTAGGCTTTCGCCCAGTCCACAACTCTATGGGAGTAGAGGGTACTGACTTAGATGGAACCAAGTTCAGAATGTGTGCTGCTGTTTCCAGAGCATACCCCCAGAACGAATCAGGTAACTCAGAATAACTCATCATAGATCTGACCATCTTCATAAGAGTCTTGTTCCTTCGCTCCGCCACACCATTCTACTAGGGTGTGCCCGGTGCGGACAATTGGGATTGAATCCCAGCCTCTGATAAGTAACTCCTAAACTCTCCCAAGAGGTACTCGCCACCACGATCAGATCGTAATGTCTTGATACTTTTACCTTGACGGTTCTCCACATCAGCCTTGAATTCTTTGAATCTGTCAAAGCATTCAGACTTGCGGCGCATCAAGTAAATGTATCCATATCTTGAATAATCGTCTATAAAAGAGACGAAATATTCAAAACCACCTCTTCCCTGGATAGACATAGGACCGCACAAATCAGAATGAACCAATTATAACACATCTTTGGCTCTATACCCCTTGGCCTTGAAAGGCCTCTTGGTCATTTTACCTTCCAAGCAAGATTCGCAGGTTGGGAGATCCTCCACCACTAATGAACCCAAAGTTCCATCAGCTATCAACCTTTGAATTCTGCTTAGGTTAATATGACCAAGTCTTAGATGCCAAAGATATGTTTGGTTCATTTGCGAAGGTTCTTTTCTCTTATTAGACTTAGAAGATGAGTTATTGATTTCTATATGCATCGTGGGAGTTTTTGGTTCAAGAGTATATAAATTGCCAACCAATGTACCAGAACAGATAATCTCCCTATTCCTTTTTATAACCACTTTGTCATTAAAAGAAACAGAATATCCATCCATAAATAATTTAGAAACTGAAATTAAATTCTTTCTAAAAGTAGGTACATGAAGACAATTTCTCAAAACCAAAACTTTATTCCTATCAAAAGATAAATAAACGTCTCTCACTGCAATAGCCTCCACCTTTGAAGCATTGCCCATGAAGACGGTAATCTCTCCCTCAGCTAGTCGTCGGGTTTCCTGGAACTCCTGTAAAGTATTGCATACATGATTAGTGGCTCCTGTATCTACACACCAGGCACTGGTAGATAACACCGCTAAACATGTTTCAACAACTAAACAAGAAGATATACCTTTGTTCTTTCGGCGAGGACAGTCCGCCTTCCAATGTCCAGTCTGCTTGCAAGTGAAGCACTTGTCTTTCGACTTCTTCACTCCTGCCTGAGGTCCCATTACCACTTTCTTCGCTCCACCTTGCTTCTTCTTCTTCTTACCTTTCGGTTTAGAGGAAGAAACCTTCTGAGCGACCATGGCTTGAGCACTTTGACGAAAAAGCCCCTCTGCTGCCTGGAGTTCTGTCAGAAGCTCCGCCAACGAATACAACCTCTTGTTCATGTTGTAGTTGAGGCGGAACTGCTCAAAACTCCTATGCAGAGACTGGAGAATGATATCGACCTGGGTTTCCCCATCAATCTCAGCTCCGAGGACTTCCATCTCATTAAGATGAGCCATCATCTTGAGAACATGATCCCTAACGGGTGTTCCCTCGATCATGGTGGTCGTCATCAAGTTTCTCATCGCCTCCTGTCTAGTCGCCCTACTCTGATGTCCGAAAAGTTCCTTGAGATTGAACATCATGTCATAAGCAGTGGCTATGGCCTGATGCTGATGTTGCAGCACATTTGACATAGATGCCAAAATGTAACACCCCGCCATCTCATCTGCCTTGACCCATTTCTTATAACGTTCTTTCTCCTTTTCATCAGAGTCATCGGAGGGCTTAGGAGGACAGACCTCGAAGAGTACAAATTTGTACTCCTCTGCAGTTAAGACAATATCCAGATTTCTTTTCCAATCAATGTAGTTTGGTCCAGTAAGTTTGTTTTCTTTTAAAATCACAGCAAGTGGGTTGAAAGCCATTTGAAAAATCTAAGAATCACAATGATCAAAACATTAGATTTCAAATATTATTGATTCCTCAAAACAATAAAATTCCAAAATCAACCAACACCTCAAAACATCGAGAATATCGCATGCCACGATAGTGTGGACGTATACGAATTCTTCATTTGTAAGAGGAGGTTTTATCCATTAATTTTATTATCTTGTCAACCTTACTTTTTGACAAATAAAATTAATAGTTGGTTCCTCTTTAGCCCTACAAATAAAAGCAGTGACTCCGATGGGGAGGATACTTTTTATTTGCATCTAAGTGTGCACCATTACACGATACTAAGGGAATTATTTCGGATTATGTGCCTTACCGATAGGGAAGTACACACGCTTCTAAATAATTTCCTATAACCCTTATTTGACCTAGTGATCCGCAAACAAACCCATCCGATGGGGAGGAAGGCACTCAAAGCCAACGCACAAGTTTGTTGCATCACACGTCAAATTGTAATGGAGGCCGCGGGAATTAATTAAAATGTCCCTCTCCCACTTAGTAAATTGAAAATGAAGAATTTTAAATCATACACAACATGCATATAGAACAAATAAGCAATAAATATGGAAAAAACAGAATTTTTCCAACTATTATGGCATTGTCCTCCAATACGCATCCCGTCGTGTCGCCACCTTGTCCGCTCCATCTTTTCCCGTGCGCAAGTCACCAAAGAGATCCGAGCCGAGATAAAACTATTTTAATTTACATCCATCGATCCTATACTCCACGAAGGAGTGTACAAATAATCTAGATCGAAAGTAAACTAAAATGAGCGGCTAAACAATGTCGTATTTAATTACAAAAATTAAATACTAATCTAGCCTCGTCAACCCCGAGGATTCAAATAATATACATACAATCACACACAAAACAATCACATACAACCAAATAGCCATAATAGTCGGATCTTATGCCTGCAACCAAAAAGTTAGCCTACGCACATCCTACTATTATCCAGCATACTCAATATATGATATGTGCATGAAAGTAACCGAATCCAAAACACATAAAACCGAAAACTGTGGCTTTGATACCACTTGTAGGGAGTTGCTTCGGAGGCTCATTGGCTCCCATGTCCCCGGATTAAAATTTTCACTAACGAAAGAATTAATCCTGATGAGATGAGTTTCCTTAGCACAACCAATTCGTCGTCGTGCTAACAACTTGAGTGGTCGCTTGAACAAACTAGTTGTTCAAGCAACACAACTCTTCTAGTTGGTTAGCCGCGGAAGAGACGACGGACGGATCACCGGTTTTTGTGTTTGTCTTCGAGGTCCATGATTATACAAAATATATACATATGCATAATTGTATAATCAACAATTAAAATAACATGCTCAGATCTGAAAATAAAGTTGTAAAACTTTATACCTTACGATCTTCTACCGTATGTCCTATCCTCCTCGTGAACGACGTGTGGACGAAGATCCTCCACGAGTAGAAGCCTTCTAGATCGCATTCTTCCCTTCCTTGTCCGTTGCGAACAAAGAGAAGAACCAACAAAATCTTTCCTTTCTAGAACCGGCCACCAAGCAAGAGAGTTTGATGCAACCGCCGGCCAAGGAACGATTAGATGAGCACCGGCCAACTTATTGCAATGTTGCCGCCGGCCACCTAGAGGTTGGAGAAGCGCCGGCCACCAATTGTTGGAGAGCTGCCAGCCACCAAGGAGCAAGGGAGGAGGAAGAAGAGAACCGGCCAAGGATGAGAAGAGGAAGAGGGGCGCCGGCCAAAACCCTAGGGAGAACAAGAACCTTGCCACCCACTTCTAGCCGCCCAAAACCCTAGCACCTCTAGGGTTTGTTGCCGCCCAAAATTAGAAGAGCAAAACCCTAATTTCCAATCCCTCTTTCCGCCCAACCTAAGCCTCTATTTATAGAATTGGGCTTAAGCCTCCTTTAATCTCCATCGTCGGATCTAGGGATTTAATCTCCACCGTCGGATCTAGGGTTTTATCCCAACCATCGGATCTAGGGTTTTATCCCAACCGTCGGATCTAGGATTTCATCCCAACCGTCGGATCTAGGGTTTCATCCCAACAGTCGATTCTAGGATTTCATCCTAACCATCGGATCTAGGGATTTAATCCCAACCGTTGGTTCTAGGGTTTCATCCCAACCATCGGATCTAGGGATTTAATCCCAACCGTTGGTTCTAGGTTTTGTTTTACATCCTTGGATCTAGACTTCACAAGGATTATATTAGGCTACGATAGGGACCATAAGGATGAGTTGGATCTTGGCCACCCGATGGATCGGAACCACACAAACTTGATCCATCAATGATGTTCCATTCCACTAGAGGATCATCATTGAACTACCTCACCAACCCCCATAAATCAATATAGGCTCCATATATTATTTGTACATTCATCTCCCCGTGTTTAAGATATTGAATGTCCGTCAATTAATTGATTCACTGACCATCAATTAATTAACATCTAATTCCTCGAGTAGTACCACTCAACCTTATCATCATGTTGACTAAGTCAACTAGCTGGGTTTACATGATGAACCTTATGAGCTCCTCAAGGGGACATCATCAACCTAATATATAGGACACGGTTTCCTCCTATAATCAACGGCACACCATGAAAATAATATCATTTCCCAACTTACCGGGCATATTGATTTAATCCATCTAAATCTCACCCTCTGGTAAATCAAAGAAATAAATACTAAGTACATGTGCCCGTTATTATATCGGGATTAAGAGCATGTACAACATAATATCCGAGGTCCGATTCAATTATGTAGTCAGCAATTATTTGAATCACCTCTATGTCGGTCCTTCTCAATACACCTAAGTGTACTAGTGTAACTCTATGTTCAAGACAAAACAATACCAAGCTACACTACAACCATGCCAATGGTTTGTCCAAAACCATCTTGGTCGTGAGCCTCTACTTATATTTTACAATGGGCTGATAACATGATCTTCTGTACCACACCAAGCACCATGTTATCTACAATGTAAAATATTAGACAATATGCACACATATATAATAAATATATAAAGTGCAAAAAATGATCATGTGATTCTTATTCCAAAATAAAATGTTCATACAAAAAGAGCTAGGCTTTCAGTATACATTCCAACAGCTGTTTGGATCCGAAAGTTCATCACTGAACTTGAGGTGGTTCCTAGCATAGCAGACCCAATAGACCTCTATTGTGACAACAATGGGGCTATTGCTCAGGCTAAGGAACCTCGCTCTCATCAGAGGACCAAACACATACTGCGGCGGTATCACCTCATTCGAGAGATCATCAATAGAGGAGATGTTCAGATATACAGAGTAGACACTGATGCTAACATTGCGGATCCCTTGACCAAGGCTTTGGCATAGAGGAAGCATGATGGTCATACTAGGTCACTGGGTCTTAGAGATTACAGTGATTGGCACTAGTGCTAGTGGGAGATTGTTAGTATGAGCCCTTAGTGCCAATTATGAGATGATTGATGAGGGAAACTTTTGTATTATATTCTTGCATTAATAAAGGCAAAGATTGATTATTATATTTCTTTATGCGTGTGCCAGCTAAATAAATATAATAATGCCCATGAATAGTAGGTTGTTATCTACAGTATATCAATTGGTAGAATTGATTATGAGAAGCTATAGAGAACACTATTCTTAAATATTCCTAGTCGAGTATTGTATTAATAGACAAGGGCTATATTGATACATTGAGACTAGCATGTAGGTCAATGGATGACTTGATCTCACAAGTCATGGATATGTGATATCACATTGATACATGGGTATATATATTGGAGACTATATATACTGAATTGACCCACCATGAGAAAGTATCATGGATCGTTATATGAGTGTCATATACTTTCTCATGTGACTATTGGTATGAATAGTCCTTAGACCTGAAGTCACTACGGTTCTCTACATAAGGAGTTATGTACTTTGGTATCGTCTAACGTCACACCGTAATTGGGTGACTATAACGGCGATGTATCACCGAGTATGTAGATGGGATCTATCCCTCCCATATGACAGGAGTGATATCTTTGGCCTCTTGATAGAGTAGGACCACGAAATGCATGGCCATGCTCAAATGAGTCAATATGAGATATTGAGCTCATTTGTTTGAGTGAGTCTACTTAGGGATCAAGAAACATAAAGATTGATAAGAGGGTGACACGGTCTATGCCTCATTGATCGATCTGAGATATCAAGGATAGAAGGACACTGTCATATGATAATAGTCACGGAAGAGGTTGTCGGATCTCGACATTCTCATCACTTGGGTAGCAATGATGTATTGCTAGATGCCGCTCATTGTTTATGTATCTAAAATGGTTTTGGATACATTGCCAACGTTATGAGAGCCTATAGGATCACACACAAAGAACATATTATTTTGGAGAGGAAATCATTTTGGTTTGACTAAAATGAATTATTAGTTAATTGGATTAACTAGAATGAGTAAGACTCATTACTTGGCTAAATTTGAGTTGGACTCAAATTGGTTTATGTTGAGTTAGACTCAAGTCAAACCAAGAGAAGAAGGCTAAAATGAATAATACACGAATTAATAATATAATACACGAATTAATAAATGGGGTTTTAAATGGGATTTAAAACTCATTAATGTGCATTTAATGAGCATTAATTGACTTCCTTTCTTTTACCATGGAGAATAAGGAAGTGCATTTAATGTCTCATTAAGGTGTATTATGGTTGCTTCTTCTTCTTCAACGTGGACAATGAAAAATAGAATCAGATTTTATTTTTTTAGTTCACACAACAAGAGGGCCAAGTACCGAGTGGAAAAGTGAGACCTTGGAGTGGTTGCTAGCACAACCGAAAGGGCTTACCTCTTCTCTCCAAGATCGTGTGTGTGTGCACCGTAGAGGCGTGGACATTCTGACCACGCTGAGATCCGCAAGTGTTGCTGACTGGAATTTGAAGGGCACGCTTCGAAGGTAATCTCGATTCCTATAGGATAGAATCGATAATTGAAACGAGTATATTTTTTTTTGCTTGGATCTCTGGAGGGATCCTAAGTTTTCCGCTACGAATTTTGTTTATCGCTCGGGATCCCTACACATCACCCACCCCCGGATGATTGTTCCTGATGACATGAGTCAAATCAACAACCATACTCAGCTACATACACATGGTTAAGCATCTTAAGGTCTACATACCATAACATACGTAATTTATAGCAACGATGAATGAAATATAACAACAACAACAGAGCATTATAAAGTGCAAAGACAAGTATCAAGCAACAGAAAAATTAGAGTAGAGTCAAGGTATAAGTGACATCAACGTGAACCCACATGCATTAAGAATAATCAACTACTTGACCAAGGTAGAAAATATTACATGTTGGTGCAGTAGGCACCTAAGTCGAACCTGAGTTTTGATTATAGAAAATGATACAAAGTTAAGCTCATGTCGTTATCTCACGAGCTGAATCGAGTGTGCAGAAAATTACTATAGCTGGAGCTGAAGGCTAGCGACACCCGAAGGAAGCCGCGGTGGTCAGGCGACACTCGAGTGACTTCGGAGGGAGCCGAATGAATCGAGTGGAAGGCCGAAAGCAAAAGCAACACAGTAAGTATTGAGGTAAGCTCCTGTGTGCGAGCATAAGTAAGGTCGTATCCTCTTTACGGGGATGATCTTAAGCGTAGATCCGACCAAAGACATCCTATAGGTGGTCTAGGTCGAGATCGGATGGTCGGAGGTCGTCAAAATAATGTTTTTGTTAAGCTAACTTTGCCTTGCAGCATCACGATCGGTCATTGCCCGAGGACTAGGACTCGGCACGTCCAACAATGATCGTAAGTTAGCATTCGACTGATGCTACCATCAGTCGACTGATGATGGCCATCAGTCGACTGATGGTCAAGGATTAGCCTCGAGGAGTCAAGCCTTATCACCATTTTTCAAGGAGCCATGTGCCAAAACTCTATTGGGTGAAGTTCCTCTCGAAAAGGGGCTCAAAGGATATAAAAGGAGGGTCAATCCTAGGGTTTCATCATCAATTCTAAGCTTCCAAAAGCCTCCGCCAAGCTACAACCTTCCGACAACGAAGTGCTTCTTCTCCGACGTCTAGGTTTATTTGTTTTCATTTTATTACGTCGGTTAAAGTTTTTATTTCAGTTTAGTACTTTCATTTCTCGAAGCTTTTATCATAACGAGGAGAGGGGGAGTGTCCCTCTACCTCAAGCTTTGTGCTTCACTTGTATCGATTAAACTCCTGCCTCTAACGGGGAGGAGTTCTTTAGTGTTTTTGCCCTCCGTACGTGGTCAAGGACCACTAGGTCCTTGGAGTAGTAGCCGAAGGCTATGAACCAAGTAAAATTCCCTTGTCTCTTTTTACTTTACATTTACATTTCCGCTGCATATAAGTGTTTTTGAATCGTCTACCGAAAGAAAAGAAAAAAAAGGTTTATCGCTATTCACCCCCCCCCCTCTAGCGATCCGCTTCAATCCAACAATTGGTATAAAAGCCGGGGGCGCTTAGATTTGGTGAAACCACCAATCTAGCATTTTTTACATATTTGTTTTTCATTCGTTTAAATTTTTCTCCCGCACTACTAATCCAAGACGAACTCTTGGTACTCTTCGTTTGGTTTTGTTTTGCAAATATTCGCTTTTGGAGTAGCCGACGATAAAACGGGCATAACTTTTCGTACAAGTTGACCCACGAAACAGTCTACCTACCAAAACGAAGCTCTCGGAGATATCTACACTTCTTATCAAGGTAAACCCTCGTAACAAGCTGTCTTCATCCCCAAAAACCATCGTTTAGTACCATTTCCGGGACATCGAAGGTTGTAAGTGCTCATCTTTTATTTTAGTTGGTTATTTCTTGTTTATTCCTTTTGTTTCTTTTCATTTCCTATATTACTAATCCTAGGCGAAGTCTTAGAACCTTTTTCGTGTTTTTTTTTTTGTATTTTTTGTCCAAGGTTTCCCTTCCAAATGGCACATCTCTTAGGGTTTTAGCACCGTCCGACCTCCGTTTTACAACGGAGATGATTTCCGTTACTGGAAAGGTCGGATGGAATGCTTTCTCAAAGCCCAAATCGAGATGTGGATCGTAATCCAAATGGGATTCACACTTTCAACTAACGAAGTGGGTGAATCCTTGGATTATGACCAATGGACCATTGCGACAAAACGACAAGTCGAAGCTGACGCCAAGGCAACTCAAATCCTTCAATGTGACTTGTCTAAGGAGGAATTAAATCGCGTCAGCCCCTTCATCAGTGCAAAGGACCTCTGGACAAAGCTTGTGGAGCTACACAAAGGGACCGATGAAGCCAAGGTATGTAA
This sequence comes from Wurfbainia villosa, assembly GCA_025175895.1. Classification (NCBI taxonomy): domain Eukaryota; kingdom Viridiplantae; phylum Streptophyta; class Magnoliopsida; order Zingiberales; family Zingiberaceae; genus Wurfbainia; species Wurfbainia villosa. The sequence goes on along the minus strand of JAKLTH010000072.1, from coordinate 3,871,978 downwards.
GTGTGATCTTTTATTTAATAAACTATATAATCTAAAAATGTAGGAACACGAGTCCGCGACGCAACTTCATGCCCGCGTCCAAGACATGGTCAACAATCTACATGCGATCGGGCAAAAGGTCGAAAACCGTGACCATATAAGGTATGTCCTAAACTCCTTTCCGAGGACTACCTTGTGGGTATCCATGGTCGATGCCTACAAGGTCTCCAAGGATCTTTCAAAACTTAGGTTAGATGAACTATTTTCTGATTTTGAACTTCATGAGCAGTCTAACTCGGAACCCGAGAAGGGTATAGTACTTTTTGCAGGTTCAAGGAAAAAACCACAAGCAAGCCACCCCCGAAAAAAGAAGAGGATGAGTCCGATTCGGAGGTCGACTCAGAAATGGAGGCCGAACTAGTCAACCTAGTTCGGAGGATAGTCAAGGGCCGAAAACGAACCGTCACTCGACCCAACAAAGGTAAGCCTAAAAGTTCAAATATTAGATGTTATGAATGCAACAGGTTTGGACATATCAAGTCTGAATGCCCAAAACTCAAGAGCAAAGCACCAAAACATAAAAAGGCACTCAACGCTACTTGGGAAGAAGCATCCGAGGAAGAAGATAATGATCGTGTTCTCATGGCTAAACCGGTGGAATCGGAGACGGAGTCGGAACCGGAACCTGAATCGGAAATCGAAGACGAGTCAGACTGCGAAGCACTATTCAAGACAAGCCACGGATACGCATCCGGTTCAAAAGATACACTCAAGGTAAGTCGGTCTCTCATTAGTACACTTTATAATGCAATTAAGTTTTTAACTAGAAAGTTAGCTAAGTCCAAGTCCAAGGTCGAGACCCTGGTTGAGGAAGTTAAACTCCTCAAACACGAGGTCTCCCTAACCTCTTCGACTAGTCGAGTTCAAGAGGAGGACTCAACTCGGGTTGAAAAACTCGAATTTGAGAACTCACACTTGAAGAGTCAAGTCGAAGATCTTAGGAATACATTGGAAATGTTTACTTTGGGATCCAAAGGACTTGACCTCCTATTTGGATCGCAAAGGGCCATGTACAACAAGATCGGGCTAGGGTTTAGCTCAAATACGACCAACAAGTCGTATATGTCGATTGTAAGTCGACATAAAAAACATGTCCAAGCATGGGTCCCTAAGACCACCTTAATTTCAAACTTAGGATCGAACCAGTACTGGGTTCCCAAGGACCAAATCCACTATGTGGAGAGACCGAATCAATTCAACGGTCTAGGGGGAGCTTGTACGAAACTTGTTTGTGTTTTAACCTAGAAATTGCATGCTTAGGTTTTTATTTAGTTTGATTTTCCTTTTTAGAATGGTTAGATAGGACTATAACTCGTCAATACTTGATAACATAGTACCAGGACACGGCGAGATGATAGTACGCTAGGAAAGCGGAGTCTTGTGTATTCGGGCTAGATAAGGCGTATCTAGTTCGGTGCACTTGACCGAGCGAAACTAGCTGAAGCTACCTCGTCGTATCCTAGACTAGTTAGACCAGGAAGTGGTCTTAGGTAAGTCAAGTCTCTATTTTCTTGAAAATGGCTTTGTCTAAGGAAGTGGTCGTTGTTCCGATCAAAGAAGACCTCTGTGCCTCGCCACGACCTAGAAGCCATGATCTTGAAAAGGTGACTTGATAAGCCTAAGGTCAAATCCAAATCTAACGCAAGGTTGACAAGTGTTTAAGTCATTAAATTTAAATCAAGTAAAATTGGAAGTCATCTCACAAGAACATATAGGGTTAACGTGTTTGATCATGTAGACATGGGTGAGATGATTTAGGTTAATAATTTTCAACCAATCTTTAATAAATCCAATATCCGATCCAACTACCTTGCGTGTAGGATCAATGGATGTTGGACAGTGGTTGCTCCCGACACATGACCAAGGATCAACTCAAGTTTTCGAAGCTTCAATTCAAACAACAAGGATCGGTAGCCTTCGGAAATAACGGCAAACTCAAAATCATCGGATCAGGTGATATTGAGCTTAACTCAAATTTTGTTATTCAAAATGTTTTATTAGTAGAAAATTTTCAATATAATTTACTTAGTGTAAGCCAATTGTGTGATAATAACTATAAGGTCATATTTCTAGAAAATGAATGCGTAATTAATACAAATGAAACTTCTAAAACAATTCTTAAGGGAACTAGAAATAACAATATTTACACTATTAACTTAACTAACTCCTCAACTAAGTGTCTTATGACACGGCAAGAGGAATCATGGTTGTGGCACCGATGACTCAGTCACTCACACCCAAGACTCATCCACAAGATGAGTCAGAGTGACTTAGTCAGAGGTTTGCCAAACCTCAATAACTTGGATAATAAAATATGTAATGCTTGTCAACAAGGTAAACAATCTAGGACACAACATCAACTAACTAATCAAGAACGAACCAAAAGTGTGCTTGAGCTCCTACACATGGATCTATTTGATTCACACGGAGCTAAGTCACTTAATGGAAGTAAATTCTGCTTGGTCATAATTGATGACTATTCTAGATTTACTTGGGTTAGGTTCATCAAACACAAAAGTGATACCCTAGATCAATTAATCAACCTATTTAAATTAATAGAAAATCAACAAAGCATTAAAATCAAAAGACTTAGGACTGATCATGGTGGTGAATTCGAGAACCATAGGTTTACAGAATTTTGTAACCTAAATGGATACCACCATGAGTTCTGTTGCCCTAGAACTCCACAACAAAATGGCCTAGTAGAACGCAAAAATAGAACCCTACAAGAAGCCGCTATGACAATGTTAAACGAGTATAACCTACCCGATAGGTTTTGGGCGGAAGCCATGAGTACGGCATGCTATGTTCAAAATAGGATCCTTATGGTAAAGAGACACCTTAAGACCTCATACGAGATTTATCACGATAAAATACCTAACATCAAGTACTTTAGGGTATTTGGGTGTAAGGTACATATCCTAAACACTAAGGATTACTTAGAAAAATTTACATCCAAAACCACGACCGGAATCTTTCTAGGATACTCGACTACAAGTAGAGCTTATAGAGTATATAACCATGACACCCTTAGAGTCGAGGAGACTATCAATGTAGTATTTGATGAAGGACACGAACCTACAAATCCCCCGGCAACCCCAATTAGCGAGCCGATTCATACTAGACCTAACTCTGATTCAGAGATCATGTCTAGTGTTAACCCTAACCTAAGTCAACCAAGTCACTCTATCGACCAAGTGATAGATGACTCCAACTAAACTAGAACTCAAACGAGTCATCCTATGGATCAAGTTGTAGACTCAAACCCAAATCCAACTAGGACTCAAACGAATCATCCTATCGACCAAGTGATAGGTGATCCAAGTCTAGGAGTTCGAACTAGAGCCTCATACAGAAACCTTAGTCAAATCTCCTTGATTTCTAAAATTGAACCCAAAACTATTGACCAAGCTCTTCTTGATCCCGATTGGATTATTGCAATGCAAGAAGAGATGGCTCAATTCACTAGGAACGAAGTATGGGAACTAGTACCACCACCTAAAGATAAAACAATCGTTGGAACAAGGTGGGTGTTTAGAAATAAACTTGATGATAAAGGTGAAGTAGTTAGAAATAAATCCAGACTAGTCGTTAAAGGGTTTAGTCAAGTTGAAGGTTTAGATTACGACGAGACCTATGCCCCAGTAGCTAGATTAGAGTCCATTCGAATTCTATTAGCGTATGCAGCACATCGAAGATTTAAGTTATTTCAAATGGATGTGAAATCTGCGTTCTTAAATGGATACATTAAAGAAGAAGTTTATGTTAGTCAACCCCCTGGTTTCAAAAGTTTAGATAAACCTGACCATGTCCTTAGGTTAAAGAAAGCTCTCTATGGACTTAAACAAGCTCCTCGAGCTTGGTACAGAGACTTTCGATTTATCTTAAGTCTAAAGGATTTAACCAAGGTGTAGTTGACCCAACCCTTCTCATAAAAACCTTAGGTAAAGACATATTCATAGCTCAAATCTATGTAGATGATATTATTTTCGGAACCACCAACTCGATCCTACTGAATGAGTTCATTTCACTTATGGAAAGTGAATTTGAAATCAATTTAGTAGGAGAGTTGAGTTTCTTCTTAGGTCTACAAATTAAACAAACTAAAGATGGAATATACCTACATCAATGTAAATATACTAGGGAATTAATCAAACGCTTTGGAATGCAAGACGCTAAAATTATTAATACCCCAATGGCAACTAATGTGAATATAGAAGAAGATTTAATCGGAAACTCAATTGATTTAAAATACTATAGGAGCATAATAGGGAGTCTCCTTTACTTAACTGCGAGCCTACCTAATATCCTATTTGCAGTAAGTATGTGCGCAAGGTTCCAAACATGTGCCAAGGAGTCTCACCTAACTCTAGTCAAGCGTATCCTTAGATATCTAAAGGGTACACTTAATGTCGGTATTTGGTATCCTAGATCTACCGAGTTCGAACTAACCGGCTACTCCGATTCGGACTATGTCGGTAGTAAGCTCGATAGAAAGAGTACGAGTGGTTGTTGTCAACTTCTCGGCTCGAGTCTAGTAAGTTGGTGCAGTCGGAAGCAACACTGTGTTGCCTTAACTACCACCGAAGTCGAATACATCGCTATGGGTGAGTGTGTCACTCAGCTTCTTTGGATGAAGCACACTCTCCGTGACTTTAAGTTAGACTTTACAAATACTAAACTTCACATAGATAACATTAGTTCAATTAATCTTACTAAGAATCCGATATGTCACTCTAGGACCAAACATATAGAGGTCAAACATCATTTCATTCAAGAACATGTGGCCAACGGAGTCATACAACTCGAATACGTCGAATCGAAGTCTAACTTGGCAGACCTATTTACTAATGTAGGGATTTTTTATGCAAAATAGCATATGCGCAACGGAAAAATAGGATCCCTTCCAAGTGATCCTTGCGAAAGAAAACCTCGTACAAAAAATAAATTTCTCAAAACCTATCTTATAGGAGAATATTACCTTTGTTGTGTGCCCTTTTAAATCCCGCTTCTCCTTGGGTTTGTTAGATCTTTTAGCACGTTCAAATATCCGTGCCTCTATATGTATCCACACGAGCAAGCTCTTGTCTCAAAAAAGAAACTAGAAGAGCTCTCCTTTACTTCTTGCTAGAGAAGTCCCTAAAGGAGAGGAAGGTAGGGAAAAAGAGAAAGGAAGAAGAAGACCACTCTTCTTGCTACACTCACAAAAGCCACACAACCAAAGCCTCTCACCACCAAGCTCTCTCCAAGCCTCAAGCTTCCAACTACTTGGCCGGCCACCCCATGGAGTGTTTTATAGGATTGGAAAAACCTTTCACCTCCTATCACATTCAATGCAATCAATTGCATTGAAAAACAATACACTCCTTGTTTGGTCGGCCACATGTGGAGGAAATCCAAAGGTCAAAACCCTTTGTCTCCTTCCACCTCATCAAGCTTAGGTGGCATGCTTATGTGGCATTCATGCATGTTGAATTAATCTTATTAATTCAATAAGCTTATGTTATCATATTGAATTAATCTCATTAAATCAATAAGGTAACATATTGAATTAATCTTATTAAATCAATTTAGCTTAAGATATCATGATAACATATTTATTTAATCTTATTAAATTAATAAGCTTAGCATATTGAATTAATCTCATTAAATCAATAAGCTAAAATTCTCTTTAAGCTTAAAGCCCAAAAACCATTTTGTACTTAAGCTTATTCCCAAATTATTCTAGTCAAACTAGAATGCACTAATTCTTCTAATCATCATGCTCTTTGTGTGTGACCCTATAGGCTCTCATAACGTTGGCAGTGGATCTAAACTCTTTTAGATACACAAGCAATGAGCGGCATCTAGCAATACATCATTGCTACCCAAGTTATGAAATAAGTCAAGATCCGACTAACCCTATAATGTATGACCGTGTCCTTCTATCCTTGATATCAGATTGACCAATGAGGCATAGACCGTGTCATCCTCGATCAATCTATGTGTTTCTTGATCCCTGAGTAAACTAACTCAAACAAATGAGCTCAATATCTCATATTGACTCATTCGAGCATGGCCATGCATTTTAGTAGTTCTACTCAATCAAGGGGCCCAGATATCACTCCCGGCCATATGGGAGGGATAGATCTCCATCTACATCACTCACATCCTCCGCATAATTTGTTATATACCCAAGAATCGCTTTTATGGTCCACCCGTACGGGTGACGCTTGACGATACCAAAGTACATAACTCCTTATGTAGGGAACCGTAGTGACTTCGTTTGAGGACTATTCATACCAATAGTCACATGAGAAAGTTTATGACACTCATATGACGATCCATGAAACTTTCTCATGGCGGGTCACTCAAGATATATATTCTCTAATATATACCCATGTGTCAACTTGATATCATATATCCATGACTTGTGAGATCAAGTCATCAATTGACCTACATGCTAGTCTTTATGTATTAATATTGCCCTTGCATATTAATACTTGACTATGAACATTTAGTAAAGTGTTCTCTACCTCTCTCATAATCAATTCGCCAATTGATGTGCAGAGATAAGAACCTACTTTTCTAGGGCATTATTATATTTAATTTAGCTGGCACAAGCAAGACGTAAATATAATAACCAATCCTTTGCCTTTATAGAATATGATACAAAATGTTCCCTATTCAACCATCACATGATTGGTTCTAGGGCTATAACTAATAATCTCTCACTAGCACTAGTACCAATCACTATAATATCTGATACCTAGTGACCTAGTGTGACCATCATGCTTCCTCTGTGCCAAAGCCTTGGTCAATGGATCTGCGATGTTAGCTTCGCTTCGACTGCATATCCTCACATCTCCTCTATCGATGATCTCTCGAATGAGATGGAAGCGCCGCAGAAGATGTGTTTGGTCCACGATGTGATCGAGGTTCCTTAGCTCTTAATAGCCCCATTGTTGTCACAATAGAGGTATATCGATCTGCAATGCTAGAACTACCCCAAGTTCATCGATGAACTCATGAGCAAAAACCTCCTTTCACGCATCGACGCAAAGAATATACTCGCATTGTAGAATCAAGAATCGTGTCCTCCGCTCAACTCTTCCAGCTCACAGCTCCACCATTCAGGCAAAACACGTACCCCGATTGCGATCTATAGTCATCCTTGTCTGTTTGGAAGCTTGCATCACTGTAACCCTTTACAGTTAGCTCATCATTGCCTCCAAATATCAAGAAATATTCTTTCGTTCTTCGTAAGTATTTAAGAATATTTTTGACTGCTATCCAGTGACTTTCACCTGGATCTGACTGGTATCTACTCGTCATGCTTAAAGCATACGAGACGTCAGGACGAGTACAAAGCATGGCGTACATGATAGACCCTATGGCAGATGCATAAGGGATCTTATCCATGCGATCTCTCTCCTCCTTAGAAGAGGGACATTGAGTCTTCGAAAGACTCACACCATGTGATAAAGGCAGAAATCCTTTCTTGGAATTTTGCATAGCAAAACGATCTAGCACTTTATCAATGTATGTACTCTGACTTAGGCTAAGTAATCTTTTAGATCTATCTCTATAGATCTTGATGCCTAGAATATAGGTAGCTTCACCTAAGTCTTTCATCGAGAAACAATTCCCTAACCACATCTTCACAGACTAGAGTGAGGGAATATCATTTCCGATGAGAAGTATGTCATCTACATACAAGATAAGAAATACAACTGTGCTCCCACTATTTCTCTTGTAGACACAAGGTTCATCTTCATTCTTGATGAAACCAAACTCCTTGATTGCATCATCGAATCAAGATTCCACTTCGAGAGGCTTGCTTTAGTCCATAAATGGACCTTTGCGGTTTGCATACCTTTCCGGGATGCTTTGGATCTTCAAAACCTCGTTGTGTCATGTACACATCCTCGAGTAGCTTTCCATTCAAAAGCGGTTTTGACATCCATCCGCCAGATCTCATAATCGTGGTAGGTAATAGCAAGTATGATCCGAATGGATTTAAGCATCGAATCGGTGAAAAGGTTTCATCATAGTCAATACCATGAATTTGTTTGAATCCTTTAGCCACCAATCTACCTTTATAGGTATGCTTATTACCATCCATGTCGGTCTTTACTTTAAAGACCCACTTACACCCAATGGGTTTTACCCCTTCAGGTGGATCAACCAAAGTTCATACTTGGTTAGTGTACATGGATTCCATTTCAGATCTCATGGCCTCAAGCCATTTCTGAACTGGGCTCATCATAGCTTCTGATAGGATGTAGGCTCGCCAAGATCGACAAGCAATACCTCACCGCTGTCACCAAGAGAAAAGAATATCTCTCGGGTTGACGACGGATCCTATTAGATCTACGAAGAGGTTGGTCTACTTGAACATGTGTTTGCTCCACAACTCTTTGGGCAACAAATTCCTCATCAACAACACTTTGTGGTGCCTGTTCATTTTCCATCGAAGCCTTAGTGTTATCATCATCTTGAACTTCTTCAAGATGAATTTTACTCCCACTAGTATTTCTAGAAATAAATTCTCTTTCTAGAAAGACAAAGATTTCGCAACAAACACCTTGCCAAGTGTGGGATTGTAAAAGTAATATCCCTTAGTTTCCTTGGGATATCTTACAAAATAACACTTATCTGATTTGGGTCCTAGTTTATCTGAGACTTGACGTCTAACATAAGCTTCACAACCCCAAATCTTTATAAAAGACATTTTGGGACTCTTCCCAATCCATAACGTATATGGTATCTTTTCTACGGCTTTTGATGGGATGCGATTAAGTGTGAAAGCTACTGCTCTAGAGCTAAACCCCAAAAGGAAGTAGGTAGATCTCTGCTCATCATTGATCGTACCATATCTAATAGAGTACGATTTCTCCTCGTGATACACCATTCCATTGTGGTGTTCCAGTGGTGTGAGTTGGGATATTATCCCACACTCACCGATCCGATCAAGTAGCTTAATACGCTTACCAAGTTGGTTTTGTACTTCATTCTTGAATTCTTTGAACTTTTCAAAGGATTCGACTTATGTCTCATCAAATATAAGTAGCCAAATCTACTCATATCATCGCGAAAGTAATAAAGTACTTATAGCCTCCTCCTGCTTCGACATTGAAAGGGCCACATACATCAAGATGTATGAGTCCTAACAAGTCCGTCGCTCTCTCGCCATGTCCACTAAATGGAGTTTTAGTCATCTTTCCTAAAGACAAGATTCGTGATACCTCATGATTCAAAATCAAATGAGTCCAATAATCCATCTTTATGGAGTTGGGATATGCGTTTTTCATTTTTGTGACCTAGGCGACAGTGCCAGAGATATGTTTGGTTCAAATTATTCGATTTGAACTGTTTGGTATTTACGTTATAAATTGGGTTTTCTAAATCTAGAACATAGAGACCATTCATAAGTGGTGCATTACAATAGAACATTTCATTCAAATAAATGGAACAACATTTGTCCTTTATTATAAAAGAAAAGTTTTTCTTATCTAAACAAGATACAGAAATTATGTTCTTCGTTAATGCAGGTACATAAAAGCACTCCTCTAGTTCTAAGATAAGCCCAGTGGGCAAAGACAAAGAATATGTTCCTACATTTGGTGATAACTTTTGCGCCATTGCCTACTCGTGAGGTCCACTTCGCCCTTGCCATTAGTCTACTATTTCTCGGTCCACGCACATTAGTACAAATGTGAGATGCACATCCGTATCTAATACCCATGTAGAAGAAATAGATAGATTAACTTCTATAACGTGTATACCGAAAGTCCCACTTCTTTTCTTCTTTACTTCCTCAAGGTAGACTTTGCGATTTAAGCTTCCGGTGTCGATCTCACCGCAATGGAAACAGTCTCCTTCCTTAGGTTCTTTACCTTTACCCTTTGAAGTGGATGAATTGGCCTTGCCTTTGGCTTGGGTCTTACCCTTGCCTTTGCACTTACCTTTGCCCTTCTTGACCATTAGTACGTTACTAACTTTCTTCTTGAGATTCGGTTTAGCCGTTCTCAACATGCTGAGAATCTCAGGCAAAGGTTTATCAATTTCATTCATGTTATAATTCATGACGAATTGATTATATGCTTCCGGCAACGATTGCAGGATAACATCGATTGCCAATTCTTGGCTCAGTGGAAAACCTAGTCTTTCAAGGTTCTCAACGTACCCTATCATTTTAAGTACGTGAGTTCCTACAGGTGTTCCTTCTTGCATCTTGCATGCAAAAAGAGCCTTAGACACTTCAAAACACTCGTGCCTAGCTTGTCCTTGATATAGTTGTTTCAAATGCTCAACCATATCATAGGCATCCATGTTCTCATGTTGCTTCTGAAGCTCAGAGTTCATGGTGGCAAGCATAAGACATGACACATCTAATGCGTCATCTTGATGCTTCTTATAAGCATCCTTTTCAGCACGAGTGGCCACAGGCGGTGTTTCAGGGATAGACTGCTCTAGGACATACAGTTTACGTTCTTGCTTGAGGATAATCCTCAAGTTCCTATACCAGTCTAGAAAGTTAGCTCCATTGAGCTTGTCTTTCTCAAGGACAGATCGCAAGTTGAGGGGGTGTGTCGTGTTAGATGACATGGTGATCTATAACATTAAAATGCAAAATTAAGTATCATACCTAAGTCATTTAATTAGGCCTTTAATTAAATGAGGCTCCCACTAAATTCTCATAGCTTTGATATGAGCTAATCATTGATGTAGGCAAACACATTTTGCTTACATCATTAGCTTCTATTTAGCTATAAATTTATATGGGATAAAGATCCACATCATACTTCGTCTTGAGTTAGCTTTGGCTAATCGCCCAAGACGTAGTATGATTAGGTAGGCAATCTTTTGCCAATTACATCTAATGTAACTCTTTAATAGCTTTGGTTAAGTTTAGATTAGTTTAGTGCTTATTCCTAAACCACTTCGAGCAGTGGCGAGATGAGGCCTTCTTTGATATCGAACAGCGACCACTTTCTAAGACAAAGCTGATGTTCGGAAATCACACAAAACTAATTTTTAAAACTTATGTTCAAAGCTAATATATGCCTCTACTTTCTTAATTAATTAAGAAAAACTTAATTAAGTCATAACCAAGTTTGATAGCGGGACATCACGATTGTCCACTCGCACTCTTCCAAGATAAAATGCATTGCTTTGCTTTGGCAAACCCAACAACAAATGATCGAGGAAGTAGTGAGTACCAAACTTTGGTAGGCATATCGTTTTTGACTTATTAAGAAATAAACTTAAACATGCATCACATACATATTAGCATACATCACATATAAGCTAAATTAACATACATCACATACATATTAAACTAAGTGTGTCATGGTTATGGCCCTTATTCTACAATCTTCTCAAGCCAATGAAAAGATTGATTGGTCAACCTAGGGATAGCATCTTCTCCCAAGTGCTTCCTTTTGGTTGTCTTGTGTTGTTGACTTCCTCCTTGTAACGTCATCTTCGAATGGACCCTCCATCTTTATAAAAGACATTTTAGGAGAAAGGCACGACACACAGGACGTATTAAGAATTACAACACACATTCACAAACTTTTTGGGACTAGGCCATAACCATGCACCGTGTCAATTTTAACTTTTAAAAGACATCGGATATTTTATTATGTTTGAAAAATTGCTAATGCAATTATCAACTCATAATAAAATTTATCCTACTTCTATATCATATATAAAATAGAGAAAACCTATTTTTATACGATCTTTCGCAAGTGGCTCTGATACCACTGTAGGGATTTTTTATGCAAAATAGCATATGCGCAATGGAAAAATAGGATCCCTTCCAAGTGATCTTGTGAAAGAAAACCTCGTACAAAAAATAAATTTCTCAAAACCTATCTTATAGGAGAATATTACCTTTGTTGCGTGCCCTTTTAAATCCCGCTTCTCCTTGGGTTTGTTGGATCTTTTAGCACGTTCAAATGTCCGTGCCTCTATATGTATCCACACGAGCAAGCTCTTGTCTCACAAAAGAAACTAGAAGAGCTCTCCTTTACTTCTTGCTAGAGAAGTCCCTAAAGGAGAGAAAGGTAGGGAAAAAGAGAAAGGAAGAAGAAGACCACTCTTCTTGCTACACTCACAAAAGCCACACAACCAAAGCCTCTCACCACCAAGCTCTCTCCAAGCCTCAAGCTTCCAACTACTTGGCCGGCCACCCCATGAAGTGTTTTATAGGATTGGAAAAACCTTTCACCTCCTATCACATTCAATGCAATCAATTGCATTGTTTGGCCGGCCACATGTGGAGGAAATCCAAAGGTCAAAACCCTTCGTCTCCTTCCACCTCATCAAGCTTAGGTGGCATGCTTATGTGGCATTCATGCATGTTGAATTAATCTTATTAATTCAATAAGCTTATGTTATCATATTGAATTAATCTCATTAAATCAATAAGGTAACATATTGAATTAATCATATTAAATCAATTTAGCTTAGGATATCATGATAACATATTTATTTAATCTTATTAAATTAATAAGCTTAGCATATTGAATTAATCTCATTAAATCAATAAGCTAAAATTCTCTTTAAAGCCCAAAACCATTTTGTACTTAAGCTTATTCCCAAATTATTCTAGTCAAACTAGAATGCACTAATTCTTCTAATCATCATGCTCTTTGTGTGTGACCCTATAGGCTCTCATAACGTTGGTAGTGGATCTAAACTCTTTTAGATACACAAGCAATGAGCGGCATCTAGCAATACATCATTGCTACCCAAGTTACAAAATAAGTCAAGATTCGACTAACCTTTCCGTGACTACTATAATGTATGACTGTGTCCTTCTATCCTTGATATCAGATTGACCAATGAGGCATAGACCGTGTCATCCTCGATCAATCTATGTGTTTCTTGATCCCTGAGTAAACTAACTCAAACAAATGAGCTCAATATCTCATATTGACTCATTCGAGCATGACCATGTGTTTTAGTAGTTCTACTCAATCAAGGGGCCCCTGATATCACTCCGTCATATGGGAGGATAGATCCCATCTACATCACTCACATCCCTCCGCATAATTTGTTATATACCCGATGTCGCCTTTATGGTCCACCCTGTTACGGGTGACGTTTGACGATACCAAAGTACATAACTCCTTATGTAGGGAACCGTAGTGACTTCAGGTTTGAGGACTATTCATACCAATAGTCACATGAGAAAGTTTATGACACTCATATGACGATCCATGAAACTTTCTCATGGCGGGTCAGTTCAGTATATATTCTCTAATATATACCCATGTGTCAACTTGATATCATATATCCATGACTTGTGAGATCAAGTCATCAATTGACCTACATGCTAGTCTTTATGTATTAATATTGCCCTTGCATATTAATACTTGACTAGGAACATTTAGGAAAGTGTTTTCTACAGCCTCTCATAATCAATTCTGCCAATTGATGTGCTGTAGATAAGAACCTACTTTTCTAGGGCATTATTATATTTAATTTAGCTGGCACAAGCAAGACGTAAATATAATAACCAATCCTTTTCCTTTATAGAATATGATACAAAATGTTCCCTATTCAACCATCATATGATTGGTTCTGGGGCTATAACTAACAACTAAACCCCTACCCAAAGCCGAATTTAGTCTATTAAGATGAAAATTGGGCATGTGCGTAGTAGAATAGGACTTTGCAAATTATATTACTACTATTTCTTACTTTTCATTTTTCATGGAACTGGTATAGGACATACCTTAGATATCATGCACCTATAGATTTAAGGAGCCAATACATCTCACAACACATAGGACTAATGCGTTTGTGTACTTAGCCACGTAGATGTGCGTGAAATGTTAGGACCTTACTCCTGGTTCCAGATGTAGAGCTAGTGCATCGCCATAAACTACGGAGTATAATCATACGTACTAACCGACTCTGACCAGGACTGGTTGATCTTTCATATCAATCAAGCCAAATATGAGTCGAACATTTTATAGATGAGCTTATTTTCAGTATATTATTTTCAAAATAATATGAAACATGCTTTGACTTTAAAATTAATATCTATATTTGTTTTTCACACACCCCACTCTTTTCGATATATGGCAAAAGGGGGAGAAAAGGGCCAAAGTTAAGGGATCAAAAATTTTCATGGCCAAAAGTTAAGTAAATGTTTACTTAACTTTAAGTTTTAAAAGTTTACTTAAAAGGAAGTAAAGGACAAGTTAAGAGAATTCTTAACTTAAACTTATTATTTTTTAAACACTATGCTAATGCTTTACTTAAGAAAGAGGGAGAAAGGGCCAAGTTAAGAAATCTTCTTAACTTAAATGTTTTACTAAGGCCAACTTTAAGTAATGTTAATTACTTAAACTCTTCCTAAATAGCAATCCTCAAGGGGGAGGACTAAGGTCTTCTTTCAAGACTCACCCTCGGTCAAGGGGGAGGTTTCCTCAAGGGGGAGTACTTGAAGAAAATTCTTACTACTCCAACTTAATCTTTATTTTTGTTTTTCATGCACATTATTATTTTTCATGCATGATATTTTATGCGCATTATTATTCTTCATGCATGCTATGTTCTTAACTTTGTATGTGGGTTTTCCATAAATCAAAAAGGGGGAGATTGTTGGTGCAGTAGGCACCTATGTCGAACCTGAGTTTTGATTATAGCAAACGATACAAAGTTAAGCTCATGTCGTTATCTCACGAGCTGAATCGAGTGTGCAGAAAATTGTTATAGCTGGAGTTGAAGGCTAGCAACACCCGGAGGAAGTTGCGGTGATCGGGCGACACTCGAGTGACTTCGGAGGGAGCCGAATGAATCGAGTGGAAGGTCGGAAGCAAAAGCAACACAGTAAGTATCGAGGTAAGCTCGTGTGTGCGAGCGTAAGTAAGGTCGTATCCTCTTTACGGGGATGATCTTAAGCGTAGATCCGACCAAAGACATCCTATAGGTGGTCTAGGTCGAGATCGGATGGTCGGAGGCCGTCAAAATAATGTTTTTGTTAAGCTAACTTTGCCTTGCAGCTAGCATCGGTCGACTGCCAGCTTAGAGGACTCGACTGCCGTTCAACAGTCGACTGTCGGAGGTTAGCATTCGACTGATGCTACCATCAGTCGACTAATGATGGCCATCAGTCGGCTGATGGTCAAGGATCAGCCTCGAGGAGTCGAGCCTTATCACCATTTTTCAAGGAGCCATGTGCCAAAACTCTATTGAGTGAAGTTCCTCTCGAAAAGAGGCTCAAAGGCTATAAAAGGAGGGTCAATCCTAGGGTTTCATCATCAATTCTAAGCTTCCAAAAGCCTCCGCCAAGCTACAACCTTCCGACAACGAAGTGCTTCTTCTCCGACGTCTAGGTTTATTTATTTTCATTTTATTACGTCGGTTAAAGTTTTTATTTCAGTTTAGTACTTTCATTTCTCGGAGCTTTTATCGTAACGAGGAGAGGGGGAGTGTCCCTCTACCTCAAGCTTTGTGCTTCACTTGTATCGATTAAACTCCTACCTCTAACGGGGAGGAGTTCTTTAGTGTTTTTGCCCTCCGTACGTGGTCAAGGACCGCTAGGGACTTGGAGTAGTAGCCGAAGGCTACGAACCAAGTAAAATTCCCTTGTCTCTTTTTACTTTACATTTACATTTCCGCTGCGTATAAGTGTTTTTGAATCGTCTACCGAAAGAAAAGAAAAAAAAAGGTTTATCGCTATTCACCCCCCCCTCTAGCGATCCGCTTCGATCCAACATTACCCACCTACTATGCAGCTCATGCTAGCTATCCACGCATCCAAGAATCTATCACAATCAAAGTCCTAGTCCAGCTTCCACATTAATGCTTCTGATCCAAAATCGTAATATCAAATCTACACCACAATATGAGTAATCGATCCCAATTCCAATAGTTC
This sequence comes from Wurfbainia villosa, assembly GCA_025175895.1. Taxonomy (NCBI): domain Eukaryota; kingdom Viridiplantae; phylum Streptophyta; class Magnoliopsida; order Zingiberales; family Zingiberaceae; genus Wurfbainia; species Wurfbainia villosa. The sequence continues at coordinate 3,856,059 of JAKLTH010000072.1, read as the reverse complement.
CTATACCTTGTAATGATCAAGAACAATCCATTACTCATTCCACCATTATCCATTAAACCAAAAATCAAATTAGTCACAACCAAAACTTACCATCGTTACCTCAAATCAAATACCTGAAACAACCATAACTTTCTTTGCCTAGCTTCTTGATCCTCATCAAATCTGAATCCAATAATCCAATTGGAAACCAATTCCCACTCTGATTTACCAATCCTCAAATCACAGAATGTTATATCTGTCTTCTAAGAACATTTTCTTTCTCATTATCAAATCTTTGACGTCGATGGGATCTACTCGCTGTTGGAGGGATATATAGATGGTGGCTGGGGTCGTTTGATGCTCGCGGTGGGGGTCAGTCCGGTGGTGGCGATGGTGATGGTGACATGCCATGGCAGTGATGAGAGCGCACTGGTCAGGGGTTGTGTTGGTCGCATGGTAGATCTAGCCCTAGAGTGGTCATGGCCAAGGGCGGCGATCGCTGGTCCTATATGCGCGACGCACAAGGTGGCAGGACGCGAGGTCCTCTGCCCGGGGGTCGCGAGCGACCGTCGATGGTCGCGGGGCGACAGTGAGGTGAGGAGGGTGGTGCGTGAGGAACCAAGATCGAGGCAGGGGAAACAGGGATTGCAGGTTGCGGTGAGGAATTTGGGGAAATCGCATAAGGGAATTGCAGACCGAGTTCGGGTTCGGGAAGTTTTTAAAGGTCGGTGGAACTTGGTTCGGCTAACTCAAGTCTAACCCAAAGCTAACCTAGGTTTAACTCAAACACCCATTTAGGCTTTAATCTTCCTCCTAAACGGTCATATGAACTCCTTTTAAATCCAAAAAAATCTGTGAATTTCTAAAAAAATCCACAAGATAATTTCTTAATTAGCAAAAGATATTTTATTTTATTTTATTTTATTTGATATCTTACAATAGTTTTTAGGATAGTTGAGTTGTTAATTTAACTACTGTGATGATTATTAGAGTGTCATGATATTGATTCTGATGTTTAGAGGTTGACTAGTGGAGATGTTATCTTATTGTTGGAGAGTTGATTTAGCTACTATATTAATGACTTGGTTGATTGATGTGGATATGGATATCCTGATATTAACTTTGAATGTTATGATGTTGATTTGATTATTAGTGGGTTATGTATGTAGTGGTGATTTGGAATTTATTATATATGATGATGATGTGGAAATTTTGGTCATTAGTCTTGACTATGTGGTGATACTGCCTTAGATTTGGATGATGATGGGATGATCATTAGAGTGAGTAGAACACTATTTGTGTGGATTATTCTCATGTGATTGATTGGAGTATTGATATTGTGATGGATTAGTGTCATACAATTATCATTGTCAGTGTGATGATTGGGCATGAGTAGTGTATCTATTAATAGACTGATTCGGATTAATTAGAGGTTGAGATAGCTTTGGTAACAACTATGGTATCCTATACCAGATGACACCAAAAGGGTTGGAAGAATGTTTGGTTTCATTATAGGAGTTGATGGAAAGATGACTTATCTATTCCAATTTTTTCACTAGGAGAGTTTTTAGTATGTTCTGGTTAAAAAGAAAGATGAATCACCGAGATTATGCATTAACTATTGACAACTCAATGCAGTGATCATTGAGAACAAATATCCTTTGTTACGGATAGAGGATCTATTTAGATCAACTAAAGGACATATGTGTGTACTCTATGGTTGGTTTATGATTAGGATATCATCAACTTAGAGTAAAAAATGATGTAGGTGTATAGAAGACGACATTTCATTCTTGGTATGAATTTTATGAGCTTTTGATAATATGGTTAGACTTATTAACAATTTAGTCGTTCATGGACTTGAAGAATCAAGTATTCTTAGAGTATTTGAGAACGGTTGTTATCGTCTTTGTAGACGATATTTTTGGATATATTCACAATCTTAATGGAAGTTGTTTCCCTTGATTGATTTGGTTATTACCACATATGTGGATAAGATGTTTTTATCGTTACTATACCACTGACTTATTTGACCAAGAAGGTGATGGAATTCACTTGGTCAGAAGCTTGTGAAACCAGTTTTCAAGGCCTAGACGGTGGTTGACTTTTTCACCAATGTTAGTTAATCCTTCCGGTGTGGATGGAAGGGTATTGTACACAGATGCATCATTTCAGGGATTGGAGTGATTCCAATGCAATTAAATGAGACGTATCTTATGCTTACGTCAATTGAGGAACTACGAGATAAGTTGTCATATACATGACGTGGATTTAGCAGTTATGTTCTTGTGTTGTAGATGCATGGAGTAGGTGTTCTCATAGAGTTTTGGCTAGCTACTGGGTAGTTGTTACAGAGTTGATTCAAAAATTCTCAGAAATAGAATTGCTCGAAATACAGGTAGATGCAACACGGAATATTGATTTTGAGGAGTGCTTAGTTACTCATCATGGAGAAGAGTAAGGAGATACAAGTTGGTGACCAACACTTGCAGTTTTTGTGTTGTAGAGTGGATTTTGGACAGTAGATTTATTTCTCTTGTGAGAAAATAATTCTCTGTCAATGAGGAGGATAGTGATTTCCATAGTTGCATTAGATTTAGGAAGAGTTGCTTCAAGAGACTTATCATTCGAGATTAGTGATTTATTCAGAGTGTATCCGAAAATACAAGTTTTGAAATGTTTGTGTGGTGGAGCGATATGTGGGAGCATATTATGATGCACTGCGTTGGGAGATTATCCAGAATTCGAAAAGGATATGATGCGATTTGGGTAATCGGTGATCGATTAACCAAGTCCGCTCATTTTCTACCGATTCGTAAGATGGAGTTGATGGATCTCTTGATGGAATGATATTGTAGGGGGATTTTCAGTTTCATGGAGTATCCCTGAGTATCGTGTCTGATAGTGATTCAGATTTCACATTACGATTCTGACAAAGTCTCCAACAAGACATGGGTACAAGACTATTTTGGTATAGTTGTCACTCTCAGATGGATGGTTAAACATATCATGTCATGCAAACTTTGGTAGGTATGTTGAGAATATGTGTGATAGATTTTAGAGGCTATATGAGAGCTGAAAAATAATATTCGAGCTCAATACCCCACTTAGTTACTTGAGATGTGTGATTTTTCTCAAAGTACTTGAATTGATCAGTGTAACATTGCTTACTTGTACTTGAGTAAGAAATTTAGGGACTAAATTTTTATTAGTGGGGAAGAATATAAGATATCAAAAAATAAAATAATAATAAAATACCCCTAGTTAGTTAATAAATTGTATTATAGAATTTTCCAAGAAATTTTAGAAATTTTTTTGGATTGAATTGGAAGTTTTATGGATATTTCATGGGGATAAAGCGAATAGGTTTTTGTAAAGTCTGTTTGGATTATCTATTATGAAGGGATTAATAGGGCTCGTTAACCTAAAGTATATAAAGAAAACCTAGGTTTGGGTTTCTTTATTTTCTCTTGATTTCTTCTTTGTTGCCCGACTTCACTCCTTCTCATTTTCCCCGATTCCGATCTCTTTCTCATCGTTGTCCTCACACATGCCCTCTCCGCTGCTCTTCTCTCTTGTCGTCGGGGATTGCCTTGCATCGTTGGTCTCGCCGTGAGCTCAAGCTACCATCACCTACCATTTTGGGTCTCTCTGGATCGTGCATCATATAGATCGTCTTCCCTTTTCTTCGTGACCATCGCACCCACCACCATGGCCAGTTGCACCAGCCATCGCAGTCAACCTGTTGCCTCTCCTCCTTTCATCGCTATGAATGCCGCTCTATCACCCTCTTCCCATGATTTCGTTGGTCTGTCGGTTCACGCTTGATCTGCCAGATGCCTCAGCCATTAGGTTCTTCCTCTCACGAGTTGCCTCGACCATTGTTGCCTCATCTCCCGTGGACATCGCCTCCAGATCAGTAAGTCACGATCGTCTCCAAGGCCATTGCAGTTGATCGACTCTTAACAGCCATTCATAGCTGATCATTTCCTTGTTCACTGCAGATGACAGATCCATCGACATCTTTATTATCTTTGTTGTCGTCCATTTTAGCTCCTCTTTCATGTACAGGTAATTGTTTGATCCATTTTGAGATTAGAGAAGTTAAATCAAGATCTTGGTGTTAGCTGTGGATTTTGTGATTTTGGGGGAAATTTATGATTTTTATGGTCATAGGTGATGGTGAATCAATATACCTCTATATCTTGGAGATTTGAAATGGTTTTGTCTTGTTGATAAGTTGTGGTCGATTGAAGAGTGAGAGGTAAGTTTGATGTGAATGTGAGTTAGCTTTAAAGTATGTTTCTTGTGACCATGTTTCAATTATTGTTAAGTAATCAGTAATATCATGGGGATTAGATCAAATGTATAATCACAATGTTATAATAGTAACTATGTAGGTGAGTTGTGATTTAAGTGTTGTGGATGAGATGTTAGATCTATAGTTAGTCTATTATTGGTTTGTTGATTAAGAGCTAATGGAAGAAGCTATTCAGTTAGTTGATCGAGATATTAAGTTGATGTAAGATTAGGATTTGATCCTAATATTAGAATTGACAGTATAATCGGATTATATATGTTTTGTTTGTAGGACTTTGATTTAAGATAAATTCTTGGATGCATTTACTATTGGCACGATCTACATAATAGGTGGGTAATTCCTTCCTTTGGTTCAGTAGATCGATGACGTAGTGCATGAGCTTTATTATGATGATAGTATCATTACCTTGACTCCACTCTTATTATTCCTGTGATTGATACTTAGCCGTTGAACTTTGAGATACTCCATTCGTTATCTATACAGTCTCGTTTCATCATTGTGGTTGTGTGTGTGTGTGTCTATATATATATATATATATATATAGATATATATATATATATATATATATATATATATATATATATATATATATGTTTGGTTGTTATATATAGATGTTGCATAAGTACATGTTGCTGAGTACAATTGTAGTTTTTGATCGGATCATCATGTTATACCACTAGTGTGAGTGATGAGTATAATTGTAGTCTTGATTGTTTTATTGCTCATGCATTACCATGTGTGGTGGCGTATATGTGTGAGATACAGATTGTTGATGCAATATATATATATATATATATATATATATATATATATATATATATATATATATATATACATATTGCATATGTCATGAGATGTTACATTTGGATGAGCTATGATTTGTTGCATCTGGTTGTACATTGTCATACATGTCATTTACACATTACATATTGTTATATGTTGCTCATATGATTATGAGTTGTATTTAAATGCGATACTGCGTTGGATAGATCAGGTTGGTATATATCCATTGATTAATCTTATGATACCATGTAGGATGATTCAGTTTGGTTACTATATTTGATTATACGTTGTTCATATGATTATGAGTTGATCACAGATATGATGTTGTTCATACATGTTATTTGTATGTGTTACATTGTTGTATATTTGCTCAGGTTGTCATGAGTTATGTCATTGTAGACTTTCAAGTATGTCAGTACATTACATTATATCTGGTGGATCAGTTTGGTATATGCGTTGATTATATTTATACTGATGGTTATTCATTATTACCTTTAAGACTGTATATCTATTGATCTCTATATGTTATATGATATTCATACACTATCTTTCATATATCACTGAGTCTTATACTCACCACCACATACCCTGTATTTTTCTATCGCCCAAGTAATAGGTAGAAGATTCCTTGGGTGCTCAGAGCTCCGCCAGCTGATCCCATCTCACACCAAGTGTTTGGATTTTATTTCATATTGATATTGTATTATGATGGATTGTATGTTTTGAAGTTTATTTTATATTGTTTCTGCATTTTGGTATATGTTGTGTTGCTATGTATTTGGCCTTTATTATGAATTCGGTTTGAATGTTGGTTTTGATTATGTTTTCTTGTTGTGTCAAAGTCACTCTAGAGTGCATTTTTGTATCCTTGTATTTCTTTTATTTGTCGGTGTTATTTCACTGTGATTTATGATTTGTGTGTATCAGCAACTATATTGGCCTTGTATCAGTGTTGTATCTTATATTGTCACTAGAGGGTACCGTCCAGTTGATGAACAATTATACTCTCAGAGCGTGACAATATGAGATAACAAAATAATTTAACTTTGAATATTTGTCATTATCAAAACCTAGGTTCGATTATCTGGTTCCCCTGCACCAATAGCTTTGGACACTTACTCTTATAATGTCTCTTTCCCTTACATTCAAAGCATATAATATGATCTTTATTTTTATAAATTGACACTGTGTTACCTTCCTTGGTGATAGGGTAAAGATGGGTATTTTTCATCGGCTCCAGCTATCGAGGGCTCCTCTTGCTTCGGTGTTAATTATTTATCCTCCCCCTCAATTCTTGAGGCAAAGGCTTCAATAACCTCTTCTAACTCAGATGTTGAGCACCTCTCAACCTCTGAATGTTCTTGAGCTTGAGTCGGTGAATCTTCTTCCTTGAACTCATCCTCACTTTGTGACAATGAGAGCTCTTCATGAAGATTGACTAACTTGCTCCATAGTTTACATGCATCATTATATTTTTCTGATTTACATGAAATATTGTCAGACACCAAATTAATTAAAATTTTGATTACCTTGTCATTGCCTTAGGTCTCTTGATTTATTCCTAGATCCACTTACACCTTTTGAGAGAGATCTTCCCTTTTTATCCATTGGAGCCTCAAATCCTTCTAATAGAGCAAACCAAATTTCGATGTCCATTTGAAAGAACATCTCAATTTTAGTCTTCCATTAAGCACACCCTCCTATTCCAAAAGGAGATGAAAATCGGGTGTTGAATCCAAATCCATCTTCAAACTCTATGAATCTTGATGGATTCTTCTAATCTTCTAACTTTGTGCTCTCTTGGTGATTAGTTCGATAAAGAGCAATTTCACTTTGATACCACTTGTTAGGATTATGGTGAGCTAAATGGGGGGGGTGAATAACAATCTTGACTCGATTATCGTTTGTTGTTTGTGTGCTCGTCTACAAGATATTATATGTAGTAGAAACCAAATATAAACAAAACAATACAAAACCACAAGCATAATACACTGGAATTTTACGTGATTCATAACCCTTAGTTCCTACTCCATTCCCTAGCTCCTAGCAATATATCCACTATCTTTTCTACTTACCGAATACATTTCAAAGGTGGAGAAACCACTTACAATCTATTTCTCAACAACAAATACAACCAAATACAAAGATGAAGAAAGTAAAGTGAAATACAAGATGAACAACAAGTTACACAATGAGTTTTTCGTTTGCTCGTTGTTTGGTTGCTTTGGAAAGTCTTTTGAAGGTCGAGAATGTAACGACAATTCTCCTTCAAGTTCTCAAAGAACTAACATCTTCAAATCATTATGAAACCCTTTTTTATAGGATTATCGTCGGGCTAATATCCACCAATCAATCAATTGGTCTTACACACTAGTCGACTAGTCTTCTATAGATTTGACCGTTACTTTGACCTATCAACTTAACATTTTAATCCACGTCAAATTTTGTGCATCAGTCAACTGTCTCAATTCATCAATCGACTCTTAAGCATTATGTGTCCTACTATATTAACCCTAATAGACTGCTCACTATCATTAGTCGACTACAGAACTTTCTATGTTGTTACAGTAATACCAGTTGACTGGTAAACTCAAACAGTTGACTAGTCACACATGAACCTCTACTAAACTCTCCTAAATCCCTGCACTCAGAGTTTAGGATTGACCAGTTGACTGATATGCCCTATTAGTCAATTGATAACTAAGTTTCACTCCTCTCTTGAGCTAACACTCGTTTCACCTAGTGTGCGATTAACCTCAAACTATCATAACCTTTCTCGCCCATCATCTAATTACCCTTGACCTGTCGGGACTTCGCTTGCCTAGTATCTGATCATTTGACCTATCAAGACTTCACTTACTTAGGACTCGATCAATTTTAACCTGCTAGGACTTTTCGTTTCATGCCAACTGCCTATTCAATTGTGATCTACTTGGACTTCTTACTTACTAATACCCTGTTGGACTTCTAACCACCAAGTGTTTGATCTTCCTTAATCAACTTGGATTTTTTTCTTTTGCCAATGCCCTATTGGACTTCCAACCACTAAGTATTTGATCTTCTTTGGCCCACTTGAGTTTCTCCCCTTGACAAGTACCATTTAATCTTGACCTACTTGACTTCTCCACTTGTCATGTATCCAATCGACCTTGACCTACTTAACTTCTCACCAAAACACCTTCCATTAAACCCTAACTACATCATGACCAACCTAACCCAATGATGATTTCACCAACAATCTCCCTCTTCAATATTCTTTATTGCACAACTTCGGATGTCCCATACCATTCTTCATGTATCTTTCAACTATTGTCATATTGTCAAATATCAAAATTCAATTTGAGTCCAACTCGAACTTGGTCAACCTTGACCTAAGGCTGGTTGCACTAACAGTTAAGAGTAAAAGAGAATGCACAAGTGACTTATGGTCAAAGGAGAGGAAGGATGTTGACACCTCCATGATAAATTGATCGATGGGGGGAACCTGGGCTCAAGGTAGGTCAGAAGGGGGGCTTATGTGATTAGGGATAATGGCTAAGTATAAAGGGGATGCTTTATTAACACTTAATCCAAGTAGACCTGACCACAATTCAAAACTGACGATTTGACTATTCAGAATCATTGATTCAATTGTCATGCCCCCGGGGTGTAGGTCTCCATCAAAATCGGAAGATATCCCCTAATGACAATATAAGTGAACGAAGATTTAAACTAATTAGGTCACCATTAAACAAAAGCATTAAATAGTAGTGCATGCACATTTTCTAAAATAACATTCAAATCCACTAAAATAAAAATATATTATAAAGTGGTTAAATAAATGGTAAGAAGGAAATAAAACTCAAGTGAGACAAAACTCAAAAATATATTAATGAAAAAATTGGACTAGCAAGTTAAGCAATCTTTAGGCAACTCTAAGAACACCTTCTAACTAAAGGACATACAACCCCTCTATTTGTTAACCTGAAAGTCAAAGAAAGTAGAAAAGTGAGTACAAATTACTCAATGGATAATAAGAAAAGAAGGCACATGAAAAAAAGAATATATATAAAGGTTAAAGAAGATCTAATAAAGTCAACAAATACATCACTTATTTGAGTCAAATATACATATCAAATGGTACCTCAGTATCTACTTGGGATCATCCTTGTAGCCATCTCCGAATCCAACTCGGTATAGGCAAAATACAAACAGACATAGATAATGAGAATAGTCAAGATCAAACACAATTATATGTTGATTGTTAGCGAACCATGCTACTATAACCTATCTCATGGACAATCAAGAGAATGAATTAAATGGTGACTGTGGGCGAACCATGATACCATGACCTATCTTGTGGATAGTTAATTAGGGGAGAGGAATAAAACACTAACTTGATCAACAAGGTATGTCGGATAATATGCATAACTAATCAAGATACTACATGTAGCGAGTACTAATTGCAGACAACAATATACTATCACGAATGAGTCTTGTGGACAATCAAGGTGCATAGATGATTACTATTTGCATGCAACAACATATTATCACGAACAAGTTTTGTGGGCAGACAAGATGTATGGATAGCTATCTAGCTATTGATTGTGGGCAATATCACGCTAATATGAACGGTTCTCATTAGTAGTTGGGGTGTATAAATGATGACTATTTATGGGTAACAATTTATTAACACGACCGAGTCTCATGGACAGACATAATATATGAGAAAAGGCATACACATCTAAAGTAAAAAACTATAATAGTGGTTTTCATTCAATAGAATACTCTACCATATACCACGGTATACTGTTTTTCCTAAAGGTTAAGGCATAAATAATGAGGGATAACCTAGTTATTAATCAAACTATTCCACTTGAGTTCAAATATATATGGAGCACACTTTTTTATTGAGAGACTTAACTTAGTCATAAATGAAGTTGCATTTGGATCAATTGGATGACCATCGCTCTTATGAAAAGTAATGGGTAATTGATCTTATTCATCGATTTGGCATCGCAGTCAATCGAAATGTATGCCACGTGTCTCCTTAACTGTCGATCGACCTGTAAATACAAAAGTGTTAACAATTAACAAATGAAATACTTAAATAAATAGAAAACTAAATAAATTTTTTGTAATTCAAATACAAAACAACTAACCACTAGGAGAACTATCATCATCAATAGTATTCACAACTAGTAGATGCTCAATTCTCTTAGGTGACATGACTGTCACATAAACATCATATATAGATCAACAAGTAATAAAACTTTATCTTATATAAATGAATTAAAAAAAACATAAATACCATGTAAATAAATATTAATCACTATCATTATCTGAAAAAGATAATTAATCATCTGCCTCACTATCAACTCAGTATCTTTATCATCATCATTAAGAATACTTCGAGCATCTCTACCTACCTCCACTTGTGCATTTGATATATGTTGGAGGATCGTGGCCCGGCTAAAAGGGAAGGATGAATAGCCTATGCTTGATGGATTTCGATCGTTCTTGCATGATTGTCTATAATGATCGTCAATATGCGCAGCAGAAATAATAGATACAAATACAAAATGCAAATACAACACACAAGACACAATTGATATACGTGGTTCTGAACCTTAGGGTTCCTACTCCACGGGGTGAGCTCAACGAGCTCGAGTGATGAACACATCACTACTAAAACTCCTTCTCGACAACAAGTCGGAGGCGGAGAAATCTCGTACAAGCGATTACAAAAGTAATACAATGAAATACAACAAATACACTAAGCAATACACAAAAACAAATAAAGAACACTTTACACAAGAACTTTGGATTGCTTGCTTGTTGTTTGCTTTGGATTGGTCTTGAAGGTATGGAATGCAGCAGAAATTCCCCTCCAAAATCGCCCCAAATATCGGTGTGGAAAACCTCCCTAAGCTCCTCCTTTTATGCATGTCTCAGGCTGATTCCGCGCCTAGCAGTCGACTGCTCATGACCATCAGTTTGTCTCACAACGGCTTGATCCATACTGGAAAAATTTCAACGGATCACTCATCACCAAGATCGATTTCTCCTCGACGATCGACTTCCCGATCGGCTCACGGGAGCTTTTGTGCCGCGTCCTCGACCAGCGATCGGTCCTCCATGGCGATCAAGCTGCTCAAGCCATCAATCGGTGTCAATCTTTGGTCCAATGTTGGCGATCGGACATGACATCTGATGCGATCGAGCGTGAACTCTCACCAGTCGACTGAGACATACCACTAGTCGACTGTTATCAAGTAAAACCTCAAACATATGTTGTTTGAACATCCGCCCGTCGGGTAAAACCTCATACAACATGTTTGAGCATCCGACACTTGACCTCAGTCACTTGGCCAAGTTCGCCTCATCCATGAGGTTTAACCCAAGACACCCTTAACCTAGACCTAAGCCTTCTAGCCACCTCTACTAGCTTCGCGCCTATCGGATCCCTCCAAGTCGTCCATGACTTGTTCATCCATGCGCGGATCCCTCCAAGTCATCCATGACTTGTTCATCCATACGCTAGCCTCCAGGTGCTTCCTTCGACTATTGTCATGCTCTCAGTGTCTACTATTGCTTGGCCTTACGTTGTCAAACCATCCCTTGGACTTCCAAAATGTCAAGTACCCATAACTTGGACTTTCACCGCTAAGGCTACACACTTGGACTTATGTGGCCAAGGCTACACACTTGGTCTTCCCTTGCCAACTCCATGTTGAACTTCCAATGCTAAGCCCCATGCTTAGACTTTCATCGCCAAGGCTACACGCTTGGGCTTACGTGGCCAAGTCTACACACTTGGTCTTCCCATGACAAACACATGTCATATATTTTGTCTAACATCAAAATAGTGCTCGAGTCAAACTCGAATCCGGTCAATCATAACCTAGGTCAATTGCACCGACAATATATGTATATGTTGATGCTCAACATCAAATCTACAAAGTTGGGATATCTCTAAGTCTTCACCGACTACTGAAGTTGCTTCATGAAATGAAATCTTTTGGTTAGCCTTAATATTCAAATTCTTCAAATACTTCATCAACTTCAGTTACTTCGTATGTTTCTCGGTGTTGAACCTTTTGCACTACCTTCCAATGACCACCATGCTTTACATCATTTAAATAATAAACTTGGCTTGATTGGTTGGTTAAAATGAATGGGCCCATCAGCTTACCATGTTTTAGAAGAGTCAATATATAAGAGACCAAACTCTTCAACCATTGATTTTCGAAAGATTACATTGAAACCATCACCAGAATAATTGTACTTTATACCTGAAAGAGTAAAATAGTTAAACAACATCCTTCAACGCTCTAAAAAAAAATCAAATTGTCACCATCATTAGATGATGGTACGCTAACCCTACTATTTTGAGTAGTTCTATGAGAATCATGGAACCTCGTATGATATCGAATACTATTTACAGTGCAGGTATCATACAGTTGAATTTCAACATAATATCCCAATGCTAAATAGTACTCTTTTGTGATCGCTGAATTTATTAAATTCTTTAACGTTATCATTCCATCCCTAAATCACTATAGAAAATCTCTTTCATAATATTGCATAAGTTGATTTGAATGGACTTTATATGACAGAAGTTGTAGATATTCGTTGCATAAATAATTATTTAAATTACAATTTTATAATGAAATAGAAATAAATTAATAGCATAATGTAAAACCTTACTTCCTATATCGATCAACTTCTTTACAATTGTTGAGGATATACCAATGTTCTTTCTTATAAAAAGTTAACACAATTTCAAATTATGTTGGTTGTCAAACACTCTTGCTTGTTTTTAGAAAACACTTAAATTGTATGTTAATGGTTGAACATCTTTATTTCATTCTGGCCTACTAAATTTTGTCTCAATTTAACTCATATAAAGAATTGAAAGTCAATGTCTCATTTACAATATACCCCTCGGTAATAGATCATTCAGGTCTTCCTTTATTACAAATATATTTTATTAATCTGCGCAAATATCGTTCAAAAAGATACATCCATCATGACAAAACAAGTCCAACTAACATGACTTCATAGGGTAAATGAACCATAATGTCAAAAAATGTCGGAAGAAATATTCGTTCCATCTTACACAATATGAAGACTATTTCATCCTCCATTTTACATCAGTCCATTATATGTAAAGATCTTGCAGTTATCTTTTTAGAAAAATTATATAGCTAAATTAGTGTGTCACGTATGTCTTTTGGAAAATATTTATGTACAATCACTAGAAGTATTCTTTGCAACAAGACATGACAATCATGTGATTTTAGTCAATATAACTTTCCATAATTTACATTCACATTTCTATATATATTAACAACATATCCATCAGAAAACTTCATAGATTTTAAAAATTGATAAAATTCACGTCTTTCTTTCAATGTCAACGTATAACTTGCATATGATTTACTAAATTTCTCTCCTACTTGTAGGGGATCGATACGGCCGGCTAGAGGGGGGTGAATAGCCCTCGTACGATGGATGTCGTAATTCGTTCGTTCGTCATACGTGCTTGTCTACAATTGTCGTTAATGCGCAGCGGAAACAATAAAACAATAATAATACTAACAACAAATAAGCACACGCAAACACACACGATATACGTGGTTCGGAACCGAATGGTTCCTACTCCACGGGCGAGCTCCTCGAGCTCTAGTTATGTGCACGACATTAACTATAACACTCCTTTTCGACTACACGTCGGAGGTGGAGAAACCTCTCACAAGCAATTACACTAAGTAATGAAATACAAGCAATACAAAGACAAATACGAAATACACGTAAAGAACACTTTACAACGCTTGCTTTGAATCCTTTGCTTGTTGCTTGCTTTAGATGGCTCTTGAAGGTCTGGAATGCAGCAGCAATTCCCCTCCAATAGCTTCACAAAAGTCTTGGCGAAATCCTCCAACTCGTGCTCCATTTATAACCTGCATCAAGTGCGCGCTAGCGATCGCCAAAAGGCTCGGCCACGCCCTGCTTGTCTCACACCGGCCAGATCCACGTCGGACAAGTTCCAACGGATCACCTACCGGCCGATGATGCCCATCGGTCATTGGTGACCCAAGTCGATCGCCCGATCGGCTCACGGAGGCTTCTATGCTCGCGACACTCCCATCGATCATTGCCATCCTCGGATCAGCGCATCGCCGATCAATGCCATGTCCATGGCAGTCGATTGCCAAGCACAAAACCCTAGCCTTACACCAGTCGAACTCTAGTCGACTTGGATCGAATCGGCAAGCATGCTATGCGATCGTGATGTCGGGCAAGACCTCAAACATAACGATGTTTGAGCCTCCGACACTCAGTCTTAGCCACTTGGCCAAGTCCACCTTATCCCTCATGGAGTTCCCCACCAAAGCTCTCTTCCCTCGGCCTACGTCCCTCGGATGCGCCAAGTGCACGGCTTCGCAACGCCATCCTTCGCGTCTCATGCCCTAGAAGTATGCTTCCCTTTGGGCTCACTCCATTCGCTCCCCGTCCGGTGGTCCCTCGGATGCACCAAGCGCACGGCTTCGCAATGCCATCCTTCACCGACTCAAGGACCCCGAGCCTAGTGAACTTACCAAGTCCTTAAGACTTCAAGCGCACGGCCGCAATGCATTTCTCACTACACCGCGCATGGCCGCAATGCTTTGGATTTCCATGCCAAGCAAGCACGGCCGCAATGCTTGGACTTTCCCATGCCTACCAAGCGCACGCCGCAATGCTTTGGACTTTCCCATGCCAAACACCAAGCGCACGGCTTCGCAATGCTTTGGACTTCCACACCAAGCTCCATGCTTGGATTTTCCAAGCCAACCCATGTTGGACTTTCCCATGCCAAGGCTTACCCCTACGACTTCCACACCAAGCTCCATGCTTGGATTTTCCATGCCAACCAATGTTGGACTTTCCCATGACAATCCCATGTCATGAGTTTTGTCTATCATCAAAATACCATCAAGGTACTGCTGGGCCGATTGCACCAACAATCTCCCCCTTTTTGATGATTGACAAAACTACCATCTCAAGTCTACCAATTCTCCCATATTGGCAATTCTCATATCCCAATGAGAATTCCAACGAACCTTAATTGGTAACTTGGTAACTTCTCCCCCTTTTTGACATTACATCAAAAAGGTCCTCCCCAAGGGTATGAATGTCTCATATCCCAATGAGATCTTACAATCTCTCCCTTGGAGGAACACACGCCTACAATCTTTGTAGTGATCCCATATCACTTAAAGAGAGGCAACCCAATTTTCCTCCCATGAGGAAATACACATCCATCTTCCCATGATGGATACCTCCCCCTAGAGGCTTGCTCCCACTTGACCATTGCACCAACAATGTCCTTGGAGAGTCCCTAAGCCAATAGGAACATTAACCAAATCAAAATTAAGGCAAAGTTCAACAATGAACTCTTTTCCACCTTAAAATTGATACTCACCCTCAACCCAACTCCTAATCCATATCCAATGGATTTCCACCCTCTCTAATGCTCTCCCAAGCATATCCTAGGGTTAGGAGTGGTTAGGGGACCTTAACCTAGCTGAACATGGGCCTAACCAACAAGATTTACGAAATCGGCAGGCGGTCGTGAAATCAATCGATCATTTGCCACCCCCATCGATCATTGCCAGTCCATGGCGGTCGTGATCTTACATTCTGATTTTGACATTCAGTAGTTCCGAAATATGCATACGTATAATACTTATCCTAAACACTATGGGTGAAAATTATTGAAAAATTATTTTACCCATTAAATTAGGAGATTGATACAAAGTTCAAAATTTAAGAAAAGCTTCAATAAAGAGCCATCTTTGTATCATCCCATTCAATGGTGATAGCTATCAAAAGATAGACTTCACCAAGGTTTTTCAAAATGTTTTCAAAATGTTTTTCAAACCTTTATTTTCTTTTTCCTAAACATATCACCAATATCTAGATGTGCAAAACACATACAAGTCAAATTTTTGTGAGATGTGGGTTTTTGTTTTGTTTATGTTCTCATGCATATTTCTAAGGCAATATTCTTTGATTCCCATCAAATCATGCCATAGTTCTTAACTCCATTTTAATTCATGCATGATATGATTATGGCATAGATATGATATAGATAAAAACATATGCCAATATCATGATGTCATGGCATGTGAATGAAACTTAAGCATACATGACATCTAAACATAAATCTAAACATGATCATGACATTTTATAGATAAAAATGAAGATGATGTCATGACATGGCAAGGCAAATAAAGCATGGCAAGTAAAATATACTAAGGTATAGAATACCTAAGTATTAAAAATTAAGTTGCCATTTCTAGGAATTAAATTCATTTTGCCTTAATGTCATTCATTTCCCTAGTGTGCCAAAAACCCAAAATGGCACACTAATACCTCTAAGACCTAATTGTGCCAATTTAAATCATTTTTAACTTCTCAAACCATATTGGCACACCCTAATGTGTCAACTCACAATGGCTAGGTTAACCACCCATCCACTTAGGGTTGACACACCCTAACCCACTTAGCGTGAATCAATCACGCTCTTAGGAACCCAATATCTATTGGAGCTCCTTGGGTTAACAAGGTATTCCCTAGGGATAACTTCCCTAGATACCTTCCTAATGACCCTTTTAGGCTTTGAAGTCATAGTCTTTTGGGTCTTTCCTAAGTCAACTCTAGAGGTGACTCCTCCATTGACCTTCTTAGTGGCTACATTTGATTTCTTTGAGGTGTTAGCCACTAAACACATACCATGGCTAGACTTAGGGATGGCTTCCCTATTAGCCTTGGTTTTCCTAGACCTAGATGTGGTTCCATAATTAAATGGAACATTGTGGTAGGACATAGGTTTGTGACCCAAACCCTTCTTGCCCTTAGATGTTTCTTGTTTCCTAGGTCTTGACTTTTGTGCATTAGACCCCTTAACCGAGTTTGATATTATTGCTAGGGTCTTCTCCAATTTTTCTAGCCTTGACCTCAAGGCTTGGTTCTCTAGCTCTAATTTCCTTAATTTTGAATTTTCATTAGGTTTTGGGGAAATGTTCTTCTTCTTAGGCATATGCCTAGATTTCTTGGGATTAATACCCAAATTTTCTTCTACTCTTATAATTGACTCCCTAGGCAAGATATTTCTAGAATTATGAGTCCTAGGTTTGTCTTTAGTCATATGAACATGCTTTGCACCTAGACAATACACCTTATTGTTTCTCTTAGCATGCTTTTCATTGATAATAGCAAGAGAGCTAAAATAATTCTTAGCATGTTTTTTAACTCTAGGAATTAAAGGTGCATTAACTAAATGTACCTTAGGGTTAGCTTTAGGAGCTCCCCCTACATGAGTTGCACCTTCTTGCCTTTTCTTCCTCCCCCTAGGGCATTGGCTTCGGTAGTGTCCCTTTTGATTGCATTTGAAGCACACAATGTGCTCTTTGCTCTTGATTTTGGGAACACCGGCATCGTTTGACTTTGGGTTGACTTTTGGTGTCGATGCCTTCTTCTTAGCCAATTTAGGGCATTTGCTTTTGTAATGCCCTTTCTCCCTACACTCAAAACAAATAATATAATCTTTACGATTAATTATAATACATGAGTCACCTAGGGAGTTGGTGGAAGCCTCTTCACTTCTTCCGGAGATAGATGCTTCGTGTTCTTGCTCCGGGATGGAAGATTGCCTCTCCTCCCCCTCAATGCTAGAGGTGGAGGTCTCCACCAAGTCATCAACATCTTCAAATGTTGTGGGTTCTTCTTCGGCATTCTCCTTTTCTTGTGCCGATTGGGAATTTTCTTGGAATTTCATTACCTTATTCCATAATTCCCTTGCATCCCTATAATCACCCAATCTAGACCAAATAGTGTTAGGTAACAAATCACTAATCAACTTGATTACCTTGAGATTTGTCTTGAAGTTTTTGATTTGGTCTTGGGTCCATTTTGATTTTTCAATGAGCTTGTTGTGTTTGTCCCTAGGCATCTCAAAACTATTTTCTATAATAATCATAAAATCAAAATCGGTTTCGAGATATACCTCCATCCGTTTCCTCCACCAAGAAAAATCTCTATCGAATTTTGGTGGATGGATGAAGCCGGTCATCTTGTAGTGCTCTCGCGGCGGTTAGTCCTTGAAGAGCGACCTCGGCTCTGATACCACTTGTAGGGGATCGATACGGCCGGCTAGAGGGGGGTGAATAGCCCTCGTACGATGGATGTCGTAATTCATTCGTTCGTCGTACGTGCTCGTCTACAATTGTCGTTAATGCGCAGCGGAAACAATAAAACAATAATAATACTAACAACAAATAAGCACACGCAAACACACACGATATACGTGGTTCGGAATCGAATGGTTCCTACTCCACGGGCGAGCTCCTCGAGCTCTATAACACTCCTTTTCGACTACACGTCGAGGTGGAGAAACCTCACAAGCAATTACACTAAGTAATGAAATACAAGCAATACAAAGACAAATACGAAATACACGTAAAGAACACTTTACAATGCTTGCTTTGAATCCTTTGCTTGTTGCTTGCTTTAGATGGCTCTTGAAGGTCTGGAATGTAGCAGCAATTCCCCTCCAATAGCTTCACAAAAGTCTTGGCGAAATCCTCCAACTCGTGCTCCATTTATAACCTGCATCAAGCTATTTTCGCGCCTAGCAGTCGACTACCCCTGTAGCCGTTGTCTCACAACGGCCAGATCCACGTCGGAGAAGTTCCAATGGATCACCTACCAGTCGACTGATGATGCCCATCGGTCATTGGGTGACCCAATCGGCCCGATCGGCTACGGCGAGCGTACGTGCTCGTGACACTCTCATCGGATCATTGCCATCCCTCGGCATTCGGCTGCTCGACTTGATCATTGCCGTATCCATGTGATCGGCGCCAAGCACAAAACCCTAGCCTTACACCAGTCGAACTCTAGTCGACTTGGATCAGTCGAACCGGCACCTATGCCAGTCGACTGATGTCGGGCAAAACCTCAAACATAACGATGTTTGAGCCTCCGACACTCAGTCTTAGCCACTTGGCCAAGTCCACCTTATCCCTCATGGAGTTCCCCACCAAAGCTCTCTTCCCTCGGCCTACGTCCCTCGGATGCGCCAAGTGCACGGCTTCGCAACGCCATCCTTCGCGTCTCATGCCCTATAAGTATGCTTCCCTTTGGGCTCACTCCATTCGCTCCCCGTCCGGCGGTCCCTCGGATGCACCAAGCGCACAGCTTCGTAATGCCATCCTTCACCGACTCAAGGACCCCGAGCCTAGTGAACTTACCAAGTCCTCAAGACTTCCCAAATGCACCAAGCGCATGGCTTCGCAATGCATTTCTCACCAAGCACCAAGCGCACGGCTTCGCAATGCTTTGGATTTCCCATGCCAAGCACCAAGCGCACGGCTTCGCAATGCTTTGGACTTTCCCATGCCAAACACCAAGCGCACGGCTTCGCAATGCTTTGGACTTCCACACCAAGCTCCATGCTTGGATTTTCCATGCCAACCCATGTTGGACTTGTTGGGAGTATGGGGAATACAATCAAAGTCCCACATTGGTAAGACATGGAAAAGATCATGTGCTTATAAGAAAAAAAGATATCTCCATTGGTATGAGGCCTTTTGGGTAAAGCCCAAAAACAAAACCATGAGGGCTTGGGCCCAAAGTGGACAATATCATACCATTGTGGAGATATGTGGATCTTATATGCACTAACAATTGGTATCAGAGCCATGGTCCATGTCAAGCCATGAACCTCGAACGAAGGAAGTTGAGCTCCCACGTCCGGATCAAGAGAACCAGACATCAGGAAGGAAGTCTAGTTGGGTCGGGGGGACCGAACAACTGGCAGGAAGTCCTGGTGGGTTGAAGATCGAACATCAAGCAGAGAAAATCCTCCGAGGAGGGATAGGCTTGAGGGGGGGCACAATGTGGTCCTTCGTTTGAGGGGGGGATTGTTGGGAGTATGGGGAATACAATCAAAGTCCCACATTGGTAAGACATGGAAAAGATCATGTGCTTATAAGAAAAAAGATATCTCCATTGGTATGAGGCCTTTTGGGTAAAGCCCAAAAACAAAACCATGAGGGCTTGGGCCCAAAGTGGACAATATCATACCATTGTGGAGATATGTGGAGCTTATAAGCACTAACAGGACTTTCCCATGACAAGGCTTCCCCCTTGGACTTCCACACCAAGCTCCATGCTTGGATTTTCCATGCCAACCCATGTTGGACTTTCCCATGACAATCCCATGTCATGAGTTTTGTCTATCATCAAAATACCATTAAGGTACTGCTGGGCCGATTGCACCAACACTACTTTCTTTAAATGCAAATTACTCCTAATTCCCATATCCTATAAGTCTAACCTTGCTTTAAATGTATCCTTTGACTTTCCGTCCATATTTAATAATATGTCAATCAAAGAATCACATCTATTTTTTTTCAATATGCATCACATCTAAATTGTGTCTTAACTTTAAATTTGACTAATACTTTGACTCAAAAAATATAGACTTTTTTACTTAATTTGTATCATCCAAATATCAATGTCATTTTTTACTTAATGTAGAATGCTTACTAAATGTTACTTGAGTAATGCATTTACCTGTGCTAAAATCTTATAACCACTATATCTTCGTGGTGGTCCTTCTTGTTCAACCTTTCCATTAAAATACTTATTTATATGCCATAGGTGCTTCATATTCAAGAATCGACAGTGGTATGTGTAACATATTTTACTCTATAATACTTGAGATTTAGTTTCATACAGACATACTAGACATGCTTTATAACCCTTTATATTCCATCGAGATATTGTTCCATATGCTAGAAAGTCATGAATGATCCACATCACAATAGCATATAATTGAAATACTTATTCAGTTGATGCATCATATGCTTCCACCCCATCATCACATAGCTCCTTCAGTTCGTTGATCAAAGGTCGTAAGTATATATCTATCTCTTTTCCAAGTAATTTAGGTCAAGGAATTAAAAGAGACATAATCAAGTATGATGACTTCATCATTTTTTTATAGTGACAAATTATAATTCACAAGTATAACAAGTCACATACTATAAGCATTTGACATGTTTCCAAATGGATTAAAATCATTAGTAGTCAACCCTAAGCGAATATTTTATGGATCACCTACAAATATTTCATATGAAATGCCAAATCCTTTTCATGATTCATTGTCTGCTAGGTGCCTTAATACACCATCTGTTTCAACTCATTTTCTTTATGTCATCTCATATCTTTTGCTATATGTTTTGAAATAAACAACCGCCTAAGTCTAGGCTTCAGAGAAAAATATCAAAGAATTTTTTAAGAATTCTTTTTCTTATTCATCCCATCATACTTGTATTTGAGCTCCTTGCACACTAGATATGTATCTTTATTCTCATGCTCACCCTAAAATAATATATAATTATTCTTACATACACGTATCTTTTTAAATATCAATCCTAACTTTTTTTAATAATTGTTTTGATTCATAATGAGAGTTTGGAATCACATTTGGTTTGGAAAATGTCTCTTGCAATAATTGAAGTAACATATCAAAAGATTTATTTCTCTAGTCATTTAACACCTTCACATGTATTAACTTGACCAAAAAAACTAAATACAAGAAAATTAGTACAAGTGTGATACAACTCTTTTTGCGTTTCTTCAAACATTGAGGTATAACTTCGTCTAATATCATTTGCATTCATGTTTTCATTAATATCATATAATTGAGGTCCATTGGTATTGATATTTTTTGCATTTCTTAAATCAATAAACATGTCTTAAAAATCATCTTCTTCAAAATCACACATATTCATTTTTATTGACAATATTTATATTAATAGATGATGCAACAACTTCTCTATAAAAGTTCTAGACCTTGTATAATTTATCAAATCACCACCTATAAAGATATCTTCCAAACATAATCAAAATCATATTTAAACAAGTTGTCACACCGTCGACATGAGCAACGAATTTTGGATAAATTCAAATTTATCATATAATTCTCTATCACATTTAAAAACTCATTTAATCCATTTATATATCCAGAACTAATCTGATTTTGAATCATTATCCAACTTTTATCCATATTTATAAAGTCTGGTTAAACATATAAAAAATTGTCATATTATTTAATGGTGCAACCGAAGAACTTTAATTATCATCAAAGCATCAAAATATCCCACTTATAAATATGATAATTGTGTAACTGGAGAACTTTGAATTTGAAAATTCAAAGCATAAAGAAGTTCAATTATAATTCAAAATAGGTATCCTATCAATGGCATCGAAAATTTGATAAGGTGATGGTGGATAATTATCCTTGTCCACTCCAATAATTTGTACAGGCAATTTTTTAGAGGGAAAGAACTAGATTGAAAGAGGAACATTAATTGCAAAATCAGAGGCACCGCAACTAAATTAAAATCAATATAATGTTAATGAGCAAAATTTAAATGTTCATAAAGTGTCAAAGTACTTGATGTTTAAGTCCCTTGTGATGGGTACTTGAAAGCAAGGTAGTAATTATAGGTAATGTTGGGGGATCGATTGGCCGGCTAGAGGGGGGTGAATAGCCCTCGTTCGTTGGATGTCGTAATTCGTTCGTTCTCGTGTGCTTGTCTACAATTGTCGTTAATATACGCAGCGGAATAACAATAGAAATAACAACAATACAAGCACAATCAATACACAAGCATATACGTGGTTCGGAACCGAATGGTTCCTACACCACGGGGTGAGCTCAACGAGCTCGTGTTATGTGCACGGCACTAACAACACTCCTTATCGACTACACGTCGGAGGTGGAGAAACCTCTCACAAGCTATTACAACAAGTAATATGAAATACAACAAGAAATACAAAGACAATACAAAAGAGAACTTTTACACAATTGTTTTGATCGCTTTCTTGTTGCTTGCTTTTGCTTGCTCTTGAAGGTCTGGAATGCAACAGCAATTCCCCTCCAAAGTCACCTCAAAAGCCTTTTTGAAATCCTCCAACTCGTGCTCCATTTATAACCTGCATCAAGCTGTTTTCGTGCCCATCGATCGGTGATCATGACCATCATCATTGGTCCTATAATCGTTGTCTCTAGCGGCGGATCCACGTTGACTAAGTTCCAGCGGATCACACATCGATCGTGATGGCACCCATCGATCGTGATCATCCATCAATCGAGTCTTTGGCGAGCTCGACTCCGATACGTGCCGTGCGGTGTCATCGATCATTGCGTCCCTTAGCGATCGGTGATGCTCTAACGATCGGCCCTCTCCTCGGCGATCGGTGATCGGCCGAACTTGATTGATCGAACCGGTCGAACCCATCGACCTAGAAGCGATCGGTGGCACCTATGCGATCGGTGATGTACTAAAACCTCAAACATAACGATGTTTGAGCCTCCGACACTCAGTCTTAGCCACTTGGCCAAGTCCACCTTATCCCTCATGGAGTTCCCCACTGAAGCTCTCTTCCCTTGGCCTACGTCCCTCGGATGCGCCAAGCGCACGGCTTCGCAACGCCATCCTTCGCATCTCATGCCCTAGAAGTATGCTTCCCCTATGGGCTCACTCCATTCGCTCCCCGTCCCGCGGTCCCTTGGATGCACCAAGTGCACGGCTTCGTAATGCCATCCTTCACCGACTCAAGGACCCCGAGCCTAGTGAACTTACCAAGTCCTCAAGACTTCCCAAATGCACCAAGCGCACGGCTTCGCAATGCTTTGGACTTTCCCATGCCAAGCACCAAGCGCACGGCTTCGCAATGCTTTGGACTTTCCCATGCCAAGCACCAAGCGCACGGCTTCGCAATGCTTTGGTCTTTCCCATGCCAAGCACCAAGCGCACGGCTTCGCAATGCTTTGGTCTTTCTCATGCCAAGGCTTCCCCCTTGGACTTCCACACCAAGCTCAATGCTTAGATTTTCCATGCCAACCCCATGTTGGACTTTCCCATGACAATCCCATGTCATGAGTTTTGTCTATCATCAAAATACCATCAAGGTATTGCTCGAGTCAAACTCAAGTCAACCTGGGCCGATTGCACCAACAATCTCCCCCTTTTTGATGATTCACAAAACTACCATCTCAAGTCTACCAATTCTCCCATATTGGCAATTCTCACATCCCAAATGAGAATTCCAAACCTAATTGGTAACTTGATAATATCTCCCCCTTTTTGACATTACATCAAAAAGGTCCTCCCTAAGAGTATGAATGTCTCATATCCCAATGAGATCTTATATCTCACCCTTGGAGGAACACATGCCTACCATCTTTCTAGTGATCCCATATCACTTAAAGAGAGGCAACCCAATTTTTCTCCCATGAGAAAATACACATCCATCTTCCCATGATGGATTCCTCCCCCTAGAGGCTTGCTCCCCCTTGACCATTGCACCAACAATGTCCTTGGAGAGTCCCTAAGCTAATGAGAACATTAGCCAAATCAAAATTAAGGCAAAGTTCAACAATGAACTCTCTTCCACATTAAAATTGATACTCACCCTCAACCCGTCTCCTAATCCATGTCCAATGGATTTCCACCCTTTCTAATGCTCTCCCAAGCATATCCTAGGGTTAGGAGTGGTTAGGGGACCAAAACACAGTTGAACATGGGCCTAACCAACAAGGTTTACCCGAAATCAGCATTGTCGATCGTCGCAAATCGATTAGTGACACCCTCATCGTCGGACCGCCTCCTGTCGATCGTGATACTTACTGGTTTTAAATTTCAGAAATGACTTTCCAAAATTCATAAGTAAATATACATAAGTTGATAAATCTTGAAATTTGGTATGTATATTACTTATCCTAAACACTATGGGTGAAAAATATTGGAAAATTATTTTACCCATTAAATTAGGAGATTGATACAAAGTTCAAAAGTTAAGAAAAGCTTCAATAAAGAGCCCTCTTTGTATCATCTCATTCAATGGTGATAGCTATCACAAGATAGGCTTCACCAAGGTTTTTCAAAATATTTTCAAAATATTTTTAAAACCTTTATTTTCTTTTTCCTAAATATCTCACCAATATCTAGATATGGAAAACACATACAAGTCAAGTTTTTAGTGAGATGTGGGTGTTGGTGCAATCGGCCCAGGTCACGATTGACCAGGACTCGAGTTTGACTCGAGTGATGTTTTGATGTTTCGACAAAAACATGTGACAATGTAATTGTCATTTGGTAAAGTCCAAGTCTTGAGTACTTGGCATGGAAAGTCCAAGTGGGACACTTGGCATTGGGAAAAGTCCAAGCATGGGTCTTGGCAATGTAAAGTACAACATGGGTTGGCAAGGAAAGTCCAAGCATGGTCTTGGCATGGAAAGTCCAACATGGGTTGGCAAGGGAAAGTCCAAGCTTGAGTCTTGGCATTTGAGAAGTCCAAGGGTTTGATATTGGCGGCGTAAAGTCCAAGCGAGAGTCTTGGCAGCATAAGTCCAATGGTTGGCGGTGTAAAGTCCAAGCAGAGTCTTGGCGGCGTAAGTCCAATGTGCCTTAGCGGTGTAGACACCGTTAGCATGACATAGCCGACGGAAGCACCTGAAGGCTAGCGCGATGGATGAACAAGTCATGGATGACTTGGAGGGATCCGAGAGGCGTGAGGCTGATGGAGGTGGCTAGAAGGCTTAGGTCTAGGCTAAGGGTGGTCTAGCAAGTATGGGGGAACCATACTTGGGTTAAAACCTCATGTTTGAGGTGTGTGCCCGATCGTGTCATGTGGAAGTCGACCGACCGAGTCAACTAGGGTTTGATCATGCGGGTTATGGCCTAGCAATGATCGCCGAGTTGTGCGGTCGGTGATCGATGGTTCGAGCAATGATCGATCGTGTAATCAATCGACTGGTGCTCGAGAAATCGGCCACAGAATGGAGTCAAGACTCGACTGGTCGAGTGAGGGCTCTATCAGTCGACTGATGAAGGTTCCGTTGGACTTATCCAGCGTGGATCTATCCGTTGTCTCACGACAACAGTGGCATCAGTCGACTGATGGTCCCGATCAGTCGACTGATCGACTTTTTCCAGCACAGGTTGAAGCTATATATGGAGCTCGTGATGGAGGAAAAACTAATCGATTTCAAGGTTTCTTTGAGGCGATTTGGGGCGAGTTGCTGCTGCAATTCAGGGTCTCCAAGTGCTACTCAATCAACCTAGCGATCAAGCATTCAAGAGCATTTGTAAAGTGTTTTTCTTTACTAGTTTTGCTTTGTATTTCATTGTATTCGCTTGTAGCTTTTGATTATTGTTGTAATCATCCTGTACGAGGTTTCTCCGCCTCCGGATTGTTCCGAGAAGGAGTGTTTATTAGTGTTTGCGTGTGCATCACTAGAGCTCGTAGAGCTCGATCCGTGGAGTAGGAACCTTGAGGTTCCGAACCACGTTATATCATCGTGTTCGTGTGTGATTGTATATTTCGTTATTGCTTTCATTATCTGTATTCCGCTGCGCTAACGAAATTGTAGACACGAACGCCAAAGAATTCCATTGACGCTATTCACCCCCCCCTCTAGCCGTTCCAACGATCTCTAACAAGTGGTATCAGAGCCCGGGGCTCTTCTACAGACTAAACGCCCGGAGCTAAGACAAAAGGCTAGAGGGTGAAGATGGAATTCCAAGACAAGCTTGGATGGGATATCAATACTCCACCTCTATATGATCCAGAAGATTTTCCGACGTGGAGAGCAAGAATGGAAACATTCTTGATGATGAACATAGAGGATTGGTTCATCCTCATTGAAGGCCTTGAACCCCCTAGGGATAAGAAGGGGAATGTCCTAAAATTGAAAAAGTGGACCCAAGAGCAACGCCAAAAGCTCAAGACTGAAATTAAGGTAACGAAACTTTTGAAAGATTTAATCCCTAATGATGTTTTGTGCAAGCTAGGGGATTACATGTATGCCAATGAGCTATGGAGAAAATTGGCAAGATTCCATGAGGAGAGTTCATCTTCAAGTGAAAGTGAGGAATCGGAAGTTGAGATGGAGTCAACTTCCGGATCGGAGAAAGAAGAAGTAGAAGAGATGGAAGAAGCATCTACTTCTAGGATTGAGGAGGAGAGCCCATCCTCTACACCAGAGCAACCTCAAGAAGAGCCTTCAACATCCGATCAAGATGAGGAAGCTCAAAATTCAACTCCGGCACCTACCACCACCCTAGGTAACTCAAACACTTTATCTTCCAATAAAAATCATATTATGTGTTTTGAGTGTAGGGAATTTGGGCATTATAAGAGCAAGTGCCCAAAGAAGGTTAGGAAAGCTCCATCGGCACCAAAGACCAAGGATGCCGGTCCCTCAAGTCAAA
Source organism: Wurfbainia villosa (assembly GCA_025175895.1). Taxonomy (NCBI): domain Eukaryota; kingdom Viridiplantae; phylum Streptophyta; class Magnoliopsida; order Zingiberales; family Zingiberaceae; genus Wurfbainia; species Wurfbainia villosa. The sequence goes on along the minus strand of JAKLTH010000072.1, from coordinate 3,828,654 downwards.
AGAGCAAGGAGCATATTATATGCTTCAAGTGTAACTCAAAGGGACATTATCGGAGTCAATGTCCAAGGGGAAAGAAAGAGACAGAAGGAGCAACACAAGTAGGGGGAGCCTCCAAGGCAAACCCTAAGGTAAAATTTATTAATGCACCTTCAATTTCTAGGGATAAAAAGCATGCTAGGAATAATTTTAATAGTCTTGCTATTGTACATGAAAAGCATGCTAGAAATAATAGATATATTTGCCTAGGAGCTAAGAGTGTTCACTTAGGAAATAAGAAGAAATTTGGGACTAATGTCCCTAAAAATATATTACCTAAGGAAAGCATTAAGAAAATAGGAGAACATCTAAGCTTTAATGCTAAGAAATCTAGACATATGCCTAGAAATAAAAATATCTCAAGAGAAAATAAAAAATCAAAAATTGAGATATTAGAAAAGGAAAATCAAGCCTTGAGATCAAGGCTTGAAAAACTTGAAAAGACCCTTAAGGTTATGCAAAATCAAATGCAAGGGTCAATTAGTCAAACTTCGAGGTCCAAAAGTCAAAGTCAACACCTAGGACCTAAGAGTCAAAAGTCAACCAAGGGCAAGCAAGGTTTGGGTCACAAACCTAAGCCTAAGGTGGCTTACCATAGTGTTCCATTTGATTATGGAACACAAACTAGGTCTAGGAAGACTAAGGTCAATAAGGAAGCCATCCCTAGAGTTGACCAAGGGTTGTGCCTAGTGGCTAAGGTTTCTAGGAAACCTAGGGTGGCCACTAAGAAGGTTGCAAGGGGAGTTACCCCTAGAGTCAACCTAGGTAAGACCCAAATGACCAAGGCTAATAAGCCTAGGAGGGTCATTAGGAAGGTATCTAGGGAGGTTATCCCTAAGGAATACCTAATTAACCCTAGGAGCTCAAATCGGTTTTGGGTTCCTAAGAGCGTGATTGATTCACGCTAGATGGGTTAGGGTGTGCCAACCTTAAATGGATGGGTAGTTAACTCAATCATGGCAAAGGTGGCACTTTAGGTTATTTTCAAGGTTATGGATACCTTGGAAATATGGTTGAATTATAATCCTAAAAGTTTTAGGATGTGCCAATATTACTTGAGAAGTTTGATAAAATGATCAAAATTGGCACAATTTAGGTTTAGAGGTTAGTGTGCCATTTTGGTTTTTTTTTGGCACACTTGGGAGAAAAATAGAAATATGGCAAAATATAATTAATTATATGAAATGGTAATTAATATTAAAATTTAGGTATTACCATACTTATATATTTTATTTGCCATGCCTTGATTGCCATATACCATGACATCATATTTTTTTTAATCATTTTTATATGTCATGATTATGCTTAGGTTTAAGGTTTTAAATGTCATGTGTTTTTAAATTTTATCATATGCCATGACATCATGATCATTGGCCATGTTTTAATAATGCTATTATTTCTGCCATGATCATACATTCATGCATTAACTTGATTAAAATTGATTTAAGGACTATGGCATGACTTGAAGTCTCATTTATAAGGGAATCAAGTAGAGTTGCTTTAGAAGATGCATGAAACCCTAGTCTAGGGAGAACAAAACTCACATCTCACATTCAATTGACATGTATGTGTATTTATACACCCTAGATACATGTGATATGCTAGGATATGAGTTAAGTTCAAGGTGCATAGTTTTTGCATCTAGATGAACTAAAACTCATCTAATTTTATTTGTGGATCATTGGGAAAGCTTGTGTACAAGTCATGTGCATAGAGCCCAAGGAATATGATCCAAAATAAGGTTTTGAAAACATTTTAAAATCATTTTGAAAAACCTTGGTGAAGTCTATCTTTTGATAGCAATCACCATTGATGAAGTTGATACAAAATAGGGCCAAAACATTGAAAATTTCAATGGTTTTGAGTTTTGTATCAAATTCACTATTTTATGGGTAAAATCATTTTAAAATATTTTTCACCCATTGTATGTGTCATAAGTATTATACGTATGAATTTTCAGGATTTTTCGATATACGTATAATTATTTATGATTTTTTGAAATTCAACTTTGATAACTGAAATTCGGAAATTTCAGTTATCAGTCGACTGCTATTGGTGGCAGTCGACTGATGGAGGTGTCAGTCGACTGATTTCTGAATCACTCGACTGATTGCCTGATTTCGGGATAACCAAGGTTGTTTAACCCGATTTCAACCATAGTAAAGGTCCCTAACCACTCCTAACCCTAGGATATGCTTTGGAAAGCATGATGAAGGGTGAAAATCCATTGGATATGGATTAGGAGAAGTATTTAGGGTTTATATCAATTTTAAGGTATTGGAAAGTTCTATATTGAATTTCTAACCTTAATTTTGATGGTTTAGAGTTCCTATTGGCTTAGGACTTCCCAAGGACATTGTTGGTGCAATGGTCAAGGGGGAGCAAGCCTTTAGGGGGAGTTATCCGTCATGGAATGATGGATGTGTTTTTTTCTCTCTTCTTGAAGGGGAAAAGGTTATCAATTGGGAAAATTGATGGAGTTTTAGAAACCCAATTTGGAAATTGGGAGAGTGTATAGGATTACCTCTCTTGAGTGATATGGGACTTATCACTAAGAAGTCGGTAGGCATCCTAGGTATTTTTGGACCAAGGGGGAGATTGTAAAATCTCATTGGGACATGAGACATTGACCTCCTTGGAGAAAAGACCTTTTTGATGTTAGTCAAAAAGGGGGAGAATGTTTGGGGGAGAACATTTGGAGAGTATTTACCAATTTGGGATAATTGGTAAGGGATTTGAGTTAGTGTTCTAACTCAATAATTTGTTTGGTTTTTATCAAACATCAAAAAGGGGGAGATTGTTGGTGCAATCGGCCCAGGTCACGATTGACCAGGACTCGAGTTTGACTCGAGTGATGTTTTGATGTTTCGACAAAAACATGTGACAATGTAATTGTCATTTGGTAAAGTCCAAGTCTTGAGTACTTGGCATGGAAAGTCCAAGTGAGACACTTGGCATTGGGAAAAGTCCAAGCATGGGTTTTGGCAATGTAAAGTCCAACATGGGTTGGCAAGGAAAGTCCAAGCATGGTCTTGGCATGGAAAGTCCAACATGGGTTGGCAAGGGAAAGTCCAAGCTTGAGTCTTGGCATTTGAGAAGTCCAAGGGTTTGATATTGGCCGCGTAAAGTCCAAGCGGGAGTCTTGGCAGCATAAGTCCAATGGTTGGCGGCGTAAAGTCCAAGCAGAGTCTTGGCGGCGTAAGTCCAATGTGCCTTGGCGGTGTAGACACCGTTAACATGACATAGCCGACGGAAGCACCTGAAGGCTAGCGCGATGGATGAACAAGTCATGGATGACTTGGAGGGATCCGAGAGGCGTGAGGCTGATGGAGGTGGCTAAAAGGCTTAGGTCTAGGCTAAGGGTGTTCTAGCAAGTATGGGGGAACCATACTTGGGTTAAAACGGTATGCCGGTGCCATGTGGCGATCGACCGGACCGAGTCAACTAGGGTTTATTGCGGGTTATGAGCCTAGTAGTCATTGCCGAGTTGTGCGGTCGGTGATGGCTCGATCGATCGTGATCGAGCAATGATCGATCGTAATCACCGTGGTGCTCGAGAAATCGGCCACAGAATGGAGTCGAGACTCGACTGGTCGAGTGAGGACTCCATCAGTCGACTGATGGTCACAATCAGTCGACTGATGAAGGTTCCGTTGGACTTATCCAGCGTGGATCTAGCCGTTGTCTCACGACAACAGTGGCATCAGTCGACTGATGGTCCCGATCAGTCGACTGATCGACTTTTTTCAGCACAGGTTGAAGCTATATATGGAGCTCGTGATGGAGGAAAAACTAATCGATTTCAAGGTTTCTTTGAGGCGATTTGGGGCGAGTTGCTGCTGCAATTCAGGGTCTCCAAGTGCTACTCGATCAACCTAGCGATCAAGCATTCAAGAGCATTTGTAAAGTGTTTTTCTTTACTAGTTTTGCTTTGTATTTCATTGTATTCACTTGTAGCTTTTGATTATTGTTGTAATCATCCTGTACGAGGTTTCTCCGCCTCCGGATTGTTCCGAGGAGTGTTTATTAGTGTTTGCGTGTGCATCACTAGAGCTCGTAGAGCTCGATCCGTGGAGTAGGAACCTTGAGGTTCCGAACCACGTTATATCATCGTGTTCGTGTGTGATTGTATATTTCGTTATTGATTTCATTATCTGTATTCCGCTGCCCTAACGAAATTGTAGACACGAACGCCAAAGAATTCCATTGACGCTATTCACCCCCCCTCTAGCCGTTCCAACGATCTCTAACAGTGGGTTTTGTTTTCTTTATGTTCTCATGCATATTTCTAGGCAACATAATTTGATTCCCTTCAAATTGTGCCATAGTCCTTAATTTCATTTGAATTTATGCATGATATGATTATGGCATAGATATGATATAGATAAAAACATATGTCAATATCATGATGTCATGGCATGTAAATGAGATCTAGGCATACATGACATCTAAACATAAATCTTAAACATGATCATGATATTTTTATAGATAAGAATGAAAATGATGTCATGACATGGCAAGGCAAATAAAGCATGGCAAGAAAAATATACTAAGGTATAAAATACCTAAGTGTTAAAATTAATTTGTCATTTCTAGGAATTAAATTCATTTTGCCTTAATGTCATTCATTTCCCTAGTGTGCCAAAAACCCAAAATGGCACACCAATACCTCTAAGACCTAATTGTGCCAATTTAATCATTTTTAGACTTCTCAAACACATTGGCACATCCTAATGTGTCAACTCTACTATGGTTAGGTTAACTACCCATCCATTTAGGGTTGACACACCCTAACCCATCTAGCGTGAATCAATCACGCTTTTAGGAACCCAATACTTATTGGAGCTCCTTGGGTTAACAAGGTATTCCCTAGGGATAACTTCCCTAGATACCTTTCTAATGACCCTTTTTGGCTTTGAAGCCTTAGTCAAATGGGTCTTACTTGGGTCAACTCTAGAGGTGACTCCTCCATTGACCTTCTTAGTGGCTACATTTGATTTCTTTGAGGTGTTAGCCACTAAACACATACCATGGCTAGACTTAGGGATGGCCTCCCTATTAGCCTTGGTTTTCCTAGACCTAGATGTGGTTCCATAATTAAATGGAACATTATGGTAGGACATAGGTTTGTGACCCAAACCCTTCTTGCCCTTAGACATTTCTTGTTTTCTAGGTCTTGACTTTTGTACATTAGACCCCTTAACCGAATTTGATATTATTGCTAGGGTCTTCTCTAATTTTTCTAGCCTTGACCTCAAGGCTTGGTTCTCCACCTCTAATCTTCCCAATTTTGAATTTTCATTCTTTCTTTGGGAATTATTTTTCCTTTTAGGCATATGTCTAGATTTCTTGGGGTTGACACTTAGGTGATTTTCGATTCTCCTAATGGACTCCCTAGGTAATATAGGTCTAGTGTTTTGGGTCCTAAGTTTATCCTTAGTTATATGAACACGCTTGGCACCTAGACAATACACCTTATTATTTCTCTTAGCATGCTTTTCATTGACAATAGCAAGAGAACTAAAATAATTTTTAGCATGCTTTTTGACTTTAGGAATTAAAGGTGCATTATTTAAATTTACCTTAGGGTTAGCTTTAGGAGCTCCCCCTATATGAGTTGCACCTTCTTGCCCTTTCTTCCTCCCCCTAGGGCATTGGCTTCGGTAGTGTCCCTTTTGATTGCATTTGAAGCACACAATGTGCTATTTGCTCTTGATTTTGGGAACACCGGCATCGTTTGACTTTGGGTTGACTTTTGGTGTCGATGCCTTCTTCTTAGCCAATTTAGGACATTTGCTATTGTAATGTCCTTTCTCCCTACACTCAAAATAAATAATATAATTTTTACGATTAATTATAATACATGAGTCACCTAGGGAGTTGATGGAAGCCTCTTGGTCATTTCTTCCAGAGGTAGATGCTTCATTTTGGCTTGGCTCCGGAGTTGAAATCCTTTCCTCCCCCTCAACGCTAGAGGTGGAGGTCTCCACCAAGTCATCCACATCTTCAAAAGTGGATGGTGATTCTTCTTCGGCATTCTCCTCTACTTGTGCCGATTGGGAATTTTCTTGGAATTTCATTACCTTATTCCATAATTCCCTTGCATCCCTATAATCACCCAATCTAGACCAAATAGTGTTAGGCAACAAATCACTAATCAACTTGATTACCTTGAGATTTGTCTTGAAGTCTTTGATTTGGTCTTGGGTCCATTTTGACTTCTCAATTGGCTTGTTGTACTTGTCTCTAGGCATTTCAAAACCGTTTTCTATAATAATCATAAAATCAAAATTGGTTTCTAGATATACCTCCATCCGTTTCCTCCACCAAGTAAAATCTCCATCGAATTTCGATGGATGGATGAAGCCGGTCATTTTGTAGTGCTCTCACGGCGGTTAGTCCTTGAAGAGCGATCTCGGCTCTGATACCACTTGTAGGGGGATCGATTGGCCGGCTAGAGGGGGGTGAATAGCCCTCGTTCGTTGGATGTCGTAATTCGTTTGTTCTCGTGTGCTTGTCTACAATTGTCGTTAATATACGCAGCGGAATAACAATAGAAATAACAACAATACAAGCACAATCAATACACAAGCATATACGTGGTTCGGAACCGAATGATTCCTACTCCACGGGGTGAGCTCAACGAGCTCGTGTTATGTGCACGGCACTAACAACACTCCTTATCGACTACACGTCGGAGGTGGAGAAACCTCTCACAAGCTATTACAACAAGTAATATGAAATACAACAAGAAATACAAAGACAATACAAAAGAGAATTTTTACACAATTATTTTGATCGCTTTCTTGTTGCTTGCTTTTGCTTGCTCTTGAAGGTCTGGAATGCAATAGCAATTCCCCTCCAAAGTCACCTCAAAAGCCTTTTTGAAATCCTCCAACTCGTGCTCCATTTATAACCTGCATCAAGCTGTTTTTGCGTCCATCAGTCGACTGATCGTGACCATCAGTCGACTGGTCCTGTAGTCGTTGTCTCACAACGGCCAGATCCACGTTGACTAAGTTCCAACGGATCACATCATCGATGGCACCCATCGTCCTTGCGGTCGGCTCGATACTCGCTCAACAGTCATGACCGCCTCCTCGGCGGTCGGTGATCACCAGACTTGATTCGAATCTCATCGGGTCGAACTCATACGACCTAGAGCAGTCGACTGACACCTATGTCAGTCGACTGATGTCGGCTAAAACCTCAAACATAACAATGTTTGAGCCTCCGACACTCAGTCTTAGCCACTTGGCCAAGTCCACCTTATCCCTCATGGAGTTCCCCACTAAAGCTCTCTTCCCTCGGCCTACGTCTCTCGGATGCGCCAAGCGCACGGCTTCGCAACGCCATCCTTCGCATCTCATGCCCTAGAAGTATGCTTCCCCTATGGGCTCACTCCATTCGCTCCCCGTCCCGCGGTCCCTCGGATGCACCAAGTGCACGGCTTCGTAATGTCATCCTTCACCGACTCAAGGACCCCGAGCCTAGTGAACTTACCAAGTCCTCAAGACTTCCCAAATGCACCAAGCGCACGGTTTCGCAATGCTTTGGACTTTCTCATGCCAAGCACCAAGCGCACGGCTTCGCAATGCTTTGGTCTTTCCCATGCCAAGCACCAAGCGCACGGCTTCGCAATGCTTTGGTCTTTCCCATGCCAAGCACCAAGCGCACGGCTTCGCAATGCTTTGGTCTTTCTCATGCCAAGGCTTCCCCCTTGGACTTCCACACCAAGCTCAATGCTTGGATTTTCCATACCAACCCCATGTTGGACTTTCCCATGACAATCCCATGTCATGAGTTTTGTCTATCATCAAAATACCATCAAGGTATTGCTCGAGTCAAACTCGAGTCAACCTGGGCCGATTGCACCAACAGGTAATACATATAATTTCTATCCTTGATTGCCTATTTATTTTGGTGCATGAATAGGAGAAAAGAATTATCCAAAATAAAGATATTTATCCTGCCCCGGTGTGTAGCTAAAGGATATAGTAGTTCTTTGGATCACAGTAGTTGTGAAAATGTCTTCGTAGTTACTTTTCCTTCTTGCAAAGTTCTAAGTTAAATCACTTTCCTATGATTGAGAAGATATATTTTTATTAGTACGAGAGAGCTAACTCCCAGTTAAGTCCTACCAAAGTCGATCTAATTTGCATTCAGGACACGATAGTTACAATAATTTAAAGGATGCAACCATCGCCTTAAGAGACACAATAGTTATGACAGTTCAAGAGAACTGTAGTCATCACCTTAAGGGATACGTTTGTTATAGTAGTCCAAGGATGTAATCATCATCTCAAAGGACATGACAATTATAAAATTCCAAAGGGATGCAGTCATCATCTCAAAGGGCATGACAATTATAATAGTCTAAATGACATTGTAGCAATTATAAAGGACAACGTTATAAGCCCATGGAAAGAGAAATCATTGCTATAAAAGTACTGAAGACATTGTTGAAAGGGATGGATAAATATATGACCAAATAAATTAACTAAGATTGTTTCCCATGCAATTTTCTAAGCATCAAAATATCCTATAAATTATCATCTAAGCATCACAATATCTCATAAAATAACATCTAAGAATCAAAATAATTCTAAAATCATCATCTAAGTATCAAAATATATCTCTAAAATTATCATTTAAGTATCAAAATATCCATAAATTATAATCTAAGTATCAATATATCTCATAAAATATCATAATCAAAATAATCCTAAAAATATCATCTAACCATCAAAATAACCTTAAAATTATCATCTAAGTATCAAAATATACCTAAAATTATCATTTAAGAATCAAACTAATACTAAAATTATCATTAAAAGTATTGTAAACTCTAGATGAAGAGCTTATACCATCATTGTCGTAGTCATAGTCAGGGAAAAAATATTCGTTGGAGCAGTCGAAATAGAGAGTTAGTCGGAAGAATCGCTCGAGCACCGAAGGAGTGGGAGAAAATCTCAAGCGGAGGCTAGGAAGGAAAACGGAGACGGAGGGGTGCATGGGAGAAAATTGGAGAGACAAGAGAAAAACACAACCGAAGGGTCGAGGGAAAATCACCAAAGGGGCGGGAGAAAATTGAAACCAGAGGGCGGGTAGAAAATCGCAGGAGGCGGAGAGGAGAAGTGGAAGCGAGAAAAAGTTGGGTGATCGGACAACCAACGGGGATTTTTTAACGGATGTTAACAACGAATTAAGTTATATTTGTCACTAACATAAGTAAATATTAGCGATGACTTTGAATATTTCATTGTTAATAATTATATAACTATTAAAAACCTTTTTTATTAAAATTCATTAGCGATGAAATAAGATAAATGTTGCAAAGTACTATAATATTAGCAATGAATTAGGATAATTTGTCAATAAGATTCTAATCTTAGTGACGAATATTAGAATTCATCACTAAGTATCAAAATATTAACGATGAAGTTTTATTGGTTCGTCACTAATAGTTTTTTTTTTGAAAAATATTTTTTAATATGATTGTTTTTTATGGTATATTATTTCATCGCTATCAATACTATTTAGCTGTGAATTATTAATTCGTCACTATTTTAATAATTTTCTGTAATGACTCTTGACAAATCATTTATTCAATTGAATCCAACTTTATAAATAAGTATTTTAAATCAAATCAATAATTATCTATTCAGCAATGTTGATTAATCCATTAGAACTATTAATTAATTATTTAATTAATCAATGATAAATAATCAATCAAATTAATCATTAATTATCAATTAATTAATTAATTAATCATTCAATCATTGATTATTAATTAACCTAATCAATAATAACTAATCGTATATCGTCAGACACCGTCGAGATCTATTTGCTATCAAATGAAGAGGTGACAATAGCAGGGTCGTTAGTGGCACGGGACAGGAATGGTTTGGCAACAAAGTTGATGGTAGGATATCAAAGACAAGGGAGTGAATTGTGTTGGGAGTATGAGGAATACAATCAAAGTCCCACATTGATAAGACATAGAAAAGATCATGTGCTTATAAAATAAAAAGATATCTCCATTGGCATGAGGCCTTTTTGGTAGAGTCCAAAAATAAAAGTATAAGGGTTTAGGCCCAAAGTGGACAATATCATGTCATTGTGGAGATATATGAATATTATAGGTATTAACAATTGGTATCAAAGTCATGGTCAATGTCAAGCTATGAACCTCGAACGAAAGAAGTTGAGCTCCCATGTCAAGATCAAGGGAACCAGACACTAGGCAGGAAGTCCAATTGGGTCGGGAGGACCGAACAACTGACAGGAAGTCTAACTGGGTCTAGAGGATCAGACAGTTGGCAAGAAGTCCTTGTGGATTAAGGATCGGACATCAAGCAGAGGATGTCATTCGAGGACGGATAGACTTGAGGGGGGTCAATGTGGTCCTTCGTTTGAGGGGGGGATTGTTGGGAGTATGAGGAATACAATCAAAGTCCCATATTGGTAAGACATGGAAAAGATCATGTGCTTATAAAATGAAAAGATATCTTCATTGGTATGAGACCTTTTGGGTAAAGCTCAAAAACAAAACCATGAGGGCTTAGGCCCAAAGTGGACAATATCATGTCATTGTGGAGATATGTGGATCTTATAGGCACTAACAAATTGCTCATGTCAAGGAGTTGCAACAAAAGTGGAGGAAGAATGTCACCAACACGTTGTCATGTCAACGACGTCATGGCATGTGACAAACATGCGTAGTTAGTGGTGTAACACTGTGGCACACGATAGTTGCACTTGCAAACAACGACAGTTGTATTGTGGCACTCTGTCTATCTCATGCATGCAGAGGATGAGGCAACACGATCTTGAGGAAAGTTGGTGACGATGGTGCTAGAGGGGTGGCACGATAGGGAGGTTGCGAAGCCGCGACGGTGCATCGCATGAGCATGAGGAAGACGATGGTCAACCCAAACGATGGAGGGTAGGCCCTTAACTTAGGTTTCCTAATTATAAGCTTAGGTCAATTATCCTTATCAACTTCTAGCTATAGTTGAGAAAATTTAAATAAACTTGGTCTAAAACTTAATAAAACTACCCTACTATTTATTTATAAAAATATTTCAAAAATAAATAATAAAATTTATTTATATATTATTATTATACTTTAAATTTTTTTTTAACTCTTATTAAATCAAAACTAATTAAAGTTGTATCATTTTTATTCTTTTTTTTCTGCATAAACATCGACAATTCTAAAAATATCAACTCTTAACCTTCTAAAATAGTTACTATTCACGATTTAGAACCACCGATTATGGTTTGAGGCATGATTCATGATGATTTGAAATTATTATTTATGTTTTTATTTTTTAAAAAAATATTTAAAATTTATAAATTAAAAAAAATAAGAATTTAAAATTTCTAAAGATGTGAATAATATGGGATATAAAAGAATTAAAATAATATAATATATTAATTCTTTTGGTATCATTGGTCTCTAAAAATTGCATTATTTTATTTTATTTTTTAACTTCCAACCAATTATTAAATAAAAGTAGAAATACAAAGTAGATCAAAATGAATACGATATTAAAATTTATTTGAACAACATTATATATATATATATGTGTGATTTCTTACTTACTCATTTGTGAGTATTAGTTAGCATCTTCATTATCTACTGTTCGATTGGATGAATACTATAGGTCAATCCTTGAATCTTAGGGAATCGAACGATGGATAATAAAGGTACTCATGAATATTATGTTACACAACTTATTCGTGAGCACCCATGAACATCTTCATTATCCATTGTCCGATCCCCTAGGATTCAATGATTGAGCTATAGTGCTCACCCGATCGAGCGGTGAATAATAGAGGTGTTCACAGGTGCTCACGGATGAGTTGTGTATGAGATCATTCCTCTCTCTATATAGAAATATTATATTACACAACTCATCCGTGAGCACCTCCATTATCTGTCATTTAATCTCTTAGGATTCAAGGGATTGGACTATAATGCACACCCGATATATATATATGGAGGTGCTCACGGATGAGTTGTGTAACATAACATTTCTATATAGAGAGAGGAATGATCTCATACACAACTCATCCGTGAGCACCTGTGAACACCTCTATTATTCACCGCTTGATCGGGTGAGCACTATAGCTCAATCCTTGAATCATAGGGGATCGAACAATGGATATATATATATATATATATATATATATATATATATATGCGACGATCCGTGTCAGAATCCGATCGTGATCTAGTCGGGACCAGAGTCTGGTTGGATTGCGGCCAAATTTCGGCCGCCAGCGCTGTGACCGTTGACGGCAACAATCGAGGCCATTTTCGATAAGAATCCGGCTGTGATCCGGTCGGACTCCGGCCCGGGTTGGATCACGATCGAATTCCGTTCTAAAATGGCCTCGATTGCGAGCGCCAACGGCCGTAATTCGGCCAGATTTCGATTGGAATTCAAGCGTGATCTGGCCGGACTCAAATGTTGGTCGGCCCGTGGCCGGATTCCAATCAAATCGCGATCGAAATTCGGTTGCTTGGCGGCGATGCGAGCAACGATGCTCGGGCGAGTGCTCTGCATGGGAAATGTACAGTGACGAAACTACTGTGCATTTCCCATTCTCGCGCATGAAATGCGTAGCGAGCGTAAGGCAGGATATAATATATATATGATCTTCTATACAATTTATTAGTGAGTACCTCCATTATTTATCGTCTGATCTGGTGAGCACTATAGTCCAATTCATATATATATATTATTCATCGCCAATCGGATGAACATTATAGTCTAATCCTTAACCGTAGAGGATCGGACGATGGATAATGGAAGATGCTCACGACCGGATGAGTTGGGTAAGATATATATATATATATATATATATATATATATATATATATATATATATATATATATATATATATATATATATATATATATATATATATATAGTTTTCGTTACATATATTTATTATTAAAAAAATTATACCTTTTTAACAAATTTTTATTATGATATATATTACACCAGTTAAATGGTCTTTATAAATTCATTATTAAATGGATAAAAAAAAAGATAGAATAAGACCAAAGGTTTTAAATGAAAATAATAAATTTAAAAAGTTAAAAATAGAATAGTATCACATTCGAAAATGCAAAGCACATAGATTAAAACTTCGACTTTAGGTAGAATAATTTTATATTGAAAAAATTTAAAACAAATGAGTTAATATATATTCAATCAAGTAATTAAAATTCCTAATATTTTATAAATATTATTAAATGAAAGATTCTCATTTAAAAATTTAAAATAAAATTAAAAAAATAAATTTTAAAATAAAATAATATTAATGAACTAGATTGAATTGGCAATTCAAATGTGAACTACCGATTCATCGATTCAATTGTGAAATGGTTCAGATTTTAGGCCAGATCTGATTTGAACTCAACTCACGGACAGGTTTAGGTCCAAGATTAATTAATCTATAAATTCTCAAATTTTAGATTGAATTGAGCTTAGTTTAAGTCTAAAGAACAATTAACTTGAACCACACCTAGTTTCATACCACTAAACCAATCCATGAAACATGAAATAACTTAACTCAAATAGAGGTTGCTAGGTCAACTTTTGAATAACTCAGTTGATTATCAAGCTCGATAATCAACCAAATAAATTTTAAAATGTAAAAGTTTCAAACAATTAAACAAATTTGAATTAAGAATTTGATAACATCTAAATAAACTAAATTTAAACCAAGTTCAAACTTATCAAAAAAATTATCAAGCAAAGTTTGAATAACTATTTCAAAGATTTTATTTATTTTATACTTGGCTCGACTTGACTCGATTATCTTATTAGATAATCTTGAACACTACAAAATTTGACTCAGGCTTTAGTCATTTCATATCATTTTCTATTTGAAGTCAACCTTTTTCTCTATCCCTATCCTTCTCTTCCCAATCTTTATCGTTGAAAAAATTTGTGTGCTAATCTAGCTAGGATCATATTTTGTTCAAAATATGATTTTTATGCGATGAAGCTTTGTAATTACTTCTATTTTATACAAGTATAATTATACATAAATAAACATATTTTTAATACATTTTCCCCTGTGTTTTACCTAAACTAAAGTTTTGCTTTTAAAAAAAATATTTGTTTCCTTATACTTTGTCTTACACCATTCAACTATTTTCAATTTTTTTGGAATAAAATATTATAGAAGTATACTTTGATCATTTTAATAAAACATGTTACAAGAATCCTATTTAAATCTTTCTAGTATATATGTATGAGTATATATCTTGATGATATTATATTCGACATTCACTAATACAACATTATGTTGTCACGTCATCATCAAACTCATGCTAATATTTCTTATAACCGAAGCCTAAGATTTACTCATACCCCATTTAGAACTAAATATCTATTTTTTGTCTGAATTTCAGAGAATAATTTCCAATGCGCTGCAATGAAAGGTTACAAACATCCATTATAACGTCGGTTCGATTCTCCCCGTGTAACACAGGTTGTCCCCGGTCAACCAGATCACAATTAGCGGCGGCGATTGATGTCTTCGTCCGGCGTCCCCAAAAATGGACGGTTGACATGGGCCCAGAGCCGGGACCACACGGCACCACCGCGTCTATCGTCCAGTATTGGCGTGGGCTCGTGCTGCTGCGGTTTTACTAGTTTAGTCTTCGATTCCTGCCGGTTTAGCCGTTTACTTATTGACCGTTACGGGGATTTAGTTAAAGCAAATATAATTAGGAAGATCGATTAAGAAATAATTAGAAAATTTCAAATAAAGGAGGCAAGAGAAGTACGATAAATAAATAATAAAAATAAATTTAGTTTAGGGTTTTGAAAGGACACCATGTCGCTATAAAAAAATTGCTCCTGAAATAATAATAATAATAATAATAATAATAATAATAACAATTATGATTCACTCCGGGAGGAAGAAAGAAAGAACAAACCGCACAGGCGAGATCCGATCTCTACTTTTCTCTCCTCGCTTTATCGGTCCCTGCTTCAATTCCCAGCCCCAGCTTCACGATTGGGATCTTCCCCTTCCTTCGGAGTCGCGTTTTTGATACTTGAAAAGGGATTGGTTGCTACTCTTGTTTCTGGTTTGTGCTTTTCTAGTTTAGATCCGGAGCTTGTAGTTTGGTTGTTTTGACGAATTCACTATTCTGGTTTTATTTATTTATTTGTTTTTGCTTTGAAGTAATTGAAGTGGTGATTCATCGTGCCTTTTGTTTTTTTTCTTTTGTTGCATTTGTTTGTAGCTATCTCCGGATGGTTTAACTGCTGATCTACTCGAGGAGAGGAATATTGATATAGTTGACGATGGGAGCTCGTTTCTCAAGATTACGGCCCTGTTGTTGGCGCTCACAGTTCAAGGGGACTGTTCTTGAAGCTCCGGATGTAGGTGAGTTTGTGTTTTCAGGAGAATGAGCTTAAGTTTGTTTGAGGTTTTGGTGATTGTGAGCCGTAGGTAGTAGTGGAAACAGGGATTATAGGCGCTTACTTGTTTCTGTTACAGCGAGTGAGGAAAAAGGCGAGGCGTATGACCTGCCGCCTTTCCAGGAGTTTTCTTTTGAGCAGCTGAGATTGGCTACGTCTGGTTTTGCGGTTGAAAACATTGTCTCAGAGCATGGTGAGAAGGCACCGAATGTTGTTTACAAGGGGAAGCTGGATGCACAAAGGAGGATTGCAGTGAAGAGATTTAACAGATCAGCTTGGCCTGATACCCGCCAATTCCTGGTACTTGTTTGACTACATTTTGAAGCAATAAGTACTGCCCATTTGTTCTGAATGTGATCAGTTATGGGTGGTGGATACATGGAACATGACGTTCATCTTAACATGTTTTTTTTTTTCGTGAGCTTATTATCAGTGTCCTCGTTCATGCGCTCCTCTTTTTAGTCAGTCAATAGGTTGTTTGAATGATTATAAGGGGCATGTGCTTGGGATGTTTGGATGGTTTCATAGTCTTCAGTTTAGTGACAGTCCTAAAGCAGTGAAGGTATATCTTGATATTCAACTCTCTTTTCAACTTATAGGTGAAATTTCAAGTTTGGTCTGCCAAAGAGTTTGTTAATGAGAGATATATTATTGAATAGGTGAAATTCTTCAAATGCCTAAAACATTGTAATTTAACGCTCTTGTCACAATCTTAGAAGAAATAAAATAAGTTTACTCAGGTATGTTTAGTGTAAAAAATACTTAGCCAAGGTACCTTTATTTGATAAAAAGGCCATTGAGTATTATTAAGTTTTACTTTTGTACTAGACAGGAGCTGTGATATACTGTGGCTTCATCTCAATATGCACGATTTTGTATTGCCTAATATTTATAGACTTGTTTTCCTGAAACTCGGCTACTGTTCACAAAGTTTTTTACTTCTGATAAGTGATAACCACTAAGTAAGCTTTGATTTGATTTCTTACCTGTTATCGTTGTTGTTAAAAAAATGCCTTTGCTGAGAATGTAATCTTTTCCTTTAGGAAGAAGCAAGAGCTGTTGGCCAACTTAGAAACCACAGATTGGCAAATTTGCTTGGCTGCTGTTACGAAGGCGATGAGAGGCTTCTTGTGGCAGAATATGTGCCCAATGAAACACTTGCAAAGCACCTTTTCCATTGTAAATTCCCGAACATAGTGCCAATTTCTGTTACTTTCTATTATTGTCCACAATATTAAAGAGTTATTGCCATTTTATATTTATTTCAATAGTTGTCTATTACACAAATTCTACCAAATTGGTTTTGGGAAACAGCCCATAGTATTACAGAAAAAATGAAGTTGTGTACAAAAAAAAAAATTATGATTTAGCTCCTAGGCATTGGAGTGCTATGTCTTGAAATATTTTTTTGATATGATACAACAAAATCATGTGACTGAGACTGTTATGCATCCTTATCTTTAAAGTATACTATCCTTGTATGTCGTTGTCTTTCTAGTTGAAGCCATGTAAGCAGTTGTCTCAGTTACTTTACCCAAAGTCTCTCTAGTTCCATGATCTCAGTCATCCAAAAATGCAGGAAAAAACCCTAGTATGCTGTTGTTATCTACAACCAAAATCAAGGTTATTAAAATTCTTAAGCTATATCGTTCTATATCTTTTCAGAAATCATGACGTTGACTTATTTAGGTAGAGTCTTCCTTTATTACTTTGAACTTATCCCATTAGTTTTTCTGGTTTCTTATTTTAGAAATTGGAATGAGTAGGAAAGGATGAAGCTTCAATGCTTTTAATGGCCATCTCTGTCTGCATCACGATTTGTCTAATTTATTTTACTTTACAGGGGAATCACAACCAATGAAGTGGCCTATGCGACTAAGAGTGGTCCTCTACTTGGCTGAGGCCTTAGAGTATTGCACCAGTAAGGGCCGTGCACTCTATCATGATCTCAATGCCTATAGAGTTTTATTTGATGAAGTGAGTGGTAATGTGTAAAGCAATATAACAGTTCTCAATGGAAACATTTTTTGCATTCTTATATCAAATTCTGAACATAACCGCTGTGTTGCAGGAATGTAATCCCAGACTATCATGTTTTGGCCTCATGAAGAACAGTCGGGATGGCAAGAGTTATAGTACTAATTTGGCATTTACACCTCCTGAATATTTGAGAACTGGTTTGTACTCTTGAAAAAACTCTAGCCTTGCAATTTGCCTCTCTAATTATGGGTTTAGATGCTCACCATATTCCTCTCTGGAATACCTCAGTAATATTACAGTTAGGAGCATTGATTGTTAATCCAATTATGTAGTAATTTTTAAACGACAAATTTATAAATTGGACCTTCTCATAAAGCTAAATTCTTTTGAATTCTTTAAAGTTTAATCAATTCATTAAGATGCTATATGGTGTTCTAAAAAATGATCTAGGTTATAAGATATGCAGCCACCTATACATATGCAATAGGGAAAACATCCAATACAATGTTTCGGATTAACTTCAAGAAAGTAGATGGGGCCTGTATATGCTATGTGAGACCTACATATTTGGAATTCCCAAAGATCCCTTGTACTTGTGTGGACTCTTCACAAAGAACAAGGTTTTATGATGTTTTTCTCCTATAAAGATTAGTTCTTATGACTGTGAAACCAAAATTTGAACCAAATCATATAAAAATCTAGATTAAGAAAGCCTGTGGGGCTTGTATTTTCTATGTGGGACTTGCATATTTGGAATCCTCCGAATCCCTAGCTATTACTTGTTTTGATCCTTCACAAATAATAGTCTATGAATTTTTTCTCCTCTTATAAAGATTAGTTCTTTTGATTGTGAAACCAAAGTTCGAACAAAATCATATAAAATGCCTTATTATTCCTTTTGTTTGTCCTTCACAAATAATGAGGGTTTTATGTTGTTTTTACCATCTTCTGAAGATTAATTCTCATGATTGTAAACCCATAATTTAAAATTTCATTCCATGTTGGCTGGTACGGGATGCACAATTCTACGCATGCATAAAATTGAAACCAATTAACAAGTTTTCAATTCGTATTTAGATATATGAACTTAAACCTAAATTAAACCTAATTTAAATCCAATTTTAAATAGTTTCTAATTAAAAGTACAATATGGGCAATTTAAAGGCATAGATATGACATAATTATATAATATAAAGTATAATAGTATAATATGTAATTACATATGTTATGCCCCGAGGGAGTCCCCGCCAGACAAAAAATCCGGCAGCACCTCCCCTGTACGGGTGACAATATGGAACTTGCATACAAGGCCTACACGACCACTATACATCGGTCAACACGACCGGAACAAAAACATCAACACACGCAGGTCATAAGGCCTCAGGCCAACAATCAAAGGAAATAACCAAATGTCTATCACATCTAGACTTACCCTTTCTGTCATATGGGCAGGAATACCTAACCAAATCCAATCGAAATAAAATCCAAATATAGGTCCATAAGGACATACCAAATATCCACGAGTACATAAATCAAACATTAGACCTAAACATATCTTCTATACAAAATCCAAAACCATAAATCAACTAACTAATAAACTATCACGACGAGGGGGTTTGACAGTTGGACTCTCCTGACAGCTTCATCCTGAAATAAATATAGAACAACGGGGTAAGTTCAAAGAACTCAGCGGATATAGTCGATATGCAAAGTAAGATATAGCTAACAATAACAATCATGCCAAGATACCTCATATATAGGTATGCAAGAAAGAAATACAAAAGGATCAGATTTATCAATCTCCTACCCGACATAGAGCTATACCATACTAGAAGAAATAAAGTCGCTAGACCATATATACAATATATGATCTCAGATGCACGATAATCATACGCAACATCCAAGGCAAAGAATAAAAATGCAACAAACACAATACAAATGTTATCCATGCAAAATGCATGTGGTGCAAATGACGGTCACCCTCGACGCCACCACCACCTAACACGCGATGGTGGCCGAGCTGGGTAGGATAATCAAGACTCGCCATCATCGCTTCCCGAGCGACCGAGTGCGACAGGATCGCTTTGAGTACACCTATCCTCCCGCCAAACAAAGTGGGGAGTAAAGCTTTCATCTCCTGTTATAGACTGAGGAGGGATCCTCGTCTACCACACGCTCATCGCTACCCACGAGCTGATCAATGAGCTCGACAGAGCAACTACACACACCTCCCGATGTACCACTAACCCATGAGTGGCAAGGCAGCAGACACGAATCGGGCCGCGGCTCAACTATAAAAGAACCCCGTCCAGCCAGCATGCAATCATGCAAGATGGTGCATGATACTAAAACATGTAATACCAACTAAAATCCATATCCGAATAATATTCACAACCAATAGGTACATATCAATGATCCAAGTAAAATAGGGAAGGTATAACCATAAACCGATCAAATACATGTATCAAGTAGGCACAAAAACATGCAAGGCAGATAAACATGAAAATTATTGCAAGCTATACTAATTAGTATATCAACATGACTATATCTAAGAGATAAGTCAAAATACCCGCCTGCTATGAAACTCGTGATAACTATCTTCACACCCGTGGACCTATCTCGTGACCGAAACCTGCATAAAACAGACATTTTGAATAAGTGCTAGCATACAACAAATGATCGAATCGAATCCTACATCGACTTCGTAGCCCGATCAACTAGATTGATCTAGTTATCCACGTAACCTATCACTCACTGCCGTATCAATATATAATTCCTTCCCAAATCAACTCCCAATTTCCCAAATTATCTAACCCATTCACAACCGGCCAAAACCCCACATCACAGAAAATCTACACAAAACTCCAACACCTAACCGTGCACAGCTGGCGCAAAACCCATAACAAACCTCATAGCTAAAACCCCACAGCCAACTCCTAAAGGAAATCCATCCCACAACCCAAAACTCATCGGCAGACCACATAAATCAACCAACAACTAATGAAGAGAAAGTGATAAATCGAGATCTACCTGTACTTAGGGTTCACCGTCGATCTTCCTTCCCTAATCTGCCCTATTCCTCTGTTCCCCACGGAAATCACATGCCCCGAACACTCAATCTCGTTCAATTGAGGAAAAACAGGGCTTACCTTTCTCCGGCAGAACACACGAAGGGAGACTCCCGCTCAGAACACGGGGAAGCTGCTGCCGACGGCGACTCCCAGCCATGCACCCCCCCCTCGATCTGTGATCGTCGGGCCATAGATGGGCGGCCAGCTCCTCGCAGTGGCTTGATGGTCTTCAGTCGGCGAGTCTCCTAGCCGAGCAGTGATGAAGGTGATATGGACCACGAGAAAGGGCGTCCACCGGGCTCGCGGTGAGATCGATAAAGGCAATCCACATAAGCGGAGGAAGGCGTATTACGGTCCGTTGTTTGTGACAGAGAGGACGACAACTTCGGCCGCCATCGAGATCGAGAGAACAAGAGACCGTCGCATAAGTGGGAGAAAAGAAGTGTCGATCTGAGGAAAAAGGGATGCGGCGATGTCGACACTGGTGGCCTGAAGGGCGATGGGGTCTGGTACCGTCCTCCGTCGATGGGAGTCGGAGGCGGAGGCGGCGTCGCAGGCGTTGAGCTGGTCGAGGACGAACTCGAGCTCAGCGAAGTCATGGCAAAGCTAACACTGGATTTGTTAGACGACAGCCCGAAACAACCGAGGAGGCGAAGTCAGTGCGTCGTGGCGAGAAGGAGGCGGCGTGATAGTTTTAATTTCTGATTTTTGGCCTCTTATATAAGCTAGGTTTAATTTCTTAATTTAATAACGAGTATTTATTTATATATATATATATATATATATTTTTTTTTTTTTTCTTTTTTTTTTTTTTTTTGATATCTTACATTCTCTCCCACTAATAAAATTTGGTCCCCAAATTTCCTATTTAAATGCATAATGAGTAAGAGATACCACAAGTACTAAAATATATCTCACGCACCTTAAGTAAACAGGTGGGGGTATTGAGCTCTGATCCTTTCCCCAAGTTCCCAAGTAGCCTCCTCATCGGTGTGGAGACTCCACCCGACTTTAACCAGTCGCACAGTCTTGTTCCGCAATTGTCGTCCCTTGATGATCCAAAATCAGTACCGGAACCTCTACGTAAGTAGCATCAGGTTAAATAAAATCTGACACATCTGACAGAATATGTATAGAGTCTGGCACATACTTCCTCAGCATGGACACATGGAACACATCATGAATACCCGTCAAAGATGGTGGTAGCGATAAGCGACTGCTCTGATCATCTTTAAAATCTCAAACGGACCGATGTACCTAGGGGCTAGCTTACCATGAAGGTCAAATCTCTTCACCCCTTTCGTGGGTGAGACTCGAAGGAATATCTGATCACCAATAGAGAACTCTAGAGGTCTCTGTCTTCGATCTGCATAACTCTTCTGACGATTCTGCGCCTCTGCCATCCTACGTCTGATAGTACGGACCAACTCTGCCTCATGCTGAGCTCTCTGGGGTCCTAGCAACTGGGCCTCCCCAACCTCCTCTCAGAGGGTAGGTGTACTACACTGTCTACCATACAATGCTTCAAACGGGGCCATTTGGATAGCCGAATGATAGCTGTTGTTGTAGGCGAATTCCACTAATGGCAAGTGGTCCTCCCAGTTGTTCTCGAAATCCATAACACAGGATCTCAGCAAGTCCTTAGTGTAGGTCCGCCGATCGCTCTATTCGTTCTGCCGGATAATGCAAGATTAAAATGAAATTGTGTGCCTAAGTCCTGCTGTAGACTCTGCTCGAACCGGGACGTGAACCGGGGATCTCTATTTGATATAATGCTCAAAAGAACACCATGAAATCTGATGATCTCCCGACAATATAACTCTGCCAAACGATCCAGAGAGTCGGTCTTCCGACTCGCTAAGAAGTGTGCGGATTTGGTTAGTCGGTCTACGACTACCCAAATCGCGTCATGACTTTGACGTGTCCTAGGCAAACCCACCACAAAATCCATAATAATATACTTCCACTTCCATCTCGGAATCCGAATTTCCTGAAGCATCTCTTCCTTAAACTAATGCAACTCCGGAAACCACTATCCTCCTCGGAGTCAGAGATGGGGAATTATTTTTTTACAAGAGAAGTCCATCTACAGTCCAAAATTCACTCCACCACACACTCTGTAAGTGCATGGGAGGCTATCGCGATCAAACTTCCTTGTTACAACCGTTCGTGTTCCAGCTACTCTATAGTAGCTATCCAGTAGCTAGCCAAAACCCCATGAGCATTACTGCTCCTCACCGCTGAAAAATAACATAATAACTGCTAAGTCCACGTCATATATATGATGTTTTATCTCGCAGTTCTTTAACTGCCGTAAGGTTAGGATACATCTTATTCAATAGCATCAGAATCACTCCGATCCCCGAAATGATGCATCCATGTACATTACCCTTCCATCCACACCAGAATGATTAATCAACACTGGCGTAAAAGTCAACCATCGTTTGAGCCCTGAAACTAGTTTCAAAAGTTTCAAACCAAGTAAATTCCATTACCTTCCTGGTCCAACCAGTCAGCGATGTAATACCGCTAGAGCATCCTATCCATATTTATGGTAATAATCAAATCAATACCGAAAAAACCACCATCTACGGTGGCCGAGTGCGCAACTCCAACTACCACCATCAACAGTGGCCAAGTTACACTACTCTAACGACCACAACTGATCCAATCGTGTCCAGAATACACGACTTCCCAAATCCCTGGACAACTAAGTCGTCAATAAGTCTAATAAGATAATCATAAGCTCATACAATTCATACTAAGTATGAAATTGTCGTCACTATACAACTGCATTCTCTTTACTCTAGGCTGATGATATAACAATCATCACAACGACAATGATAATTGTATGACACCATGTCACTACAATATCAACCCACCAACCATAGATCAATCCTAGAGTATACACCGGTGTCCTATAGCTGATCTAAATAGATCCTCTATCCACAATGAAGGATATTCATTTCCTTCCACAACTACCGCATTCTATCATCGAAAATCGACACAATCTCAAAGGTCCATCTCTCTTTTAACAAAGAGTTCCGGATCTTCTCTGGAAGAAATTCTGGGACAAATAAATATCTCATCCAACACCTCTTATAATAAGGTAACACGATCTTTCATCGTCTTGACCAGTGTAGGTATACACGCCTTATCCAAAACAAAATCACTAATAGTAGGGACTGATATTTTCTGAGGGGTTACTCCTTGACCTCCTAATGGGTGGTTAGCGGGCCTAACCCTAGCTTCCTAATTCAACATCAGTCGTCATCTCTAAAGAGTCTACCTTTTCAAGCTCGAGAGTAGGTCCTGCAGCATCAATAGGTCGCTTTCGAGGTCGACCTCGTCCACGACCATGAGTAAGGGCAATTTCCCTAAGTCAATACTTTTTCTAACCACTAAAGTACAGTAACCACTAAAGACAATACTTTTCCTATAGCTCAGAGATATCCTTCAGCTTGCCTGGTCCCAAAACACGAGAACTCCCAAAAATCTAAGGAAAAGAAAATCCTCGAAATAGAAAACTCACAAACCAAAACCGTAAAATATACTTCACAGGCGTATCCAAATCGAATGACAGAGGAGCCCCTTAGTGATAATATTCAGAAATACATGGACAAGATCTGGTAACAACCTCGAAATAATAATAGAAATACAAATATTTTATTAACTGCATGCATGCACGACTAAACATAATCAATTTAAGTAAAATAGTTTTATGACACCAAATCAAATTGCGACTTAATCCAAAAGGCATAAACAAAATGCGATACCGATAAAGTAAATAAAGCGACATCCCCGATCGCAGATGCGAGGAGACAAACTAGAGGACTCTCTCTGAGACACGAAGGTAGTCACAGACACATCCTCCATCAATTAACCTAGAGGATAAGTGAGGAGGAGGTACAATCTGACCACTCGGTGGATGAATACAATGTGCGTACTCATAATGCGTATAATGGAAGTCAAAGGAAACAACTAGAGTAATCCAACCCTCAGTACCAATATCATCACATTAACACTGCCTACAGATAACAAATATACCTGTAACATATACAACCACTGCAATCTACAAGCAATGCACATCTAGATACCACGACAAAGCCTCGTGGCTCTCGAGGTAATACAAAGAGAACTATCTATGAGCTACCGCGAACGGAACTCGTGGGCCGACACTCATTAGCACTGTCTACATGCAACTACATGCTACCACGAATGGGACTCGTGGATAGACAGGCCGTATATAGATATCTAGTTATTGACTGCACGCACCAGCATATTACCACTAATGGGTCGCGTAGGCAGTCGATTATCCTAGGTTGTTAAGCCTAGGGTTATACAATACATCTAGCATAGAACGACTATCAACGTCGATAAAGATCATCGATATACAATTAAGCCCATTGAGGCGGTCCGGCAAGGGTTTCAACACCTCTAATACGAAATGTTTACCAAAGTCGGTAAAGATCATCGACTTATAAATAAATACATCAAAATGGTTAAGTCTAGGGTTCCAACCCTTCTAACATGATCGGTTATCAAGGTCGATAAAAATCACAAGTCCACTAATAAACACGACGAGACGATTGATACTAGGGTTTCGTCCCAGCTAACAGGAAACGCCTATCAAGGCCAATCAGAACAACCCCTCTACTAACAAGCACGGTAAGAGGGTTAAGCCTAAATTATATCATTTCTACTAGTTCAATCATGCATGCGACAACATACTACCACGAACAGATCTCGTGGGTACTTAAGATGTAAAGTAGCTATCTAGCTACAAGCGTCATACGAATCCGATTATTACCAACTCCGAACGAATAACGCAAGAATATAACCTTACAGTAGGTCATCTCAACCATGATTGGGAGGCATGATTGACCACATATATATAAAGCACCTACCTATAGAGAGACTCTACTGCAGACTCTCTCTCAACCAAGAATGGGAGATATAGTAAGGATTAATCGCATCCTAACCATACGAACTCTACTAGTCCGATCACCATATCACTGAAATAGTAAATGGATAAACATATATCATTAAGCACATCCGGGTTATTATGCATAGGGTTCCAACACCTAGGGTTCTACTAATGTTGTTTCATTCCTGAGATCCGCTCCTATAGAATAACCTCATCTAAGTTATTCTATCTCTACTAGTTTAAACATGGTATCCACCGTAAAAACACATAACCATATAATCACATAACACACTGTCTAATAAATGACAGCATAGTCATACTAATGGCAATCAATGGCTGAAATTAATTAGGGTATAACTAAAGGGTCATGCCAGAACAAAGTCAAGGCAATACTAAATAAAACATCAGATGTCTATATATACCCTAAACTACGTAAGCAATGTAATCATGTCATCATGCACTAGGATCTAGGGAGTCAAAGAACCTATATGTATACCTTCTACGAATTTATCCATCTTAGTCATATTATTCAACTAGTCTAATCCCAATACTAGTCCAATCCTAATACTAGTCCAAAAAGTAAGAGGTAAACATCTACCAATAATATCTAATCATTTATATCACAATGATAACTAGCTACGTATAGTAGTAATAGCAATTAATAACCATATGCTAACGAGAAACCAGCAACCTAAAAAAAAAATCTAACAGTCTAACAGATATAAGGTTAAAACAATACTAGACAAAACATGATACCACCTAAGTAAACCACATAACCAATATAACCAATACAAATATGCACTAAATCTAGAAAATTTTCTAGAATTTATTCACCTGTTAGCCGTCTGGAGATGTCCTGTCGTCGCCAAATCCCCAAATTGACCTCGTCAATAATACCTCGAATTTCCGAAACATAAAAATCGTCGGAAATCTGTACAAATCCGAAAATACCCTAGTCAACCTACCAAACTTGGCGAGCTCCGAAAACCCAAAGACCCTAAGGAACTCGGAACCTAGGCTCTGATACCAAATAAATTATCACGCCCCGAGAGAGTTCCTTAGACAAAATCCGCGACCTCTTCATGCGAGTGTGATATGGAACTTGCATCTGAGGCTACCGACCACTATACATCAGTCAACACGACCGGAACAAAAACATCAACACACGCAGGTCATAAGGCCTCAGACCGACAATCAAAGGAAATAACCAAATGTCTATCACATCTAGACTTACCCCTTCTGCCATCTAGGCAGGAATACCTAACCAAATCCAATCGAAATAAAATTCAAATATAGGTCCATAAGGACATACCAAATATCCACGAGTACATAAATCAAACATTAGACCTAAACATATATTCTATACAAAATCCAAAACCATAAATCAACTAACTAATAAACTATCACGACGAGGGGGTTTGGCAGCTGGACTCTCTGACGCTTACCGTCACGAAATAAATATAGAATAACGGGTAAGTTCAAAGAACTCATGGATATAGTCGATATCTGAAAGTAAGATATAGCTAAAAATAACAATCACGTCGATAAATCTTATATATAGGGTATGCAAGAAAGAAATACAAAAGGATCAGATCTTACAGAATCTCTACCCGATATAGGGCGTGTGCATACTAGAAGAAATAAAGTCGCGGACCGTATATAAATATATATCATGCATGTGATCGTATCATACGACATCGTGATAAAAATGCACGTGAACACAATACAAATGCTATCCATGCAAATGCATGCGGTCTGAAATGGCGTATCTCGATGCGGTCAGCCTCGCGATGGTGGCCCAGGAGTGGGTAAGTATAATAGTGCACTCTTCCATCATCGCTCGTGAGTAGCAGAGTGGATAGGATCTTTGTCGAGTACACCTATCCTCCCCGCCTCAAAAGTGGGGAGCAAAGCTCTCATCTCCGTGTCGTAGACGGAGGAGGATCTACCCGCATTACCACGCCTCATTCTACCGTGAGTGGACCACGGAAGAGCTTGTGAGCAATCGCACACACCCTCGATGTACCACTAACCCATGAGTGGCGTATGCGGACCGTATAAGCTATAAAAGGACATGTAATACCAACTAAAATCCATATCCGAATAATATTCACAACCAATAGGTACATATCAATGATCCAAGTAAAACAGGGAAGGTATAACCATAAACCAATCAAATGCATGTACCAAGTAGGCACAAAAATATGCAAGGCAGATAAACATGAAAATTATTGCAAGCTATACTAACTAGCATATCAACATGACTATATCTAAGAGATAAGTCAAAATACCCGCCTGCTATGAAACTCGTGATAACTATCTTCACACCCGTGGATCTGTCTCGTGACCGAAACCTGCATAAAACAAACATTTTGAATAAGTGCTAGCATACAACAAATGATCGAATCGAATCCTACATCGACTTCGTAGCTCGATCAACTAGATTAATCTAGTTATCCACGTAACCTATCACTCACTACCGTATCAAAATATAGTTCCTTCCCAAATCAACTCCCAATTTCCCAAATTATCTAACCCATTCACAACCGGCCAAAACCCCACATCACAAAAAATCTACACAAAACTCCAACACCTAACCGTGCACAGCTGGCGCAAAACCCATAATAAACCTCACAGCTAAAACCCCACAGCCAACTCCTAAAGGAAATCCATCCCACAACCCAAAACTCATCGGCAGACCACATAAATCAACCAACAACTAATGAAGAGAAAGTGATAAATCGAGATCTACCTGTACTTAGGGTTCACCGTCGATCTTCCTTCCCTAATCTGCCCTATTCCTCTGTTCCCCACGGAAATCACATGCCCCGAACACTCAATCTCGTTCAATTGAGGAAAAACAGGGCTTACCTTTCTCCCGTGAGAACACGAAGGGAGACTCCCGCTCGAACACGGAAGCTGCACGGCGACTCGACCATGACCCCCCCTCGATCTATGATTGTCGGGCCATAGATGGGCGGCCAGCTCCTCGCAGTGGCTTGATGGTCTTCAGTCGGCGAGTCTCCTAGCCGAGCAGTGATGAAGGTGATCTGGACACGAGAAAGGCGTCCTGGCCCAGGCTCACGGTGAGATCAGTAAGGCAATCCACAGCGGCGGAGGGAAGGGCGACTGTTACGGTCCGTTGTTTGTGACAGAGAGGACGACAACTTCGGTCGCCATCGAGATCGAGAGAACAAGAGACCGTTGCATAAGTGGGAGAAAAGAAGTGTCGATCTGAGGAAAAAGGGATGTGGCGATGTCGACACTGGTGGCCTGAAGGGCGATGGGGTCTGGTACCGTCCTCCGTCGATGGGAGTCGGAGGCGGCATCGCAGGCGTTGAGCTGGTCGAGGACGAACTCGAGCTCGGTGAGTCGTGCAAAGCTAACACGGATTTGTTGTTAGGCAATGCAGAAGCGGCCGGAGGCGAATTGCGTCGGCGAGGAGGCGAGCGGCGATCTGGTATCACCGTGACCTAGAAGAAGGAAGCGTGGCGATAGCTCGTCTTGTGAAGGAATAGGGGAAATGAAAACTTAGGTTTTAATTTCTGATTTTTGGCCTCTTATATAAGCTAGGTTTAATTTCTTAATTTAATAACGAGTATTTATTTATTTATATATATATATATATTTTTTTTTTCCCGATATCTTACAACATATATAATGAGTACATTAAACAATGAATAAACACATGCAACTTGTCTTAAACCCCTTGATTCACAATTGTCATATTCATAGGTTTCCTTTGACTATGGTTTTTGTTTTTTTATAAAAAAAGAGAACTACTTTATTACATAGAAGAAGTTCTATTTATAAAGTATAGGACCTACAGATCAAACTCTATCCTAAGAAATAAAATAATGGATAAAACTTTATCCTATGAGATAAAATAATTATTCCTAGAATATTCTAACACTCCCCCTTAAGCTGGAGCATATAAATTATATGCTCCCAGCTTGTTACATATGTAATCAATTCGAGGACATTTCAGAGACTTAGTAAATATATCTGCTAGCTGATCATGTGAGTTAACAAAACTGGTAGATATTTCTCCAGATATGATTTTCTCTCTATGAAGTAATGATCGATTTGATATGTTTTGTCCTCTCATGAAAAGCAGATTTGTGATATGATATGTATGCGAGCTGGTTATCACGTATAAGTGACATTTGTGTAACATCTCGAACCTCGGCTCTGAAGCAATTGTTTGAGCAGTATAAGCTCTTGACTGTATGGTATAGCTCGATCTCTGCCTCTGCACTCCTCACTTGCTTGGATCTTGTCGCGGACATTTTGCTTTTTCTTTTTTGAAAGCAAGGTTACCTCAAACGAATATCTGAAAATCGGAGGCTCTCTATCGATAGGAGATCACACTTGATATGCATCAGAATACCCTATAACTCGAGTATGCCCTTTGTTTTCGAATAAAAGACCTTTTCCTGGAGCACCTCGATATAACCGAGCAATGCGAATCGCGTCGATGTTCTTTACCACGAAAATTGAAGCGACTTACTACATTTCTGCCCCGAGATATCTGGACGAGTAACAGTAAGATAGCTTAGTCTCCCTACTAATCGCCTATATCGTTCGGGATCTGGTAGAGGCTCCCCCTGATTTGGCAGGAGCTTGACATTAGGATCCATAGAATTGTCAACTGTTTTCGAGTTTAATATTCCTGTTTCTTCTAGAATATCCATTGCGTACTTCCTTTGGGATATAATGATCTCATTTCTGGATTGTGCTACTTTTATCCCCAAGAAATATTTGAGTCTGTTGAGATCCTTTGTCTAGAAATATTTGAAAAGATGTTTCAACTGTGAAATCCCGAGATGATCACTGCTTGTGATGACAATATCATCAACATAAACCACTAGGTAGATGCAACCAGTAGATGAGTGGCGATAAAAGACAGAATGGTTAGCCTCGCTCCGAGTCATGCCGAACTGTTGAATTACAATATTGAATCTACCGAACCATGCTCTGGGTGATTGCTTGAGACCATATAAAGATTTCCGCAAGCAACATACAAGACCAAAAGACTCTCCCTGAGCAACAAAACATGGAGGTTGCTCCATGTAGACTTCTTCGAGCAGGTCACCATGTAAGAATGCATTCTTGATGTCCTGATAAAGAGACCAGTGTTGAATCACAACAATGAACATGAATAGACATATATAAGACATCTTGGCAACAGGGGAAAAGGTGTCCTCATAATCCAACCCAAAGATCTGAGTATAGCCTTTAGCAACAAGACGAGCCTTAAGCCGATCAACCATTCCGTCTGGACCAACCTTCACTGTATATTCCCATCAACAACCAACAACTGATTTTCCTGGTGGTAGAGGAACAAGGTCCCAAGTCCCACAGCTCCGTAAGACACTCATTTCGTCCAGCATAGCCTGTTTCCATCCTAGATGGGCAAATGCATCTCCTGCAGTTTTCGGAAGAGAAACAAACGACAAGGAGGAAAGACAAGAATAATAGGAAGGAGAAAGACGATGGTAACTCATAAACACATAATGAGGAGAAGGATTACGAGTTGAACGTATACCTTTCCGAAGTGTATTGGGAATATCAGATTCAGAAGACTATACCAGAGGAAGGGGCGGAGGACTGCTCCAGATGATTCCACTCAGAGTCTGTTGGGCGCAGCAGCAGCCGAGGACGACCGATAAACTCAGAACGAGGAGAAATCGTCGGGGTGATAGGAATCCTCGAGGAGGATAAAAGACCAGGCATATGTATGAGAAAACTCAGACGACGACTCTGAAGCTCAAAGAAAGTAACCGAATCAAAGAACGTAATATCAGCAGAGATGAAATACCGACGGAGAGTAGGAGATATAACATTCAGACTTTCTCGAGACCGTGTACTCAAGAAAACACATTTACGCGAATCGAGGAGAGAGTTTATCAATGTCGATCAAGAGTACGAGCAAAACAGTGCTAAAGGATGAAGGGACCGATTTGGATAAAGTACATGATGAGGTATTTGACCCTGTAAAGTAGAGGAAGACATGCGATTGATGAGATAACATGCAGTAAGTACGACTTCACCCCAAAAATGCAGAGGAACATCAGAGTGGAGGAGAAGAGTCCGGGTGGTTTTAAGAAGATGACGATTCTTGCGTTCTGCAACTCCATTTTGTTGGGGGGTATGAGGACAAGACATCCGATGTAATACGCCATGAGACGCTAAGAAGGTATGAAAAGGAGTAGATAAATACTCACGTGCATTATCACTTTGCAAGGATTGAAGAGGGATACCAAATTGTGTTTTGACTTCATTAAAAAAAGATTGAAAAATAGAAAACAATTCCAAATGATCCTTCATCAGATATAACCAAGTACAACGGGAAAAATCGTCTATAAAGGTAACAAAATATCGTGACCCCAATGTAGAAGAAACACGACTCGGACCCCAAGTATCGGAATGAACCAAAGCAAAGAGAGACGTAGCCCAACTTATAATGCGAGGAGAAAACGAACTACGAACATGCTTGCCTAACTGACATGATTCACAAGATAAAGGTTTTAAGTGAGAAAGACTAACATATAATTGTTTTAACTTATCAAGACCAGGATGTCCTAACTGAGCATGAATAACAAGTGGAGATGCTGCCGCTGAACCAACAAGAGAGGCCTGGTGAAGTTGGTATAGGCCATGAGACTCACATCCGAAGCCAATCATCCTCCCCGTGCTCCGGTCCTGTAATGACACAGAAGATTTAGTAAACGAGATGACACAATTAAGAGACCGAGTAAGCTGACTTATTGATAACAAATTAAAGGGGGCTCCGGGAACATAAAGAACATTATGAATGGAAAGAGACGGAGAAGGATAAATAATACCAATACCTTGAAACTGAATTTGAGAACCATTTGCCATGGTGACAAAAGGTAAATAACCGGAAGTAGATAGTGAAGAAAAAAGAGATCTATTACCAGTGATATGATCGGTGGCTTCAGAGTCAAGTACTCAAGGACCCGAAGAGCGAGATATACCAGTAAAGGAATTACCAGCTTGTGTAATGGCAGCAAGGGAATTAGAACTCCGTCGATTTTCATACCATTTCAGAAAGTGATCATAGGAAGGAAGTGGAGGCGGATCCGGTGTCAACTGTGAAGTGGAAGTTGAAGAATTGACATAACAGCTTGCGGACGATAGCGGTGCCGTGACGTGGTTGGTAAAAATTGGGAAATCTGGCTTCGAAGTGCCGGAGCTAGCCATGACAGATGAAATAGGTCCTGATTAGATGGAGAAGATGAGGACTGGTCGGTCCGGTTTCGAGGTGCTGGAGGAAAACCTACTGTGGTTGTCGGAAATCTGTTGGAGTTGTCCGAAAAACTGTGGAGAAGATATATAAGGCTATCGAAGCTATGGAGGCAGCTGCGATGAAGCTGTCGGAGGGGAATCCTCTTCTCCGAAGGTTGTAGATGTTGACGACAGCCGACGGTGGAAGAAGAGAGCGGATTTTTGTCCGTAGGACGACAGCTTAGGGCGGAACTGTAGTGGCAGGATCTCGCGATGAGGAAACCGCGTCCGCGCGAGGAAGGAGGAAGCTGTCCGCATCCACGAGCAGCCGCGTCTGCGTCGTGCGAAAGAAGGCCGCGAAGCTGGGGTGACGCTGGGGAAGATACTGCTAGAGATTTCGCCATTGTGTTGAAGAGAATTGCCACTGCGAATCGGGGAGAAAGGAACGTGCGACTGGCTTCGATCGAGGTCACAGCGGCGTCGCCACCTTTTTGTGCTGCTCATCGCTTGCTTCGCCGGAAGGACTCGGAACCGCGACGAGGAGGCCGCATCGAGAGAGTCGCGTCTGCGAGGCTGGAGAAATCACAGCGGCGATCGAAGCTCGCGACGAGAGAAGGCACTGCGGGAAGAAGGCGGCCGCGATGAGAAGCTCGCGACGAGAGAAGAAGTTTGCGCCACGGGGAAGAAGGCCACGAGCAGCTACGAGGTGGGCGCTGAGAGAAAGAAAAGAAAAGAAAATCGCGAAAGGAAAACCTAACCTTGCTCTGATACCATATTTTTTTATAAAAAAGAGAATTACTTTATTACATGGAAGAAGCCCTATTTATAAAGTATAGGGTCTACAGATTAAACTCTATCCTAAGAAATAAAATAATGGATAAAACTCTATCCTAGGAGATAAAATAATTATCCCTAGAATATTTTAACAGTTTCGATTCATCATATGGAGATAAATCAAAGCTTTGTGACGTACCTGTATCAATATCTTATATCGATCGCTTCTAGTTCTGAATATGCTTCTCCAATTTTCATTTATCAATTAAGGAATATTGTTCAACATGTGCATTTATAATTCAAATGCCAAATGTTTTGGGGAACAAAATTTTATTGAAACGATGGAGAATTATAGTGTTGACTATACTATGATGCTGCAAGATTCAGGGCTCCCTTCGTCATGGGTTTATAATTTCATCCTTTGTTAGTTAACATGCGTGAAACATGTTGTTTCACTTGTAAACTGACAAACTAAATTCACTTATGTTACGAAATCCATCAACGACAATTTAAGGCTTCACTTAAGAATGATATTGGCATGAGACTTCCCTCGAGGCTTTAAAGTGGTTTTCAACGACAACAATGTGGTGATGGGCTTTTGTGAGGCGGCCTATAAGGGCTAGGCGACACACCATGATGATTCAAGGCTTCACATGATGATGGTGAGACTTCCAATCATCTATGAGACTCCCAAGAGGTACGCAACTCCTCTTCCTTTGTCTAGCGTTGATGCTTGGCACAACCACTAACATTGACATCTGGCATGACAAACAAAAACCCTTCGACTGAGATTTCAAAGCTTCCTCTCATCTATTTCAAGAATTGTATTTCCATATTGGTAGAGGCTCCTAATAATAAGACAATAGTAGAGATACTCTTTACTCAAATATCTCGACAGTTTGTAATAGAAACATATATGTTGATTCAGTGGACACTCTGACACTTGTGGTTTCATGCACCACATTTAAAACATTGCAATGTGGTCGTCAAGGCTACTGCATCAGATATTTGGCTCCACTGCGGTAGAGTGGCGCTACAAAGGGTGGTCAAAACACCTCAGGAGTCTTCTCACCCACCTCTACCGCAGCGGAGCCAAATATTTGATTCTGATGTAGTACCCTCAACGACCACCTTGCTATGTTTTAAATGTGGTGCACGAAATTATCAAGTGTTAGAGTTCACTGTATCAACGTATATGTTTGAATTGCAAACTGGCAGAATATATGAGTAGAGATCACTTTCAAGCACACAACGACCTCAAATGAGGCATTGATAAAGGGTTCACAAACCAAATAGGAGGGAATCAAAAGGGGGCGGTGCCAGTCTAAAACTATGTCCGTCAATGCTGTGTGGGTACAGCTCAACACAGATGATACTGTTCAGGGCTGATATGGAAACCTACACTGTTATCAAAATTATGAACTTATTGTAGGGGAGTCATGTAACCACACATCTGAAACCTCCCCTTCCTGACGTAAGCTTACTGCTACATGCATGTGGTAGTTTATGTAATTATCTTCTGTTTGACGATGTTGAATTCACTCTTCATATCAATGTCTCAAATCATGGGAGTAGTAACAGTAAGTACTACATGGACTCAGTATCTTATTTTCGTTTGATGGATTTGAACTCTTATGGTTCACTTCAGCCTTTCACTTTAATGCAATATCCTTTTTTCTAATTTTAGGTTAACTCTCTTGTTTTTTTTTGTCACCATTAGATTCCGAGTATGTCTAATATGGATAGACATTTTAAAAAATTTCTTTTAGTCGAGAGATTTTAATGCAATATCTTGTATCGTGCTAATTCTGTTTTTCATATATCACTTCTGCATAATGCCACAAGTGATCTCATTTCCGCTAGTTGGTATGCAGGAAGGGTTACGCCAGAAAGTGTCATATATAGCTTTGGGACTTTGCTCCTTGATGTTCTAAGTGGAAAGCACATACCTCCTAGCCATGTGAGTTGTGTTCTTTCACGATTCACTACATTCTTGATTTCTCAAATACTTTCTAATATCCAACTGGTAGAATCCCACTTACTATTTACAACACTTTTAACTGGTATAACTGCTGTTCTATTTCCTTGCTTAGCATTGAAAATCAAGTGATAATGTCAAAGCACGTGCAATTACTAAGTCTGGTTGTTCATGGAAACACTTGGATAATTAGCTGGTGCCACATTTGGATAATGTTTTCAAAAATTTATCTAACAAGATAAGATGCCCATCTGTGAGGTCTTACTGCTAATAAATGAATAGAGAGAAAAATATCTGATAAGTTTATGAAAATAGAGGACTGATAGAAATTGAAACATATTAAGAATATTAATTTAAGAATTTCCATTAATATTGTTGTGGTCATTTTACAACTGATTCTAGAAGTATGTTGATTATATCAAGAAAGTTGGCTTGGGCCTGATTTTGAGATTTATAGCTAGATGAGCACAAGTCATTTTGAGTTTGTGCAAGGTTGATTGAAATTCTTTCCATTCCCTAGAGGTAGACACACTTTGGTTCAGGTGGACCATGAGTGGGTTGAGTTTGTTCAGGGTGCACATACTTCAACTGAGGGGCTCGAGTTTGAGATTTGTAGCCAGATAAGCACAAGTCATTTTATGTCTGGATGAGGCTAATTGGAATTCTTTCCATTCGCTAGAGGTAGACTACTTTGGTCAAGGTGGACCATGAGTGGGTAAGGTGGCTCATGAGTGCCCTGAGTTTGTTCAGGGTGAGCTTAGGTTCAACCAAGGCAAACTATGGCCAAGTGGGTTGCCTGAGGTGAAAGTAACTCACCTGAGGCAAATAGTTTTTTTTTGTTGAGATGTAATTCACTTGAGGCATTCAACGGTTGTCCAGGTAAGCTGGCTAAGTTTAGAGGTGAATTAAGGGTCTAAGTGGTTAATTAGCTTTGTCTTAGAGAGACACCAAACTCTAGTGGCTCTTTTTTTGTCTCTTTGAGTTGCGGATGCTCTCCAAAGCTCTCAAAAGACCACCAAATGTTGCAGTGCTCTCAAAAGGCTTTGAGAAAGTTACTTGTTAGTATAGCATTGATCTTGTATGCACTACTGAGTCAAGTGACTTTCAAAAACATTTAGCTATTACCCCCCTCACCTTGATTTGGGTGTGATGGTAACTCGAGGCAACATTTCAATATTAATGTAATGTCTCCCTTGAATGAACATTTATTTGATCTTCCATCATTGCCTCACTATCCTAGATGGAGCTTGTTGAGGAAGCTAGTCTCCTCTATGTTGTTAGGTCTAATGCTGCCACAAAATCAAGGCAAGCTTGTGAGGATACTCATTCTATGTTCTCACTGGCTACTTTATCCAAACTTGATAAACTTCGTTAGAAATATCAAATTCCATCCTACTTGATGCTACCTCTAAGAATGATAGGTTCCAAAATTGTTTGTTAGGGTGCATCACCTTTTTGTAGGAAATCCTGGATGCCAGACTTTGTTTTCCTCTCCTAATCATATCGTTCAAATTTTAAGCTATTGGGATCTCATAACAAGTCATTTTCCCCCACCTCATGATGTCATTTAGTCATCTTCCTAGTTGAGGGAAATAAGCTAGGTTTAGAGTCAAAGCTAGGCTATTTTGTCAGGGCTAACAACTATGCTTTTAAGAATGCCATTACACAATTTCAACTTCATTTGCTTGGAAGAGCTTTGAAATTCTCTCTTTTATCTAGAGGTGAATAGGAAGTTGTTCTTTGCCTTGTCTAGATTGGCCTATCTTCACTTGTTGGACCTTCTCCCTTTTGGTCGTCGATGTCTTGCTTGGACTTGCTCTAGATGAGATCCAGGAGGCCTCTGAGCACATTAGTACCTCCAACATGCTCCAACGGCTCTTGGACCGGTAGGTTTGATTTGCATTTCTTTGCTTATGGTTCAAAGTACTAATTGATCTTTATTCTTCTTTCTAGACATGACCTTTAATCTGATGGTGTACGTTGTCGAGGGATTGAAGAAATCCTTTTTGAATAGGCTCCCCTTGCAAGCTTAATGTTGGAGGGCCATTTTAAGAAGTTAAAGCGTTTCTATTCCCAATGACCTTGTGCTCCCAAATTTAAAGGTCACTTGAGATGCATAATAGGGAAGAGACGACCTCCATCTCGGCTATAACCATAGCCCCACCATAGTTGGGTTCCCTTCACCTAAAGTTGAGGTATTTAAGCCAAAAGCCTAGTCTTATTTGGGCGAACTAGAATTGCTCTTGGACAAGGATGGTCGTAGACAACCTTGACCTTTGTTGGGCATCCTCCAACTCCTTGGTCGAGACATGGAAAGATCTCTCATGAGGGGAAGTTAATGTGTGGCAAGGTGGAACTTGCTCGACATAGAGAAGCTTTAGAAGAGTTCAAGACTCACCTGACATTACCATGATGTGGCGATGCTGCTCTTACTAATCTAGAAGTTGTATATGCTATCTATCACAAATTGTGGACCTAATGCTCAAGAACACTGTCATTCTTTTCCTTCGATGACTATCTAAAAGTGAGTCAATGACACTAGGGTGCATATTAATACTGAAGGAAGTTGGGTGGTTGTAGGTGAAGGACAAATTAGAGAACGGTCAACTTGATCTAAGTCTGATGTTATTTTCTCACTTTGGGTCTACTTCAACTTCGGTTGTAGTAGAGTTTAACTACTTCCAATCAAAGGACATGTATCTAGGTAGTGAATACTTAGGGCACAAGACAACTCTCTTTAAGGAATTCAATTCTGTAATTTTGGAAGAGGAGGGCTTCCTCACAAAGGGATGGCGATTACTAGGCCTGAGACATTCTCATAGAGAGTCGGTGGCTAAAACCTCAGTTTATAATTGTTGTAACTATAGTGGTTCTAATGTAGCATAATTTCTTTTTGGGTAAGTTCTGACCTATATGTAAAGGCGTAACTCATTGTTTTGGAGAGAGGCCTAATGAAATAAACATGCTTGTGAAGATGTAGACTACCGGCATCAAGACAAAAAGATCCCAAGAAGCTGTCAATTTAATTTTATCTGGCCTTGTCCCTCTCATCAGGTCACTTGACTTTGATTTTTGCAAGGATCAGTTCAGCTCAGCATAATGGGAGTGAATGATAACTCTCCTTTAGTTATAGCATCTTGAGATATTTCAAGTAATACTACCTTCATGAAAGGAAAACTTATAGAATTTTGTGCTACATAATTGAAATAAAGTGAAGGCACTTTGCATTTGTGGATTGTCTGACCTTTGTCTTTATCATGACTAACTCTACACCCTAAAATGTCAACTCAATTAGATTAGTAGAGTTTTTTGACTTTAGGTCATTTAGATTTTCTAACTTAAGCCTCAAGTGTCTCTTCTTAACTTGTTATATGCCTGAGCCATTGCCTGGCTGAGACATTCAACCCCAAATTCAAATCTAATTTGACCTTTAGTTCTGATGCATTTGATATTTGCGCAAAAGGATGAAATTGATACGCTTACAGCAAATCCAAGCAGCAAATTCGACTTACCTCCATTTAGCAATGGGAATTTAAGGTTCTTATATTGTTGTACAAGATTTTTTTTGGCTTCTGTGTATCTGTTGTATCTAAATTCGTCCAGAGATTTTCTTGCAGGCCCTTGACTTGATACGAGATCGTAATTTCAATATGCTGACAGACTCTTGTTTGGAAGGGCAATTCTCAGATGAAGATGGGACTGAATTAGTACGCTTAGCTTCAAGGTGCCTACAATATGAACAACGTGAACGTCCTAACGTGAGGTCAATAGTACATGCATTAACTCCACTCCAGAAGGAGACTGAAGTGAGCAACTCTCCCATTTTCTCTTTCCATCTTTGTTTGGCTTTCATGATGGGGTTTTGTCTGTCTTTGACCTTTGCACTTGTACTTTGTTGTTAATCAAACTATCAAATAAGCTTGATGTTTTAAAGATTTTTTTTATTTTTTTATTTTTACGTTTTTAGAATAATCTTTGGTGCACATTTCTCCTACTCATAGTTGTGGTTTTATGGCTTGCAAGTTACACTATGCTTACTCCAGGTGTATCTCTTTGCTATCAATATGTTTTAGAAATTAGTTTATAATCTTGCTTTTAGATCCATTATATAGATCTACATGATGTATCCTGTAGGTCCCTTCTTATGTTTTGATGGATGTCCCTCGTGGTGGTGCATCCTCAATAGAATCACTTTCACTTTCTCCCCTGGGTGAAGCTTGTTCCAGAATGGATTTGACTGCAATTCATGAAATACTGGAAGCAGTTGGATACAAAGATGACGAGGGTACAACAAATGAGGTCTGCATATGAGAAGTTTTCTTTTTCTTGGCCTGAAATAGCAGACTTGTATGCATACAAGTATATATGAATACTGTGCAGATGTTTCCTCTGAATATTGCTGCTACTATCATGGAATAGTATGAGCTGATTTTCTAGGCAAGATTCAGATTGGACTAAATAAATATAACATAATTATATTTATCATTTTTCTTTAGAAGATGCATATTTTGACTTCCTCAAGTATCAATCTTGCTATTTGCCTTTAGTTTGTAATGCATTTTTCTATTTTGCACTTCACAGTATCCAAAGAGAAAGTAGGGTGTAAGTTTTCTTTCATTTTTAAGTATACCCTCGTAGTCATTTTCTACAGTCATTTTATTCTTAATTCTCCAATTGATGTTTGCTCTGCAAAATTAGCTTATTTTATTTCAAAACATCTAAATGTGACTCGTCGGATATACCTAGGGCTTAATAATTGGGACCATAAGTTTTTTAACGTGATATGGAATGCTCCAAAAGGCTCTTGATGCTTGAGATGTCTTTTGTTGGTCTTATTTAGTTAATGATTTGGAACAGAATCATTTAATGCCTAAAGCATTTCATTGATTTTACATACTTGTTCATTTCCTTTCTTTTAGCTGTCATTTCAAATGTGGACGAATCAAATGCAAGAAACACTTAACTCAAAAAAGAAGGGTGATATTGCTTTCAGACACAAGGATTTTAATACGGCAATTGAGTGCTACACCCAGGTAACTTATTCTCGTGCTCACTGTCTTTATTTTTCATATTTTGTGCTTGTACAAACACTTATCGATTCTGTTGGTCAACAATAATTACACTACCACATTTAACTAAGGGTTAGGAATAAGGCCATGTCCTAATATCCCAATTTTCTGAAAAGATTTTATGGATGTAACCATGATTTAAAATA
Organism: Wurfbainia villosa; assembly: GCA_025175895.1. Lineage (NCBI taxonomy): Eukaryota > Viridiplantae > Streptophyta > Magnoliopsida > Zingiberales > Zingiberaceae > Wurfbainia > Wurfbainia villosa. The sequence goes on along the minus strand of JAKLTH010000072.1, from coordinate 3,787,960 downwards.
TTGTACTGTACCAGTTGGCATAGGTAAAAAATTTTGTTTCAGCTATTGACCGACACGACATGGACAACTAGTACATGGTCGCACAAGGCCACGGGAGGTCTTGCGGCCGTGAGGCGTCTAGCGTGAAACTTTTTTTTATATATATTTTATAAATTTTGAAATCCTAAATTCTAAATTTGTTCCCCTCAATTCTTTTTTTCTCCCTGATTAATTTTTTTGTTAATCCTTTCTTTTTTCCATTAATTTTTTATCTTTATTAATTTCTTTTATTATTTATGAGGAAAAAATTTATTAATTCTTTCACTTTCTTCCTTTATTAATTTTTTATTTTTTATTATTCCTTTCTTAAGCACAACAACAATAGCAACAATCAAACCTTATTCCACTAGGTAAGATCAACTATATGAATTCTTCTACGCTATTGGGCTATATCTCCTACTATATCATCATTTATACTTAAATAAATTTTATCTTATTTTATTATTGCTAATTAAGTCTTTTTTGGTTTTCCTCCTCCTCGTTTGATGTGTGTATTTGTTATAGTTTCACATTGCCTAACTGAAATATTTATTGGTCATCTAAGTATATGTTCGTACCACCTTAAACGTGTCTCTCGAAGTTTTCCCTCAATAAATGCAATTCTGACTTTTTCTCTAATGTTCTTATTTTTTATTCTGTCCATCTTCGTATGTCCACACATCCACCTTAGCATCCTCATCTTTGCAACGTTCATCTTCTATTCATGTGCTTAAGTTGTTGTCTATTATTTAACGTCATCTAACATTGCAGGTTTAATCGCCATTTGGTAGAACTCCCCTTTAAGTTTTAGAGGTACTTTACAATCACATAAAACACTCGACACTCTTCTTCATTTCAATCATCCTACTTATATTCTATGTAAGACATCTCTCTCAATCCCTTCATCGTCTTGCAAAAAATGATCTTAAATATTTAAAGCTTTCAGTTCTAGACAACTCGTCATCTTCTATCTTAACACTTGTCTCATTATGTCTAATGTTGCTAAACTTAAATTTCATATATTCTATTTTTACTCTACTAAATCTAAAACCTTTTACTTCTAGTATTTTTCGCTAAGATTTTAGTTTAACATTTACTCTTTCACGTATCTTATCTATCAAAACAGTATCATCTGCAAACAACATGCACTATGGTACTGTGTCTTGAATGTATCCAGTGAGTTCATCTATAATTGGTGTAAAAAGATAGAGACTTAGAGCTGATTCTTGATGTAATCTTATTTTTATTGGAAATGTTTCAGTTAATCCGCTTGATATTTTCACTCTGGTCGTTCTAGTGTTTTCAGCTAACACCTCTCTCTTATAGAATTCTCCATATATTTTTTTTTGAGACTATCATATATTTTTTCTAAGTCAATGAATACGATGTGTAGATCTTCTTTTGCTCTTAATACTTTTCAATTAATTGTCTGAGAAAATGTATACCTTCTATTATTGATCTTCCAGTTATGAAATCCAAATTGATTTTCGAAAACTGTGACCTTTTTCCTTAATCTTTTTTTCTATTACTCTTTTCCAAAGTTTCATGGTATGACTTATTATTTTAATGCCCCTATAGTTTGCACAAGTTTGTGCGTCACCCTTATTCTTATATAAGAGAATTAAAGTACTTATCCTCCATTGATCAGATATTTTTTTATTTTCAATATTATGTTAAATAATTTTGTAAGTCATTTAATACCTTGTTTCCCTATGCACTTTCATACCTTTATCGGAATTTCATCTGGTTTAATGACTTTTTCATTTTGCATCCCATTTAAAGTTTGTTCTACTTCTTAAATTTGAATTCTACAATAAAAATTTAAATTTCTATACTCATTTGACCTACTTAAATTATCTAAGTTAAGTTGGTCACTCATTTAAAAGTTAATGAAAATATCTTTTCCACTGCTTTTATTTCTCCATCATTTACTAGTATCCTATTGTATTCATCTTTAATACATCTTATTGGGATAAAATTTTTCGTCTCTCTCTCACTTTAACTATTCTATTGATTTTTCTTCTTTTATATCTAATTTTTGAGATAATTGTTCAAAAGTTTTTCATTTACTGCTTTTTTAGTCTCTTTCTTAGCTATTGTATATTTTTTTAAATTTTTTTCGTTCTTATAAATATATAATTCCTTATAGAATGTTCATTTTTTCTTCACTTTCTTCTGTATTTTCTCATTCGACCACCAAGATTCCTTACTTGGTGATGTATGTTACTTTGACTCACCGAGTACACTCTTAGCTACTATTTTCAACTTTGATACCATCTTATTCCATATCGTATTAGGGTCACTGTATAATTTATCTAATACTTGCACTTCTACCTTCTCCTTAAATATGTTTTATTTCCTTTCCTTCAACTTCCACCACTTAATTCTAAAAGTCGTGTATATTTTTCTTCTATTTTACTATGCTTAAGGTGTATATCCAACACTGTTAACCTATGTTGAGTAGTTAAGCTTTCTCTAGGGATGATCTTGCAATCTTTATAAATATTTCTATCCCTTTTCCTAACTATAAGAAAGTCAATTTGCGATTTATTATTTCTACTTTTGAACGTGACCAAGTGTTCTTCTCTTTTTTTAAAAAACGTATTAGCTAGTATAAGGTTATATATTATCGTAAAATCCAATATAGTTTTACCTTCTTCATTTCTTGTTTTAAATCCATAATCCTCATACACCTTCTCATATTCCTCATTTTTCGCTTCGATATGTCAATTTAGATCACCTTCTATTAAAATCATTTCATTTGACGAATTATTTTGTAATATTTCATCTAGGTCATCACAAAATCTTGATTTGGTATCTTCATCTAATCTTGTTTGAGGTGTATATACATTAATTACGTTCATAGTTTCTTTCTCCATTACTATTTTGAGAGCTATAATTCTATTTTCCTTTCTAACTAATCCTACAATTTCATCTTTTAACGAACTATCTACCACAATACCCATTCTATTTTTTTTTTACTTTTTTCTGTGTCATAATTTAAAATCTGAGTTCTCCATCATCTTTGTCTTCTCGCATACTCATTTTGTCTCTTGTATACACAAAATATTAATTTTTCTCATAATAATCGTATCTACTACTGTCATTGTTTTACAAGTGAGGATTCCAATGTTTTATATTCCAAATCTTAGACTATTAGGTTTCTTGTAAAATTTATTCTTATCCAATCTATGGTGTGAGGACTTTTGTCTATTTAACACTACACTCAAATTCACATGGAGATACGATCCTTGCCGATATATTATAGTCGAACTCTGCAACGTAAACTCTTGCATATTTATCACTACATCCGAGTTCTGAAGATGTAGCAGTTCTTGTCAAGACGTTACAGTTGGACCTTGCAACACGTTCTTTTCGGAGAATAATCTAGCATTATCACAATAGTTTAATGGATTCATTCATTGAATATTTATCTTAGTTTAATGATGACTGACAACCTAACGCAACCCTCCTCTTTTATCTGGGCTTAGGATCGGTCATGACAAGATTAACACATCATAGGAAATTTTTAAATTTCCTTTTCAAAAGTACTAAAAATCGAAGAGACATATTGCTAAAAAAAGAAAAAAAAAGGTAGGCTAGTGTAGACATATTTCCTTTTCATGCCTATCAAATCAGTATGTATCATACAATATAACTTCCATATTGTGAACTTAATAGTAACAATTTTCTTATCGATGTCATCTTGGAAATATTGGTGCAAGGTTAAAGAGAGAGGTGAATCAATTGATCTCTTGTCTGAAATAAGGAGTTGTGTTTGTTTGTTAATGCTAATATGATGAACCCCTGCACTTGTTTGCTTCCTTGTATTCTTTTTGAAATCCTCAACTTCTACATTCAGATACATTGATACTGCACATGAAAGTCTAATAACCAAATACTCTGTGACATGCAGTTTATTGATGTCGGGACAATGGTTTCACCAACCATTTTTGTACGCCGTTGCTTATCATATCTGATGAATGATATGCAACAGGAAGCTCTTAACGACGCTATGCAGGCACTAGTTATATCACCTACATGGCCAAGTGCATTTTATCTTCAGGCTGCTGCCCTTTTGGGTCTTGGGATGGAGAACGAAGCTCGAGAAGCACTCAAAGATGGTTCGTTGCTAGAAGCGAAAAGGAACGGTGGGCGTTGAACTAGACTAAACACTCACAAACCCTTGATAATGGACTGTATATCTCTTCGTATAAAGAATATTTTGAATGTCCGAGATTGCCATTGTTAGCAATAGGCTTGATTCTTTGATGGGCCCATTGTTCTAGAGCCGTGCCACATTCATCTTGATTGAGGTTTAAGTTGAAGCATATTTTAGTGATTTCCGAGTTGTCTTTTTTCGAAGTTCTTTTGATGTAAGTCATAACCCTTCCAATATGTACTGTGCATGTATATATGGGGAATCAACCAAAATCTTCGGGAAGTTAGAATGGTTAAGTTGTTTCCCCTATCCATGTAAATGCCCAACTTGCTGATGAACATGTAGTGTGGTGTACAGCAGTTGAATGATTTAATTATTATGTGGCTTTCTTCTTCTTCCCTTTTTTTTTTTTTCAATTGTAATTATTTGCAGACAATTAGACCATCATGGGAACATGGCCTACCATCTTGATTCTTGAGATCACTAGATATTCGACTCATATGATGCGTGAAATATCAACATTAGGAAATAATTTATGCATTTCTAGAGAAATATATGTAATGAGTGATAATTTTGTTGTTAACCTATTTTTTTTTTAAATGAAGATATGCTATTAAAAATGTTAATATACTTAAATTTTTTAAAATTATATTATTTTAATAAATAGTAATATTAGGCTGCAGATATTAAATTTTGGAAATACTACTAATGCTTTAAAAGTACATGGCATTCTTTTATTCAATGTTTAAGGATATTAATGTCAAATTCTTGTGGGGATGACACATTTGACTAGTGCGGCGAAGTTTACAGTAAAAGAGTATGAATTGATTCCTTGTGTTATAGGATGGAAATGCTTGTTCAAAATTTACCCATGAATATTTATCTTTAATATTTAATAGCAATCAGTGTTTCGAAGACATATTTTTAGCAATATTTAATAGCCTATTTAATTAGTTAGCATTTAACTAATTGAAATTGAAACGTCATCTTCTATTATTAATTATTAATCAGTTGAATTTAATTAACTCACTTATTTATTTAATTTTTTTTAGAGACGAAGTGAAATGTTTGACTTTGAGTACAACATTTGGTTTAGATTCTTTGTTTTCATGGCTAGGCCTTTGAGAACCAAAACTACAACTAAGTCCAAAATTAATCCCACATTCAACAGTAGAGTATATGGTGATATTATTGAAAATGGATCCTCAATTGCATACTCGTGGACTTGAAGAATAGGAATAGTAGAGGAAATGAATGATATATGTGGGTCTCAAGAGGAGCTCGAGGATATAAGAGCTCAGATACTTGAGAGTTTAGGTACTTGAGAACTCGACAACTCGAGAAGTCAGGAGTCGAGAGCTTGATCACTCAGAAAGTCGAGAGTTGGGAGTTCGATGACCCGAGGTGTCGGGAGTCAAAGGAGGTGGCAATTCGGCCACTTGAGATGCTAGGAGTCAAAGGAGTCAGGAGCTCAACGGTTTGGAATGTCGGGAGTCGAAAAGTTGGGAGCATGAGAAGTAGAAAACTTAGGATTCAGGAGCATAAGGAGTCAAAAATCTAGGAACTACTAAGGGGATTCCTTTCAATAGTTATCACATCCGACCCTCTAACAACCTCTCCCAATAATAACTCTTGAACACGTGACATGTCAGATAGAGATTTCTTATAACGGTTGTCCCCTAACAGCCCATCAAAGGGTACCATGGAGAGATAACCCTGGTTGACGAGAAGCCTCGGAGGTACTATATAAAGGCAAGTTGAAATAAAAAAAGCTCTGGTTACACTTTTGTTGTATTGGCTACATTCTACATTCAACTTTTCATCTTCTCCTGTTTGACTTAAGCATCAAAGGACTACAACGCCCTTTATCTTATGTTATGTTTGACAGGATACTATTGCAGTTGGATTGAATTTGCTAGCAAAAGAGGGCCAAAAGTTAACTGCATCAGTTGGTGATGTCTATGGGAACTTCTAAGCGAAGACATTGAGGATGCAATCATGAGAAGTTCTTTCTTCGACCTTTGCTTCAAAGGAGGGCCCCATAACATTAACCTATGGTCAGATGGCTGCAATAGTGCAGAAAACGATGGAGGGGGTGCTGACCCAAGGGAGTGGGAGGGCTAGTCATCCCTCATCTAATTGACAGGAACAGGGGGAGGTCCCACCGTGCCTAAAGAAGCAAAATGCCCTTTCTCCTCATAGTCGGGGAGGAAAGGAGGGTCGAGGAGATGATGGATCAACATGGGGGTAAGTGTCGACCCATATTCCTTCGCATTTCTTTTGCAACGAGAAAGAAAAGAGTCAGTCAGTTGGTGGCGTCGAAGTCAAGATGGAGACCTACCCTCTTCATCGAAGAAATTCTACTAGAGGAACTCCCTCCAACTTCCACTCTGCATCTGGGAGAATATGATGGTTCATCCAACCCGGAGGAGCACCTCTACAAGCTTGTAAATGTAGTCCTCCTCCATTAATATTCAGACGACATCAAATGTCGAGTGTTCATCATTACCTTGGTGGGATTGGCCTAGAAGTGGTTCCAGTTGTTGAGGCCAAATTCTTTGACCTCTTTTGGAAACTTGTGCAAGGCATTCTTGCAACATTTTGCTAGCTGCAAGAAGTAGTCGGCTTAACCTGAAATAGGAGCCAAAGGAGTCCTTGAGAAGGTATATTCAGGGGCTCACTCGAGCTGCCCTAGAAGTCTTGATTGCCACTCCAGAAGGCCTTATGGCGACAATCTCTCAAAGGTTGAAAGATGGGGCTTTCTTTTGCTCTTTGGTGAAGAATCCCTTGAGAAGCTACAAGGAACTACTCGGTTGAGTTGAGAAATATATCAATGTAGAGGAGGCCCAAAAGGCCCACATACCTCGAAGGGGCTAGGTGCAAGTATAAGCTCAATCGGGAAAGGCAATCCGTCTTGGCCGGTAGTCTAAGGTCAGTTGGCTTTAAGCTATTTTCTGCAGAAACCTCCCCTGGGAAAGCCCATGGGAGTGATGATGATCGAATACTCTCCCTAACCTAGAACTGCCCTGGACAAGGGGAAACAGAAGAGGTGGTATGGTTATAGGATGCTATAAATATTTATGAAGTATCATTTTTAATAAAGTAATATGCACTCGACCTAATTATTTGTTATGGAGAGGAGTATTTCCCCGAAGTAGTGAAGCAAAGAGGAGCGAAGAGTCGAGCTCGGGTTGGCCAAGGTAGCTCGTAAGTCCTTATTCCAGACAAAATATTATTATTCCCCTAAAATTGTGAAGCACGGAGTGCGAATTTCTGAGCTTGGGCCAATAGAGGCAGCTCGTAAGTCCTTGGTCCGAATGAAGTGTTATTATTTCCCCAAAGCAGAGAAGCGGGGAGGAGTGGAGAGCCGAGCTCAAGTTGGCCGAGACAATTCGTAAGGCCTAGTTCTGGACAAAGTGTTATAATTCCTCTGAAATAGTAAAGCGGAGAGAAGCGAAGGGTCGAGCTTGTTGTAATAGAGAGATGTCCTAAGACAATCGCCTTAGATAATTAATAAAATTCACTATTTGAGTGTACATTTTATATGTATTTTATGGGATCTTAAACTCATTTACTGAAGTCCACAATACGATACAGAGCATAAGAGAAATTATGATTGTATCATAATTAGTGAGTATCTTATCATGTGTAATTATGTAAGTATTGAAACAATTCGTAGTCGATGAATTGATGAGATTGAACATCATCAATTCCGTGAGACTAACACATGTTATGCTCCTTGGGTTATCCAAGCATTCGATACTCACTGAATGGAAGCATAGGGATGGTGAGAGTGAACATGTGAATACTAGTTAAGGGTAACTACTTCATTGGAGTGACCACTATGAACTTCATATGGTTTTAATGTCGATGAAGATTCATTGCAGCTCGAGTGCAAGTTTCCTTAGACTTGAGGTATTCAAGTCATCTTGATCATAGAAACTAATGCTTTGACTTCTTCACAGTCATCTCCATAGGAGGTGTCACTCCAGGTTGATTGGGTATAAGTTAAAGTGATCAAAGATGTTTGAATAACCCACAGAGGATTCACCACTCTTATTATTAGGAGATGTATATGCTAGATCTCTTATCAGGATTGTTACTCATAAGTCTCTGGCCAGAGCAAGCATGTTAAGAAGATAGTCTTCTTGAACACATGTAGGGAGTAACTTGAATCCACAGGACAAGGAATTAACTTGAGCTAGGTGTGACGTAGTCAGCCTGGTGGGGATAAACACTATAGACCATGTCCTAAACCAAGTGGATATAAGATGAATGAAAGAAATATGTCACAAACTACTGTAGTTGTTGAAGGATTTAGAATTGTTCTAAAGCCTATTTTGACTTTCCGATCAATTAGGGGTCATGATGTACTGCTAGGTGTCACTCATGATCTATTCATAACTAATAGTTAGTTATGAATTGCCAATATAGTTGGGAACCTATTGGGTCACACACACAATGATTTTCTCAAGAGATGTAAAATAAGCAAGAGAATATGATTCCCAAAGAGATAGAGGTTATGTATGGTTGGACCAGACTAGTAAGGCACAAGATTTGGATATTCATAAAAGGATTTATGAATGAACTTCCTTATTGGATTCTAGAAATGTTCTAAAACCCAATAGCCCAAGATGGAAGAGAGGTGTTGGCCCATTACCCGCAAACCCATTAGCAAGTTCATGATTGTGAATCTATGGACAAGAGGGATTATAGGAAGAGAAAAAAAATGGGATTTTTCTTATTCACGACTCTTCATAATGGGTGGACGACCAAATAAATGTGCACGAAGAGATTCATGTAACCTCCATTTAGCCACCTCTTCTCCTTCTCCATATTAAGAGGGAGTTACTTTGGTAGGAAGGGAGTTACTTTAGTAGGGAAGGAGTTACTTTAGTGAGTTTCTATATAAGCAAGAGAAGAAAGGAGTTCTACATCTAAGGGATCCAAGAATCCAAGCAAGCTCTAATCTTTCTAAGCTTTAAGCTTCAAGCCTCTTATTTCTTGCTTTGTGGAAAACACTAAGCTATTTGTCCTTTCCTATTTAGTTATTGTTCCACATTCTTCTCCAATTTCTCCAAGAAGGGCTAGCACCTTTCGGAGAAGATAACTTATTAACCTTTGAGAAAGAGTATCTTGCGAAGATCCGGTGTGGATACCGATAGAGGCAAGATTTCTTAATCTTGTTTTTGGTTTCTATAGATCCAAGAGGATCATGAAGGTATGTGATACAATATCTTCTTCTTATTTTATTCTCTAACCCTATTATGCTTATATGATGATCTATGGTCAAGGCAAATAATCTTGGCAAGAGATCTATGGGACGCAAGCAAATTTTTATTTTTCATTACGTGTGTGTCTCATAGGATTTCGATCCGTGGTGACGATGCACTATGTGACAGTGCTCGTAGATGCCTCGGATTCTAACAAGTGGTATCAGAGCGCTATCGGACAGAGCCTGATTGACCCACTTGTCCAACAAATGGTATCAGAGCCATGCTTGTTTATTTACATAGATCATTTAGTTTGGAGTTAGATAGCATATATATTGTTTTATGCATGTGTATACCTAGATTGAATCTAGGTTCATGATTATTAGATTGCATGTATAATTATGTATGAGATACATAGATTGCACATATAGAATAATCATGTGAATACCTAGATTGGATCTAGGTTTATGATTATTAGAGTACATGTTAGATTATGTATGAGATACATAGATTGTACATGTAGAATAATCATATATTGTTTTGACATATACTATTTTGAAAAATGATGAGACCTATGATACATAAAAAAATCCCTAGTGCAAATATTAGGGCTAACAGCTTCCATTAATATGGTTGAACTAGAGTTCTTTTTCATGTTTTGGGTTGTTGGACCATCGCTAAGCCTGGGCATGACATTGAACATGTTCAAGCCATTGAGAATCGATGATCCATTAAATGGTAAGGATCAAAGGCCAAAGTTCATGTTTGGGTTGTTGGACTCTCTCTAAGCTTGGCTTGAAAATTGGATGTGTTTGACCATTTAATTTTGATCTCAGGATTAATGGGTCGTTTCTAACCAAAAGCATTGATTTGTTGTGCCATCGCCAAGGTCAATGCAGACAGAGGTTCAATTAGGTGCTATGTATATGATGCATACTTGTTAATGAGTTAACAACCTATATCGATGTAAACATTCAATTAGTTGGTAGCATCAAGTGATAGTTGTATAATTGTTATACAATTGGTACTGTTGATATCTGATGTGAGCAAAACATATAGGGTTTTAGGAGTAGTTTTCGCTCACATCTCGTTGCATTTTATACTTATTTCATGCATATCGTACTTTGTTTTGCATGCATTTTTTATTTTCTAATTCGAAGATCTGCTCTTTGTACTTTTGTGTGCAGGACGATATTCTATGGGGAAAATGACACACTTTTGGATAAAAAGGAAGACATTTGACAGCTGGAACAGAAGGATACACGGCCTGGCCCTGTGAATCCACACGGCTAGCCCCGGAGCACACGCCAGTGCCACACATGGCCTAGTCATGTGAATCTATACAGTCGTGTGGCGTTGGAACGATTTCGATGAGATTAGTTTTCTTTGGGTTTCGGGAAGATCCAGCCTCATGTCTATATAAGGAAAGCTACACCCAAACCCTAAGGGGAGGCACGACGGTCGGGATGACACACCGACGCCCTAAAAAGCTTCTGGAACTCGCAACAGGGAGGAAGGAGGCCGCTCGAGGACCAAATTCTGCACTTCAATGCCGGGGAGAAGAACCAAAGTGCATTGTAATTGGCTTCCTTATATAATTTGCATTGTATCTATGAATTCAATTATGCTTTGTGTTTCTTTTCTCGTATCTATGGAGTAGATTCTCCAATTCTAGGATTAGGGAGTAGTTTGTGTGCGTAGAACATGCTATTTCAAATATATGTCTATTCTTGATTTCATATTTGCAATTGGTGATTGTCTAGACCGATAGCTATTTGTTTTGGTCTTCTATTTACTGTGCGTAGCCGATACGAGGGGTGACAATCCTCATATCAAAGATTTAGGAGAATTAAGGAGGAACCTAGGGGTTGACCTCATCTCCGGTAACCGTGGATAGAAGGGTGTGATAGAGTAAAAAACAGGACACGTTCCGACTCGTCACAGGGATTGATTCGACATCCTCGTACCACCTGTTGGGACCTGTGCGCCCGCTAGAGGGGGGGGGGTGAATAGCGACGTGACCGTACGTAGATGGAATTTGATCGCGTTCACTTGCCTATGATTGTTAGTACGCAGCGGAATATAGAAATGAAACAACAATCACAATAACAAGCATACAAACACAAGAATATAACGTGGTTCGGAATCGAACGGTTCCTACTCCACGGATTGAGCTCCAAAGAGCCCTAGTGATGCACACACACTCACTAATCACAAATACTCCTTCTCGACACAAGTCGGAGGTGGAGAAACCTCATACAAAAGATTACAACAATAATCTAAGTAGATACAAGCAAATACTATAGTGAAATACAATGCAAGTAAAGAAAACTACTTTACAAGAGCACTTATGTTGCTTGATCTTTGGTTGCCTTGGACTAGCCTTGAAGGACTGGAAGAGCACCAACAATTCCCCTTCAAATCGCCCAAGAAAACCCCTTACTTGAGCCTTCCACGAACAACTGCTTTTATCCTCCATCGGGCTGGATTTACCTTGCGGCCGATCGCCATAAGTCACCCGATCGCTAACATTGTAGCCGTGAGACAACTGACTCTATCCACGCTGAAAAATTCCAACGGACTCTTCGCCGATGATCGCCCGAAGCCGATCGCATCGGCTACGGAGCATTCTGTAGTTGTAACCTGCAATAATCGCCAACTCTTAGCGCGATCGTTGCCGACAGCCGATCGCTGAATGAGCAATGATCGCCGAATATTTACTCTAAACGACAGTCGAACTCTAGTCGACTCTCGGCAATCGAACCGGCCATAATTCCAGTCGACTGCCAACCTCAAAAAATGAGGTTTTAACCCAAGTATGGTGCCCCCATACTTGCTAAACCACCCTTAGCCTAAACCTAAGCCTTCTAGCCACCTCCTGTTGGGTTTCCTGCACCGCGGCGTGTGTGTGTTCGATCATGTTTCGTAAACATGAGCACAGCGGAAGCAATTAAAAATAATAAATCTAAATTTATTACAACACACACAACACACGCATGCTATTACAACAAGTGTAGACATAACCGTAAATTAAAATTTGCAATAAAAGAAAATTATCTACGTTATACCTTCCGTATGACGTTTAGCGGGAACGACATCAACCGGAACGATCCTCGTAAGAATCGTCTCTATCCGTATCCACGCCGAGCTCCTCGGGATGACTTCGCTAAGTCACGAGCTTCGTCTTCGTACGGGTTACTAGCCTCGTGTTGAAGACGACGTGATCGAGAGTTGATCACGATCCGAATCCAAATTCGGATCCTAAAACGAGTTCTCAAAACTCGCTTCTCCGGAGAGGTATTCGTCAACCAATTGACGAATCCTTCGTCCTCCACCTCAGAGGATTACCGGAGATCAAATCCCCGGTAAGTTAGGCGCTATCGGAGCACTAACCGTCGTCCAAATGACGCTCCGACAACAAAGAAACAAGTTGTCCAGAAAAATTGGACAGCTTTTGGTGGAGGAATAGAGGCCGGCCAAGGAGAGATGGAAGCTCACCTTATCACCGAACCTAGAGGAGATCACCGGAGGGTCGCCGGGGGTTCACCGGCTGAAGCTTGGTCACCGGCAACAAGTTGGACGGTGGCACAAGAGGTTGGGCAGCGGCACACTAGGGTTGGCGCCGACTAGTGGAGGAGAGGGAGGGGGCGGCACAACTAGGTTGGGCGGCAACTCCAATTAGGGTTTTGGGATTAGGGTTTAAGCCCTATTTTATAGAGAACTAATTCTCTTAATGGTTAATGGATCATATCTATAAAACCCGTTAACCCGCTCCATTAAGATAAGTTAAAATAAACCAAACCATGATGGTTTATTTTAAGTTAAAACGAACCGAACCAACCTTTGGTTCATTCGTTTAATATAAACCAAACCCTTTGGTTTATTCTCATCCATTGGATTAGAACCAAACAATTTTGGTCCATCCATTATGTCTTCATAAGACACGGCCCATCCACGCTTCCATTGCGACTGAAACAATTTCATGCTCGCTTTATGTTTGGTCCAACCAAACATAATTTCTCTCGGTCTGAGAATCCCATTCTCAAGCTCGTTTTAAATCCTTTGGATTACACTCGTTGTGCGTGTGACCAAATAGGTTCTCGGTTTATGTTGGCCGTCTATAATTAACCATTAATTATAGAACGATCATGAGTGGCACCTAGTAGTACATCATGATCCCCAATTAACAAAAGATCAACGATTGATCCGAACTATTTCTCGAAACCCTTCAAGATGCTCGACTGAATCGTGCCCCATTCCCTTCACTCATCTTATACCCACTTGGTTCAGGACATGGTCTATTGTGTCAGTCCCCACTAGGCTGACTACGTCACACCTAGCCCAAGTATCATGTCCTCGTCCTATGGATTCTAGTTACTCCACATGTATCGAAGAGTACCTTACTCTAAACATGTAATGCTTTGGCCAAAGACTTTAGTAACAATCCGACGAGAGGCCATGGGTATACATCTCCTCGCAAGGAGTGGTGAATCCTTTATAGGCTATTCAAACACCTTGATCACTGACTTATACCCAATCATCCCGGGTCCACATCTCCTCAGAGATGTTTGCTTAAGATGTCAAAGCATAAGTCTCCATGATCAAGATGACTTGAATACCGCAAGTCAAAGGAACATCGCACTTAAGCCACAGAAAGAACTTCATTGACATATCTATATATGCAGAGAACCATATGAAGTCTTACGGCTGGTCACTCCAATGAACTAGTTACCATAACTAGCATCCACGATTAACTCCGGACATCACAATGTCCAAGGAGAATCACCGCTTGGATACACCAAGGAGTATACCTCGTGCTAGTCTCGACAGAATTGATGGTGTCCAAATCCATCAATTCATCGACTAGGGATAATTCCGATATATCACAATTACACATGTAGAGATACTCACTAGTTGTGATCCAATCACAAATTCTCTCATGCTGTGAATCGTATCGTGGACATTCAGTAAATGAGTTTAAGATCCAATCAAATACATTAAACATGTATACTCAAATAGTGAATCTTCATTTATCATATAAATGGTTCATACATAAGGCGATTGCCTTAGGACATCTCTCATATATTACTAACAGACTCCCACTTGGTCTAATGCCAATCGCTACGGTATCCAATACCATAAGCTCTAACATGACCCTCAAACTTACTTTGAGGTAATGCCTTAGTCAAAGGATCCGCTAAGTTCCTTTCAGTGGGGTTTTTCTCGATTTGTATTTCCTTCCTACTAATGATCTCTCTGATCAAATGATAGCGGCGAAGCCCATGTTTGGATCATTGATGAGACCACATCAAGTTCATAGATGAACTTCTTGATCCAAACCGCTCTTCCGCCTAAAGTCGCAACGATTCTCCTTAGTGGCGTAATCCGCTATAGTGTCAAGTTTGGAACCTTTCCAACTTATTGCGCCTCCATTCTAGGTGAATACATACCTGCATCGAGACATGGAATCATCCTTGTCATTCGAGTCGCATCCGTATACCCACGTATCACCATGTACCCTTCTCCATATATTAGGAACACATCCTTAGTTCTTCTCAAGTACTTAAGGATCGTCTTAACAACCACCCAATGATCCATTCCTGGATCAGACTGGTATCTGCTCGTGACACTCAGAGCATACGATACATCGGGCCTCGTACATAATATAGCATACATGATAGATCCTATTGCGGATGCATAGGGAATCTTACTCATGCAAATCCTCTCGTCTTCTGTGCGCGGACACATAGACTTCGAAAGGTGTACCCCATGCCTGATGGGTAAGAAACCTTTCTTGGATTCCGACATGCTAAACCTCTTTAGCACTCGGTCTATATATGTAGACTGCGAAAGACCAAGCAAGCTGCTTTGATCTATCTCTATAGATCTTAATCCGAGGATGTAGGTTGCTTCTCCTGTGTCTTTCATGGAGAATGTCTTGATAACCAAACCTTCATGATGTAAGATTGAAACATCGTTTCCTATAAGTAGTATGTCATCGACATACAATACTAGGAACATATTGCACTCCCACTAACCTTCTTGTACACACAAGGTTCTGCGGATTTTGTGAGAAATCAAACTTTTTGATCGTCTCATCAAAACGGATATTCCAGACTCGGATGCTTGCTTCAATCCATATCGCAAATTTGCATACCTTGGTTTTATCAACCGATGTGAAACCTCAGTCGACATCATATACACGTCCTCGAGCAGGTTTCCATTAAGGAAAGCTGTTTTCACATCCATCTGCCATATCTCATAATCATAATGAGCCGCTATGGCCAGGAGCATCCGAATGGATTTAAGCATAGCTACAAGCGAATAGGTTTCGTCATAATCAACACCTTGTTTTTGACGATATCCTTTCGCCACCAATCTAGCCTTATAGGTAATCACATTACCATCCATGTCGGTTTTCTTCTTGAAAACCCACTTGCACCCTATAGGCCTTATGCCTTCAGGTGGGTCAACCAAGTTCCAAACTTGGTTTTCGTACATGGAATCCATTTCCGACTTTATGGCACCAAGCCACTTATCCCTTTCTGAACTTGTCAGCACTTCTTCATAACTGGTAGGCTCCTCATCATCAATGAGTAACACGTCGTTCGATTCACTTACGAGAAATTCATATCTCTCAGGAATATTGCGTGTTCTACCAGATCTACGAAGATGTGGTGTTACAATAGGTCCAGCCGATTGCTCATCACTATGAGTTCTCACAGTGCTTCACCAGGTATCTCATCAATGTCTATTTGAGTCTCTCGAGCCTCCTCAAGCTCGACGACACTCCCACTGTTTTCTTGCAAGAGAAACCCTTTCTCTAGAAACACAGCATGCCTTGAAACAAACACCTTTTGTTCCACAGGATGATAGAATTGGTAACCCCTTGTTTCCTTAGGGTATCCAATAAATAGACATTTATCAGACTTAGCATCCAGTTTGTCTGATACAGTCCGCTTCACATAAGCAGGACAACCCCATATCTTCAAGTAAGATACATGAGGTTTCTTACCATTCCATATCTCATATGGAGTAGTTGAGACTACCTTGGTAGGCATTCTGTTTAACAAGTAAACAGCTGTCTGAAGTGCATAACCCCAAAAGGACTTGGGAAGAGTCGCATGATTCATCATTGACCTGACCATATTCAACAAGGTCCGGTTACACCTCTCAGATACACCATTATGCTGTGGTGTATAGGGCGGAGTCCATTGAGACAATATGCCATTGTCTTTTAGATAATCAAAAAACTCTTGACTTAAGTATTCACCACCTCGATCCGATCGAAGTATTTTAATACTCTTGTCATGTTGTTTCTCTACTTCATTTCTGAATTCTTTGAACCTTTCAAAGGCTTCAGACTTGTGTTTCATCAAGAACACATACCCAAACCGTGAGTGATCATCGGTGAAGGTAATGAAGTAGCTATAGCCTCCTAAAGCTTGAGTTGACATAGGTCCACATACATCAGTATGTATTAGACCTAGTAACTCTCCCACTCGTTCACCTTTTCCAGTAAAAGGTAACTTAGTCATCTTGCCTTTTAAGCATGATTCGCATGTATCGTATGAATCCAATTCAAATGATTCCAGAATTCCACATCTGTGTAATTCGGACATGCGTTTCTTGCTTACATGGCCAAGACGACAATGCCACATATAGGAGTCTAATTGATTACCCTTTCGAGCACGCGTGTTGCTCGCTTCGATATTGAAAATGTCACTGGATACGTCCGACGTATAAACATCATTGCTTAAAGTTCCAGTCCCATAAAGAACTTCATTCAAAGTTATGTAACAACAATTGTTACTAAAAGTCAAATGGTACCCATTTCTATTTAAACAAGAAATAGAAATGATGTTCTTTATCAACGAATGAACATAAAAGCAATTGTCCAATTCTAAGACAAGTCCTACAGGGAGTTTCAACAAATACGTTCCGATGGCGAGTGCAGCAACCTTTGCTCCATTCCCAACACGTAAATTTGACTCTCCCTTGACGAGTCTTCTTCTATTCCTTAGCCCATGTATGTCATTACATATATGTGAGCCACACCCAGTATCCAATACCCAAGTGTCTGAGGAAATAGAATGACAATCAATAACGAAGATATATGAAAAAGATGGAGCATCTTATGCCTTATTCTTCTTCACGGACTCAAGATAAATCTTGCACTTTCTTCGCAAATGGCTCTCCTTGCCATAATGATGGCAAGTTTCCTTTTGTGCTAGTTCTACCTTCTTAGCCCTTCTCTTCTTTCCCTTCTGCTGTTCCTTTGACTTCCTCTTAGAACCTTTCTTCGAGGAATCAACTAACAGCACCGTCCCCTGCTCATGCTTCTCAGAAGACTCCACAGTCTTCAGCATATTGAGTAATACCATAGATGAACCTCCTAGCATCTCAGAGGTGAAGAGGAGCTTTGAGACTTCGAACCTTTCGAATCTCACTTGCTCATCAACCAACTCACAAAGATGAAGGACTACGATATGAGCATCCATATGCTCATGCTGCTTTCGTAGCTTGGGTTCCATCGTGGCTAGCATGATGCAACTCATTTGTTCAGAATCACTCACATGTTTCTGATAGGCCAACAATTGGTCCAGAGTTGCATCGTCACTAGGACGGGCGGGAAGAGGCGCTTCGAGGACATTTGCAAGCTTTTCCACCTTGAGAACAATTCTCAAGTTTCTAAGCTAGTCCAAGAAGTTCGGCCCAGTCAATTTATTTGAATCCAAAATGGAACGCAAATTCAAACACATCATGATCAATATATTAACTTAGAAATACAAAACGAGCATATATGAGAAAGATGATTTTAAAAATGCATCAATATACATTTATAAATCCCATTCATTTTTCGAATTTCAAAAACCCCAAAATCACTTCGGGAGATCGTAGGTCCATCTCCGAATGGGCTGATATCCATCATAGATATGAACAACCTTGGAGAGAGTCCAACAAGTCATTCATAACTATGACGGTAGGTATCTTCTATACCGATTGCATATCACGTATATGCAACTATCACAATGTGCTATCAACTATTTGAATGTTCACACATACATCGGGTTGTTAACACATTAACAAGTATGCATCATATGCATAGCACCTAACTTCACCTCCCTTTACATCGACCTTGGAGAGAGTCCAACAAGCCGATGCTCCAGGTTAAAGCCAACCCATTAATCAGGACATAGTTTTAATATGGTTAGAGCGCATTCAACCAATTAGCCCAGCTTGGAGAGAGTCCAACAACCAAAGCTAACGATTGACCTCTGACTCTTACCATATTAGTATTAAACTATTCCATGGTTTGAACATATTCAGGGTCGAGCCGGGCTTGAGAGAGTCCAACAACCCAAACAAGAAATGAACTCGGTTCTAACCATATTAATGGAAGGTGTAGGCTTTAATATTGATTAAGGGTTTTTATGTCTCATCCTCTTTGCATGCAAATAACTATTATCTACATGACATGACATACATGACATACATCTACATGTCACGACACGCATGACATAATGTTATGCATCTAATGCAATTACATGGCATACAATTATGTCATGTATATAATTTCCTTATATGTCATAACTATTTATGAAAATAAAATATGTTTAAGATTTGATTCTCCAAATCAAATCATAATTAAATTAGGAAACAAATTTCCAAATCTAATCACATATTTTATTCATGGAATTATTTGATTAAGGAAAATCTATTTAGGAAACCAATTTCCTAAATCATTAAAACTACTTATGGAAATAAAATATTTTAAGATTTGATTTCCCAAATCAAATCATGATTAAATTAGGAAATAAATTTCCAGAATCTAATCAAATATTTTATTTATGAAAAATATCAATTTCCATAAATACTTCCAACTTTCCAAAAGTGGAAGATTTCCATAAATACTTCTAGACTTTCCAAAATTGAAAAATTTCCATAAATACTTCTAAATTTCCAAAATTAGAAAATTTCCAGAAATACATTATGACTATCGCAAAACCATTTTACGATTATGTCGAAACACAACCTGGGCTCTGATACCACTGTTGGGTTTCCGGCCCCGCGGCGTGTGTGTGTTCGATCATGTTTCGTAAACATGAGCACAGCGGAAGCAATTAAAAATAATAAATCTATATTTATTACAACACACACAACACACGCATGCTATTACAATAAGTGTAGACATAATCGTAAATTAAAATTTGCAATAAAAGAAAATTATCTACGTTATACCTTCCGTATGACGTTTAGCGGGAACGGCATCAACCGGAACGATCCTCGTAAGAATCGTCTCTATCCGTATCCACGCCGAGCTCCTCGGGATGACTTCGCTAAGTCACGAGCTTCGTCTTCGTACGGGTTACTAGCCTCGTGTTGAAGACGACGTGATCGAGAGATGATCACGATCCGAATCCAAATTCGGATCCTAAAACGAGTTCTCAAAACTCGCTTCTCCGGAGAGGTATTCGTCAACCAATTGACGAATCCTTCGTCCTCCACCTCAGAGGATTACCGGAGATCAAATCCCCGGTAAGTTAGGCGCTATCGGAGCACTAACCGTCGTCCAAACGACGCTCCGACAACAAAGAAACAAGTTGTCCAGAAAAATTGGACAGCTTTTGGTGGAGGAATAGAGGCCGGCCAAGGAGAGATGGAAGCTCACCTTATCACCGAACCTAGAGGAGATCACCGGAGGGTCGCCGGAGGTTCACCGGCTGAAGCTTGGTCGCCGGCAACAAGTTGGACGGCGGCACACTAGGGTTGGCGCCGACTAGTGGAGGAGAGGGAGGGGGCGGCACAACTAGGTTGGGCGGCAACTCCAATTAGGGTTTTGGGATTAGGGTTTAAGCTCTATTTTATAGAGAACTAATTCTCTTAATGGTTAATGGATCATATCCATAAAGCCCGTTAACCCGCTCCATTAAGATAAGTTAAAATAAACCAAACCATGATGGTTTATTTTAAGTTAAAACGAACCGAACCAACCTTTGGTTCATTCGTTTAATATAAAACAAACCCTTTGGTTTATTCTCATCCATTGGATTAGAACCAAACAATTTTGGTCCATCCATTATGTCTTCATAAGACACGGTCCATCCATGCTTCCATTGCGACTGAAACAATTTCATGCTCGCTTTATGTTTGGTCCAACCAAACATAATTTCTCTCGGTCTGAGAATCCCATTCTCAAGCTCGTTTTAAATCCTTTGGATTACACTCGTTGTGTGTGTGACCAAATAGGTTCTCGGTTTATGTTGGCCGTCTATAATTAACCATTAATTATAGAACGATCATGAGTGGCACCTAGTAGTACATCATGATCCCCAATTAACCGAAAAGATCAACGGTTGATCCAGAACTATTTATGAAACCCTTCAGTAGCTCGAATGAATCGTGCCCCATTCCCTTCACTCATCTTATACCCACTTGGTTCAGGACATGGTCTATTGTGTCAGTCCCCACTAGGCTGACTACGTCACACCTAGCCCAAGTATCATTTCCTTGTCCTACGGATTCTAGTTACTCCACATGTATCGAAGAGTACCTTACTCTAAACATGTAATGCTTTGGCCAAAGACTTTAGTAACAATCCGACGAGAGGCCATGGGTATACATCTCCTCGCAAGGAGTGGTGAATCCTTTATAGGCTATTCAAACACCTTCGATCAATTCGACTTATACCCAATCATCCCGGGTCCACATCTCCTCAGAGATGTTTGCTTAAGATGTCAAAGCATAAGTCTCCATGATCAAGATGACTTGAATACCGCAAGTCAAAGGAACATCGCACTTAAGCCACAGTAAGAACTTCATTGACATATCTATATATGCAGAGAACCATATGAAGTCTTACTACTGGTCACTCCAATGAACTAGTTACCATAACTAGCATCCACGATTAACTCCGGACATCACAATGTCTCCAGCCAGTGAGAATCAGCTGCTTGGATACACCAAGGAGTATACCTCGTGCTAGTCTCGACAGAATTGATGGTGTCCAAATCCATCAATTCATTGACTAGGGATAATTCCGATATATCACAATTACACATGTAGAGATACTCACTAGTTGTGATCCAATCACAAATTCTCTCATGCTATGAATCGTATCATGGACATTCAGTAAATGAGTTTAAGATCCAATCAAATACATTAAACATGTATACTCAAATAGTGAATCTTCATTTATCATATAAATGGTTCATACATAAGGCGATTGCCTTAGGACATCTCTCATATATTACTAATATCTCCATCAGCCTTACGCCTCTCAGATCCCTCCAAGTCATCCATGACTTGTTCATCCATCGCACTAGCCTCCAGGTGCTTCCCTCGGCTATGTCATGCTAACGATGTCTATACCGCCAAGGCACATTGGACTTACGCCGCCAAGACTCCGCTTGGACTTTACGCCGCCAACCATTGGACTTATGCTGCCAAGACTTCACCCTTGGACTTTACGCCACCAACTATTGGACTTATGCTGCCAAGACTTCACCCTTGGACTTTACGCCGCCAATATCAATCCCCTTGGACTTCTCAAATGCCAAGACTCAAGCTTGGACTTTCCCTTGCCAACCCATGTTGGACTTTCCATGCCAAGACCCATGCTTGGACTTTTCCTTGTGTCAAGTACTCAAGACTTGGACTTTCCCAAATACCAAGTGTCCCACCTGGACTTTCCATGCCAAGTACCCATGACTCGGACTTTACCTTGCCAAGACCCATGCTTGGACTTTCCCTTAATCACATGGTCAACCCTAGTCAACCATCAAGATCTCCCTCGAGTCAAACTCGAGTCTGGTCAATTATAACCTGGGTCGATTGCTCCAACAATCTCCCCAACATATTAACCGACATCAATGTCCAACATCAATGTCAAACCACTTTGTCAAACATCCTATGTCAAACATCAAAACATCACTCGAGTCAAACTCGAGTATGGTCAATCGTGACCTGGGCCGATTGCACCAACACCGCCTACCCCGTCCTAAATTCAAGGGTCGATATGGTATGACAGTGGTAGTTTTCGATATATGCGAAGGCTTATCGGGGAAGTGTATGATGCCCCTTCCACAAAACCATAGTTAGACGTCTAGATAATACCTAATTGATAGCATGTTCTGCGACACACAAGTGAAACCGAAATCCTAAAATTCCCTCAGAAGACTCGTAGCAACCCTTCTCTTCCTCTGTGTGACACTGTACTAGAGTTAGGACCGCCGACAAACCTCATAAGTACAACCCTTAACATTAAACTCCGAACAATAACGTCCACTGAATAATCGGTACTCGAATCTTAGTCCCTGTGAGATCTATAATCTTTTTTTATTACTTACGATATCTGTGCACTTGCGGGCATTGAGTGCGAGCGCATGCTTCGAGTCCTTGACGGTTCCCGTCGCGAGATTTGAGGTCGCGTTCGTGTGCATCAAGTTTTTGGCGCCGTTGTCGAAGACTGATTGATTCGATATCGAATCAAGAGGTGGATAGTTGGATCGGACTTCGGTTAGATTCATTTACTTGCTTTATTTTTTACTATTTTTTTTATTTATTTCAGTTTTAGATTTTTTTTTTACATATACCTAGATTTAGTTTAGATTAAGTTTAATTGGCTTCTTGCATTTTCTTTTTTTTTAGTTTATTCTTCATCTGACTTCGCATCTTTAATTTTTTTTTAAATCCTGTTCTTAAGTAATAAGATATACTCCTAATTGTATGGCTCGGTTCTTCGTATGCGTAGACATTTAGGATCGGAAGATCTGATTCCGATAGATCTAGAAATCGAACGAACCTACCATCGCAGGAGAGCTGAACAAAAGAGGACGGAGGACCAAGACGCGTGTGTGGTGAACGTAGGTAGCCGACCTTTGCGGGATTACGCAACCCCTAGTGCTAGAGGATATAAGCTGAGCATATCTGGACCATCAATTTCGGCCAACAATTTTGCATTGAAACCTGCTCTTATACACATGATCTAGCAAAGTCAATTTGGGGGAGCTGCAACTGAAGACCCGAACCGACACCTGGAGATATTTTTGGAAATTTGCTCGACGATAAAGATCAATGGAGTACTTGCCGATGCGATTCGCCTGAGCCTATTCCCTTTCTCATTGCGGGATAAGGCTAAGGCATGACTTCACTCCTTGCTGTCGGGAAGCATTACTACATGGGAGCAGTGTGAGCAACAATTCTTGAATAAATTTTTCCCACCAAACAAGACTGCTCACATGCGCCATTTAATTACTAGCTTCCGTCAGAAGGAAGGGGAGTCTTTATTCGAAGCTTGGGATCGCTACAAGGGGCTACTCTACCAATGCCCCCATCATGGACTGGAAAAGGTGGTTGGTGATCCACATATTCTATAATAGGATCACGTATGCCACCAAAGTGTCCCTCGATTCTGCTGCAGGAGAGACTCTAATGAACAAGACTATCGAGGAAGCAGAGGAGCTGATCGAAGAGGTGGCCCAGAACCACCATCAATGGGCTTCCGAGCGTAGTCACCCAACCCCTGCAACGGATCGATATGTTGTCCACTCCGTAGACCACCTAGCGGCGAGGATGGACGCCCTTAGCAGACAGTTCAACTCTCTGAATCCTAATACTACATATGCGGCCAATACCTTTGGAGGGGGAGCATCAGCATATCAATAGGACTATTACGAGGGGCAGGGCAGATTAGAGGAACAGATTGAGCATGTCGATGCGGTTGGCGACCACCACCAAAGGCCCAACAACCCATATTCCAGTACCTATAATCCCGAATGGAGGAACCACTCGAACTTTTCCTATAGGAATAATTCGGAAAATTTCCAACAATCGAGAGGAAATGGGCAACCACACCCACCTGACACCCGTCTGGAGAATATGATAGAACACTTCATTCGGACACAATGGGAAGCAAATGCGGAATTTTAGCGACGACATTCGCAGACAGATACGATGATCGAAGAGTTAAGATCGTCTGTAAAAGATCTCGCCAACAGGCAAAAAACGCTAGAAATTCAAGTAGCTCAGATTGCTAACCAGATCTCCAAAGTACCGGGGAAACTTCCAGGAAAGTCAGAGTTCAATCCGGTAGAGCAGTGCAAGGCATGACATTGCGGAGTGGAAGGATGCTGAAAGAGATGCCGAGCCAAGTGGTTGCCGAACCGGAACCAGGACTCGAAATAAGGGAACCTTTGAGGGAAAACGGGAGGGAAGAAGATGAAGACATAAATCGGGAGCCTGTCGCAAAAATGCAACTACCCTTGATGGTGCCATTTCCTCAGTGACTGACCCATGCGAAGAAAGATGCTGAGTTTGGTAAATTTCTGAACATGCTAAAATCGATCTCAGTAGAGGTGTCGATACTCGAAGCGCTACACCAAATACCCCAATTCGTGAGATTCATGAAAGATATTTTGGTACACCGCAGGAAGGTTGAAAAGTCTGAGATAGTGGCCCTCACAGAGGAATCAAGTGCTTACCTCCGGAACGAGACCACTCAGAAACTAAAAGATCCGGAGAGTTTCTATATCCCGTGTTATATAGGGACGACCCTGATTAGCAAAGCCTTTTATGATTTGGGCGCTAGTGTGAGCTTGATGCCCTATACCCTATGCAAAAATCTAGGGCTGGGGAATTTGAAGGTCACCACTATGACATTGCAGCTGGCCGACCATTCATACTGATACCCACTGGGGATTCTAGAAGATGTGCCTATTAAGGTGAGAAATTTTACACTTCCGATTGACTTTGTGGTCATGGAAATGGAAGAAGATCCGAAGATACCCATCATCCTAGGATGACCATTTTTAACAACTACCGGAATGGTCATTGACGTTAAGAATCACAAGCTGACCCTAAAAGTAGGAGACGATAAGATGGAATTTGAGCCTGCTAGTGCGACACGTCAAGGACCCGTGTCAGAGAAGTATGTTATTCTAGCCAGAGCTAAAGAGGATAGCGTAGATAAAGTATTCGAGACAGATGAATGGAGATTTACAAAACCTTCGAAGCCAAGTTGAGATAATGGACTGTGATCGAGCTAAAAGACCTTAAACAAAATGCTTCTTGGGAGGCAACCCAAGTGTAGTTTTATATATGTTTTTGATTTTATTGCATTCATATGTATAATTTAGACTTTGATTTATGATCATTTATGTTTTTTCCAAATAGTTTAGGATTAGAAAGAACTTGCTAGGTAGAAGTAAAAATCGTTTTGAGCCCACCTAGTCCACGATGAGAGCCTGCACCTGTACCGCCTTCTTTTTCTACCTTTGAGCAGGATGCAGGTACATCAGCCTATGATTTCTCTGAGTTTCAATCGTGCCTCGACAACATTCACGTCGAGCAGCAGGCATAGTGGGTTAGGGAGGAGGAGCACAGAGCAGTCGCTGCATCCACTAGCTCTCAGATCAACTATATGTACATGTGACATCAGCGGCTGAGCACCAGGTTCTCCCAAGAGCTAGACATGCCGAGGCTACCAGACTTTCCACCTCGACCACCATATTAGAGGTATGATTTCATAAAAGTATGGGGGGCCCAAGTTTTGATTTATTTTGTTTCTAGCAGTAGTTTCTTTTCTGAGATTTGCATTTTAGTTAGCATTCATTTGTTCATGCATAGGTTGTTTAGTTTCTTTCGGCACTTAGTTCTTGCTATCTATAAGCTGTCTCAGCAGTATTTTTAAAAGTTTTCTTCATGAGTTGTTTCCATGGGTAACTTAACTTCATTTACCTCATAGTATTTTATTTTATATGCTCTAATAAATGTTCTAAATTTGCACTGGTTAGCTTTTATTTCTACACTTACACGCGACGAATATTCTGAAAGGAAGAACTTAGTACATACGTAGTTATGATTCATCCCAGTAGTCTAGTACTTTGGAATCCATAGGTGACTCTAGGTTTAGCACTTTAGTTACTGGAGATGCTCAGATTGTGTAAGCTCATTCAGAAAAATAAGAATCCCTATGAGCAGGAGAAGAACAAAAATATATTTCTGTTCTTGAAAAAAAACAGTTGTCGTGGGTGGAAATGGTTAGGTGCCCCTTTGAGACCGAGTTAGATTACTGGGGAAACACCTATCAATTTCTCTCAATATCGAGCATGCTTTTGAGACTTTGTGCTAGATCTAGGGAATGACCCTTGCTTAGGGCGGACCAGTGCCTAAAAGCTGGAGACCTTAGGAAAGCTATAAGATGACGACTTAACTTACTTTGGAACGAGTATCCCTTAAGGAGATTCACTTAGCACATGCACGAGAAGCTAACTTAGTGAATTTTTAGAGCATATCTATTTGCTTTGATTGAAAATACCACTTGATAAATCTAGTTAACATGCTAAGTATGGAACAATACTTTTTTAAAATTTTATGGCACTGAGGTTTGCTTGAGGACAAGCAAAGACTTAAGTCTAGGGGAATTGATGTGAGCAAAATATATAGGATTTTAAGAGTAGTTTTCGCTCACATCTCACTGTATTTTATACTTGTTTCATGCATATCGTACTTTATTTTGCTTGCATTTCCTATTTTCTAGTTCGGAGATCTGCTCTTTGTACTTTTGTATGCAGGACAACATTCTACGGGGGAAATGACGCACTTTTGGAGCAAAAGGAAGACATTTGGCAACTGGAACAGAAGGACACATGACCTGGCCCTGTGAATCCACATGGCCAACCCCGGAGCACATGCCAGCGCCACACACGACCTAGCCCTGTGAATCCATACGGTCGTGTGGCGCTGGGACGATTTCGACAAGATTAGGTTTTTTTCGGGTTTCGAGAAAATCCAACCTTATGTTTATATAAGGAAAGCTATGCCCAAACCCTAGGGGGGAGGCACGACGGTCGGGATGGCACACCGACGCCCTAAAAAGCTTCGAAAACTCGCAACGGGGAGGAAGGAGGCCGCTCAAGGGCCAAATTCTGCGCCTCAACACGGGGAGAAGAACCAAAGTGCATTGTAATTCGATTTCCTTACATAATTTGCATTGTATCTATGAATTCAATTATGCTTTATGTTTCTCTTCTCGTATCTATAGAGTAGATTCTCCAATTCTAAGATTAGGGAGTAGTTTGTGTGCATAGAACATGTTATTTCAAATATATGTCTGTTCTTGATTTCATATTTGCAATTGGTGATTGTCTAGACCGATAGCTATTTGTTTTGGTCTTCTATTTGCTGTGTGTAGCCGATACAAGGCGTGACAATCCTCATATCAAAGATTTAGGAGAATTAAGGAGGAACCTAGGGGTTGACCTTATCTCCGGTAACCGTGGATAGAAGGGTGTGATAGAGTCAAAAACGGGACACATTCCGACTCGTCACAGGGATTGATCCGACATCCTCATACCGCCTACCCCGTCCTAAAGTCAAGGGTCGACCTGGTATGACAGAGGTAGTTTTCGATATATGCGAAGGCTTATCGGGGAAGTGTATGATGCCCCTTCCATAAAACCATAGTTAGACGTCTAGATAATACCCAATTGATAGCGTGTTCTGCGACACCGAAATCCTAGAATTTCTTCAGAAGACTCGTAGCAACCCTTCTCTTCCTCTGTGTGACACCGTACTAGAGTTAGGACTGCTGACAAACCTCATAAGCACAACCCTTAACATTAAACTCCGAACAATAACGTCCACTGAATAATCGGTACTCGAATCTCAGTCCCTATGAGATTGATAATCTTTTTTTATTACTTGAGGACATCTGTGCACTTGCGAGCATTGAGTGCGAGCACGCGCTTCGAGTCCTCGACTGTTCCCGTCGTAAGATTTAAGGTCGCGTTCACGTGCACCAATATCTACCGCTAGAACTAAGAATAGCTTGTTAGACCATCGCCAAGATTGTTCTTAGCCATAGTGGATATCATTCCACTAGGAGAAAACCTACCATCTCTCGAATTCAAAGTTAGTGCTCTTGAATTCAGATAAAATAGTGGGAGCTTAATTTAATGTAAATTGTTTACATTATCAATTCATCTCTCTAATACACTCTATCTGTATGTCTAGGTTTTAAGGTAGATAAAAAAAGTCAACCTCCATTAACTTAAGGTCGATTTTTGATAGCAATAAGTTAACTGGGTCAAACTTCTTGGACTGACTTCATAACTTGAGAATGGTTCTCAAGGTTGAGAAGCTGGGTTATGTCCTTGAAGAGGGGTTTCCCGAACATCCTACAGACAATGCTTCTAGTGATCAAAATTTGGCTTACTAGAAACATGTTACTGATTCTGAAATGGTGAACAACATTATGCTAGCGTCGATGTCTCTAGAGCTGCAAAAGCAACATGAGCATTTGGATGCTTATACAATTATCTTTCATCTTCGTGAGTGATTTGATGAGCAAGCTAGATCCGAAAGGTTCGAGATCACTAAGTTTCTCTTTCGCTCGAAGATGTAGGAGGGTTCATCGACAGTGCAGCATGCACTAAAGATGGGACATTAGAAAGAAAATTGTAAGCGTCATCTAGCGTCTTTAAAGAGAAGAAGTCATTTGATGGCCAATCTACTTCAGATATTTTCATGATTGAATGTCATACTGTAGCTTCCAACACTTGGGTATTGGATACTGGGTGTGCCTCCCACATATGTAATGATATACATGGGTTGAAGAACAGTAGACAACTAGTTAAAGGAGAAGCAGACTTAAGAGTTGACAACTAGTTAAAGGTTGCTGCTGTAGTCATAAGAACCTATGTATTGCATCTTCCTAATGGATTATTCATGGAGTTGGATAATTGTTATTTTATTCCTGTGTTGATAAAGAATATTATTTCTATTTCCTATTTAAATAGAAATGATTTCCATTTAACTTTCAATAACAATTATTGTTATATAACGTTAAATGGTGTTCTTTATGCAACTGAAACTTTAAACAATGGAATCTACATATTAGATTTATCCAACGAAATATTCAACATTGAAAATACTAGCAAACGAGCTAGATTAGATAATCAATTAACCACCCGATTGTAGCATTGTCATCTTGGCTATATAAGTAAAGATCGCATGTCGAAAATGCACAAGTTGAACATTTTGGAATCTTTTGAATCAGATTCTGTAGGGATCTTTTGCGAAAAAAAAAATCACATAACACAACAGAAATTGGATCCCTCCAGAGATCTATGTGTATACATAGTATCATGATTGTTCTTACAACTACATCTAGTTGAGAGATTACCCTTAATGCGTAACCCTTCGTAATCCCGACAGCAACCTTTTGCAATGGGTCTCAGCGTGATCAGGATGGTTGCGCCTTTATGATATCCACATGAACACTCTTTTAGAGAATCAAAGTCTTTGGTTGTTGATGTGAGCAAAATATATAGAGTTTTAGGAGTAGCTTTAGTACACATCTCATTACATTTTATACTTGTTTCATGCATATTCTACTTTGTTTTACATGCATTTTCTATCTTCTGGTTCGGAGATATGCTCTTGTTGCTTTTGTGTGCAGGACGACATTTGATAGGTGAAAGGACGAACTTTTGGAGCAAAAGGAAGGCATTCACAGGGTGGAACAGAGGTGGACATGACCGATCGTGTGGATTCCACAAGGCCGTGTCCAAACCCTTGAGGCCAGCCATCCTAGCGTTCCACACGGCTGTGTGGCACTGGGCAATTTTGACGCGACTAGGATTTTCATGGGATTTATGAAGAGCCGACTTCACGTCTATAAAAAGGAATGCATGCCCAAACCCTAGGGGGAGGCTCGACGGCTAGGACGACAAGACAGTGCCCTAAAAAGTACCAGAGACTCGCAACAGAGAGGAAGGAAGTGTTAGTAATATATGAGAGATGTCCTAAGGCAATCGCCTTATGTATGAACCATTTATATGATAAATGAAGATTCACTATTTGAGTATACATGTTTTATGTATTTGATTGGATCTTAAACTCATTTACTGAATGCCCACGATACGATTCACAGCATGAGAGAATTTGTGATTGGATCACAACTAGTGAGTATCTCTACATGTATAATTGTGATGTATCGGAATTATCCCTAGTCGATGAATTGATGGATTTGGACACCATCAATTCTGTCGAGACTAGCACGAGGTATACTCCTTGGTGTATCCAAGCAGCTGATTCTCACTGGCTGGAGACATAGTGATGTCCGGAGTTGATCGTGGATGCTAGTTATGGTAACTAGTTCATTGGAGTGACCAGCCGTAAGACTTCATATGGTTCTCTGCATATATAGATATGTCAATGAAGTTCTTACCGTGGCTTAAGTGCGATGTTCCTTTGACTTGCGGTATTCAAGTCATCTTGATCATGGAGACTTATGCTTTGACATCTTAAGCAAACATCTCCGAGGAGATGTGGACCCGGGATGATTGGGTATAAGTCGAAGTGATCGAAGGTGTTTGAATAGCCTATAAAGGATTCACCACTCCTTGCGAGGAGATGTATACCCATGACCTCTCGTCGGATTGTTACTAAAGTCTTTGGCCAAAGCATTACATGTTTAGAGTAAGGTACTCTTCGATACATGTGGAGTAACTAGAATCCGTAGGACGAGGAAATGACACTTGGGCTAGGTGTGACGTAGTCAGCCTAGTGGGGACTGACACAATAGACCATGTCCTGAACCAAGTGGGTATAAGATGAGTGAAGGGAATGGGGCACGATTCATTCGAGCTACTGAAGGGTTTCAGAAATAGTTCTCGATCAACCGTTGATCTTTTCGGTTAATTGGGGATCATGATGTACTACTAGGTGCCACTCATGATCGTTCTATAATTAATGGTTAATTATAGACGGCCAACATAAACCGAGAACCTATTTGGTCACACGCATAACGAGTGTAATCCAAAGGATTTAAAACGAGCTTGAGAATGGGATTCTCAGACCGAGAGAAACTATGTTTGGTTGGACCAAACATAAAGCGAGCATGAAATTGTTTCAGTCGCAATGGAAGCGTGGATGGGCAGTGTCTTATGAAGACATAATGGATGGACCAAAATGGTTTGGTTCTAATTCAATGGATGAGAATAAACCAAAGGGTTTGGTTTATTTTAAACGAATGAACCAAAAGTTGGTTCGGTTCGTTTTAACTTAAAATAAACCATCATGGTTTGGTTTATTTTAACTTATCTTAATGGAGCGGGTTAACGGGCTTTATGGATATGATCCATTAACCATTAAGAGAATTAGTTCTCTATAAAATAGGGCTTAAACCCTAATCCAAAACCCTAATCAAGAGTTGCCGCCCCTCCCTCTCCTCCCCTAGTCGGCGCCAACCCTAGGATTGCCGCCGCCCAGGTTTTATGCCGCCGCCCAACCTCTTGTGCCGCCGTCCAACTTGTTGCCGGCGACCAAGCTTCAGCCGGTGAACCTCCGGCGACCCTCCGGTGATCTCCTCTAGGTTCGGTGATAAGGTGAGCTTCCATCTCTCCTTGGCCGGCCTCTATTCCTCCACCAAAAGCTGTCCAGTTTTTCTGGACAGCTTGTTTCTTTGTTGTCGGAGCGTCGTTTGGATGACGGTTAGTGCTCCGATAGCGCCTAACTTACCGGGGATTTTATCTCCGGTAATCCTCTGAGGTGGAGGACGAAGGATTCGTCAATTGGTTGACGAATACCTCTCCGGAGAAGCGAGTTTTGAGAACTCATTTTAGGATCCGAATTTGGATTCGGATCGTGATCATCTCTCGATCACGTCGTCTTCAACACGAGGCTAGTAACCCGTACGAAGACAGAGCTCGTGACTTAGCGAAGTCATCCCGAGGAGCTCGGCGTGGATACGGATAGAGACGATTCTTACGAGGATCATTCCGGTTGATGCCGTTCCCGCTACACGTCATACGGAAGGTATAACGTAGATAATTTTCTTTTATTGAAAATTTTAATTTACGGTTATGTCTACACTTGTTGTAATAGCATGCGTGTGTTGTGTGTGTTGTAATAAATATAGATTTATTAATTTTAATTGCTTCCGCTGTGCTCATGTTTACGAAACATGATCGAACACACACACGCCGCGGTGCCGGAAACCCTACAGTGGTATCAAAGCCCAGGTTGTGTTTCGACATAATCGTAAAAATGGTTTTGCGATAGTCATAATGTATTTCTGGAAATTTAGAAGTATTTATGGAAATTTTTCAATTTTTGAAAGTCTAGAAGTATTTATGGAAATCTTCCACTTTTGGAAAGTTGGAAGTATTTATGGAAATTGATATTTTCCATAAATAAAATATTTGATTAGATTCTGGAAATTTGTTTCCTAATTTAATCATGATTTGATTTGGGAAATCAAATCTTAAAATATTTTATTTCCATAAGTAGTTTTAAAGATTTAGGAAATTGGTTTCCTAAATAGATTTTCCTTAATCAAATAATTCTATGAATAAAATATGTGATTAGATTTGGAAATTTGTTTCCTAATTTAATTATGATTTGATTTGGAGAATCAAATCTTAAACATATTTTATTTCCATAAATAGTTATGACAAATAAGGAAATTATGTACATGACATAATTGTATGCCATGTAATTGCATTAGATGCATAACATTATGCCATTCGTGTCGTGACATGTAGATGTATGCCATGTATGCCATGCCATGTAGATAATAGTTATTTGCATGCAAAGAGGATGAGACATAAAACCCTAACTCAATATTAAAGCCTACACCTTCCATTAATATGGTTAGAACGAGTTCTGTTTCTTGTTTGGGTTGTTGGACTCACTCCAAGCCCTACTCAACTCGAACATGTTCAAATCATTGGAATAGTTTAACTCTAATATGGTAAGAGTCAGAGGTCAATCGTTAGTTTGGGTTGTTGGACTCACTCCAAGCCTGGCTAATTGGTTGAATGCGCTCTAACCATATTAAAACTATTTCGCGATTAATGGGTCGACTTTAACTTGGAGCATCGATTTGTTGGACTCACTCCAAGGTCGATGTGAAGAGAGGTGAAGTTGGGTGCTATGCATATGATGCATACTTGTTAATGTGTTAACAACCCAATGTATGTGTAAACATTCAATTAGTTGATAGCACATTGTGATAGTTACATATACATGATATGTAATCGATATACTTGATACCCACCATCATAGCTAAGAATGGCTTGTTGGACTCACTCCAAGGTTGTTCTTATCTATGATGGATATCAGCCCATTCGGAGATGGACCTACGATCTCCCGAAGTGATTTTAAGGGTTTTTGAAATTCGAAAAATGAATGGGATTCATAAATGTATATTGATGCATTTTAAAATCATCTTTCTCATATATGCTCGTTTTGTATTTCTAAGTTAATATATTGATCATGATGTGTTTGAATTTGCGTTCCATTTTGGATTCAAATAAATTGACTGGGCCGAACTTCTTGGACTAGCTTAGAAACTTGAGAATTGTTCTCAAGGTGGAAAAGCTTGCAAATGTCCTCGAAGCGCCTCTTCCCGCCCGTCCTAGTGACGATGCAACTCTAGACCAATTGTTGGCCTATCAGAAACATGTGAGTGATTCTGAACAAATGAGTTGCATCATGCTAGCCGCGATGGAACCCAAGCTACGAAAGCAGCATGAGCATATGGATGCTCATATCGTAGTCCTTCATCTTTGTGAGTTGGTTGATGAGCAAGTGAGATTCGAAAGGTTCGAAGTCTCAAAGCTCCTCTTCAACTCTGAGATGCTAGGAGGTTCATCTGTGGTACTGCTCAATATGTTGAAGACTGTGGAGTCTTCTGAGAAGCATGAGCAGGGGACGGTGCTGTTAGTTGATTCCTCGAAGAAAGGTTCTAAGAGGAAGTCAAAGGAACAGCAGAAGGGAAAGAAGAGAAGGGCTAAGAAGGTAGAACTAGCACAAAAGGAAATTTGCCATCATTATGGCAAGGAGAGCCATTTGCGAAGAAAGTACAAAGATTTATCTTGAGTCCGTGAAGAAGGATAAGGCATCGGATGCCCCATCTTCTTCAGAAATCTTCTTTATTGATTGTCATTCTATTTCCTCAGACACTTGGGTATTCGATACTGGGTGTGGCTCACATATATGTAATGACATACATGGGCTAAGGAATAGAAGAAGACTCGTCAAGGGGAGAGTCAAATTTACGTGTTGGGAATGGAGCAACGGTTGCTGCACTCACCATCGGAATGTATTTGTTGGAACTCCCTGTAGGACTTGTCTTAGAACTGGACAATTGCTTTTATGTTCCTTCGTTGATAAAGAACATCATTTCTATTTCTTGTTTAAATAGAAATGGGCACCATTTGACTTTTAGTAACAATTGTTGTTACATAACTTTGAATGGAGTTCTTTATGGGACTGGAACTTTAAGCAATGGTGTTTATACGTTGGACGTATCCAGTGACATTTTCAATATCGAAGCGAGCAACACGCGTGCTCGAAAGGATAATCAAATAGACTCCTATATGTGGCATTGTCGTCTTGGCCATATAAGCAAGAAATGCATGTCCGAATTACACCGATGTGGAATTCTGGAATCGTTTGAATTGGATTCATACGATACATGCGAATCATGCTTAAAAGGCAAGATGACTAAATTACCTTTTACTAGAAAAGGTGAAAGAGTGGGAGAGTTACTAGGTCTAGTACATACTGATGTATGTGGACCTATGTCAACTCAAGCATTAGGAGGCTATAGCTACTTCATTACCTTCACCGATGATCACTCACGGTTTGGGTATGTGTTCTTGATGAAACACAAGTCTGAAGCCTTTGAAAGGTTCAAAGAATTCAGAAATAAAGTAGAGAAACAACATGACAAGTGTATTAAAATACTTCGATCGGATCGAGGTGGTGAATACTTAAGTCAAGAGTTTCTTGATTATCTAAGAGACAATGATATATTGTCTCAATGGACTCCGCCATATACACCAAGGCATAATGGTGTATCTGAGAGGCGTAACCGGACCTTGTTGGACATGGTCAGGTCAATGATGAATCATGCGACTCTTCCCAAGTCCTTTTGGGGCTATGCACTTCAGACAGCTGTTTACTTGTTAAACAGAATGCCTACCAAGGTAGTCTCAACTACTCCATATGAGATATGGAATGGTAAGAAACCTCATGTATCTTACTTGAAGATATGGGGTTGTCCTGCTTATGTGAAGCGGACTATATCAGACAAAGTGGATGCTAAGTCTGATAAATGTCTATTTGTTGGATACCCTAAGGAAACAAGGGGTTACCAATTCTATCATCCTGTGGAACAAAAGGTGTTTGTTTCAAGGCATGCTGTGTTTCTAGAGAAAGAGTTTCTCTTGCAAGAAAACAGTGGGAGTGTCGTCGAGCTTGAGGAGGCTCGAGAGACTCAAATAGACATTGATGAGATACCTGGTGAAGCACAACAACCGACAACTCATAATGATGAGCAATCGGCTGGACCTATTGTAACACCACATCTTCGTAGATCTGGTAGAACACGCAATATTCCTGAGAGATATGGATTTCTCGTAAGTGAATCGAACGACGTGTTACTCATTGATGATGAGGAGCCTACCAGTTATGAAGAAGTGCTGACAAGTTCAGAAAGGGATAAGTGGCTTGGTGCCATGAAGTCGGAAATGGATTCCATGTACGAAAACCAAGTTTGGAACTTGGTTGACCCACCTGAAGGCATAAAGCCTATAGGGTGCAAGTGGGTTTTCAAGAAGAAAACCGACATGGATGGTAATGTGATTACCTATAAGGCTAGATTGGTGGCGAAAGGATATCGTAAAAAACAAGGTGTTGATTATGACGAAACCTATTCGCCTGTAGCTATGCTTAAATCCATTCGGATGCTCCTGGCCATAGCGGCTCATTATGATTATGAGATATGGCAGATGGATGTGAAAACAGCTTTCCTTAATGGAAAGTACATGATACACCGAGGGTTTCACATCGGTTGATAAAACCAAGGTATGCAAATTGCGACGATCCATTTATGGATTGAAGCAAGCATCCAGGAGCTGGAATATCCGTTTTGATGAGACGATCAAAAGGTTTGATTTCTCACAAAATCCAGACGAACCTTGTGTGTACAAGAAGGTTAGTGGGAGTGCAGTCGTGTTCCTAGTATTGTATGTCGATGACATATTACTTATAGGAAACGATGTGTCAATCTTACAGTCAGTTAAGGTTTGGTTATCCAAGACATTCTCCATGAAAGACCTGGGAGAAGCAACCTACATCCTTGGGATTAAGATCTATAGAGATAGATCGAAACGGTTGCTTGGTCTTTCGCAGCTACATATATAGACCGAAAAGCAAAGAGGTTTAGCATGTCGGAATCCAAGAAAGGTTATCGCCCATCGCATGGGGAACACCTTTCAAGTCTATGTGTCCGCGCATGAAGGCGAGAGGATTTGCATGAGTAAGATTCCTATGCATCCGCAATAGGATCTATCATGTATGCTATGTTATGTACGAGGCCCGATGTATCGTGACGCCCGAGTGTCACGAGCAGATACCAATTCCCGATCCAGAATGGATCATTGGGCTATTAAGACGATCCTTAAGTACTTGAGAAGAACTAAGGATGTGTTCCTAATATATGGAGAAGGGACATGGTGATACGCGGGTATACGGATGCGGCTTCGACGAGCATAAGGATGATTCCGTGTCTCACCGATACGTGTTCACCTTGAATGGGGGCGCAGTGAGTTGGAAAAGTTCCAAACAAGAGACTGTAGCGGATTCTACCACTGAGGCAGAATATATTGCAGCTTCGGAAGCAGCAAAGGAAGCGATTTGGATCAAGAAGTTCATCTATGAACTTGATATGGTCTCATCAATGATCCAAACATGGGCTTCGCCGCTATCATTTAATCAGAGAGATCATTAGTAGGAAGGAAATACAAATCGAGAAAAACCCCACTGAAAAGAACTTAGCGGATCCTTTGACTAAGGCATTACCTCAAAGTAAGTTTGAGGGTCATGTTAGAGCTTATGGTATTGGATACCGTAGCGATTGGCATTAGGCCAAGTGGGAGTCTGTTAGTAATATATGAGAGATGTCCTAAGGCAATCGCCTTATGTATGAACCATTTATATGATAAATGAAGATTCACTATTTGAGTATACATGTTTAATGTAGTTGATTGGATCTTAAACTCATTTACTGAATGTCCACGATACGATTCACAGCATGAGAGAATTTGTGATTGGATCACAACTAGTGAGTATCTCTACATGTGTAATTGTGATGTATCGGAATTATCCCTAGTCGATGAATTGATGGATTTGGACACCATCAATTCTGTCGAGACTAGCACGAGGTATACTCCTTGGTGTATCCAAGCAGCTGATTCTCACTGGCTGGAGACCTAGTGATGTCCGGAGTTAATCGTGGATGCTAGTTATGGTAACTAGTTCATTGGAGTGACCAGCCGTAAGACTTCATATGGTTCTCTGCATATATAGATATGTCAATGAAGTTCTTACTGTGGCTTAAATGCGATGTTCCTTTGACTTGCGGTATTCAAGTCATCTTGATCATGGAGACTTATGCTTTGACATCTTAAGCAAACATCTCTGAGGAGATGTGGACCCGGGATGATTGGGTATAAGTCGAAGTGATCGAAGGTGTTTGAATAGCCTATAAAGGATTCACCACTCCTTGCGAGGAGATGTATACCCATGGCCTCTCGTCGGATTGTTACTAAAGTCTTTGGCCAAAGCATTACATGTTTAGAGTAAGGTACTCTTCGATACATGTGGAGTAACTAGAATCCATAGGACGAGGAAATAATACTTGGGCTAGGTGTGACGTAGTCAGCCTAGTGGGGACTGACACAATAGACCATGTCCTGAACCAAGTGGGTATAAGATGAGTGAAGGGAATGGGGCACGATTCATTCGAGCTACTGAAGGGTTTCAGAAATAGTTCTGGATCAACCGTTGATCTTTTCGATTAATTGGTGATCATGATGTACTACTAGGTGCCACTCATGATCGTTCTATAATTAATGGTTAATTATAGACGGCCAACATAAACCGAGAACCTATTTGGTCACACGCATAACGAGTGTAATCCAAAGGATTTAAAACGAGCTTGAGAATGGGATTCTCAGACCGAGAGAAACTATGTTTGGTTGGACCAAACATAAAGCGAGCATGAAATTGTTTCAGTCGCAATGGAAGCGTGGATGGGCCGTGTCTTATGAAGACATAATGGATGGACCAAAATGGTTTGGTTCTAATCCAATGGATGAGAATAAACCAAAGGGTTTGGTTTATATTAAACGAATGAACCAAAGGTTGGTTCGGTTCGTTTTAACTTAAAATAAACCATCATGGTTTGGTTTATTTTAACTTATCTTAATGGAGCGGGTTAACGGGCTTTATGGATATGATCCATTAACCATTAAGAGAATTAGTTCTCTATAAAAGAGGGCTTAATGGATAATTAAGCCCTAATCAAAAACCCTAAGCCCTTGGTGTTACCGCCCACCCCTTGTTGGAGTATTCGGCGCCCAACCCTAAGCTGCCGCCGCCCAGCTTTTGTGCAGCCTTCCAACTTGTTGCCGACGACCAAGCTTCAGCCGGTGAACCTCCGGCGACCCTCCGGTGATCTCCTCTAGGTTCGGTGATAAGGTGAGCTTCCATCTCTCCTTAGCCGGCCTCTATTCCTCCACCAATAGCTGTCCAGTTTTTCTGGACAGCTTGTTTCTTTGTTGTCGGAGCGTCGTTTGGACGACGGTTAGTGCTCCGATAGCGCCTAACTTACCGGAGATTTGATCTCCGGTAATCCTCTGAGGTGGAGGACGAAGGATTCGTCAATTGGTTGACGAATACCTCTCCGGAGAAGCGAGTTTTGAGAACTCGTTTTAGGATCCGAATTTGGATTCGGATCGTGATCATCTCTCGATCACGTCGTCTTCAACACGAGGCTAGTAACCCGTATGAAGACGAAGCTCGTGACTTAGCGAAGTCATCCCGAGGAGCTCGGCGTGGATACGGATAGAGACGATTCTTACGAGGATTATTCCGGTTGATGCCGTTCACGCTACACGTCATACGGAAGGTATAACGTAGATAATTTTCTTTTATTGCAAATTTTAATTTACGGTTATGTCTACACTTGTTGTAATAGCATGCGTGTGTTGTGTGTGTTGTAATAAATATAGATTTATTATTTTAATTGCTTCCGCTGTGCTCATGTTTACGAAACATGATCGAACACACACACGCCGCGGTGCCGGAAACCCACTAGTGGGGGGCGTTGCGAGAAAGGCTTAGGGTTTTTGATTAGGGCTTAATTATCCATTAAGCCCTCTTTTATAGAGAACTAATTCTCTTAATGGTTAATGGATCATATCCATAAAGCCCGTTAACCCGCTCCATTAAGATAAGTTAAAATAAACCAAACCATGATGGTTTATTTTAAGTTAAAACGAACCGAACCAACCTTTGGTTCATTCGTTTAATATAAGTTAGGCGCTATCGGAGCACTAACCGTCGTCCAAACGACGCTCCGACAACAAAGAAACAAGCTGTCCAGAAAAACTGGACAGCTATTGGTGGAGGAATAGAGGCCGGCCAAGGAGAGATGGAAGCTCACCTTATCACCGAACCTAGAGGAGATCACCGGAGGGTCGCCGGAGGTTCACCAGCTGAAGCTTGGTCGCCGGCAACAAGTTGGAAATTTTGCGTCTAGGAGATCCATCCCGACGCTCCGACATTATGGAGAACAACCAAGACACATATTGGCTAGGACAGAAAGTACCTTCTTTATTTTCTTGTTCTACTTGCATTGTAATTATGTTTTCTTCTTGTGTTTATTCTTCCTTGTCTATGGAGTAGATACTTCGATTCTAGGATTAGGGCGTAACTTGTATTTGTGGACATGCTAGTTCAAATAGTCATTCATCTCCTTTGATTCTATTTGCAATTATGTGTGTAGAGATTTATGAAGATTGTGTTTTGATTCTAATTCTATCGTGCGTAGCCGATACAAAGGGTGACAACCTTCGTATCAAAAACCTAGGAGAATCAAGGATGTGCCTTGCGGTCATCCTACCTCTCGTAATCGTAGAAGATAGAATATGATAGGACAGGATATGAAATGAGATCCACCTCTACATAGGGATTGTTAGGACGTCTTGGTACCCAATTACCTATCTTAACAGAAGGGCTAAAGTAGGAGAAATTAACTCTAGAAAGGTTGAGAGACCTTAATGACAGAGGGCTCCCAACGGTATCAACCCCCTGAGCTCTGATGATCCGAAAGGTAAACTTGGTTAAGAATAGATAGCTCCCGGTAGAAGCAAAAGTTCATCAGACAATTACATATTGATCCTCCCTCAAGATCATAATTAGAGATCTCAACGCAGCTAATGAATAGCATGTTCCACGACACACAAGTGAAACTGAAGTCCTAAAATCCTTTTTGAGAACTCCGAACCAACCTTCCCTTCCTCCGAGTGACACTGTACTAGAGTTAGGACTACCGTCAACCTCACAACCTATACTCTTAGAAGATTTATTCCGAACAACAACATCCACTAGACAGATGGTATTCGAATCTCAGTCCCTGTGGGCTCGATAATCTTTTATTACTTGACAACACTCATGCGAACGCACGCTACGAGTCCCTGACGAGTCCTGTTAGAGATTTGAGAGTCGTGCTCGCGTCCATCAAGTTTTTGGCGTCGTTTCCGAGAACTGTTGATTCGATATCGAATCGAAAGTGGATAGCTTGGATCGGACTTAGGTCAGATTTTTTTTCTTGTTTTATTTCATTACAACTTATTCAGTTTGACTTTTACTATTTAAATTCAGTTTAGCTTAATTTTAGTAGTCACATTACAGTTTGCTTTAGTTTAGTTCTTAGGTCTTCTTCACTTTGTTCAGGGCGTTAGAGTTATTTTATTTCCTATTAATAGTTAGTAGATATACTCCCAATTTCCCAACTTGGTTCGTTGTATGCATCGACGATTAAGATCGAAAAATCTGCTTCCGATAGACCCAGAAATAGAACAAACCTACCGTCGCAGGAGAGCCAAGTAGAGAAGCATGGAGGGCCAAGACGCCCCTTTGGTGAACCTAGGTAGCCAACCCCTGTGGGACTACGCAACCCCATGTGCTAGAGGGTATAGGCTGAGTATACCTGGACCATCTATCTTAGCTAATAACTTTGAATTAAAACTTACACTCATACACATGGTTCAACAGAGCCAATTCAGAGGAGCTACAACTAAAGACCCAAACCGACACCTAGAGACGTTTTTAGAGATATGCTCGACATTGAAGTTCAATGGAGTACCTGCTGATGTGATCCATCTGAGCCTATTCCCGTTCTCACTGTGGGACAAGGCGAAGACATGGCTATACTCCCTTCCCTCAGGAAGCATCACCATATAGGAGCAGTGTGAGCAGCAATTTATGAATAAATTATTCCCACCAAGTAAGACTACCAACATGCGCCATTTCATTACTAGCTTCCGTATGAAGGAAGGGGAATCCCTGTTTGAAGACTGAGATCGCTACAAAGGGATACTCTATCAATGCCCCCATCATGGTCTAGAGAGGTGGATGGTGATCCACATATTCTATAATGGGATCACATATGCCACTAAGGTTTCCCTCGATTTTGCTACAGGAGGAGCGTTAATGAATAAGATCATCGAGGAAGTGGAAGAGCTGATCGAGGAGGTGGCCTAGAACCACCACCAATGGGCTTCCGAGCGTAGTCACCTAGCACCTGCAATCGGTAGATATGTTGTCAACTCCATCGATCATTTAGCGGCAAGAATGGACGCGCTAAGCAGACAGTTTGACTCTCTAACCCCTGCTTCTGCATGTGCGGCCAATTCCTTTGGAGAGGGAGTAGCGACGTATCAGGAGGACTACTGTGGAGGGTAGAGCGGCTCTGAGGAGTAGATTGAGCATGTCGAAGTGGTTATCGACGACAATCAGAGGCCCAACAACCCTTATTCTAGCATCTACAATCCCAAATGGATGAACCACCTGAACTTCTCCTATAGAAATAATTCTGGGAATTTCCAACAACCGGGAGGACATGGGAAACAACAGGGCAATGGGCAACCGCAATCGCCCGACACCCGACTGGAGCAGATAATAGAAAACTTTATTCAGATGCAACAAGAGGCAAAAACTGAATTCCACCAGTGACATTCGCAGACAGATACAATGTTTGAAGAATTAAAATCGTCTGTAAAAGATATCGTTGATCGGCAAAAGACGTTAGAGACTCAAGTAGCCCAGATCGCCAGCCAAGTTGCCAGGGCACCGGGGCGATTTCTCGAAAAATTAGAAGCCAATCCAGTGGAGCAGTGTAAGGCGGTGAAGTTACAGAGCGGGAGGATTCTGAAAGAATCATCAAGCAAGTTGGTTGCTGAACCAGAACAAGGGTTCGAAGTAAAGGAATCTTCGGTGGAGACCAGGAAGGAAGAAGTCGAAAACATAGAGTGTGAACCAACCACAAACACTCAACCACCCTTGACAGTACCATTCCCGCAACGACTGACCAATGCAAAGAGCGATGCTGAGTTCGAAAAATTCCTGAACAAGTTAAAATCAATCTCAGTGGAGGTACCGATACTCGAAGTGTTGTACCAAATGCCTCAATTTGCAAAATTCATGAAAGATATCCTGGCACACCACAGGAAGGTTGAGCGGTCGGAGACAGTGGCCCTTACGGAGAAATCGAGTGCTTATCTCTAGAACGGGGCCACTCAGAAATTAAAAGATCCAGGGAGTTTCTATATTATGTGCCATATAGGGATGATCTTAATTAGCAAAACCTTATGTGACTTGGGCGCTAGCATAAGCTTGATGCGCTATACCCTATGCAAAAAGCTAGGGTTGGAGAATTTAAAGTTCACAACTATGACATTACAGTTTGCCGACCACTCGTACCGATATCCATTGGGGATTATGGAAGATGTGCTGATTAAGGTGGGAAATTTTACACTCTCTACGGATTTTGTAGTCATGGAAATGGAGGAGGACCCAAAAATCCTCATAATTCTTGGACGACCATTTTTAGCAATGGCCGGAATGGTCATAGACGTCAGGAATCACAAGCTGACCTTGACAGTGGGAGAAGATAGCTTAGAATTTGAGCTTACCAGTGCAGCAGGCCAGGGACCCGCGTTGGGTAAGTATATTATCCCTGCAAGAGCTAAAGCAGAAAGTAAAGATAGAAATTCTAAGACGGATGAATGGAAGTTCACAGAACCACCGGAGCCGAGCTAAAGTGAGGGAGTATGGTCAAGCTAAAAGACCTTAAACAGAGCGCTTCTTGGGAGGAAATCCAAGTTTAATTTTATATGTTTTTTACTTTTATTGCATTCATGTGTATAATTTAGACTTTACTTTATGGACATTAACGTCTTTGCAAATAGTTTAGGGTCAGAGAGATCAGGAAGAAGCACGAGCGACGGTGTTGCGTGGCTTTAAATGGCAAAGCACCGTGTGTTTTGCCTCAAATCCGCCATGTGCTTCAACCCCTCTCACCCCCTACCCATCACTCTCCCACGAGTCCACATATGTATAGAAGTCCCCCTAGCCCACACCGAGAGCCTACACCTACACCTCATTCTTTTTCTACTTTTGAGCAAGATGCAGATACGTCTTCTTACGATTTTTCTAAGTTCTGATTGCGCCTCGACGACATATACGCCAAGCAACAGACACAGAGGCAGTGATGGGAGGAGCATAGCACCTACACGTAGACAGAGTTTTAGGGCCTACGACATCACTTCCGGTGAGCCGAAGAGTTCTACGACGAGGCCCGTGTCTATTTCTAGGAGGAGGCTGCCTACCGCTAGGAGGTTTGACAACATACGCGTGCCATGCAGGCACAGTGGGCCAGGGAGGAGGAGCACAAAGTAGCCGCTGCATCCACCATTTTCTAGATCGACCACATGTACATGTGACATCAGCGGCTGAGCACCAGATTTTTCTAGGAGCCCGACATGATGAGACTACTAGACTTCCCACCTCGGCCGCCATATTAGAGGTACTATTTCGCTTAAGTCTGGGGGAAGTCCCAAATTTTGATATGTCTTTCTTCCAGCAGTAGTTTCTTTCTTGAAATTTATGATTGAGTTTTAGTTTGCATTCATTTGTTCATGCATAGAGTGTTTAGTTTTTTTTTCGCAATTAGTTTTTGCCATCTTCAAGCTGCCTCAGTAATATTTTTTAGAATCTCTTCACGAATTGTTTCCATAGATAGCTTAACTTCATTTATCTTTTGATATTTTATTTTTAGTTGCTTTAATGAATGTTCT
Organism: Wurfbainia villosa; assembly: GCA_025175895.1. NCBI lineage: Eukaryota > Viridiplantae > Streptophyta > Magnoliopsida > Zingiberales > Zingiberaceae > Wurfbainia > Wurfbainia villosa. Next base: position 3,743,348 of record JAKLTH010000072.1, on the reverse strand, counting down.
AGACTTGCACTAGTTAGCTTTTGTCTTTCACTCACACTTGACGAACATTTCGGAAGGGAGAATCAATTACATACATAGTTATGATTCATCCCAGTAGTTTAGTACTTTGGAATCCATAGGTGACTCTAGATTTAGCATTTTAGTTACTGGAGATGCTCGGATTGTATAAATCATTTGGAAAAATCAAAATACCAGTGAGCTAGAGAGGAGCAAAGTTCCTTGAGAAAAAAATATTAAAAAATGAATAAAAAATAGAAAAAAAAGAGAGTTAAAAATAGTTGTCATGAGTGGAAATGACCAGGTGCCCCTTTGAGACCGAGTTAGGCTATTGGGGAAACACCTACCAATTTCTCTCAATACCGAGCACGTCTTTGAGACTTTGTGCTAGATCTAGAGAACGACCCTCGTTTAGGGCAGGTAAGTGCCTAAAAGTCGGAGACCTTGAAAGCTATAGGATGACGACTTGACTCACTGTGGAACGAGTATCTCTTAGGAAAATTCGCTTAGCACATGCACGAAAAGCTAACTTAGTGAACTTTTAGAACATATCTATTTTGCTTTGATTGAAAATACCACTTGATAAATCCAGTTAGCATGCTAAGTATGGAACAATACTTTTTTAAAAATTTCATAGCACTGAAGTTTACTTGAGAACAAGCAAAGATCTACGTCTGGATAAATTGATGTGAGCAAAATATATAAGGTTTAGGAGTAGTTTTAGTATGCATCTCATTGCATTTTATACTTGTTTCATGCATATTCTACTTTGTTTTGCATGCATTTTCTATTTTCTGGTTCGAAGATTTGCTCTTGTTGCTTTTGTGTGCATGACGATATTTTATAGGTGAAACGATACACTTTTGGAGTAAAAGGAAGACATTCACCACATGGAACAGAGGCGGACATGGCCGACTGTGTGGTTTCCACACGGCCGACCGTGTGGTTTCCACATGGCCACATCCAAACCCCCGAGGCCAGCCATCCCAGCGTTCCACACGACCGACCGTGTGGATTCCACACGGCCGTGTGGTGCTGGGCAGTTTTGACACGACTTGGGTTTTTGTGGGATTTATGAAGAGCCGACTTCACATCTATAAAAAGGAAGACACGCCTAAACCCTAGGGGAGGCTCGATGGCTAGGACGACAAGACAATGCCCTAAAAAGCACCGAAGACTCGCAACAGGGAGGAAGGAAGCGGCTAGGAGATCCATCCCGACGCTCCGACATTGTGGAGAACAACCAAGACATGCATATTGGCTAGGACATAAAGTACCTTCTTTATTTTCTTGTTCTACTTGCATTGTAATTATGTTTTCTAAGTTGTCTTGTATTTATTCTTCCTTCTCTATGGAGTAGATACTTCGATTCTAGGATTAGGGAGTAACTTGTGTTTGTGGATATGCTAGTACAAATAGTCATTCATCTCCTTTGATTCTATTTGCAGTTATGTGTGTTGAGCTTTATGAAGATTGTATTTTGATTCTAATTCTACGGTGCATAGCCGATACAAAGGGTGACAACCTTCATATCAAAAACCTAGGAGAATCAAGGATGAGCCTTGCGGTCATCCTACCTCCTGTAATCGTAGAAGATAGAATATGATAGGATAGGATATGAAATAAGATTCACCTCTACATAGGGATTGTTAGGAGGTCTTGGTACCCAATTACCTATCTTAGCATAAGGGCCAAAGTAGGAGAAATTAACTCTAAAAGGGTTGAGGGACCTTAGTGACAGAGGACTCCCAACAGTATCAACCCCCTAAGCTCTGATAATCCGAAAGGTAAACTTGGTTAGGAATAGATAGCTCCCGATAGAAGCAAAAGTTCATCGGGCAATTACATATTGATCCTCCCTCAAGATCATAATTAGAGATCTCAACGCACCGAATGGATAACATGTCCCACGATGCACAAGTGAAACTGAATTTCTAGAATCCTTTTTGAGAATTTCGAACCAACCTTCTCTTCCATTGAGTGATACCATACTAGAGTTAGGACTATCGTCAACCTCACAACCTATACTCTTAGGAGATTTATTCCGAACAACAACATCCACTGGACAGACGATATTCGAATCTCAATCCCTGTGGGACGGATAATCTTTTATTACTTGATGACACTCGTGCACTTGCGGGCATTAAGCGTGAGCGTGTGCTATGAGTTCCTGACGAGTCCCGTCGGAGATTTGAGAGTCATGCTTGTGTGCATCAGGTGTGCTAGCAACCATCCAAAAGACTTTCGGCCAAAAGAGGGAGGAATAGAGATGTTCAACCAAAAGATGAGAAGAAGAAGAAGAAGTCTCTCACTCAAGAAGATGAGAAGAAAACCTTTTAAAGATGTTTCTTCTAACCTTTGGTTTTCCCACTTCAATGTATGATTAATTCACATTAATCATGCATGATAAGAGGTTTTCTTCCAACCTTTAGTTTTCTCTCTTCAATGCATAATTAATTCACATTAATCATGCATGATGAATTCATGATGAATCCATATCATTCATCTTCTTCAAATTAATTTGAGTCCAACTCAAATTAAACCAATTTGAGTCTAACTCAAATTCGGCCAATTTATTTGAGTCTAACTTAAATCCATCCCTTTTAATGAGTCTAACTCAATGATTCCAATTCAATAGCTTAATGGTTCATTTAGTCAAACTAAAATGAACTCATCTCCAAAATAACATGTTCTTTGTTTGTGAGCCAATAGGTTCTCGTAATGTTGGCAATGTTTCTAAAATCCCTTTTAGAAACATAAGCAATGAATGTCATCTAACAATGCATCATTGCTACTCAAGTGACGAGAATGTCGAGATATGACATAACCTGTATGTGACTATTATCTTATATGACTCAATCCTTCTATCCTTGATATCTAGATTGATTAATGAGGCATATACCGTATCATTCTCTTATCGATCTTTGTTTTTCTTGATCTCTATGTAGACTATCCCAATCAAATGAGCTCAATATCTCATATTGACTTATTTGAGCATGACCATGCATTTTAGTAGTCCTACTTTATCAAGGGGTCCACAGATATCACTTCCGTCATATGGAAGGGATAGATTCCATCTACAACACTCACATCCCTCCGCATAAATCATTGCATATCCAGTGATCGACTTTATAGTCCACCTTGTTACAAGTGACGTTTATCGATACCAAAGTATACTGTTGGATCGAAAGAGTGTCGCTAGAGGGGGGGTGAATAGCGAGCGTAAAACTTTTCGTCTTTTCATTTCAAAATACGTGCAGTGTAGCGGAAAGTAAAATAGTAGAAAATAAATAGACACTTTATTTTTACTTGGTTCACAACCCAATGGTTGATACTTTAAGGCCCCGCAATCCTTGACCGCGTACGAAGGGGCAATTCACTATAGAGTCTCCTCCTCGTTGGAGGTAGGAGACAACGATCACAACAAAACCAAAACTCGAGGATGAGGCAACAAGCTACCTCACCTCATTTACGAAAAAAGTTCCAAGTATAAAGTAATGAAATAATTAACTGAGCTACCGACGCTTAAGGAGTTGAAACTTGGTGTTGCGTCGACGTTATGATATTGTAGCGTTGATGCGGAACCTTAGCGTTGTGGGAGCACTTAGGAGCAAATTGATGAAGTAGGGTTCGAGTCCTCCCCTCCTTATATAGACTCATGCCTTGGAATTAGTCCAAATCCAGATCCTCAATTTATGGAACTTATCAGGAGGTGACACCTTATCTTATCGCGAAGTGACGGTATCAAACGTTATCCTTTTTGACCTAGCACACAAGGCTGATTCGTCACCATCAGTCGACTGCTAGCTTGGTCACTTCCCTGCAACAAAGAGTTAGAATATAAAATGGTAAATGCAACGGTTTCTTATTGTCCGATCTCGACCTAGACCTTTCACTAGAAATCTTAGTCGGATCGCCAGCTAGGGTCATTCCCGTACAGAGGACACAACCTTACCATCTCTCTTTGCACTCGTGCTTACCTTTGGTCCTTTATGACCTGTCGCTTTTCTTTCGGTCTTCACCTGGGTTCTTTAATTCCCACAAAGTTCTCCCAGTGTCGCTCGACAACCACAGTTTTTCAACTCGGGATTCTCCGGGTGTCGCTGACCTTCGGCTTAACTTAACCATTTCCTGCATACTTAATTCAGCTCATGAGATAACAATATGACATTAACTTTGGATCTTTGTCATAATCAAAATCTAGGTTCGATTATCTGGTGCCCCTGCACCAATAATCTCCCCCTTTTTGATCTATAGCAAACCGACACAAAGTTAAGGGAAATTTAAAGCATAAAACAAGTAGAGTAAATGATAAATGCTCTTTCAAAAACTCCTCCTTAACCCTAGGTGAGTTTTGAAAGAGATACTTTAATTTTTAAAATAAATTTTGTGTTACTCCCCCTTAACTTTCTCTCTTCTCCCCCTTTTGCCATAAATAAAAAAAAATGTGGGGGTGTTTATATAAAATAGAAGTTTAAAAATAACATGCGTCTAAAATTATTAAGGATAAATCAACTATGAGTCCAAGCATGCGTCTAACATTAGTTAGATAGATTGGTTCGAGGTGTATCCCTCTGCACCAACAATTTAATAAGTTTCTGAAACATACTTTTCAAAATACTTATAAATTTATTTTCAAAAAGAACTTCAAAGGTTTGTAATAAAACTCTTAGGGTTAGTTTGCTCTCCCCTTTAGTCAAATATATGAAGTATAAGAGATTTAGGGGTACTAAACTTTGGCCTAGAGAGTTGTATACTTAATATTGACCAATCGAAGTTATAATTATTCATTAAGTGCAAGAAAATAAGTAGTATTTTGAAAAAGTTATGTTAAGTGTATTTCAATTATCCTTGACATCTCACCCATTCTATGTGTCTCAAAAATGCATTTGTCTTATATGTTTTGTGAGATGATTTTAACTTGATTAAAGTTAGTCAACCTTGGGTTAGATTTAGATTTAACCCTTAGTTCGTCAAGTAAACTTTTCAAGAAATTGGCTTCTAGGTCGTGGCGAAGCACAGAAGTCTTCTTTGATTGGAACAACGACCACTTCCTTAGGCAAAGTCAAATTCAATAAATTGATTACTTGAGTCACTTAAGATTATTTTCTGGTCTAACTAGTTTAGGATACGGCGAGGTAGCTTCAGCTAGTTCAACTTAGTCGAGTGTCTTGGAATTAGTCTGGATCCAAATCCTCAATTTGTGGAACTTATCACGAGGTGACACCTTATCTTATTGCGAAGTGGCGATATCAAACGTTATCCTTTTTGACCTAGCGCACAAGGCTGATTTGTCGCCATCAGTCGACTAATGCACTTCATCAGTTGACTGCCAATATCCAACAGTCGACTACCAGCCTGATTACTTCCCTGTAACAAAGAGTTAGTATGGAAAATGGTAAATGTGACGGTTTTTTACCATCCGATCTCGACCTAGACCTTCCACTGGAAGTCTTAGTAGGATCGCCGCCTAGGGTCATCCTCGTACAGAGGACATGACTTTACCATCTCTCTTCGCACTCGTGCTTACCTCTGGTCTTTTATGACATGTCGCTTTACTTTTGGTCTTCACCTGGGTTCTTCGACTCCCACAAAATTCTTCCGGTGTTGCTCGATCACCACGATTTCCTGACTCGAGATTCTCCGGGTATCGCTGACCTTCGGCTTAACTTAACCATTTCCTGCATACTTAATTCAGCTCATGAGATAACAATATGACCATAACTTTGGATCTTTTCCATAATCAAAATCTAGTTTCGATTATCTGGTGTCCCTGCACCAACACAAGGTAGAAGAACATCCAAGGTGCGGTTGGGATTTGGTTTGTAGATTTGAGGAGGCCTTTCACTTGTAATTGTCTTTGTCACATCAAGTTTCATAATCCAGATCTACTACTCTGACAGGATTTGATGAATCATGAACTCGCTATAAGTTTTTATTTACAACCCTATAAATTCATGCAAAGTAATATAAATCCTACACAAAGGAAGGTTGTCAACCTTCAGAATTAATCGCAAGGCTTGGATATATGAATTAACAAAAAAAAAAAAAAAATCGTGCCACTTTGCCCTAAATGATCTTTAAGTTGTTTATTCCTAGGGCTTCCTAAACTTAGTGAGGGCATGACAATAAGACATACATATTTTGTTTCAATATAATCAGCTATGTTTAGAATAATGTAGTCGATATTGATTTAGACCATGTACAAGAGAAACAAATGTGTGAACTTAATTGCCTCTAGAGCTATGGTACAATAGTAGGATGTTCAGCTCAGCTCCCAGATATCTACGATTCGATCCTCAGCCATGGTACATTTGCAAGATTTTCTTCCAAATAGAATGATAAACTAAAGACGTTACAACTGTCGAGACTATCCATGAGAGCATTTCCTGTTGTACCCTAATGACTGGTGAAAAATTTCGTGGGATAAGATCAGTCATTCCCATAATTAGTCGACCTAAAACTTGAATATCTGATGCTAGTAACAAAATATGTACACTTAATTTTATCTCTATTCCTACAAGAAAGATAGGAAGAATGCAATAAATAGAAATACATTAGAGTAGAACATGCTCCATCTTAAGCTTGTGAGAAGGAAATCTAAAAATTCATGCAATGCAATGCAATGTACTAAGAGTGAGATTAGGAATAGAATTAGATTTGAAAGTAGGATGAGAAAAAACAAGATCAACCAATTTCTCAAAGGTGTTGAAAACTTGAGAGTGAGGGTGATAACTAAGTCGTTAATAAATAAATGTTTCTGTCATAAATAGGCGTTCGATCACAAGATGCTAAGGCGTTGGGCATGAAGAACTTGAGGATCATGTGACTCATGCATATTGTCCATGCATGGTTTGTAATTGGTAAACCGTGTAGTGATGTATAATTGAGAGTTTAGTTTAGTTACCTAGAGCTGTAGAGCACATATTTTTTTTATGCCTTGTAGCTTCGTTATGTTATTGATCAAATCCTCACATGGACTTGCGTTTCCAAGTATCGGCTAAGATCATCTTGGAGATTTGACAAATGACATGACATTGTGTAATAGAATTTTTCTTCGAGATTTGCATGGCCTTGGTACAAATTAATCAATTATATTCTACCTTACCGCAAAAAGGTGATGAATTCACAACAACGGACGTCTCTTAAAATCGATCTATGATTTATATGAAGGGAGATAAATCATAAAAAATATTTTTACTCGATCAAGAATTAATACAGCGGAGGAATAAATACCTCAAAAAGATTTACAATCTCCAAAGATTAATACTTTCTTTTTAAAATAATTTTATCATCCATACTAATCACTTATCATTTGGACAATTATACTCTACCTATTCCTTCAAGATTTGGATGGTCGTGGTACACAATAATTGCAACTAAAGATTAATACAAGTAGAGGGTGCAAAATAAAATTGTTTAGCAATGATAACTATTAACAGTTACGAATACAAAATAAAAATAAGAAATAAACAAAACTAACAAATAATAATAATGCGGCCCTTGCTCCACAACCCATATCACATTGGCGCGATGACACTTTCAAAGGAAAAAAAATTCTTTATGCAAAGGTGTTCTTTCTTTTCCATAATGAGTGGATTTAGATATCCATATCACTTTTAAGTGGAATGTAATCTCCACAATTATCCTGAAAGAATGACCACCTATGAGAACAATTCTTTCAATTTTATATTTAACTTTAGAGGATTATAATCTTTAGATAGATCTATAAAAATTTTAGGGACAATATGATTTTTTTTTTTTTTAAAAAGAATGTCCCTTTTGACCAAAAAAAAAAAAAGAAAAGAAAAGAAAGATAATTAGTAAACTTTGTGTTGATTTTTTTCTCTTATAATAAATTTACAAGGTCTCTTATTGTATTTTATTTTCTTTGAAAAAATGGCACATACTAAATGGGTTAGGCTAGTTGTTTTAGTTGATCTGATCGGGCTAGGCAAATTGAGCATATCTCATTCAATCAAATTACTTAAGAAAATATTTCCTCTTGTGCACTAAATACATAGAAAATATTTTTAATAGATTTTAGGATCACATTCAAATAATTAAAAATAATTTTGAAAATAATTTTTTAACATCTACAAATCTATTTTATAACCATAGCGGTTTAAAATTTTAATTGAACTTCAATCTTTTAGATTTAAGTGAATAGATTGAAAAATAAAAAATATATTTATCGACAAACTAACTTATTTATATTATTTAATATTTAAAAATAAATTAAACGAATAAATATAACTAAATATTAAGCCAAACAAAATACAAAGAGTTCAAAAATAAATTTATTAATTAACTTGTATACAATTTAATTATGATCTTTTATAAATGACATGCATTTTATAATGTTATATCATACATAATATATATATTAAGCAAAATAATATATTTCATTTGATATTAACATTTAAATTAAATCATAAATATAATAGTGTCTCGTTGTGCTTAAGCTCTAATTCAATGCATACTTGTTTAATAATGATCTTAAATAAACTCAGTATAATTAATAAACCTAAAAACAATGCTATATACTTAGAGAAGAAGACAACCAATTTGTGACAACGATAGGATTTAAACAAATTATATATAATCTAATGCCTTTAACAATTTAACAGATAAATATTATATCAGTTCTAGCATTTTTGTCAAATGCGATCCCAAATAACGTTATACTGGCGGTGCGTGTCTACCTTAAGGTTGGAACCACTGCCGCAGAATAACAAAAGAGTCGATGATCTTCATGTGTTCCAACTCTTCATTCCCATTCCACAGTTGCAGGTGGTTTCGATGTTATGTCTTGACACACTCGATTGACACCGCGGACATTGTTGCATATCTTTCGAACCACGTCAACGAGGAATTTATGATCGAAGTAATACCTGACAGGGATTTCAAAAAAAAAAGGTGAAACAATAATTTTAGCAATTGTCAAACAAATGGCTATTATTTTAAGAATCATATTTTGGAACTAACCAGTCTGCGGTCATTCCATCCTCACTAGTAATTGCCCGAAGAACGACGACATGAGAATGTGTCCTTTGATCTCCTTGAACACCCACTGACTGCACTGGGAGAAAAACAGCAAAAGCTTGCCAAATGGAATCATAGAGGCCAGCTTCTTTGATTGACTGGATAAAAATCTCATCCACCTACAAATTATGTTATAAGAGGGTATCTTGAGGGAAAACAAAGTTCAAGAAGAAGAAATCAAGCAAACCTGCCGAAGAATCTCCAAAGCATTTCCTTCAGTTACATCACCAAGCACCCGGACGGCCAGGCCCGGTCCAGGGAATGGGTGTCTCTTTAGAAATGATTCAGGAACATTCAAAATGTGTCCTAGTTTCCGTACCTGACAAGAACTTTGCATGTCAGAATCATGCAGTGTAGCATACCCAAATATATAACCGAATCATAGAATAGCTATAAAAAATAACATTTAACTAGATATTAAACCTCATCTTTAAATAAGAACTTTAGTGGTTCAATAAGCTTTAGCTTCATGTCCTTTGGAAGCCCTCCAACATTGTGATGGCTCTTGATTGTGTGAGAGTGAGTCATTCCACTTCCAGGAGGTGGACGAGACTCTATTACATCAGGATAGAGAGTCCCCTGGACCAAGAAAGTAGATTTTTTCCCCAATTTTTTCTCTAGTTCCATAGCAAATTCATCAAAAATGCGTATGAACTCGTGACCAATAATTTTTCTCTTCATCTCAGGGTCTTTAACACCTTTTAGCTTATTCAGAAACTGCCCAGAAGCATCTACACAAGTAACTGGTAAATGCAGATCGCTTTCGAATGTTGACATGACTCTTTCCCTTTCCTTGTACCTACAGCAGGTAAGGTTTATTGTATCAAAATAGATGTAATGACATCAAGCTTTTATCTTGTATCGATACAAAGGAGTGTAATTAACCTCAATAAACCATTGTCAACGAAAACGCAATGAAGTCTGTCTCCGATTGCCTTGTGAACAAGAGTAGCAGCGACAGTGGAATCGACTCCCCCAGATAGCGCACAAATCACATGCTCATCGGGCCCTACCATACCTTTTATAACCTTAACTTCTTCTTCGAGTACATCCTGCATCTTCCAATCTGCAGATATCCCACAAACGTCGGAGAGAAAATGTCGGAGTGTCTCCATTCCTTGAGGAGAATGGGTGACCTATCAGATCCAAAGAAAAATGATAATAAAATATGAATGTTATAACCGCATTTTCAAACTACAATTTATGGCCTGAAAAGATTCGACTACAATACCCAAAACTAAAAAGAGTTCGTGATGCAGACTTAAAATTTGAATTGAAACAAAAAATGCTCGTCAGAATCATTGTCATCATAATACCTCCAAAGGCAGATTATCTATAAATCAACATAAATTCTCAATTTGGTGGCGAGTAAACGCAGGATCTTAAGTTTGGATCTTGAAATTGAACGTTTGGTAACACACTAGAATGAATCTCTTCTCCCTGAATTGAAGCGCATGTAACCCACTCACTTATGCGAAGAAGGAGAAGAAAAAACAAAGATGCCTGGACAATTCACACTAACAACCGGGAAATAGACAAGACAGGAAAAAAAATTCAAAGAAATGTTACCTCCGGATGGTACTGGAGACCATAGAGCCTTCTCGATCTGTTCTCAATGGCGGCCACTGATCCCTGAAGACTCCTGGCGACCACCGTGAAACCCTCAGGCAATTTCACCGCCTCATCTCCGTGGCTCATCCAAACAATCTGATGGCCGCCAGCGGCCTCCGCCCCGTAAAGCCCGCACTCGCTCTCCACGGCGATCTCCATCTTCCCATACTCCTGATTCTCCCCGACGTCGACGGTTCCCCCCAGCTTCTGCACGATTAGCTGCATCCCATAGCAGATGCCGAGGACGAAAACGCCGTTCTCCTCGGCGTACTCGAGGAAGCCGTCGGGGAACGAGGGTGCACCGGGAGCGTGGACGGAGTGAGGGCCGCCGGAGAGGATTACGACTCGAGGGTTGAGCTTAGCGATGGCGTCGAGGGAATTGGTTCCGGACACGCAAAGGGAGAGGATGGAGAGCTGCCGGATGCGGCGGGTTATGAGGTGGGTGTACTGGGAGCCGTAGTCGAGGATGAGGACGAGGTTGGAGGTGGCGCCGGGCGATACGCCGTTGGAGGCCTTGGATTTGACGACGGGGTCCATACCTCCGGCGGCTAGGGTTTAAGGGCGGGCAAATTTATCGAGGTCACAGCTTAGCCGGCGCGAACCCCACTTTACGGGCAATGCAGCATTGCAGGCCGTCGATGGGGATCCAAGATTTTGATCGTGCGATCACAGCCGTCGACGGAAAGAGGCGCACGTGGACGGCGGATGAATAATATATCGAAAATATCTGCGGCTCGTATGGCTGCGTCAGGCATCATCATTATAACATTAGATAAGCCACTGGAATAAAGTAAAGGGCGAATTTCATTATGCTATGCTTTTGCCCGTAACTGTCATCCTTTTTCTCCAAAGCGCTCTGGTGAGTTATAACTTGTAACCACTCCAAAAACTACAACCGTCTGGCCTGGTCCGACCAGACCACGGCTGCGAGCTTGCAAGCAGTGGCAGTGGCGGGTTTGGAATTGAAATTTATCTGAGTTAAAATTTTAACGGAAAAAAAAACTCCCAATTAAGTATGAAATTTAATACAAAAATTTAGATCCAGACTAAAGCCCGAATAAATATGAACTTAGTTCCGCCCATGTTTGCACCATTTCGATCTAGCCTAATGTTTTCTTAGATGAAGCAACAAGCGACTCTGTTGCTGTGCTAATAAATGTTTTTGTTAGGTAACATCTCGCGGTGACAATCTAATATGCCAATTCCATCTCCTTAACCTAGGGCATGTATGAAAATCATTTCGCCCTAAAAAAAAAAATCTCCAGTGTTGAAAATGCAAACGAAAGAACATGTATGAATACACTTGCAATTTGAACACTACAAATTCATCAGGGTAAAATGAAAATGTAAGGATGTATGACATGTATGCATCTAGGATCGCACTTCTGATCTCACTTTTGCATTTTGAGCATCATAGATACATTAAGAGGAAATGACCATTTCTTTGATGGACTTGCAATGCTCAAAAAGCAAGTGCGAGAACATGTATATATTTATGAGAGCTCTTCTGAGGTTACAATGGTAGTCTCGCGCTAGCATTTCACCTTGTTAGACTTATAGTGCTCAAACCGTATGTGCGAGAACACATGAACCTCCGCCATGATGGTCTTGCATCTTTAGCCCTATAAGTTCATAAGGTGAAATATTTATTTCAGTTTGATGGTCCTATAATGCTCAATAAGCAAGTGTATGCAAGTGTGACTTTCATACATGGTAGATAATCTTACATGTTCATACCATAAGGATTATACTCAGCAACTACAAATTGTTCTTTATTTACTAAGAATGATTATCCACTGGAAGTGATTATCCCTCCATCCCTAACTCTTTTTGACAAAGGCAGAAATCAAACCTAAGTTAATCACCAGATGTCCCTACCTTCAATAATTGGTTCTTTCATTCGCACTGGTAGAGTAACTGGAATCTTGGATGGCATGTGGGCATGAACCATAAGTTCACCTGAAGGATAAGTGACATAGCAAACAAGTTTCATGGATAGTTTCTAGCATAATTCAGGGAGATTCATCATCTCCCTAATAGTTTTCTAATGAGAATCTTGTGTATCGCCTTAACCGCTAAGCTATTTTTTCTCATTCCCTCTGCCTGTTTATAGATGAATGTATTTCTATCCAGTTACAGAATCTTTTGTCGCCTGGCCAAACAGAAGAACAAAATAATTGTTCAATTAGTTTAAACAATTAATTCTACAGCAAGACTTTTTTCATTTTTGTGAACTCTACAACAAATAGAACTGTGAATAAAGATACTTGCGTATCTTATAGTACTCTTCTGTCAATGGGCCTTCTATGAGAATTTGCTGAGGACCACTCCCACCCTATAACAAAATTATATTAGATTTGGTAAAAGAATTTGAAAGAGCTGGCTCAAAAGGTGAGTTTAGAACAAATATGACAGTTTAATTGGAACTGCTGCAAGGAAATATATGCTTTTAGAAGAATTAATGGACATGAAAAGATGACAGTTCAGAATGTATTCAAAAGAAAAAAAGAATCATTTCCTCGTGATGGATAAAGTTCTCATTCTGCCACTGAACTCAAGGTTTCAAATAACATTCAAGAGTTGTTCACCTTTTGGCTGGCATCACTGATCTTGCGCAAAGTTATGTGCTCACCACAACGCAAGGCACCCGCGGCAAATTCTACCTGAAGAGAATAAAAATATTTGTGGTTTATATCAATTGAAGATGCATAAGGCAGGCATACTTTGCTTGTTAATTTTTTTTGGTAATATCTAATTTCGCTGTGAGTTGTTTGTCTTATCTCAAATCAAACAGAATAGGCTACTGATGATCAGCAAACCAGATGATAACCTGGAAAAAGAATACCTGGACACCTTGGCTAGCAAGAAACTGCTTGAAATCTGCCAATTTCAGATCACCTATGAGAACAGATTTGTGGGGTAGAGGAGCTGAAGGGAGTGGGAGCAGAGTAAGCATGTCATTGGTCTTTCCTACTTCGCCATCAACCCAAGCAATTTCATAATCACCTAGCTGTAAGTAAATGCAACCTCTTAGAAGCCTATTCTATTAAACATGAAAGACAACTCGATATTGAATCTGACATTGGTCAAACTTAGCAACATGATGATTTGGCATTGAGACTTACATTTAGTTACAAGACAAGAAGGATTTTAATAACTTTATAGCAGATTAGATGTCACCTATATCAGTGCACTATTCTTAAATGAATTGTTTTGTCATAGACATGATAACAAACTCATCAAGTAGGATCATCATCATCAGTTAAGGTTTGCCTTTAATGTTAACAAATCCGAAGTTATATATCAGTTTGCTAATTTATGGATTTTCTTGCTGCAGCTAAGAGAGGCCAATGAGAACTATTCTAGTACACTGAATAATTATTCTCTCAATCGAAGAATCAAATCATACAGTTCAACCAATAATTTGCATTTTTCCAAGCAGGAATATTCAAGAAGCAATTGATACACAATTTTATGTGCTCAAAAACATTATTTTTCTGAAAGAACAATGACCTGAGCAGGCAAGTGAAACAAAAAACTCATGACTATCTTCAGAGAGAACGAATAGCAACAAGAAATGCTAGAAAAGGTGTACAACAAGCTTGCCTTTTTGAGGAGAACATTACTCATCAATCTCTCTGAAAGCTGGACCTGTGTATATACAAGAAACAAGTGAACCCCAAGAATATGCTAATATAATCACTATGCTATAATAGGGTTTACTGTCTTTCAATTATGTCATTGATTAGAAAAAAATCAATTGCATTCAACCAAGGAAAGAAGGGAGAAACACTGACATAATACCTTATAGGCACACAAATCGGAGGTAACATCAATTGTTTCTTCAATCTGTGGGGCATAAACATGGGGGCAAACATGTTTTGCACAGTGTTGTTTCAAATGCTCAGTAGCTTCTGCAGATCCATGCACTAGAACCTTAAAGAACAATTTTTCAGATTATGCAATGGTTATTATTTTTCCCATTGTCTACATCAAGAGAAAGAATTAAGCAGCTGCAATAAACAAGCTGGCTATGAAAATTTGATATCATGGACATGAAGTAGTTGGAAAATATGTTTCCCTTATCTTGTGACACATACAAGTTTTAAGGGAGCCACATGAGCAATGATTGATTTGACAGAACGGCCATCTGATCGGCCTTCAAAATCCATGTAAGTCAATCCACACTTCACTTGCACCTGTAACATGAGTTGGCAACGACAAACAACGGGTGATTTTCAAAATGCCCCTTAATGTTTATTCTTTTTTCAAAAAGCCTTTAAAGATATGATAAATATAAATCACCCCCTACGGTTTCTGTCTTTGTTTTCAAAATGCTCCTCTCCATTAACAAATAAATGATTAAGGTGGAAATTTAGAAGGATAAAATAGGTAGTTCAGTTTGAAGAGGGGAATTTTGACAATAAAGTGAAAACCTTATTGGTGATTTGATATTGATCAAATTTTGAGAGCCAATTTAAAACTTGCCCATAAACAAGTAAATGATTATCAGAATAAAGGTTCAAAGTTTTGATGGTCAAATTAATGATGATATGAATTATACTTGTCAGACTCATACGATTCCAAATTTTTGTACCATACAATACATTAAGATTCACATGTACAATGATACGATTTTTTACATATAAATTGAAAATAAAAAGAGTTGTAATAATTCAGTTGAATTCAATACTATTTGATATAAAATCTATCTATATTAATCTAAAACTAAGGAATAAAGTCTATTAAAAATTGAATGAGATGAGTTGAAAGTGAATCTAACCCACTAAAATATTGAAAAACGCCCAATATAATAAAAGTAAATCTAAATCATTATAGAATAAAAGCAGAAGCATTAACTTATGTTGTACAATAAAAATATAAAGGTTAAATAGAGTAGAATCTGTCACCCAGAATAAATATTTCACATGGAGAGACAAAGTCAACAATAATCAAGGTGGATTCTACACTTAATAATGACTAATAATATCAATGCTTGCCACATCCAGTCTATAAATTAACAATGCAGGAGGAATTAATGACTTAGAATTCATGTGATATTAGTCATTTTCCATTTGACAACAATGTTTTTTCTAGGTAAAAAACATTTACCAATAACATTTTCTATTGCTCATTTCAAATCAATTCTTAGTAAAATAAACAATAATATGCACATTATCAACGGTATACAATAAACCTACAAATGGAATATTTCATTGTTTTGCACATTTTTGGATGTCAAAGCTACTCCAAATAAAATGGTCTTTTTCTTAAACATATTTTTAATTTTTATATGAACCTTATCATTTACAACTTGGCACAATTCACAATTAAAAATTTGTCAAAACAATTCAAGATGCGAACCTTGATTTGACAACCATTCATAATCAATGTTTAAAGTTTGGTTCCATACCAAAATGAGATGCGTCTGTAGTGCCAATGACTTACAAAAGTGTTGTTGGTTGACATTGATCAATTGAAGAAATAATGGGAAATAGAAGAAGAAGAAATAATAGAGGAAGAACGCGTATTGAGCTATTCGTGGATCTTGGAGAAACTTCTTCAAGTGGATCACGAGCTAATGGAGCTACTCAAGATGGAACCCTAGTTTAGCATAACTTCTTCGTTAGAATCCTCATGCTCCCACCTCTATCTGTCACATTGTGAACCTCTACAGTGCCATTAAGCTAACCTTCTCCAATAGCTGTTAGCACAGTAGAACCCCTATACAAAGAAGAAGAAGAAAGGTCGAAGATGATCTGACTCGAAAGGGAGATGAATAGATGACTCACTCAAATTCTCTAATTGTCGAACAAAACACAAACAAAGCAAACAATTAGTAGACAAGTGAGATCGTATGCGATTTGTTGATTGTGTAAAGTTAATGCACAACAAAAATAATGCAAGCACAATCACTTTACATGGTTTGAAGAATTTAGTCCTACTTCAAGGCTTATGATGTGTCACCTCTAAATAATTCCACTATTACCACCCTTTTACAAGAGGTAATAGGTAATAGGGTAATCTACAACCTAAGCATTAAGCCAACCAATCACAATTCACAAGGTTAACAAACTTGATCTTAAACAAAGGTTTCACTCCACAAGAATTCTCGCCTCTCCCTTAGCTAATGAAATGAAGGTAATGGAATGAAAGAAAATAGCACTAGATGTTGAAGCCTTCAATGTTTGTCTAAGCTTTCTTGGTTCCTTTTGGGCATTTTAGCACTATCAACACCGGAGATTCAAGAGTATCTTCATGTATTGTGCATACCCAAAAGCTCTCGAAGAGCTTATACACAAATCCCTCCAATAGATCATTTTTTGTTGCCTCTAGTTGCCTTGAAAAAGGTTCCAATCAACTAAATACTTAAATGCAACTGTTGGATGGTAACGACTATATCGTCTGCACCTCTAATCGACTGAAAGTCTATCCAATCAACAGTTTCTTGAAAAGAACCATTCTATTTGCTTATACCCTCTAGACAGTTGATTGGCTAGTAGTCGACTAAAGATCACCTCTAGTCGATTGACAACCTGAGTAATCCCCATAGCTAACACACCATCTTGAGCTTACATAAAGGCAGGGCATGAGACTCAATTGACAAAATATAACTTGGGAATTCATCTCCCAACCAAAGGCTTCACAACCACGCCCAAAGAAAAAACCAAAATTACAATCTCTCATCTTTAGGATTTCAGCTCCTCAAGTTCGCTGAGCTTATCACGAGCTCTTAATGCAGGAACCCGAGCAACAAATCGATTCAAGCCAATGGTACTCAAGTACAGTGAACTCCTCCTCAAGCTCTAGTGTGGTCAGATGACCCAAATTAAACTCTCACATCTAGGAGTCCACAACTCTCCAACAACAATCCCATTAAGTTAATAATCCCCACAAGTTCCATGTGTAATCTCCAATAGAATGATCATGACTACCTTGCATACTAGATGCATGCATCAAAACACAAAACACACCGAACTTAAACCATATTGCAACACATCAAAACAATGTCATTAAGCCCAACCATACAGAAACATTATTTTCCAACAATCTTCCTCTTCCCTTTTTGATGTTTGACAATTCATTTAAGTCCGGCATACCAATAAGCATAAATGAAAATTAACAAGGCAATCCAAAAGTCAAAGCCACCTCCCATCCTAAGCACCTCTTCGGTCTAGGTTAATTGCTCCTTAGTTAAGCTCCGATGGAGGTGACCCTTTATTTTCTGATTTATTTTCTAATTTAAAGGAGGTTATTGACTTAAACCTTAATATTTCTTCCCTTTTGCCACATGGCAGAAGATCATATGATAAATAAAGACATACACATACGAACATAGAAATAACAAAAATAATAAAATAACAATCAAGCATGATGATCAATCCATGTAAGCATTCGAGCTTTTAAGCATTTCAAACATGGCACATTTCCCATTCAAAGATATAATCATGAAAAACGTACAAATTTTCAATCAAGAAATGAGAAAACATATATAGGAGCATGATGAGCACCCTAGGGTTAAAAGTTCCCTTTAAGTGTTGTCATGGGATTAAATTGTAACTATTACTAACACTTAAAATATCATAAGCATGGTCCTAGGTGTCCATTTTGTGCCAAAATTTATTTTAACATGCTAAATGGTCAAAATGAGACTAAGCGCATGAAAGATACAAAGCAACATTTTTGAAGTTGGACTATTCCATCGAAAAACTCAATGATATGCTAGTTGATGGGATTCTACAATATTCAAAATTGTATTTTTTTAGAAATGATTAAGTAATTTTTCAAAAATTTAAAAACCATTTAGGTTTGCATACACATTTAGCATTATATACTGAGGGTAGGAAAAATGGTTTACATATACAATGATTCAACATTATGATCTTTGGCACAATTTTGAAATGATTCAAAATCTTCAATACTTAAGGTTCCAAATTAAGCTTTATATGGCTATCAATGATAAATTATCAACCAAGGTTTAAAATTTCGACCCGTATCGAGATTTCGGTCCGTGATCGGAACGATATGGTTTTGATATCGTATCGTGCTGTATCGGTAAATTTCAATAATTTTTAAATATAAAAATAAATTTTTTAATTTAAATATTAAAAATAGACAAAATAATCATGGAAAAAAATATCAAAAAATTAATTATAATAGTAAAATTAATTTAAATAGGATTAAAAAATAAAATAAATTTTAATAATAATAAAATTATTATTTATAATATATAAATTAATAAAATAAATTTTAAAATAATTTATGAAATATTTTTAAATTAATAAGATAAATTTATTAAATTTTAATTATTTTATTTATTTTTCATATAGTTTGAACTATAGTTTAGGAAGTTGATTATTAGTGGTCGCGCACCCTCCATGTATCGGGCGCGGCGCTGGGCCAACGTGGAGGCCACGGCGGTGTCGTGTGATGCCGCTACGGGCATCATGGAGGCCACGTGACACAGCCGCGGGCGTCAGGAGACCGCGCGAGGCCTCACGGCCAGTTGTACCGGTGCCGAACGGCGGGCGAAACAATAAATTCCGCCCGTATCGCCTGGCACAGGTCGAAATTTTAAACCATGTTATCAACACCTCTCTAATTGGTAACTATTGATGCAATCATAGCCTAAGTGGTCAGATGTGATTATGAGTTTTGATATTTATGCAAAGGGTTTAAGTTAGGCATCACCTTGTGATTTAATATGTGTGTTTGAGAGCATAGAGACTCAACAAAAACACACATTTGGACTACTTGGTGTAACCAAGGCAGTGGTTACACGATGGCTCAAGTCCACATAGACCGAAGGATGGCATGAACACTTGAAAAACTGGAGGACAAGGAGCATTCAGTGCAATTATGCTTGGGAAGTGGAGTCCGTAAGTGGAGTGACAATGATGGCACGAGAAGAAAGTCAAGGTCTAGGAGCATCCAAGAAATAAAAGGTTTAACAGAAGATAGCTGGAGACATATTGCATAAATGGAGTTAAAAGGATGGCAAAGTCGAGAGCCCAATGCATTCAAGGGACGAGAATCTTGATGTGAGAAGGCCTTGTGGCAGAATAGAATTGCATGGTGAGCTAAGAGTTGGATGGAAATGTACTTAAACATAGGTAGATCTTAACTTAAACGTCATTAGTTATTAGATGGGTTGTAGTCAATAAACCAATCAACTGAAGGGTCCTCCCATCGACTCATAGTTGGATTAATTGGATAATCGAATCAAATTTAATGACAAAGGAAGCTCTCTGAGACCAATCAACTAGTGAAAGTCTAGTCATCGAAGCTTGGATGAAGTCATCACCAAAGGAAATGCTTATAATCTTTCAGAATCAATTACAACAATCAACTAATGGTGCATAGCAATCAATTAATGGGCACCAACTAAGCAAGATTTAGTCAAACATTCATTTCATGGAGGCGACAATTTTAAGAGTTCAAGAATCCATGAAAGAAAAATAACAGAGAACAACGAATTGATCTGCAACGTTTCATTATTTTTTCTATTGTCTTATTGTAAAAGCCCTATTCCTCTGTATTTTTAACTGATTTGTAAAGCTTTCTCTACCTTGAAGGAAAAAAGTTAAGAGTCTGGGAATGATCCACTAAAAGAATCATAGGTCATAAAAATAAGAGCATAGGGGGCTACCAAACCACATAAATGCATGTGTTGTTATGTAATCTGTTTTTGTCTGTGTCGTAATTTATTTTCTGTTGCTAATCTGCCCAGGCGCGGATGATATTCACCTACCTCTATCATCTTTTTAATCCAACCGCTCTAACAATAACACGTATATGGATAAATTATATGTGTTCATGGTTAGGCAATTATGGTGAATTATGATCATACCAATACTACATGTCAAATTACATGCTAAATTTGTCAAGTATGTATCAAGTGTGCCTAAAATACAAGTTATCATGATTTAGTTACACCAAGCCAATCAAATAAATCATGCACTATGCATGGCATGTATCCAACATATCAAGCATCATTCAACTCATATAACATTATAAAAAATCAGACATTGTAATTATCCACCTTATGCAATTAAGCATATAGATTATACATATTACAAAGCATGAGGGGAACCAAATCCATACACAAACTCATAAGGAACCGACTCTTCTTCCCTCATTCATTTGCACCCTAACCAAATCTAGAAAGACAAAATGTATATTTGGGAACTCAAAACAAACCTATTAGGTTAACTAGGTACTCCTTTAGGCACCCATTTCTTCTCTACCTTCTTGGCCTTCTTAATGAAACACCCAAATGGTGCATTTGATTAGTTCTTTAGTTGATTGTCTAAACACCATAGAACAAGTGTTTGACTACAAGAACATTCCTGAGAATCGAAAGGTGAAGCTCGTGGCCATTCAACTTAAGAAATATGCCTCTCTTTGATGAGATATTCTAAACTGGAACAAAGAATTTGAAGTTAGCCGACCCCACCTAGTAGGATAAGACTTGGTTGTTGTTGTTGTTGTTGGAACAGAGAATTTGAAGGCAAACGAGGATTAAAACATGAGACAAGATGGAATTAAAGAAATTTTTGTTGATAATTTATGAGCAAGATGTGTATCTCAAGTTCACAACTTTAGACAAGGCAAATTCATGGAAGAAATACACTATTGGCTGAATTTGACCTTCTTAAGTTCAAATGTCATGTGGAAGAACTCGAGGAGAATACCATTATGCATTATCTGGGTGACTTATATCTAGAAATATCAAATATTGTGAAGTTGCTGCCTTGTTGGAATTTTACTAATGTTATTGAATTGACCTTCAAGGTTGAAAAGCAACAAAAGGAGGTCAAGTCCCATCTAGCAATCGCTTTTAATCTAAAGGGAGCTCTTCCAACCAGAGTGTTATTATTTTCACAATACCACTTTCATATCATCACACTTATGCCTTCAAGGAAACCACAAAGCAAGGAGGATGTAAGGCCATCAAAAGCTAACTTTCTTCTCTTCAATGTTTTAAGTGTCATGGTTACGAACATACTACAACAGACTCTCTGAATCAGCACATCATCACTATTATAGACAAGGAAACTAATTATGGGGAAGAAAAAGATGTTATCCAAACAAAAGAGGAAATCATCTGTCGATCAATGTGAGCTCGTTATTTGCAGGAAATTGAGCATTCAACTTGCAGAGGATGATCTTTATTGGTTGCATCATAATATTTTACATATATGATGTACTCTCCATGGAGAGGTTTCTGATGTCATCATTGATGAAGAAAGCTTTGAGAAAGTTATTTCAACCAGAATGGTGGAGAAACTAAAGCTCCTAGTAGAGAATCATCCAAGGCCTTATAAACTCACTTTATCTGGATAAGAACAAAGAAATCAAGAAGAGTAAGCATTTCCTTGTTTAATTCTCTATTAGTAATAAATAAAAGGACGAGGGCTATTGTGATGTGGTCCCTATGGATGTTTGTCATCTACTTCTTGAAAGACCTTGGCAGTTTGACCAAAGAACTCTTCATAATGTCTATTGAAACACTTTTTCTTTCACAAAGGATGACATTAATTTGTATTAGGCTCTTCCAAGCTTGTTGGGATGTCCAAACCAACAAAAGAAGAGGGGCAGAATTTGCTCTCAAGAACCAAGTTTTTATGGGAAGTAAAAAACCCTACAATCAGCCTTTGCTCTTGAACTTTTAGGAGGAAATGAATATGCTACGACCCACCTCCATAAAGTACCACTCTTAAAAGAGTTTGTAGATGCTGTCCTTGATGACATACCCCCCTGACTATGAGGGATATTCATCATTACATTAACTTCTTTCCTGGCTCTTATATTTCCAACAAAGCTACATATTGAATGAGTCTAGAAGATCACATAGAGATGCAAAAACAGGTGAAACAACTTATCAACAAGGGCCTAGTCTAAGAGAACATGATTCTTTGTGTTGTTCTAGCCTTGCTTGTTCCTGAGAAAGATGACTAGTAGGGATGTGAACAAAATTGGTTTCAGCTAGTGTATCCCAATTCCTCACCTGTATCTCTAAGATCAACTCCAGTGTTGTGATCTTTTCAAAAATTGACTAGCGAAGTGGATACCACAAGGCATGGAGATGAATGGAATACTACGTTCAAGACATGTGGGCTCCATGAATGGATGGTGATGTCGTCTAGCCTCTTCGATACACCCAACACCGCAACTAATAAATCATGTGTTTAACCCTTTTATTGGAAGGTTTGTGGTCATTTACTTTAATGACATTCTTGTTTATAGCAAAGGAAAGCAGGAGTGCTCGAGTCAACTCTCGCAAATCTTTTAAGGGAACAAAAACTATATGCCAACTTGAAGAAATGTGAGTTCTAGAAGATCACATAGAGATGCAAAAACAGGAGAAATAACTTATCAGCAAGGGCCTAGTCTAAGAGAACACGGTTCCTGATGTTGTTCTAACCTTGCTTGTTCCTAAGAAAGATGACTCTTGGTGCACATGCATTAATAGTAGGGATGTGAACAAAATTACTACCAGCTATTGTATCCCCAATTCCTCCCCTAGATCTCTTAGATCAACTCCAGTGTTGTGACCTTTTCAAAAATTGATTTGCGAAGTGGATACTGCAAGAGGCATGGAGATGAATGGAAGATTACGTTCAAGCCATGTGGACTCCATGAATGGATGGGGATGTCATCTAGCCTCTTCAATGCACCCAACCCCCTTTATGTAACTAATGAATCATGTGGTTAACCCTTTTATTGGAAAGTTTGTGGTTGTTTACTTTGATGGCATTCTTGTTTATAACAAAGGTAAGGAGGAATGTACGAGTCATCTCTCACGTATCTTTGAAGGGAACAAAAACTATATGCTAATTTGAAGAAATGCGAGTTCTTCATTAATATCCTAGTGTTTCTAGGCTATGTTATCTCCAATGAAGGAGTAAAGATGGATCCAAGCAAGCTGGAAGCTATTGTAAGTTGGCTAGAACCAACAACCATTCCAGAATTTCAAAGTTTCCATGTTTTAGCTTTATTTTACCAATAGTTCACCAAAAGTTGTAACTCCATTTATCCTCCTATCATTGATCTTTTAAAACTGGGTCTGTTCAAGTGGACTGCAAAAGCTCAACAAAGTTTTCAACATTTCAAGGAAAAGGTAAGAAATGCCAAATGAACAACAAAATTGAATACAATGCTTCTAATATGGGCATTACTGCAGTTCTAAACTAAGAAAAAAGGACATTTCTTTTAGTGAGGAATTAAATACATCTTGAAGGAATTATCCCACGTACAAAGAAGAATAAACAAGCTCAATCGACATTATGTTCTTTAGACTTCAAATTATTTAACTTTGTTGTCATGCACAATGCAGGCTCGCAAAACAAGTGGCAATGTTGTAACTTGAAGACATTCTTTGTTGTCGACATCAAGGTTCAAAATCTCGAGCCATGCCGAAGTTTCAATATTTGACTAGAATGATATTGATTTGATATCGTGTTGATGTTTCGATGCATGGTACTGATAATGAATTGGAGTTGAAGAAATAAGGAGATGAAACATAGGAAGGAGATATTGTCTATACTAAATATGGTTTAAAATCTTATATCATGCTAGACGAAACAGTCAAAATGTATCATTCTAATAAATTATCGAAGCTCAATAACACTTAGCACAGACAACATCTCCTTCCTTTTATTCATCTTTTTTCTCCTTCAACGTCTAATCCGTCATCAGCACCACACATCGAAGCATCGATACAAGATTAGAACAGTATCTTTCCAATCAAAGATCAAAACTATGAAAATTCAAAATTTTAAACTTTGGTGCTAACTAATATTGAGTTTTGATGATTTATTGGAGTGATACATTTCGACCGTCTTGACTGACAGTGCAAGATTGCAAACAATGGCATTACAAGTCAGTGTTCCCGCTTTAAAGTACTTAAAATCTTATATCATGCTAGGTGAAACGGTCAAAACATATCATTTTAATAAATTATCGAAACTCAATAACACTTGGCACAGACAACATCTCCTTCCTTTGATTCATCTTGTTTCTCCTTCAACATCCAATCTATCATCAACACCACGCATCGAAGCATCGACACAAGATTAGAACAATATCATTCCAATCAAAGGTCAAAACTATAAAAATTCAAAATTTTAAACTTTGGTGCTCAGTAATATCGAGTTTCGAAGATTTATTAGAATGATACATTTCAACCGTTTTGATTGACATAGTACAAGATTGCAAATGATGGTATCCATTACAAGTCAATGTTCCCGCTTTGAAGTGTTTAAAGAGCTCTATAAAGGCAATGATTTCTTTGGCCAAATTTGGAAGAGTAAACTAATAAACCATTCAAGTAATTTTTTATACGAGATGACTATCTCTTCAAAGGGAATTCCTCAAGCATTCCTCTATGTTCATTAAGAGAAGTTGTTATCTTTAAAGCTCATAACAATAATCTTATAGGTCATTTTAGTTGGGACAAAACTCCTTTTGAACGTAGAAAAACTTCTATTGACCATAGATGCAACAAGATGTTATGAGACACATCACAAGGTGTTGATGTCAGATCTCATCAAAATAACACCAGGTTACGCACATCTGTTCCCGCTCCAAGGCTCCTAGGCCAGATATTAGTTTGGATTTTATATTAAGATTGCCATAAACTCAATGTTATAAAGATTCAATTATAGTGGTGCTTGATCACTGCTCAAAAATGACATTTTATTCCTTGCACAAAGATTTTTTATGCATTCAATATTGTTGAGCTTTATTTTCTGGAGATTCTTAAATTTAATGGTATTTCTTTGATAATCACTTCTAACAAGGATCCTAAGTTTACAAATCATTTCTCAAGAACTCAATGGAGGAAATTGGGAACTCAACTCCAATGAGCAGTACTGCACACCTGCAAACAAATGGTCACACAGATGTTATGAATCACAGCTAGGAAAACTTTCCCTGAAATTTTATCAATAAAAATATCCTGCAGTTGGACTTGCTTTTGCACCAACTAGAGTTCCCTACAATTATTCTGTCAATCCAACGATAAGGCATAGTCCTTTTGAAATTGCACAAGGAGCAAATCCAATCAGCCGGCTTGATGTAGTTGCCGTTTCCAACAAAGGATAGATTCAGTAGTGATGCTAAAGAAAGCGTTGAGTAAATCAAGAAGATGCATGAGATGATTCACAATAATATTCCAAGGCAAAATGTCAAATATGTTGGAAGAGTCAATATGATGAAAGCCAAGGAGGGGTTTCAAGCTTACAAGACAAAGTCGAGGATGAAGAGGCATTGAAGGGAATTGGAGGACCCACGACAAGGTCCAAGACTAAAAAAATGAAGCAAGCCTTGGAAGGCTTAATAATGGAGCTCAAGGAAAAGGAGGATCAATGCACAATGGAGGCAACAACTAAATGGATCACATTCCTTCAACTAAAATGAAATTAAGCCAACATGAGAACCATTTTCGTATGTATTTTTGGGGGATTTTTCTAGAGTGACTTTTGAAGTCCTTTGTTGGGTTTTAGTGCCTTTTTGAGAGTTCCTAAGCTAGTATTAGGGATTAGTGGTTGCATTAGTGGAAAATAAATGCCATGAATTAATGCATGCATGATAATGGTGCATAATTAGTGCTTAGTGGGAAGTGTAGTAGGTTTTTGTTTCAACTTCCACTAAGTCTATATATAGGAAACTCTTGTATGGTTAAAAGTAGTTTTTGGTGGAATGAAATATGAGTTTTCTCTATTGTGAGAGCTTCCTTTGAGTTCTTAGGCAAAGAACTAAATCTGATCTTATCAAGGCAACTTGTGGCGATCAAAACACCCATGACTTATCACTCACCTTCTGATCTTTCTTGAGTGTGGCGTCAATATCCTTCCCCAAACTGAATTTCAAGGCGAACCGATTCAAGGCGTGCTTATCATTAAGACTATGGATGAGAGATCAACGAAGATGAACAAGAAAAAAAAAGATTTTTTTTTTTTTTTTGAATTGACAAACAAACACAAACTTGAAAATCAAGGAACTAGGCTCTGATACCAAATGATAAGCACGCCTTGAATCGGTTCGCCTTGAAATTCAATTTGGGGAAGGATATTGACGCCACACTTAAGAAAGATCAGAAGGTGAGTGATAAGTCATGGGTGTTTTGATCGCCACAAGTTGCCTTGATAAGATCAGATTTAGTTTTTTGCCTAAGAACTCAAAGGAAGCTCTCACAATAGAGAAAATTCAGATTTCATTCCACCAAAAACTACTTTTAACCATACAAGAGTTTCCTATATATAGACTTAGTGGAAGTTGAAACAAAAACCTACTACACTTCCCACTAAGCACTAATTATGCACCATTATCATGCATGCATTAATTCATGGCATTTATTTTCCACTAATGCAACCACTAATCCCTAATACTAGCTTAGGAACTCTCAAAAAGGCACTAAAACCCAACAAAGGACTTCAAAAGTCACTCTAGAAAAATCCCCCAAAAATACATACGAAAATGGTTCTCATGTTGGCTTAATTTCATTTTAGTTGAAGGAATGTGATCCATTTAGTTGTTGCCTCCATTGTGCATTGATCCTCCTTTTCCTTGAGCTCCATTATTAAGCCTTCCAAGGCTTGCTTCATTTTTTTAGTCTTGGACCTTGTCGTGGGTCCTCCAATTCTCTTCAATGCCTCTTCATCCTCGACTTTGTCTTGTAAGCTTGAAACCCCTCCTTGGCTTTCATCACAATAGCATCAAAAACATGCTGAATTCAATGAATAAGATCTAGTTTAGGTTCATCTTCACAAAGATTCCCTACAGAAAATTATGAAAAGAAAAAGCCTTGTGTGGATGGACTGTTCAAGATTATAAACAAAATTAGTGGAAACACATATAAGGTCCATCTTCCAGTTGAGTGTGATGTCTCAAACTCCTCCAATGTTGCTGATATAACACCTTTCTTGGATACACTGGCGCCAATTTTCCTCAACTAAGGGAGCATGATGCAGTAGCCAACGAAGGCCAAATACTTTATCCAATGGTGTAATCGCTAAGAGTTTTTAATAAATGTGATGTTTAAAGTATCTAAGGTGTTTGTTAGTCCCAAGAGTCCTACTATGTTATTTAAAATACCTAAGAGGCATGTCTACTTGGAGATTTGATACAAGAGGTTTTATAAATAGAAGTTCAAAAACGAATCTATAAGGCACTAGGACAATATATAACTATCCCTTGAAGTTTTAAGCTTCTCGTTTTGTCTTTATCTTTTTTCAAGTGATGGATTTGTCTAACACGTGTTCTGTGTCCACATCTTGCAAGAACCACCCGAATTCTATCCTCTTCATCCAACAAGTTTTGGCAAGTCCTTTGTGTGTGATCCTCTCTATGCATGGACTTTCCCAGAAAACAACATTTTATTAGAAGGGAAAAGGACCAGCAGATTCCTGTCATGACCTTCTTTCGTCTTGCTATAGAGACAATCCAACCAGTCCGGCACCTTCAGCAACTTTGCCACTAATAGATCTGTTTTCTTTTATTCCTTATGTCCACTGTTGAATGAATGCCACCTAGTAGCAAACACTCCATCTTCTTCCACATCTTCCTGTAAGATATGTTTTTCTTCCTCCATGGCAAGCACCCTCTTCTTTCTGCTCATCTTCGTCATTTAATAAATTTCCATCTCTTCCACCGTTCTTTTATTTCTTCATCATTTACTAGTACCCTATTGCATTCATCTTTAATACATCTTATTTGATTAAGATCTTTTGTCTTCTTCTCTCTCACTTTAGCTATTCTATAGATATCTCTTTTCCCTTCTTTTGTATCTAATTTTCGATATAACCGTTCAAAAGTTTCAGTCTTAGCGTTAAACTAAGGCAAATGTTCAATGAATGGATCAATTAAACTATTGTGCTAACGCTAGATTATTCTCCGGAAGGAACGTGTTACAGGGTCCGACTGTAACGTCTCAGCAAGAACTGCTATATTTCCAGAACTCGGGTGTAGTGAAAAATATACAAGAGTTCGCGTTGCAGAGTCTGACTACAACGTATCGGCAAAGACCGCTACATTTGCATGAGAACTCGGATGTAGTGTTAAATAAGCAAAAGTTCTCACACCATAAGTTGGGTAAGAACAAATATTATAGAAAAACTAATAGTCTAAGATTTGGTACATGGAACATAGGAACCTTTATTGGTAAAACAATGGAGATAGTAGATACGATGATTAGGAGAAAAATTAATATTGTATGTGTACAAGAGACAAAATGGGTATGTGAGAAGGCAAAGATGATAGAGAACTCGAGTTTTAAGTTATGATATACAAGAAAGAGTAAAACAAAAAATGGAGTGGGTATTATTGTAGATAGTTTGTTAAAAAATGAAGTTGTAGCAGTAATTAGGAAGGGGAATAGAATTATAAAAAACTACAATCCGGTACACGAAGCTCCCGCCTCGCGGGGTACCGGAGAAGGAATCCATTGTACGCAACCTTATCTTGCTTTTTTGCAAGAGACTGTTTCCAGGATTTGAACCCGTGACCTCTTGGTCACAAGGCAACA
The DNA here is from genome assembly GCA_025175895.1 of Wurfbainia villosa. Lineage (NCBI taxonomy): Eukaryota > Viridiplantae > Streptophyta > Magnoliopsida > Zingiberales > Zingiberaceae > Wurfbainia > Wurfbainia villosa. Next base: position 3,714,166 of record JAKLTH010000072.1, on the reverse strand, counting down.
ACCTTACCGTTATGCCAAGGCTCCCTTCTAAGGGGGATAGAATTATAGCTCTCAAAATAATAGTGGAGAAAGAAACTATGAACGTAATTAGTGTATATGCACCTTAAATAGGATTAGATAAAAATACCAAATTAAGGATTTGGGATGACTTGGATGAAGTATTACAAAATATTCTGTCAAATGAGATGATTTTAATAAGAGACAATTTAAATGAGCATGTCGGAGTGAAAAATGACGAATATGAGAGGATGAGTGGGGGTAATGGGTTTGGAACAAGAAATGAAGAAGGTAAAACTATATTGGATTTTGCAATAACATATGATCTTATATTAGCTAATACATTTTTTAAGAAAAGAGAAGAACACTTGGTCACGTTCAAAAGTGGAAATAATAAATCACAAATTGACTTTCTTATGGTTAGGAAGAGAGATAGAAAGATTTGTAAAGATTGCAAGGTCATCCCTGGAGAAAGTTTAACTACTCAACATGGTTAGTAATATTGGATATACGCCTCAAATATAATATTAATAAAAGGAAAATATATACGACTCCTAGAATTAAGTGCTGGAAGTTAAAGGATGAGAAACTAAATATATTCAAAAAGAAGATAGGAGTACAAGTATTAGATGAAATATACAGTGACCCTAATACGACATGAGATAAGATGATATCAAAGTTGAAAATAGTAGCCAAGAGTGTACTCAGTGAGTCAAAGGGACATGCACCACCAAGTAAAGAATCTTGGTTGTGGAATGAGAAAGTGCAAGAGAAAGTCAAGGAAAAACGAACAATATATAAGAAATTATATATTTGTAAAAATGAGGAAAATTTGAAAAAATATAAAATAGCTAAGAAAGCAGTGAATGAAACAAAGACTGAAACTTTTGAACGGTTATATCGAAAATTAGATACAAAAGAAGGGGAAAGAGACATTTATAGAATAGCTAAAGTGAGAGAGAAGAAGACAAAAGATCTTAATCAAATAAGATGTATTAAACATGAATGCAATAGAGTACTAGTAAATGATGAATAAAATAAAAGAACGGTGGAAGAGATATTTTCATCAATTTTTTAATGAAGGTTTAGGAGACCAACTTAATTTAGGTAATTTAAGTAGGTCAGATGAGTATAAAAATTTAAATTTTTATCATAAAATTTAAATTTCAGAAGTAGAAAAAGCTATAAATGGAATGCAAAATGGAAAAGTCGTTAGATCAGATGATATTCCGATAGAAGTATGGAAGTGTCTAGGGAAACAAGGTATTGAATGACTTACAAAATTATTTAACATGATATTGAAAACAAAAAGGATGTCTGATCAATGGAGGGTAAGTATCCTAATTCCCTTATATAAGAATAAGAGAGACATACAAACCATAGTATTAAATTTGAAACACCCGATTGTTTCGTTATGAACCAAAGACGCGACGCGCGCTAGATTCCGAAGCGCAGCGAAGGCGAACGATGAAGCAACAGGGATTCGCTGCTGGAACGCGATCGCGCTCGCATTCTCAGAGCGTAATCGCGCTCGCATTCCCGGAACGTGATCGCGTTCGCGATCGAGCTCCGGGAAAACGATCGCGTTCGCGATTGCGCTCTGGGAACGTGATTGCTTGCAGGAACGCGATCGCGCTCGTGTTCTCGGAACGCAATCGCGCTCGCGTTCCTGGAACGCGATCGCGAGCGCGATCGCGTTCGCGATCAAGCGCCGGGAAAGCGCGCTCGCACTCTGGGAGTGCGATTGCTTGCGGAAACGAGCGATCACATTCTGATCACTACGAAAACGCATGAATAATAAACATTTGGAATCAAACTAATAATAAACATTTTAAATAATTAAACATTAATATTTAAAAGATAAAAAAATATTAAAATAATATCGAGACGAACGATACGGTATCGAAACCGTATCGTTCCGGTCGCAGACCGAAACTTCGATACGAGTCTAAATTTTAAACCTTGATACAAACTTGTGAAAACTATAGGGATATTAAACTAATGAGTCATACCATGAAATTTTGGGAAAGAGTAATAGAAAAAAGATTAAGAAAGGAGACCACGGTTCTCGAAAATCAATTTGGATTCATGCCAGGAAGGTCGACAATAGAAGCTATACATCTTCTCAGACAATTAATTGAAAAGTATAGAGAGCAAAAGCAGGATCTTCACATGATATTCATTAATTTAGAAAAAGCTTATGATAGAATTCCAAGAGAAATTATATGGAGAATTTTAGAAAAAAGATGTGTTAGTGTAACATATATTGAACTAATTAAGGATATGTATGAGGAAGTAACGACCAGAGTGAAGACTTAAGGCGGATTAACTGAAGCATTTCCATTAAAGATAGGGTTACATCAAGGATTAACTTTAAGTTCATATCTTTTTGCACTAATCATGGACGAACTCACTAGACATATTCAAGACACAGTACCGTGGTGCATGTTGTTTGCAGATGATATTGTTTTGGTAGATGAGACACGTGAAGGAGTAAATGCTAAACTAGAATCTTGGTGGGAAACACTAGAAGTGAAAGGTTTTAGGCTTAGTAGAGTAAAGACAGAATATATGAAATTTAAGTTTAGTAATATTAGACGTAATGAGACAAGTGTTACGATAGGATGACGAGTTGTCTGGAACTGAGAGCTTTAAATATTTAGGATCATTTTTGTAAGATGATGGAGGGATTGAGAGAGATGTCTTACATAGAATATAAGTAAGATAGTCGAAATGGAGAAAAACATCGAGTGTTTTATGTGATCGCAAAGTGCCTCTAAAACTTAAGGGGAAGTTCTACAAAATGACGATTAGACCCGCTATGTTATATGACGTTGAATGTTGGGCTACGACTCGAGCACATGAGTAAAAGACGAGAGTTGCAGAGATGAGGATGTTAAGGTGGATGTGTGGACATATGAGGATGGACAGAATAAGAAACGAGAGCATTAGAGAAAAAGTCGGTGTTGCATCTATTGAAGGAAAGCTTCGAGAGACACGTTTAAGGTGGTACGGACATGTACTTAGATGACCAATAAATGCTCCAGTTAGGCAGTGTAAAACGATGATAAATAAACACATCAAACGAGGAAGAAGAAGACAAAAAAAGACTTGGTTAGCAATAATAAAACAAGATAAAATTTATTTAAATATAGATGATATAGTAGGGGATAGAGTTTATTGGTGTAGAAGGATCCATATAGCCTAGTGGGATAATGCTTTGTTGTTGTTCCCTTGCTACCGAGATCTATGAGCCCTTGTTTTGTACTTGTCTGCTCTGTTTCTCGCTCCATGCATTTTGCAAATAATTGTTGACCTTTGATCCATTTGCCTCCTCTACATTATGGCAACTGCCGGATCTGTCCTGTCTCCTATTATTTTCTCTGTTGATGTTTTCTGAGCATACCCTTGGAAGAGCCTTCTCTTCCAACAGACCATCTGCATCTGATGTAAGTTGAACAATAGACCAACCCTTGCCTTACATAGAACCTCTGTCTGCTAAATCTCTGATTCCCTTAGAACCTCTAGAAAAGGACCGACATATGCTTTTCATTTCCAATGAAGACCTGAGCAGAAAAATCTCTTGCTTTATTTTGTTATGTCCAACAAAGAATTGAGCTGTGGCGTCCCTCTGTCCGCTAGGGCCCAATAGTGTTTTTCTTTTCTCTTAGTCTATTCCATGATGCTATGTAAGACATCGCAAGGACAAGTCCCACTCGAGAGACTTGTTCCTGAGATCTCTCTTATCACCTATTATAGTTTTTTTTTCTTTAACTCTCCCTCTTATTGATATGCTGGCTGATCTAAGATTAAAGAGGAAGATCAAATAAAATTTGATTAACAATGATAAAATAAAATAAAATTTATTTAAATATAGATGATAATATAGTAGAAGATAAAGTCCAATGACGTAAAAAGATCCATATAACCGACTCCATCCAGTGGGATAAGACTTAATTATTGTTATTGTTGTTCTATCAACTATTTCTAGAACATTATTTATTTGAGGTTGAAGTATCATTATTGGTGTTTTATTAATTACCTTAGGTTTTTTGTGACAAATTGATCTCTTGAAAAATTGTGTATTTTATAGAGAAGGTCTTTCAATATATCGGTAAGACTGCCAACTACACAAGGGAAATAAAATACATGGAGTAAATCAAGGAATCTAAACATGGTAACCTAAATCTCCTATTTATGAGAGTATATACAGCTTTTATACAGAGATAATTGAACCTAAATATGGTAATCTAAATCTCCTATTTACAACCTATTTATGAGAGCATATACAGTCTTTATTAGGGAATCAATTACAGAGGTAATTAAGTTGTTGTAATTAATTGCCTATTGCTAACATCTCCCCTCAAATTGATACAGGTGATCCACAAGCATCAATTTGTCATTAAGAAATTTATGTCTTGGCCATGGAAAAGCTTTAGTAAAAATATCTACCACCTAAAGATTGGTAGAAACATGAGGAAGAGAAATGATCCTAGCTTCATAAGCTTCTCAGATGAAGTGACAATCAACCTCGATATGTTTAGTACGTTCATGGAAGACGGGATTTGTAGAAATGTAAATGGCACTAGAATTATCTGCATGAAGATGAGTAGGACTGCCTAGAGGAAAACCAAGCTCATCCAGTAGACTACGAAGCCAGTGGATTTCAGCACACGCTTGGGATATAGCTCTATATTCAGACTCAGTTGAGGATTTAGACACACGGTCTTGTTTCTTACTTTTCCAAGAAAAAAGAGCTGGTCGAAGAAACATACACCATCCTGTTGTAGAACGCCTTGTATCACTACACCCTGCATAATCAACATCACTATATGCTACAAGATCAAGCGAAGTAGAAGGATAAAAAAGTCCACGAGAAATTGTGCCATGGACATAGCGAATGATTCTACGAACTGTAGCCATGTGTAGATGCCTAGGAGAAGTCTGGAACTGACTCACTTGTTGTATTGCATAAGAGATATCATCAGGTCGAGAAATAGTAAGATAGATTAGGCTGCCAACAAGATGTCAATAGACTGTAGGATTTGATAACAAGTCACCCTCTTCTTTCCGTAGCTTGAGATCAAGCTCCATCGGAGTATCAAGGGGAATAGAATCTTGGAGACCAACAGCTGCCACCAAGTCCTAAGCATATTTGTGTTATGATAGAAAAATACCATGGGAATTAACAATAATCTCCATACCAAGAAAATATGTGAGAGGACCCAAATCTTTCACGTTGAAAGAATCCTGTAAATGTTGCTTTAGTTGAGTGATAAGAATTAAATCAGTACCCATGATTATGATATCATCAACATATACTAACAGAATGACAATACCCTGATCAGTCTTGTGAAGGAATAAAGATGCATCAAACTTGCTTTTTAGAAAAGCAAACTCGAATAAGGCAGAAGTGAATTTCTCATATCATGCACGGAGTGCTTGTTTTAGACCATACAATCAGCGATACAATTTGCACATGAAAAAGGTAGAGCGAGAAACTAAACCTACAGAAGGATGCATATAAACATCTTCCTTGAGATCTCCATGAAGAAAAGCATTTTTCACATCCATTTGATATAAACTCCAATTTTGTGAAGCTGCAATAGCCAAAATAGTGCATATAGTAGTCATTTTGGCTACCCGGAGCAAAATTTTCCTCATAATTAAATCCATATTCTTGATTATTTCCAAGAGCAACTAAGCGGCCTTTGTACCTATCTAAACTCCCATCAGACCTGACTTTAATAGAATAAATCCATTTGCAGCCAAGTGGGACTACACCAGTAGGACAATCAACCAATTCCCAAGTCTTATTAGCTTCGAGAGCACATAGTTCTTCTTGCATGGCTTGCTGCCAACATTCCTCTTTGACTGCTTGTGAGTATCTAGTAGGAACAGAAATGGAAGAAAGAGTAGTCGAGAGAGCAGATGTAGGATTACCCGTGTTATGGGATGGAAATCCATATCGATCATAAGGACTAGTAATTCTTGTGGAATGTCGCACGGGACTAGCTGGCAAGGCAGAAGTTTAAGGGATTAGCATGGAAGATCTCCTATGATAAACAAGATTTGGCTTAAACCTTGCAACCTGAGTATTAGGAGCACCAGAAGTGTCATAAAAAAAAAGGCAAGAGCTGAAAAGAAGACTGTGGAGATGAAGATAGAGGAAAGAACCATTGATTTTCAAAAAATAAAACATTCCTTGAAACATAAACCCAATTGGAAGTAGAATCATAACACAAAAACCTTTTTGTGTGACACTGAATCCTAAGAAAGCCCAACGAATAGACTGAGTAGAAAGTTTATGTCTTCCTGTTAGAGGAAGATGCATAAAACAAACAAACCCAAATATGTGAAGATTTTTGTAAGTAGGATGACAATGATACAACTTAAAATATGGAGACGCATAATCTAAAACTTTAGAAATAAGTCTATTGGTGAGAAAAATGGTTGCAGTGAGTGCTTCTACCCAAAACTTAGGAGGAACAGATGACTCGATTAGCAAAGTCCTAACAACATCTAAAAGATAACGATTCTTTCATTTAGCTACTCCATTTTGTTGTGGAGTACAAGGACACAAACGTTGAGAGATAATTCCTCTAGACTGCAGAAAAGATTGGAACTCATGAGACACATATTCCCCTCCTGAATCAAACCTAAGAATTTGTATATGAGCAGAAAATTGAGTTTGAACAAGAGCTACAAAGAGTTTGAACATAGAAAACACTTTTGATTTGTGGCGCAGAAAATAAACTCATGTATATCTGCTATAGTCGTCAATAAAGGTCACAAAATATTTGTAATGGGCATGAGAGATGATAGGACTAATTTCCCATACATCACTATGTATTATTTCAAAGCTGTGTGTAGCTCTACTACCTTCGTACGGAAAGGGAAAAATTTTACTTTTGCCAAGTTTACAAGATGCACAATTAGATATCATAGTAGAAGGTTGCACTCTCTTATGTAATAGACCAAATTTCAACAAATGAGAGAGAATCCTAGAGTTAGGATGACCAAGATGCTTATGCCATACTTCAGTAGACACTCTAGACTCATTACAAAATAAAGCTTGGACAAAAGATGAGGGAAAACTGTGAGGAATAGGTAAGTGCAAAAAAGACAACCATCCATGGTTAGGCCCTTTCGCTATTAACTACCCTGACATCCGATCCGACACAACACAACCATTATGAGAAAAATGCACATTACAATTTTGATCCACAAGTTGACCAACTGATATTAATTTCACAGCCAGATTAGGTGATACAAAAACATCCTGAAAGGGAGAAGATACATCACCCACTGCTGCAATAGGTAGATCACTACCATTTGCTATTTGAATGAATGAACTACAATATTCTTTGATATTACTTAATCCATGAGAAGAATTAGTCATATGATTAGAGACACCTGAGTCTAGAACCCACGGAGTAGATACAGATTCAGTACCTTGAAGTTCATGTACTGAAAATGCTTGCACAATCATTTCCTGCACTGACTTCGAGTCAAAGGCATATTCTCTGTTGTAGTTTGTAGGACAGCAGCAGGAGTTGTCGTAGAGTAGTAACAACAACCTGATAAGCTTTGTTGGAGCGAGGAGGACGAGTAGGACACTCTTTAATAATGTGCCCAGATTGCTTGTAATAGTTGCAAAATTTATCAGGGCAGTGAGGTGCAATATGGTCATAATTTTTACAACTATAGCACTGTGTTGTGCTCATGTCTCATCCTTTCCCTTTTCCCTTGCCGTATACAGCATAAGCAACAGGAACATTATTAGAAGTAACACGAGTCTGCTCCATGATGTTCTGAGTATTGATCTGTTGTTCTTCACTTAAGAGTTTGCCAAAACAGATGTCCAAAGTTGGAACAGGATCTCTATTTAATAGAGAGGCACGAACAGATTCAAATTCAGGTTGCAGTTTCATTAGAAATTGATCTCTTTGACTGGTTTTATGTACTAGCTGCACTGCCTCCACATCTTCTGCAGAGACCTTAGCTATAACAAGATCTGAATAATCATTTCACAAAATTAGAAAACCAGAATAGTATTCTTGAACTGATAGATCCCCTTGAGTATAATTAGCAATCGCTAACTCAAGTTGAGTACGCCTTGCATTGTTATCTTGATTACAGACCTGTTTGAGATAATCCCACATTGTCTTTGCAGACTTATGGGGACGTAAAGAAAGAATTAAATGTGACTCCATAGAAACAAGAATCCAGGTCATGATTTGATTATCTTTAGCCGCCTAAGCTACCTTGTCTGCAGCAGTAGCTCCTTCTTTGGTGCTACCATCTATATGACCCCATAGCTCCTTACCCTTGAGAAATGTCTCCAACTGAAATTCCCAGGCAGCATAATTTTTCCCAGTGAATTTGATACAGACATGATCTGACCTCTCCATAATCACTAAGGTTATGATTAAAAAGGCTAAGATTTCTTGGATGTTGGCTCTGATACCATGACAAATTGATCTCCTGAAAAATTGTCTTCTCTATAGAGAAGGTCTTTCAATATGGTAAGACTGCCAACTATACATGGGAAATAAAATATATGGAGTAAATCTAGGAACCTGAACATGGTAACCTAAATCTCCTATTTATGAGAGTATATACAGCTTTTATATAGAGATAATTGAACCTAAATATGGTAACCTAAATCTCCTATTTACAATCTATTTATGAGAGCATATACAACCTTTATTAGGGAATCAATTACAGAGGTAATTAAGCTGTTGTAATTAATTGCCTATTGCTAACATTTTGTTCACCTACATACAAATAGTGTGTTTTTAGTTTCATTGTTTTTGGGTCGAGTTTACATTATGCTTTTGAAAGTTTCGACAATTTATTCAACAAGATGAGCATAGACAGTGTCTAAGCTTTAGCTTGAGGGAGGCAGATTGGGTTTAGTCCACATTAATACTTTAGGTTAGGGCACACCTATGTAATTGCCATTAATGCACTACAATATTCTCATTTTCCGAATTCTTTAAATCTTCTAATTTGCAAATTAGAGACCTTGATGAAGACTTCTCTCAATAGAGGTGGACATATAAGGATCAGGCAAGCAGATTTTAGAGTAACTTCCAGCTTGCTCTCCATCCTGATGAATAAGGTCAGATCCACAAACTCAGAACTAAAATAAGGCCTTCAAAAATATTATAAAATGAAAAAATAATTGAAATAGTTTTGATGATTGTATAAGACATTAAATTTGATGCTTAACTTATATGCCCTAACATAGCAAAGCATTTCATAAGAACTCCATAATTGAAATTGCAAAGAAAAACTTTCATCTGCCTAATGGATATAGATCATTCAGGTTGAAACAATTTAAAGACAATCTTATCTACTAAGAAAACCCAAAGGTTAACATGGCAATTCTTTGATTCCATAAGTAGATGATATGGTAAAGCATAAAATAAAGAAAAAAAAAAGAACAGATAGAAATATTTAATCTGTCATAAAACTTTTGACATACTGGTTAACAGAATCAAGAGCATGATTTAGATTGTACGACCACCAAGATCTATGATTTATCACCATAGGACGCAAGAATTATATTACACAAATCAGAAAATAAATCTATATGGATAAAAGTCCAGAACATAAATATTTAGCTTACAGTTAATTCAGTAGAAACAACTTTAGAAGGAGTTAAGTCCAGGAGTAAACGTGCTGAGCCTTCTTCAATCTTAATGTCTAGATCTCCCTGCAAACCAATAAATTTTTCATTCCACCAATGTCTGAAAGTTTAGGATATACGTTCTACTTTAACTAAAACATATGCTGTTCACTAAGTTTATATAGGAAAGTAGGAAAAAACGTGTAGATATAGGACACCTTCTGAAGATAACAAGAGATACTGAGATACATTCAAGACTAATTAAACAGAATCTACAGGACAGTAGTAACTGGCTTTCAAAAGGTAGAGTTGAGCAAAGGAATATTCAAGATAGTGCAGATATCCCTGCATGCACAGACAGAAAGGTTAAACATGAAACATCAGGAGCAAGAAAAGAGATGCATACATATAATAAAAAAATGTAAATCATATCCACCACATGTGGAATTCAAGAGTAATGAAAACAATATCCATGTAGCTCCTCCAATCCCATGAACCAACAATCTCATACAAACAAACCTCGAAAATGGATCCATTAAATTGATCAAGCCATCCGTTGCCGAGCATAGCATAGGTGTGGAGTGGTCGATCAAAAGTTATAATGGTGAAGTTGACTTTGGCACTTGTTGAATCTTAAATTTTTTTTTTTTGCAAACTAAAAGCGAAAGGGAGTAAAGACCGAATATACAAAATTTAAGTTTAGCAATATTAGATATAATGAGACAAGTGTTAAGATAGGAGATAATGAGTTGTCTGAAATTGAGAACTTTAAATATTCACGATCATTTTTACAAGATAATGGAGAGATTGAGAGAGAAGTCTTACATAGAATAGAAACAGGATGGTTAAAATAGAGGAGACCGTCATAAGTTTTGCGTGATCGTAAAGTTCGTCTAAAACTTAAAGAGAAGTTCTACAAAATGACAATTAAACCTACTATGTTATATGACGTTGAATATTAGACTACGACTTGAGCACGAGCAAAAGATGAGTTGCAGAGATGAGGATATTAAGGTGGATGTGTGAACATACGAGGATTGACAAAATAATAAATGAGAGCATTAGAGAGAAATTCGGAGTTGCATCTATTGAGGAAAAACTCCGTGAGACACATTTTGTTAGTGAAAGCCCTAGAGTCAATCATGTGATGATTGTTGTATGGACTTTATTGTATCATATTCCTATTTATAAAGGCATGGTTATTATATTTACTTGTATTGGTGTCAAATAACTAAATATAATAATGTACTTGAGTAGTAGGTTCTTATCTATATCAATCGATTGGTTGAATCGATAATGAGATGATATAGAGAACACTACTCTTAATCATTCCTAGTCGAGTATTAACATTCAGGGACAATGTTAATGCGTAGAGACTAGCATGTAGGTCAACAAGATGACTTGATCTCACAAGTCATAGATATGAGATATCAAGTTGACACATGGGTATGCATTGGAGAATGTATACTGAATGACCCGCCATGAGAAAGTATCATGGATCGTTATATGAGTGTCATATACTTTCTCATGTGGCTATTAGTATGACTATTAGTCCTTAGACACAAGTCACCATGGTTCCCTACATGGGAGTTGCATACTTTGGCCGTCAACGTCACCCGTAAATGGGTGGACTATAAAGCGATTCTTGGGTATGTAGCGAATTATGCGGAGGGATGTGAGTGATGTAGATGGGATCTATCCCTCTATATGACGGGGTGACATCGATATTCTTGATAGAGTGAGACCACGAAGTGCATGGCCATGCCCAAATGAGTCAATATGAGATATTGAGCTCATTTGATTAGAGTGAGTCTACTTGGAGTTCAAGATTTAGATTGTACCGAGGATGACACGGTCTATGCCTCGATTGGTCAATCTAGATGTCGAGGATAGAGGGACATTGTCACGCATTGTGAGTCGCGATTAGTAGTCACAAAGGTGATGTTGGGCTCAACATTCTTGTAACTTGGGTATGATGATGTGTTGCTAGATACCGCTCATTGCTTATGTTCCTAAATCGGTTTAGGGACATTGCAGCGTTCTGAGAACCTATAAGTCGCCTGAATAAGAAGCGATTAGATGGAGATTAGGTTCGTATGATGAACCATGAGGATTAGGTTCATGGAATGAACAATTGGATTAAGAGTAATCGAATTAGACTAATTGAGTTAGACTCGAGTTGATTGAGTGTTGAATGAGTCTAATTTAGATTTGATTCATCAAATCAATTTAAATTAAATGAATAGAGATTCATTAAATTAAATTGACTTGAGTCTGGTTAGATTTGATCAACCATGGGAGATTAGAGGTCAAGTTTGACTTGACTTGAGAGGGAAGATGAAGGTCAAGTTTGACTTGACCCAAATGTCATCGTGATGATGACTAGGCATGGCCGATGATGGTGCTCCACATCATCGTTGACTTGGTCAGTGGTGCCACGTCATGAGGAGACCAGTCATGGGAGTTACATGCATCGTGTAACCCCCTCCGTAAGTGGCCCGGCCACTGGGGTTATGGGTGGTGAATTCATTTGGTGAGTTACACACTCTTAACCGATCTTCTTCCTTGGAACCTTTTCTCTCAAGCTCTCCCTCTCCCGTCCCTCTCTTTGGCGAACCAACCAAGGAGTGCTAGCACACTCGAGGTTGAGTTTTCTCCACCTATTGCTTGTGTGGATACCATAGAGTGTGCGCTTGACACTCTCGAGTTCAGCCGAACTTTTGGGCCAGCGGGATAAGCGAAGGCGTCGCTACGAGGTAACGTTTAACCTCTTAGATCTAAGGTAGATCTAGGATTTCGTAAGCACATACATGTAATTATAATTTTTATACTTGCGCGGATCCGTGGCGGGGGCTTCGAGGTTTCCATAACGCCAGCGGTTTTTGCGGCTCGGAAAAACCAACATGTATCGAGCCACGTCTGAAGCATGTATGTGTTCGTTTTTATAGTTTTTATATTAGATATAAAATTACAGATTTATATGTTTCTGTAAATTTTCTTATTTTATAGAATTTTTGGGTATTTTCTCGTAGAGTCGAAACAGCAGTGTTGGGACACTCGTAGGCTTCAACCGTCGAGAAAAACTCTCGAATCGTGAGTTCTCGCTTTAGGTTTTTAGGACAGCGACTTAAGTCATTGTAAGATCGTGTAGGGACACTCGCGAAGTTTATTTTGCAGTAGGGTATTGCCCTATCCGAAAGGGGCCGTATCCGCTTGATCGCGCGGAAGCAGCTTAAGCGGGCCGTTCTGAGAGTTGACTCATAAATTCGAAATAAATTAGGAAAAATTATAGAAATTTCAAAATACATAATTTAGAATTATGTATAATTCTGTGATTGTCATGGCCCATGATGACCCGATTTGATTGAATAAGTGTGTTGTAATTCATAATCTGACTGCGTCTTAGTTTTGTAGTTGTCGTGTTGTATAGTGTATGCGACTGCGCGTCGTACCTCTTATTTTGAAATTTTAGTTGTAATTAGTTTTTAGACTCGAATGTAACTTTCGAGTTTCGTATTTGTAATGTCTGAAAATGGGCGGTGGAAAGTCCACTTGAAGGCGAGATTACGAGAAGGGTGGCGGCGACACATGGCGGTCAAAGGAAGCGCTTGGAGAAGCCCTAGCCTTAGTTGATCATCCGATCTTCTCATCGCTCGAGAAGATCGTAGAGGCCACGACTATATCACATTTAATGATATATATATATATACGCTGATATATATATATGTATATTTAATCGATTTTGCTTGTATGATGTGATGCTAAGAGAAAAATGTTCAGATGTATACGATGCATGCTAGGTTAATTTTCTTGTAGATGATAATGATGCATGCTAGAATAATTAATGTATGTATACGATGACGCTAATATAGATAATAAAGGCCTTAATGCGATAAGATACACATTACGATTAGATTAGATCATAATCGAATCAACTCGAAAATGCCTAATGAGCCTGATACCCATCACTACCTCGATCATTCGTTGGCTGAATCGCCAAAGCAGAGCAACGATATTATCTCGTAGGTGCGGAGGGACAATCTTGGTCCCGCCTATCACGACTCTAAGTTAGAGTAAGCTCAATTAGATCGAGCAAAACTAGTTAACTCAATCGATCGAGTAACCATAGCATATTCCAATCGCTGAAAGATAGGTTAAGATCGCATTTACACTAAATTCGGGCGATTTAGCCAAAGCTAACTCAAGGTCTTTTGTCAGAACGGTCTTAATCCTATAAACAAGAGTTGCATAGAGATGTAATTCCAGAATGTGTTACCCACCGATCGCATTAAGTCTCCGATTTAGCCAAAGCTAACTCAAGGCTTAGATGATGTGGATCTGTCTCGCAAGAATTATAGCTAGTTTGTTTAATCTAAGAATGTGGTTCACCACATCCATAACTCGATTCTACAAAATTCCTATAATTTAGTGGGAGCATCATTCGATTAAAGGCCCAATTAAATGATAAAAGGAATACGATATTAATTCTCGTGATTATATGTCAGAGATAACTACGCCGACAAACACGAACACTCTTCTCTCGCGATCGCCCTCTCGAGAAGGACAAGCTCAATGGAGCAAATTTCGGATCGTACAGAACTCGAGAATTGTTTCACCCAAGAAAGGAAGTCAGACGTCCCGAGCAAATTTATTCCGAGGCACCTCCCGCCACTACTCGCGAGAGACAAAGATGTTACAAGAAGCATCAAGACGATGCATTAGACGTGTCATGTCTATCGCCGCGACTACGAACTCGAGCTTCGTAAGCAACACAAGTTCATGAATGCTATGATACGGTCGACATCTTCACAATCAGATCAAGGACAAGCTAGTACGAGAGATACGTAAGTCTCTAAGGCATACCGAAGATCTTAAGAAGAAGAGAATGAGACTTCTACTGTATAAATGTTATAGTCAATCTATCTATTTCTTCATCATGGGTATTAGATAACGGATGCAAGATCTCACATTGCACTAACGCCAGCAGCGCTAAGAATAAAGCAGGCATCGATCACAGGCAGGCAATGCAAGGAGCAAGGGCCAGCCAGAGGAACTTACGATCTATCTCTCGCCTCCGGGCTCAGATAGAATTAGATGAATGTTATTACGCGTCCGCTTTAACCAAGAATATCATTTCGCTTTGTTCGACAAGAAAGGATTTTCATTTATAATAAAGAACAAATGTTGTCTTTTATTTAAATGACATGCTCTATCAGAAGCACCTTCTAACGAATCCGACTCTACTTTCTAGACTTCAGAGAGCCCTATCTATAACATAAGTACCAAGAGGTTCAAGTCAAACGAGTCAACCAAACTTATCTTCGCATCACGCCAGTCACATAAACGAGTCGCTTATCTCACCCATAAGGACGGGTCGCTAGACTCATTCTGATTAATCATACGAGACACGCGAGTCTCGCTTTGGTAAGACGACCAAGACTTTTAGCATAATATGAAGAGCAACAGATTATAGACTTATACATAGTGACGATGGGTCCTTTCAATGTCATTGCCAGAGGTGGTTACAGTGTACTTCATTACATTTATCAATGACTTCAGAGATATGGCATGTATCTTACGACATAAATCAATCCTTTCAAAAGTTCAAAGAATTCAAGAACGTACAAAACCACTGCAAGAGTATTAAGATACTTCGACGATCGAGGTGGTGAATACCTTAGCCACGAAGTTTCATGACTATCTAGCCGAAAGCGTGGATTCTATCCCAACTCACTCCTCCCGAACACCACAAAGGAACGGTGTATCCGAAAGGAGGAATCGCACTTATCGATACGGGTACGATCTATGATAAGTCACACAGATCTTCCTATATCCTCGAGGATACGCCCGACACGCAGCCTTTTACCCTTAACCGCATCATCCAAGGTCGGTAAAGACACCATATACGATACGGACAGGAAAATCCCAAGATTTTTTTACGAGGATTCGGGGTCATGAGGCTTACGCTCGACGCCAAGTCTCGCATAAACCGGGACCCAACCGATAAAGTATTTTGGATATCCCAAGGATACAAAGGATATTATTTACATTCCCACAAGACAAAGTGTTTCATGGTAAAGACCGGGTTTTTCTGTAAAGGGATTTTGCTTTCTAGAAAAACTAGTGAGTACCTTCGATCTCAAGAAATTCAAGATAAGAACCATAAAGATCGAGGCCTCACGGAGGTCAACAGAACCACAAAGTGTTGTGGGTGACGAGGTTGCTGACAAAGAGTCAGGAACAACCACTGCTCAAGCAGACCTACCTCTTCGCAGGTCCGATAGGTACGCCGTCACCGAGAGATACTCATTTCTCGGTTCACCACGATGACGCGCTATGCATCGAGAACGAGCCTACCTCCCATCGTGAAGCCGCGATGAGCCCAGATTCGAGAAATGGCTAGACGCCACGAGATCCGAGACGGAATCCACGACACCAACCAAGTACGGACTTCGTCGATCCACCAAGGGTCAAACCCATCGGGTAAGTGGGTCTTAGAGAAAGATCATACATGACGGACTTACGATACCTATAAGGGCCGATGGCTAAAGGTTTCAAGCAAATTCACGGTATCGACCATACGATGAAACCTTTCTCCAGGGCGCTGTTAAGTCCATTCGGATTCGCTGCTATCGCAAAGATACCACGACATGAGATCCGCAGACGGATGTCAAAACCGCTTCGAATTCGGAACTTACTCGAGGATGTGCATACGACACAACCTCGAGGGTTTCAGAGATCCACAAAGATAATCGGGAAGGATGCAAGCCGCAAAGGTCCATTTACGGGCTAAAGCAAGCTTCTGAGTCGAATCTTCGATTCACGACGCGATCAAACGTTTCATCAAGAACTAAGACGAACCCCGTGTCTACAAGAGGGTTAATGGGAACACAACAGGTTCTCTCAGATCAGATGCTGACGACATACTACTATCGGGAACGACATCCTTCGCCACACCGCAAGACTGGCCGGGACGCGCTTCAACGATGACTTAGCGGCAACAGTATTCTAGGCATAAAGATCTATGTAGAGATAGATCTAAGAGATCGCTGCCTAAGCCGAGTACATACATCGACACTCAGATATTACTTCGCTACGCAGAATTCCAAGAAAGGACTTCACGATGTCACACGGTGCGTAGTCTTTCAAGACTTAAAGTCCTCTTCTAGAGAGAGAGACCGCACGGATAAGATCCCCACGATCCGCTATAGGATCTATCACGCAGACGCTACGCGACTGTCTCCGATGTCTCGTGATGCTGAGTACGACGTAGATATAAATGATCCAAAGTGAAGGCCATCGATAAGCCAAGAATATTCTAAGTACTTAAGAAGGACTAAAGAATATTTCGATATTCGAGGCGATGAGGAGCTAGTCAGAAGGGTTACACGATGCCAGCCTTCCAAACCGACTGTGATGATTACAGATCGCAATGTGGTTCTGGTTTAGCTGAACGGTGGCGCCGCGAGCCGGAAGAGTTCGCAGACACGCACCGATTCTACAACAGAAGCCGAGTATATCGCCGATCCGAGGCAAAGAAGGAGGCGCTTGATCCGCAAGTTCATTATCGAAGCTCGGTTCCTAGCATCGCAGATCCTATAGAGCTCTATCAGGACAACAACGGAGCGATCAGACAGCTAAGGAACCTCGCCACACCAAATGACCAAACACATACTACTACGGCCCATCTCATTCGAGAGATCATCGATGAGGAGATGCCAAGATTTGCAGAGTACCCACAGAGGCTAACATCGCAGATCCTCACCAAGGCTTCGTACGTAAAAGCAATACGGTCACACCAGTCATCGGGTATTAGATACTACTTGATCGCACTAGTGCTAGCTGAGATCATAGCGAAAGTCCCAGAGCCAATCATACGACGATCATCATTGTACGGACTTTATCAGATCATATTCCTATTTATAAGGCATGGTTATTATATTTACTTGTATTGGTGCCAAATAACTAAATATAATAATGTCCTCGAGTAGTAGGTTCATCTATATCAATCGATCGTCAATCGATAATGAGACGATATAGAGAACACTATTCTTAATCATTCCTAGTCGAGTATTAACATTCGTGACAATGTTAATGCATAGAGACTAAAGATGAGTCAACAAGATGACTTGATCTCACAAGTCATGGATATGAGATATCAAGTTGACACATGGGTATGCATTGGAGAATGTATACTGAATGACCCGCCATGAGAAAGTATCATGGATCGTTATACGAGTGTCATATACTTTCTCATGTGGCTATTAGTACGACTATTACCCCAGACCAAGTCACCACGGTTCCTCATAAGGAGTCGCATACTGCTTCACAAACGCCACCCGTGAAATGGGTGGACTATAAAGGCGACATCGGGTATGTAACTAATTACGCGAGGGACGCGAGTGATGTAGATGGATCTATCCCTCCTATACGACGGGTGACATCGATATTCTCGACAGAGTGAGACCACGGCGTATGGTTACGCCTAAACGAGTCAATACGAGATATCGAGCTCATTTGATTAGAGTGAGTCTACTGAGTTCAAGATTTAGATCAGACCGAGGATGACACGCCTATGCCTCGATCGTCAATCTAGATGTCAAGGATGAGGGACATTGTCACATATCGCGAGAGTCACACCAGTAGTCACAAAGGTGACGCTGAGCTCAACATTCTTGTAACTTGGGTAGCAATGACGTGTCATAGATACCGCCTATCGCCATGCTCCTAACCTGCACACATAAGAGAGCAATTAGATGGAGATTAGGTTCATATGATGAACTACGAGGATTAGGTTCTGGATGAACCAAATCGATTAAGAGTAATCCAAATTAGATTAATCGAGTTGATTAGTCAAGTGAATGAGTCTAATCGAGATTTGATTCATCAAATCAATTTAAATTAATGAATAGAGATTCATTAAATTAAATCGACTTAGTCAAGTGGTTAGATTTGATCAACCACTGGAGATTAGAGGTCAAGAGTTTGACTTGACTTGAGAGGAAGATGAAGGTCAAGTTTGACTTGACCAAACGCCACACGATGACGACTAGGCGTGGCCGACCAACGATGATGGTGCTCCACATCATCATCGACTTAGTCAATCGCGCGCCACATCACGAGGAGACCAGGGTCGTGGAGTTACACGACGACGTAACCCCCCCCCTCCGTGAAGTGGCCTAGGGTTATGGGTGGTGAATTCATTTGGTGAGTTACACACTCTTAACTTCATCTTCTTCCTCGAACCTTTCTCTCTCAAGCTCTCCTCTCCCATCCTCTCTTTCGTCGAACCAACCAAGGAGTGCTAGCACACTCAAGGTCGAAGTTTTTCCACCTATTGCTTGTGTGGATACCATAGAGGAGTGTGCACTTGACACTCTCGAGTTCCGACGAACTTTTGGACGAGCGGGATAAGCGAAGGGCGTCGCTACGAGGGTAACGTTCTAACCTCTTAGATCTAAGGTAGATCTAGGATTTCTGTAAGCACATACATGTAATTATAATTTTTATACTTCGCACGGATCCGTGGCCGGGGGCTTCCGAGGTTTCCGCAACGCAAAAAGCGGTTTTTGCGGCTCGGAAAAACCCAACACATTTAAGGTGGTACGGACATGTACTTAGACGATCAATAAATGCTCCAATTAGGTGATATGAAATGGTGACAAATACACACATCAAACAAGAGGAAAATCAAAAAAGGTTTAGTTAGCAATAATAAAACAAGATAAAATTTATTTAAATATAGATAGTAGGGGATAGAGCCTAATGGCGTAGAAGGATCTATATAGCTGACCCCACCTAGTGGGATAAGACTTAGTTGTTGTTGTCGTTAGCAATGCTCGTCTTCTATGATCTAAATCGAATATACCTCAGTGTTCTTCCCAATAGATTAGGTACATTTAAAATTCCATCAAGAGACAACACTGTCTGTGTTTCAATTATTATTGGAATTGAGATGTTGATTGTGATGGAGAGGAGGGTAAACACACTAGAGGTTAAGGTAGGTAAATTAAAGAAAAAGATTAAATGTTCCTCAATATGATAATAAGTCCCTACATTGAGAATTATACCAATGTTTACTTTTGTAGGAAAGACAATCACAAAAGTATTAGCACCAATTTTTATTGCAATGGAGATGAGACTATTGGAGTGAGCATGAAGTCACATGAACTTTTTCAAAAACATCAGTGAATGTAAATGAAAACATGATCTTCTATGTTATACTCCTTATACATATGATCTACACCAGTACACGATGCAATTTCCCTCCTAAGATCGACATGGATCTTTTGACTACACGAAGAAATATTCACAAATGTTGCGGAGGAAGGGGCTTTAATCCCCCAAGTGCTAAATTAAATTGGACTCATAGTGAGTTTGATTTGACTATGTTAACTTTTTATGTAAATATCCTCTACTTTATGTGAGTTTGATTTGACTTGGTGCTACATCAAATAGGTATCATAGTGCTTTCATGTTGCATCATTTGATCAGTAACCTCCATGAGTACTAGCTAACTTTTAATTCCTAAATTAGAAAGCCACTAAGTAATGTCTGAGCAATATATTAAGTATGCTTATCCACATTTGCATTGATTGCTTCGCTATAAACTCTTTCACGAAACTTCACGTTCACTCGAATTAGCCTTTTTCATATTGTGAGAAACATTGGTAGAATTTTTAATGCTGACGGTTTATTATTGTATCAAGACACATTTGAGTCCTCTTTGCACACAATTCATGCACTGCATCTCAAGCGTCTTCACTTCCCTCCGATATATATAGCTGATTCTTCAGATCAAGAGCATAATTGATGCTTAGATACGATGTTCCTCATGAAGGCATTCAGAAATATTTGGATAGTTGGATGGGACTTCAAGAGATAAATAATGCAAAGTACTATGAACAAACTTTGACAAATTGCTCCTTAGATGAGTTATGTAACACCTATTAGGCATCTTCAAAGGAGCCTCCTTGTTGTTCACTTTGCACCTTTTTCAATACCATAAAACTTGATTTGAAATATCTTATTTCCCAACTCGACAATCTCAAGTTCTTTTTGGTGAGGAAGAATGCTGCAAAATAGAAATGAACTTTTATCTTTAATTTGAAAGGGGTTAATTAGGCAACATCTCCTCCTTTGAGAGAGAAGGTTTTTAAAGAATTGTTTAGATTCCTAATTGCTTTAGTTTATTTTGTTAGGAGTCTAATTAGATGGGTATATTTCCAATTTACATGTATTTATTTTCCTAACTTGTTGGACTTTTAGTCTAAAAGTAAGCTTCAATGTACTTCTTTCGTATGTCACATCCCCATCCTCTGAATGAACAAAAATTCGTCCATTTGAGAAAAAGAAAAAGAAAAAGCAAAGTTTCACAGATTAAATAGATGGATGATCATATCGCTTGCTACAAAATACATCATAAAGAATCATCGCATGATTCTTCTTGACCCACAGAAACTTACTTGCATAGATGCTTGATCCCTGTCTTCTTCTTTAATTATGTAATCATCAGGATTGATAACCTCACCATAGTCATCCCACTCAATTGTCGTCTCAAAAAATGGGAACATTGGAGCCACACTTGTAGATGGAGTAAATCCATCTATAAAAACATCTAGATGCCCACCAGAGCGCAGTCCAGAACCTGAAATTTCTCAGGACACAAACACATGTTAGCAGAGCACATTTCTCCTACATATAAACAATATGATCATATGAAGCTATGACATTAAAGATAACTGTCAGTATAATACAGTGCTATCTCACACCCAACATAAAATAAAGTTAAGATAGCTCAACTACAATGTATTGAAAAGTTCAAAAAAATTAAAATAGTTATATATGTGCAGATCACCTGAACATAAGGATGAAGGCTTTACAACACAGATGGGGTTGAGAGGTTAAGGAATGGAGGATCAACCTTTCAAGTTATACTTGAACCAGTAACCAGGAGGGCCAAACAACTCAAAAAGTGAAGGGAGTCTAGATGAAAGAAGAAATAACAAGATGGCAATAAACAATGACAATCTCTAATTCTATTGAGATCACAACTGATAAACATAAGATAGAAAGATTAGTGACAGCATGTTCAGGGTCAAAGCAGAGAGAGCATGGCTGCAGGCTACATACAACAGACAGATTGGTTAAGTTTCATCTTTTATCATGTTCTTCTCTGGAACATTTCTTTCAATGACATGACATAATGTAATTACATATACATTCAACTACATTGCTTTTCCTATTTTTAATTCTTTCCAATTAAAAATGCAAAAGTAGCCAATATTCTATGCTACTTGCATTAAGACACTAAGAAAAAACGTAAACTTTGATGCATTGGACTCTTGAACAAATGAAAATGGCCCAAACAAAGAAACTTCGACACAATTTTAGACTTGCACAGGACAATCTCAAATCCATGCAAATAAAATAAACATGCAGGAGAACCTACAACAGTAGAAAGAATTGTAGAAATTAATCAAGCATACCACTGGAAACATATGATGAGCTAGCATCAACCTCCATTGGATCAGTTGCATTAGTATCTGATCCATGCGATGCCTTTAATTCCTCCTCTCTGCTGAGGCTTGCTTTTAAGGCGGCTTCTTTTTTTATTCGATTTTGTTCCTCTTCATATGCTATGAGCTCATCACCAACTAAAGGAACCCTCTTGCTCAAAGTAACTTTTACAGCCTTGGGGGGTGGATCCACTTGTAACATGCGAGCAAGTGTACAAAACTGGAGTTCAATTAGGAAAGAGGATTTTGTATAGGGATACACCAAAAGAAATGCAAGTTGATAAACACTTTGGCAATTTGAAAGTGTGAAATGTAGATTATCTTATAGATGTATAAGAAGCTGCAACAGCAAACAATCATAACTAAAAAAAAACCGCATTGCAATTAGAGCCATTCATCTGTAACATCACTTAAAAAATCAATTAACATGATAAGATAACTTCGTAGATGATCAGAAGAAGATACCTGGCCTTTTTGAGTAAAAAGCACTAAGTTCCTTGTATCAGTGGCCCATTCAACAAATATATCATGTGAGAAACCCACCTCAAGACTGTCCATGGAAGCAAGAACAACCTAGAAAAAGCATATTAGTTTCCTCTGAATAAAAATATGATAAGAAGTTAAAAATATACCTTTGGAATCTCAGCCATTTTCTCAAATTCATCCCTATTGATTATGAGATTGACATACCTACAATCCAAAATCAGTATAAACGACTTCAGAGAAAGGAAAATTGATACAAAATGGAAATTCAATTGCTTATTTCCTGAAATGACAAAAACAAATTAGTTGTTATAATATTCAGTTCCTTATCAGTTTTCTATCATTTTTCAATATGAAGATGACAACAATGTTACTTTGGTATGTGTTGTAAATTAAAAATTATATTAACTCCAAATTTATCCAATACATGGGATCCTAACCCCTTCTTTAGATGAAACATGACTTATTTTCATAAAATAATAGATTTTTCTAATAAAATCCATAAAAACTCTAACGAAATTTTCTAATCAAACTTATTAAAAACTTTACAAAATCATGTTCTCTCATACTCCCCTTTAAGCCAGTGAATATATGTTTATCATTCCCAATTCAAAAATAATACTTTGGTAAGTATATCTACAAGTTATCCATGTGTGAATATGTAAGGTGGGGTACAAATCAACCCGCTCTTTAGTTTCTTCTTGATGAAGTGCTTGTCAATTTCAATGTGTGTCGTTCAATCATGTTGTACTGGAATGTGAGCTATGCTAATCGCAACTTATTATCACAATAAAATTTCATTAGACCATCCCACTTGATTTTCAAGTGTTCTAAGATGATCTTTAACTGAAGTAGTTTATACACACCCTTAAGCCATTGTACGGAATTCTACCTCTGGACTAGACTGTGCATACATCATATTTTTTGCTCCTCTATATCACAAAGTTACCATAAAAAAAGGTGCAATATCCAATGGTTGACCTCTCATCAACCACTGACCCTACATGTCAATATCCATTATTATTTCATGGAAAAGAGAATCTTCTTATTACATAGAAGACGCCCTTATTTATATACAAAGTTAGGACTTTTTCAACGGAATAAATCAAATCCTATGCTAAGAATAAATCAAATTTTATCCTAGGAAATAATTATCCCTAACCATATTTACAATATTCTAACACTCCCTCTCAAGCTAAAGAATATAAATTATATGCACCCAGCTTGTTACATATGTAGTCAATTCGAGGACCTCTCAGTGACTTAGTAAATATATTTGCTAGCTGATCATGTGAGTTAACAAAACTAGTAGATATTTCTCCAGATATAATTTTCTCTCTGACAAAGTGACAGTCGACTTCAATATGCTTTGTCCTCTCATGAAAAACTGTATTTGAAGCGATATGCATGGCGGCCTGGTTATCACATATAAGTGTCATTTGTGTAACATCTCCAAACTTTAGCTCCTGAAGCAACTATTTGAGCCATATAAATTTTTGACTGACTATGACCATAGCTCGATACTCTGCCTCTGCACTGGATCTTGCCAAAACATTCTGCCTTTTGCTTTTCCAAGAAACAAGGTTACCTCCAATAAATATACAAAAACCAGAAGTAGATCTCCTATCAATGGGAGATTCTGCCCAGTCTGCATCAGAATACCCTATGACTCGAGTATGTTCTTTGTCTTCGTACAAAAGACCCTTTCCTGGAGCGCCTCTGATATATCAAACAATGTGAATCACAGCATTCCAATGATCTTTGCATGGAGAGTTGAGAAACTGACTTACTACACTTACTGCAAATGAAATATTTGGACGAGTAACAGTAAGGTAACTTAGTCTCCCTACTAATCGCCTGTATCGTTCAGGATCTGATAGAGGCTCCCCCTGATTTGGCAGGAGCTTGACATTATGATCCATAGGATTGTCTGTCTTTGAGTTTAACATTCATGTTTCTTCTAGAATATCCATTGCATACTTCCTTTGAGATATAATGATCCCATTTCTGGATTGTGTTACTTCTATCCCCAAGAAATATTTAAATTTGCTGAGATCCTTTGTCTGAAAATGTTTGAAAAGATGTTGTTTCACCTGTGAGATCCCGAGATGATCACTATCTGTGATGACAATATTATCAACATAAACCACTAGGTAGATGCAACCTGTAGATGAGTGGCGATAAAAGACAGAATAGTCAACCTCGCTCCGAGTCATGCCGAATTGTTGAATTACAATACTGAATCTACCGAACCATGCTCTAGGTGACTACTTGAGACCATATAAAGATTTTCGCAAGCGGCATTCAAGACCAGAAGACTCCCCCTGAGCAACAAAACACGGAGGTTATTCCATGTAGACTTTTTCAAGCAGGTCACCATGTAAGAATGCATTCTTGATGTCCAACTAATAAAGAGGTCAGTGTTGAATCGCAACAATGGACATGAATAAGCGTATAGAAGACATCTTGGCAACAGGAGAAAAAGTGTTCCCATAATCCAATCCGAAGATCTGAGTATAGCCTTTAGCAACGAGACGTGCCTTAAGCCGATCAACCGTTCCGTCTGGACCAACCTTCACCGTATATAGCCATCGACAACCAACAACTGCCTTTCTTGGTAGTAGAGGAACGAGGCCCCAAGTCCCACAGCTCTGTAAGACACTCATTTCGTCCAGCATAGCCTGTTTCCATCCTAGATGGGCAAATGTATCTCCAGCAGTCTTTGAAAGAGAAACAGATGATAAGGAGGAAAGACAAGAATAATAGGAAGGAGAAAGACGATGGTAACTCAAAGACACATAATGAGGAGAAGGATTACGAGTTGAACGTATACCTTTCCGAAGTGCAATGGGAATATCAGATTCAAAAGATTGTACCGGAAGAAGGGGTGGAGGACTTGGCTCCAGAGATGATTCTACGACAGAGTCAGTGTTGGGTAGCGGCAAAGCAGGCTGAGGACGACACTGATAAACCTGCAATGGAGGAGAAAATTGAGCTGGGGGTGATAGAGAATCCTCCGGAGGATAAAAGACTGGCGTAGGCATAGAAGGAGGAAACTCGGATGACGACTCTGAAGGCCCAAAGAAAGGAACCGAATCAAAGAACGTGACATTAGCAGAGATGAAATACCGATGGAGAGTAGGAGAATAACACTTGTACCTTTTCTGAGACTGTGGGTACCCAAGGAAAACACATTTATGCGACCGAGGAGAGAACTTATCAATAGCAGGATCAAGAGCATGAGCAAAACATGAAAAACCAAAGACCCTATGTGGTAAAGTATGAAGGGACCGATTTGGATAAAGTACATGATGAGGTATTTGACCTTGTAAAACAGAGGAAGGCATGCAATTGATGAGATAATATGCAGTAAGTACGATGTCACCCCAAAAACGAAGAGGAACATGAGAGTGGAGGAGAAGAGTCCGGGTCGTCTCGAGAAGATGACGATTCTTGCGTTCTGCAACTCCTTTTTGTTGGGGGGTATGAGGACAAGACGTCTGATGTAACATGTCGTGAGATGCCAAAAAGTTCCGAAATAGAGTAGATAGATACTTATGTGCATTATCACTCTACATGGATCGAAGAGTGATACCAAATTGTGTTTTGACTTCATTAAAAAAAGATTGAAAAATAGAAAACAATTCCGAACGATCCTTCATCAGATATAACCAAGTACAACAGAAAAAGTCGTCTATAAAGGTAACAAAATATCGTGACCCCAATGTAGAAGAAACACGACTCGGACCCCAAACATCGAAATGAACTAAAGAAAAGGGAGATGTAGCCCGACTTATAATGCGAGGAGAAAATGAACTACGAATATGCTTGCCTAACTGACACGACTCAAAGATAAAAACTCTAAGTGAGAAAGACTAGGATGTAATTGTTTTAACTTATCAAGACCAGGATGTCCCAACTGAGCATGAATAACAAGAGGAGATGTTGCCGTCGAACCAACAAGTGAGGCTTGGTAAAGTCGATATAGGCCATGAGATTCACATTCGAAGCCAATCATCCTCCCCGTACCCCGGTCTTGTAATGACACAGAAGATTTAGTAAATGAGATGACACAATTAAGAGACTGAGTAAGCTGACTTATTGATAACAAATTAAAGGGAGCTCCGAGAACATAAAGAACATTATGAATAGAAAGAAATTGAGAAGGATGAACAACACCAATACCTTAAGACAGAATTTGAGAACTATTCGCCATGGTGACAAAGGGTAAATAACCGGAAGGAGATAGTGAAGAAAAAAGAGATTTATTACCAGTGATATGATCGGTGGCTCCAGAGTCAAGTACCCAAGGACTCGAAGAGCGAGATATGCTAGCAAAGGAATTACCATCTTGTGTAACAGCAGTAGGGGAATTAGAATCCCGTCGATCCTCATACCATTTCAGGAAGTCATCATAGGAAGGCAATGGAGTCGATCCTGTCAATGAAGTGGAAGTCAAGAAGTGATGTAACTCGCGATCCGAGCCGCATAAGGAGGTCGCATACAGAGGACGAAAAGGTCATGAGATAGCTGAGGAACTTGATGGTCGTTCAAACCATGGACTCCTCGCTCGTGATAATGTCGATTCCTGTAGCGTCCATTATCGTTGTTGAATCTGCGTTGATTTCCACTAACTTGTGATCGCGGCGTAAACCCGACCGTATGACGCAAGTGTTATTTCCTTCATCGGGTACGCTGTTTCAACGGAAGCACCCTCGTAAAACCGGGGTTGGGCCGACGCCAGACCACCATTGGCCGACGCGGTTTTGCATCGCCGTCCGAGGACAAAGGCTGAGACTGTGCTCCCAAAACCTGACTCGCCTCGTTCACTCTGTTGGCCTTTAAAATCCAAGCTTCGCTATCACCACCTCTAGCGGCGTCACGAACGCTGAAGAATGAGCCGGAGAATGGCGAACCGGGAGGAGTGGAAGACAGAGAGAGCCTCGACAGGTCGAGAGCACTTGGCGTAGAGGGAGATGAGAGTGGAGATGGCGAACTGGGAGGAGTCGAGGCTGGTGGTGAGGAGGTGGGCGTGGATCCCTCTAGCCTTGGTGAGGTCGCGGCGGGCGACGCAGAGTTGAAGCATAGGCGCCGAAGGCAGCTACGCAAGCTCGACGGCGGCGATGAAGAGGGGAAGGAGAAAGCGTGATTGAGAGAAAAAGAGGATCACAGCCAGAAGAGGAAGTCGATCCAAATAAGAGCCCTACTATGCGGCGACGGGCAACAAGACCACCCTACGCCGCTTGCTTTGCTGCCAAGGCGCGTGAGGAAGGATCGCGAGGGAAAGTGGGAGGCCGTGTCCGCGAGGAAGGAGGTTGTGACGACGAGGGAAGTCGTGACGAGGCCGCGTCCGCGAGCGAAGAAGAAAGAAGTCGGAGCGGAGGCGGCGCGGATACCCGCTCTGATACCATATTATTTCATGGAAAAGAGAATCTGCTTATTACATAGAAGACGCCTTTATTTATATACAAAGTTAGGGCTTTTTCAACGGAATAAATCAAACTCTATCTTAAGAATAAATCAAACTCTATCCTAGAAAATAATTATCCCTAACCATATTTACAATATTCTAACATCCATATACGCCTCTAGTATGAAGCCTCCATTTCTATTGAACATAGTCTTTCTTAGTGTTCATGGGTTTAAGTCCTGGAAATAGTCTCTTACAAAGCAATGTAAAATTGCATACAATATACCCTTCCTCGGGACCCCACATGGCAGGAGCTTCGTGCATCGGACTGCGCTTTTAGTCTTTCCTGGTGTTCCTTTGAGATACTATAATACTCAGTAAACTACTTTCATATGAGCTTCTTGTGAGTTATGCATGAATTAACTAAGCACACTCATATCTGATGTCTAGTTGTGTATGACATAAATAAAAAAAGTTTAAACATTGATACATTCTCTTATCTAATGCGTTGTCATTCCGAGTCTTAAATGTGGGTCGATTGAAGTACTTGCTAACTTGCATGTTGTCTAGAGATCTATAACATATTTTTTGTTGGGATACAAAATGTCTTGCTTAGTAAGTCACCTCAATGCCAAGAAAGTATTTCATCATCTTCCTTATCAGTATTTCCTATCACTATTATCATCATCATACACTCATGATGACTACCCTAAAGAAGAGTATTGAATAAATAATATATTTCGTCAATACTCCATAGTAAAAAAAACTCTTGCAAATCTACCAAACCATACTCGTGGTGATTGTCAAGTTCATATAAGGTCTTCGACAATTTCCATACAGTATGAACATCAACATTATTCCCATGTCCACGTGAGACCTCGATATAAATTTCCCTCTAGTTCTCTATGCAAAAATGCATTCTTAACATCAAACTATTGTAACTCTTAACTATAATTTGCTATCGATAATTGTAGAATTCTAGCAGTATTCATTTTTGCAAATTGAGAAAAAGTCTCTAGATAATCAATCTCATAAGTTGAGTGTAGCCCTTAGCTATAAACCTTGCTTTATATCTCTCTATTGATCTATCTGCTATGTATTTCACTGTATACACCCATTTTCTTTGAACTTCACCAATTCCGACTTTTTATTCTTTTCTAGTGCTGCCATTTCTCTAATGCTTCTTTATTCAACGCTTGTTTCCATTTCTCATTAGATAATACCTCGGATAAGGAGCTAATAATGAAAATAGTGTTCACGTTAATAGAGAAGGATTTATGTGATGGTGAAAATTGTTGAAAAGATAGGAAGTTTACAAAAGGATATGAAGGTCTGTTTCTACATTCTCATATTCCTTTTCTAATAGCAATGAGAAGATTTAAGTCTCATCACCTACATGAGATTCAGTTTCAACTTATAATGAAGAATTTAAAATTATTACCTCGTTCTAAGGATCTGGTTTGGATTGTTAGACTTGTATTAGTTCAGAGACATCTATCTTCTCCATCGAGTACGCCTTATCAAATTTCACATTCGCAATTTTATGCACAAATTTAAACACAAATTCAAACATAGGATTTAATATAAAGATTTGGCATGGACTTAAAAACTTAGACAATGGAAATAATGACAACTCAAGCAAAAAGTTTCCATTCTTATCTTTCAGTATAGAATTCTCCCCCTAAAAGTATGGTGTGGTCCAATAAGACGCTTGTTCATTGAAAGTAACAACCACAGACAGAACTTTTTTTGATAGAGGATGATAACATTTGTACTCTTTCTAAGTTGAGGAATACACTACAAATACATATTTTAACACCCTTGGGCAAAGTTTTAAATGCCGAAACATCGAGGTTTCGATCGATCGGAACGACATATTTGATCGTATCGTATGCATCGACATGCTTTCGATAATATAAATTAATTAATAATTTATTTAATTAAATTTATGGTTTAAATAATTTATATTATATATAAAATTTTAATTAATAATATTATAATATAGAAATTATAATTTAGTTAATTATATAAATTTAATTTTTAATTAAATTGAGATAGTAGATTTGGATCGCGATCGCGTGAGAACGCGATCGCGCAGGGAATGCGATCGTGATTCCGCGATCGCGCGGGGATCACGATCGCGATCCCGCGATCGCGCGGGGAAAGCGATCGCATCCCGCGATCGCACGTCGCCGCCCCGCGAAATTTCATTTTGCCGTTTCGTTTTAAACCTTGCCCTTGGGTATAGTTTCACTATACTTTGACTATGCACATGAACAAATGGCACATGCCTAAATATCCTATGAAAACGATTATTTGTAACATGCATGTTTGG
Source organism: Wurfbainia villosa (assembly GCA_025175895.1). Lineage (NCBI taxonomy): Eukaryota > Viridiplantae > Streptophyta > Magnoliopsida > Zingiberales > Zingiberaceae > Wurfbainia > Wurfbainia villosa. The sequence continues at coordinate 3,683,786 of JAKLTH010000072.1, read as the reverse complement.
GAATAATGTTGGGAGTGGTTCTATTGGAATCTTGAACCCCAAGATTTTGAAAAACAAACAATTTATAAAATGAAAAATTGTTAGAATTGCTTCCTCCTAAAGCAATTAAACACATTTTCAAGGATAGAAGGGCAACAGAAGGAGATCGCCTTTTTTTTCTTCTGCAACACTATTTTGTTATAATGTATTAACATTAGATGACTTATCTATTATCCCTTCTTTTTGAAAATAAGGAGTTAGGACTTGATTGAAATATTCGCTAGCATTATATGTTCTAAAACTTTTGATATTGACACTAAATTGGTTTTCAATATGAAACAAAAAATTGGGAGAACATTACTAACATCGCATTTATGTTTAAGTTTCAAGTAACATGAGTACAATCGTCAATAAATGATACAGTTATTAGTAAATGGCCCCAAATATCTCTGCAAATGAGATAAAAGGAAAAAAAAAAAGGTTCTTTTATTATTTATTGGAAAAGGCACAAATTTGTGTTTAGCAAGTTCACACACTTCATAATGGACACTCTTGACATGCATACTTTGGAATAAGGATGGAAACGAAATTTTAATGGTGCTAAATAATGAATGTCCTAGCTGGTGGTAATGAAGTTAAATCTTATCATTATTAGAAGAATGAAGTTCTGAAACCAAAGAGGATGAAGCTATGACAACCAGGAGCCTTTGGTTGTCTAAGTTATTTTAACTTTCATGAAGTAGTGTTTTTCCGTGTTTGTGGTCAAATTATTGCCAACACTAGCTATTATAGCCAAGCTTTCTGTGTTTTACGATTCGAGCACAAGTCCTCTTCTGCTTTCCTCCCCTTGAACCAGCGCTACCACTTCATTAAAAGCATGGAACTTCCTGCTTACCAAGAATATATATTTTCACTTGATCAAATTTCAAATTAAGTCTTATAAGAAAACTATAAACTCTATCTTGCTCAATGAAGTCCTCTAGAACAACAGCATCTTCAAAACATTTGGTTTTGATCATCCTATAATGATCAAGTTCTTGCTATAAGTTTTTCAATTGATTGAATTATTCAATAATGTTTCCGCCTTCAGCACATATGCTTGAGTCACATCTCTTACATTTGAATGTTTGTTGCATTACATCCCAAATGTCTTTAGCAGCAGCCAAGAATATACGTGTGTCACTAACCTCAAGAACTATTGAATTCTATAGCCATGTCATGGTCATTGAATCTTCTTCGCCCCATACTTAAAACTGAGGATCTCCAAGTTTCGGCCCCATACCCCATACCGTAAGATGACCTAGTTTTCCCTTTCCTTTAAGCACGATATGAACAAGCTAAGACCACTTGACATAGTTTTTCCATTTAATTTATAGGCAGCAGAAATATTTTGCAATTCTCTAAATTGTCAGTATTGAATGATCACTTTTGATTGTGTTGTGGCAGTTGTTTCTACAACTTCTGGCTCTGATACCATGTTGTAAATTGAAAATTATATCGATTACATACTTAGTAAATATATGAGATCCTAACCCCTTTTTGTAAATTGATAATATGCCTTATTCTTCATAAAATAATGACTTTTCTAATAAAAACTCTATCTGTGAGACTTTATTTTTAAACAAACTTATCTAAAAAAAATCTATAAGGGATTTTATTAAAAACTTTGCAAAATCATATTTTCTCACACTATATTTACAGAAACCAATAACAACATGGCCAAGGAAAATTCAATAGCATAGAAGTTCCAAAAGTGTTATAGAAAGAACAGTAGGAAAAAAAATTTAGAAAGCATGGTTAAATGCAAACTACAAATGTATTACAATCATATCAACCTTCAAGTATTGACATGTATGGAATTACAACACAAGCATAAGGAAACTTACTTTAACAAGAAGGCATTATCACGAGTATGTTCGAATGATTTTGCAATAGAATCACTCATCCACTCAAGGAAACTCTTCACGTAGTCAATCGTACTTGTAGCCACATTTGTCAGAAAGTAGATAGGAAAACTGAGATGCTGTTGTGCCCAATACTGCACTTGCACAACAATTAACTTTAGAAACTTCTCAATCTAGAAGAGGGCAAATATAAAAATTAAAAGACTAACATGTTCCAAAATCAAAATAAGCTCCAATGCCCTTCCTGCAGTATCAACTGGAAGAAGTACATTTCCATCTGCATTCAGGGCCTTCAGTATAGCATCTGAAGAAAAAGAAATTTTTACCTCAACAACACATTTAAGTATATCTAGTGATTATATTGTAAAGAATAGCAAAGGTCACAGGCAACATGAGGTTCAGAAATACTGAAGAAAACCATTTTCCATTATTGATTGTGAAGATACACAACATGCATAGTCATGCCAGTATCCACAGTAGCCAATATTTAGGATGTGTTTGACATTGCATTTAAGAAAAAAAAAATTATGGTAAAGTGCATTGCCTAAGGACAGTTTCCTATTTGGTAGTCGAAATCAGACCGCAAAGTAATATTACAACCCATAGAGTTGGTAAAAGCATACTTTAGTAATTTTACACCATTAGTTAAAATTTAAAATAGTTAGGTATTTACATAGTGACTTTTTGACTTTATTTGATATGGAATAGAATAAAATAATTTTGTTAACTACTATTTCACAATATAAATATCTCAGTGATTGAGTTATTATTTTTATTATAAAAAATATTATAACGTGATTCTACAATCAAAAAAAAAAAAAATTAAAAGCACTATTTGTTTCTTCAAACTAGTGTTTACTTACATTTTATGATGCTTTTTGTACAATTATTCAATAAAAAATATTAATATATATTTAATATTTCCTAACATATATACAGAGTTCCAAGAGAAATAATATAGAGAATAATATGGAGAATTTTAGAAAAAAGAGGTGTTAGTGTAACATATATTAAACTAATTAAAGATATATATGAGAAAGTAACGACCAGAGTGAAAACTTCAGGTGGATTAACTGAACCATTTCTAATAAAGATAGAATTACATCAAGGATCAGCTTTAAGTCTCTATCTTTTTACACTAATCATGGACGAAATCACTAGACACATTCAAGACACAGTACCGTGGTGCATGTTTTTTGCAGATAATATTGTTTTAGTAGATAAGACACGTGAATGAGTAAATGCTAAACTAGAATCTTGACGGAAAACACTAGAAGTGAAAGGTTTTAAGCTTAGTAGAATAAAAATAGAATATATCGAATTTAAGTTTAGCAATATTAGATGTAATGAGACAAGAGTTAAGATAGGAGATGACGAGTTGTCCAGAACTGAGAGTTTTAAATATTTAGGATCATTTTTGCAAGATGATGGAGGGATTGAGAGAGATGTCTTACATAGAATACAAGCAGGATGGTTAAAATGGAGGAAAGCGTCGGGTGTTTTATGTGATCGTAAAGTGTCTCTAAAACTTAAAGGGAAGTTCTACAAAACGACGATTAGACCTACTATGTTATATGACGCTGAATGTTGGGCTACGACTCGAACACATGAGCAAAAGATGAGTCGCAGAGATGAGGATGTTAAGGTGGATGTGCGGACATACGAGGATGGATAAAATAAGAAATGAGAGCATTAGAAAAAAAAGTTGGTGTTGCATCTATTAAAGGAAAGCTCCGAGAGATATGTTTAAGGTGGTACGGACATGTACTTAGATGACCAATAAATGCTCCAGTTAGGCGATGTGAAACGATGACAAATATACACATCAAACGAGGAAGAGGAAGATAAAAAAAAGGCTTGGTTAGTAATAATAAAATAAGATAAAATTTATTTAAATATAGATGATGATATAGCAGGAGATAGAGTCCAATGGCGTAGAAGGATCCATATAGCCGACCCACCAAGATAATGATATAGCAGGAGATAGAGTCCAATGGCGTAGAAGGATCCATATAGCCGACCCACCTAGTGGGATAAGGCTTTGTTGGTGTTGTTGGTGTTGTTGTTGTTGTTGCAACATATATACAATATAGTTAATTCAATAAAATAACTTCTATACTTTAATGTATACTAAAAAGAATAATAATTTTAATATATATGTTTTCTATTATTTAAACAAATTTTAATGCTTAACTTAATCATAATGATATTATTTAATTATCAAAGTATTATTCCAATTACTTATGCTCATACTGTTAAATAATGAACGTATAATTTAATAAATAATATTTTAAATAGTTTTTGTTTTTCAATATGATCTGCACAATATTAACATATAAGTAATTATTTAAATTTTTACTTTGTGTTAACAAAATATTGAATTAAACATCAATTTTAAAATGTTAAATATTAAATTGAAATATAAAAAAAAACAATATTTTTAATCACTTTTTAGATTCAATATTAACATTGTTTAACTAATTTTTATATTGATTTTTAGAAGTATCTAAAAACTGCTATGAAAGTAGTTTTTGAAGTAATCTCTCACCAGCATTGGAGAAATGGCTTCCGAAAGGCAGTGCACTGAGTTAAAGCACCTTTAATTTAATCTCCCAAATATCTTATTTAACTTGGAAAGTGTTTTATCCCTCAAAAACACTTTAAGAAAGCATAGCCATAAACTATCCATCAACATGATTACCATATGCTCAGACTAGTGGACCAACACTCCTACTTGCAGTGAGTGCAAAGACTAATTCATCAGTCAAAACGAAAATAAAATCAACAATACCAGGAAGAACATATATTTTAATTAGAAAATATATACACTGCAGGTGTTCCTCTGCATTATTTCATTATCATTAAATAAGACAGTTACTGCATTGTTAAAACTATAAGAAAACCATCAGAAATGGTGTTCATGCATGAAATAGAAAAATTGTTTCTGTTATGTAGCATCAATGGAGTAATACCAATGAATTCCTGATCCCTTTGACGTTTGTAGAGCTGATTGTTCAAAGCGTTAAAAGCATCTGTTATCAGAACAGCTGGCCTCACAAAGGACTCCAGAACCGTTCCATTCAAGTGGCTAACAAACAGCTTCAATTAGCACATTTTACACCATCCAAAAAAATAGAATGGCACATAGCTTCAATAGATTCCATAACTAAGAAAATTCTCCAGTTACCGTTCTTTACGGTGATTAAAATCAACCGCATAGATTACATCTTCTCCATCCTTCGTAATCTTCCAAATGGTACCTCCCAAAAGATGTCCCGCCACATGTGGAGCTATGACAATTCCTTCTCCTTTATCTATAACCAGACATATCAGCAACTCAATTTTATGTTCATTAGCTCCAACATAAGACAATTTTGGTAAATGCTAACCAGTAAGATGATAATTTTGTGAGTATGTGAGTCTAGTAACATTTTGGAAGACAGCGTCTATGTCATCCAGAGAAAACAAGTCAAAATCAGAGCATTCCTGCAATTAAAGAAGAGAGAGAGACAACAAATTTAGATTTAACATAGAAGAAACAAAAACTTAAATAGAAAACCTCAAAAAAAAAAAGGTTTGCATGTTAAATTGGAAATAATGCAGAAAAAGGTTGAAAAAAATATGCCGAGAGAGATGAAAGAGAGAGACCTACTATTGTATTTCTCAATTCTTAATGAATATGTGCATGAGAATCATTGTTATTTATACACAGTTATTTCATAAAAAAAGAGAGCCCACTTATTACATGAAAGAACTCCTATTTATATCCAAAGTTAGGGTCTATTCAAAGGAATAAATCAAATTCTATCTTAATAATAAATCAAACTCTATCCTAGGAAATAATTATCCCCAATCATATTTACAATATTCTAACACTCCCCTTCAAGCTAAGGAATATAAATTATATGCACCCAGCTTGTTATATATGTAGTCAATTTGGGAATCTCTGAGTGACTTGATAAATATATCTGCTAACTGATCATGTGAGTTAACAAAACTAGTAGATATTTTTTCAGATATGACTCTCTCTGACAAAGTGACAGTCGACTTCAATATGCTTTGTCCTCTCATAAAAAATTGGATTTGAGATGATATGTATGACGGCCTGTTTATCACATATAAGTGTCATTTGAGTAATATCTCCAAACTTTAGCTCCTTAAGCAACTGTTTGAGCCATATAAGCTCTTGACTGGCTATGGTCATAGCTCGATACTCTGCCTCTGCACTGGATCTCGCCACAACATTCTGCTTTTTGCTTTTCCAAGAAACAAGGTTATCTCCGATAAATATACAAAAACTAGAGGTAGATCTCTTATCAATGGGAGATCCTGCCCAGTCTGCATCAGAATACCCTATGACTCGAGTTGTCCTTTGTCTCCGTACAAAAGACTCTTTCCTGGAGCGCCTTTGATATATCGAACAATGCGAATCACAACATCCCAATGTTCTTTATATGGAGTTGAGAAACTGACTTACTACACTTACTGCAAATGAGATATCTGAACGAGTAACAGTAAGGTAACTTAGTCTCCCTACTAATCGCCTGTATCGTTCAGGATCTGGTAGAGGCTCCCCCTGATTCGGCAGGAGCTTGACATTAGGATCCATAGGATTGTCAACTGTCTTTGAGTTTAACATTCCTGTTTCTTCTAGAATATCTATTGCATACTTTCTTTGGGATATAATGATCCCATTTTTGGACTGTGCTACTTCTATTCCCAAGAAATATTTGAGTCTGCCGAGATCCTTTGTCTGGAAATGTTTAAAAAGATGTTTCACCTGTGAGATCCCGAGATGATCACTACCTATGATGATAATATCATCAACATAAACCACTAGGTAGATGCAACCAGTAAATGAGTGACGATAAAAGACAGAATGGTCAGCCTCGCTCCGAGTCATGCCGAATTATTGAATCACAATACTAAATCAACCAAACCATGCTCTGGGTGATTGCTTGAGACCATATAAAGATTTTCACAAACGGCACACAAGACGAAAAGACTCCCCCTGAGCAATAAAACACGGAGGTTGCTCCATATAGACTTCTTTGAGCAGGTCACCATGTAAGAACGCATTCTTGATGTCCAACTGATAAAGAGGCCAGTGTTGAATTGCAATAATGGACATGAATAGACATATAGAGGATATCTTGGCAACGGGAGAAAAAGTATCCCCATAATCCAATCCAAAGATCTGAGTATAGCCTTTAGCAATAAGACGAGCCTTAAGCCGATCAGTCGTTCCGTCTGGACCAACCTTCACCGTACATACCCATCGACAACCAATAATTGACTTTCCTGGTGGTAGAGGAACGAGGTTCCAAGTCCCACAGCTCCGTAAGACACTCATTTCGTCCAGTATAGCCTGTTTCCATCCTGGATGGACAAATGCATCTCCTGCAGTCTTCGGAAGAGAAACAGACGACAAGGAGGAAAGACAAAAATAATAGAAAGGAGAAAAACGATGGTAACTCAAAGACACATAATGAGGAGAAAGATTACGAGTGGAATGTATACCTTTCCGAAGTGCAATCAGAATATCAGATTTAGAAGACTGTACTGGAGGAAGGGTGCGGAGGATGTGGCTCCAGAGATAATTCCATGGCAGAGTCAGTGTTGGGCGGCGACAAAGCACGCTAAGGACGACGTTGATAAACTTGTAACGGAGAAATTGGGGATGGGGGTGATAGAGAATCCTCTGACGGATAAAAGACTTGCGTAGGCATAGAAGGAGGAAATTCGGACGACGACTCTGAAGACCCAAAGAAAGGAATCGAATCAAAGAATGTGACATCAGCAGAGATGAAATACCGACGGAGAGTAGGAGAATAACATTTGTACCCTTTCTGAGACCGTTGGTACCCAAGGAAAATACATTTATACGACCGAGGAGAGAGTTTATCAAAACCAGGATTAAGAGCATGAGCAAAACATGTAAAATCAAAGACCATAAGTGGTAAAGGATGAAGGGACCGATTTGGATAAAGTACATGATGAGGTATTTGATCTTGTAAAGTAGAGGAAGACATGCAATTGATGAGATAACATGCAGTAAGTAAGGCGTCACCCCAAAAACGAAGAGAAACATGAGAGTGAAGGAGAAGAGTTCGGGTCGTCTCGAGAAGATGGTGATTCTTGCGTTCTGCAAATCCATTCTATTAGGGGGTATGAGGACAAGACGTTCGATGTAACACGCCGTGAGATGCCAAGAAAATCCGAAATGGAGTAGATAGATACTCACGTGCATTATCACTCTGCAAGGATCAAAGAGTGATACCAAATTGTGTTTTGACTTCATTAAAAAAAGATTGGAAAATAGAAAACAATTTCGAACGATCCTTCATCAGATATAACCAATTACAATGGGAAAAATCATCTATAAAGGTAACAAAATATCGTGACCCTAATGTAGAAGAAACACGACTCGGACCCCAGGCATCGGAATGAACAAGCAAAGGGAGATGTAGCCCAACTTATAATGCGAGGAGAAAACGAACTACGAATATGTTTGCCTAACTGACACAACTCACAAGATAAAGGCTCTAAGTGAGAAAAACTAGGATGTAATTGTTTTAACTTATCAAAACCAGGATGTCCCAACTGAGCATGAATAACAAGCGGAGATGTTACCGTCGAACCTGTAGGGATCCCGAGCGATAAACAAAATTCGCAGCGGAAAACTTAGGATCCCTCCAGAGATCCAAGCAAAAAAAATATACTCGTTTCAATTATCGATTCTATCCTATAGGAATCGAGATTACCTTCGAAGCGTGCCCTTCGAATTCCAGTCAGCAACACTTGCGGATCTCAGCGTGGTCAGAATGTCCACGCCTCTACGGTGCACACACACACGATCTTAGAGAGAAGAGGTAAGGCCTTTCGGTTGTGCTAGCAACCACTCCAAGGTCTCACTTTTCCACTCTATACTTGGCCCTCTTGTGTTGTCAACGAAAAAAAATAAAATCAGATTCTATTTTTCATTGTCCACGTTGAAGAAGAAGAAGCAACCATAATACACCTTAATGAGACATTAAATGCACTTCCTTATTCTCCATGGTAAAAGAAAGGAAGTCAATTAATGTTAACGTTAAATCTGCGATTAATGAGTTTTAAATCCCATTTAAAACCTCGTTTATTAATTCGTGTATTATATTATTAATTCGTGTATTATTCATTTTAGCCTTCTTCTCTTGGTTTGACTTGAGACTAACTCAGCGTAAACGATTTGAGTCCAACTCAAATTTAGCCAAGTAATGAGTCTTACTCATTCTAGTTAATCGATTAACTAATAATTCATTTTAGTCAAACCAAAATGATTTCCTCTCCAAAATAATATGTTTTGTGTGACCTATAGGCTCTCATAACGTTGGCAATATATCCAAAACCATTTTAGATCATAAGCAATGATAGCATCTAGCAATACATCATCATGTTGAGATCAAATGACCTCTTAGTGACTATTATCGTATAGTGTCCTTATCCTTGATATCTCGGATCGATCGATAGAGGCGTAGGCAGTAGTGTCACCTCTTATCAATCTTTATGTTTCTTGATCCCAGTAGCTCACCGAAACAAATGAGCTCGATATCTCGTATTGACTCGTTTTGCGTGTAATCGTGCATTTCGTGGTCTACTCTGTCGAGGCGAAGATATCACTCCGTCGTATGGGAGGATAGATCTCATCTACATCACTCGCGTCCTCCGCGTAATTAGATTTACGTACTCGGTTGATCGCGTTATAGTCACGATTCACGGTGTGGCGTTAGGCGATGCAAATCATAACTCCTTATGTAGAACCGTAGTGACTTGGTCTAAGGACTATTACGTACGATAGTCGCGTGAGAAAGTATATGACACTCGTATAAGCGATCCGTGATACTTTCTCGTGGTGGGTCGATTCGGTATATATAGTCTCGATATATATACCAGTATATCGATGTGATATCGTATATACATGACTTGTGAGATCAAGTCGTCCATTGACCTACGTCTTTAGTCTCGATGTATCGATATGGCCCTTGTCATTAATCTGATACTCATTAGGAATATTTAAGAATAGTGTTCTCTACGAACTTCTCATGTCGATTCTACTGCGATTGATATCTGTAGATGTAACTTCTATTAATGGGCGTTATTATATTTATTTAGGTGGCACCGCGTAAAGAAATATAATAATCGATCTTTGCCTTTATTAATCTGAGAATATAATCTGAAAGTCTCCTCACCTGATCGTCTAATGGCACTAAGGGCTCATACTAACAGAACCAACAAGAGAGGCTTGGTGAAGTCGATATAGGTCATGACACTCACATCCGAAGCCAATCATCCTCCCCGTACTCCGGTCCTGTAATGACACAAAAGATTTAATAAACGAGATGACACAATCAAGAAATCGAGTAAGCTGACTTATTGATAACTGTTAGAATATTGTAGATATGATTAGGGATAATTGTTATCCCTAAATATCATTAGGAATAATTATTACGTAGGATAGAATTTTGATTTATTCCTAGGATAGGGTTTGATTTATTCTTTTGAATAAGCCCTAATCTTGTCTATAAATAGGGCTTCTTTTCATGTAAGTTAAGTATCCTGAATTACAAAATTAACATGGTATCAGAGCCCTAATTTTTAAAGCTTCCGCCGCGTTCTTCTCCTGAGCGTGTGCGCTCGCGCTTCTTGCGCACCTGCGAGCGTGACGGCACAGAGCGCGCACGAGCGCTTCTCCACTGCGGCGACAAACGGTAGCGGCGCGGGCGCTTCTTCCTCGCGGCGGCCCGGACGTCAGGCGGAAGCGATGGATTCACGCTCGGCACCGTGATCGCGCGGCGCGCCTAGCCTCGGCGCTAGCTCCCTCTCCTTTCTCCGTCTTCTTCTCCGTTCGTTCAGCAGCAGCAGCAACGAGCGGCGAAGGAAAAACCGACGCTCAGCTTCTTCACAGCCACCGCCGCCGGTATCAACGGCCTCTCCTCCCCTGCCGCGGATCACGATTCGCCTCCTTCCGTCGCCGCCTCAACTATCATTTCGGCCCCCAATCTGCCCGCCGATCACGAGATCGTTGTCGAAGCCACTCCTCCGGATCGATCGGTCGTCGCGCCCCGCTTTGACTCCTCCTTTCCACTTGCCTTGCTACTCTTCGGCGATTCCTCAGCAAGAGGCCGCTCTTGCGAATCTGGTTCCCCTCGGAGTCGTATCGACTTTGATCCTATCTGATCGCGAGCGAGGGTAACAAAGAGTATACATGTCGTTCGTCGTGGCTACCTCCAATACTTGGCCGGAGTTTCCGATTTTACCGACCGTATGACGCACCGCTCTCGGATGGTAGAACTACTCCTCTTGGGCTTCTTATATTGAGCTTTGGCTTGTTGGGCGAGGATATGAAAGCATCTCATCTGGCCAAGAGGATATTGAGTGGTCGTCGTCCTTTATGGAGAAAGTTGATGCTCGGTTGTGTTGCATTATCAGAGCCACGATCCGTCCATCTCTTGGGATGTCTTAGAACTCATAAGACTCTGCGAGGATGTTTGGATCTGGCTCAACAACTTTTACGAACACTTCTCGGCGACTCTGTCGAGTTTGTGATGACCTCGTGACCATTCTTAATGCGTCGGATCGAGAGTCTATGTCGACTTATTTGGGATCGATCTAGCCTTACGTGAGTTCGATGACTGCTCCACTGCGGCCCTCTATTGCGAGCTTGAAAATCGAAGAAATTTTTATGTCTCTGGCGTTATATAGTGCCGCGCAGTTACTCTCGTATTCGTGATCGAGATCTGGCGGCCCGTAAAGCAACCATGGACTCTACAGGCGACTCTCGCCCGTGTCCTACGAAGTCTTGGACATTACCATCCTCCGTTCGATTGACTCTTGGCGTTGGTCTGCGGAAATAACAACGAACCTCCACGCGTAAGAATGGCGAAGGGCGTCCTTGGTGTAATCATTGTCGCAAACCGAGACACCGATTGATAAATGTTGGAGTCTCCGTGGTCGACCTCCTCGTCTTGCTCGGATCGCTCGAGTTACATCGCGTCTTGACTTCGATTCGCGATTGACACCGGCTCGACTCCGCCTCGGTCGGACACCGGCTCAGACTCCACCGCCTTCTATGATGACTTTACAATGAGGTCGACAGAGTCTAATTCTCACGCCACGTACAAGGTAATTCCTTCCTTCTTTGGCATATCTCGCTCTTGTGTCCCAGTACTGACTGGGCCACCGATCATATCACGTAATAGATCTCTTTTTCCTCACTATCTACTTACAGTTATTTACCACCACTACGGCAAATGGTTCTCGGACTCACCCAAAGGTATTGCATTGCTCATTCTTCCATCTCTTCCCATTCGTAATGTTCTTTATGTTCCCTGAGCTCCTTTAATTTATTATCAATAAGCCACCACTGATCTCGATTGTGTCATCTCATTCACTAAATCTTCGTTTATCAGAACCCGAGCACGGGAGGATGATTGGCTCGGAGGAAGTCTCACGGTCTATATCAACTTCACCAAAACTCTCTTGCTGGTACATGCAAAGATTCCACTTGTTATCCATGCTCAATCGACATCCTGGTCCTCGATAAGTTAAAAACAATTACACTTAAAGTCTTCATGAGTCCGCCAAGCAGTGCACGACGTAGTTCATTTTCTCCTCGCATTACAAGTCGGGCTACGTCTCCCTTTCGCTTTCTATTCGTTCGATATTTGGGGGTCCGAGTCGTGTTACCTCTACATCGGGGTCACGATATTTTGTTACTTTGTAGACGATTTTTCCGTTGACTTGGTTATATCGATGAAAGATCGCTCAATTGTTTTTCTATTTTTCAATCTTTTTAATGGTCAAAACACAATTTGGTATCCTCTTCGATCCTTGCAGAGTGATAATGCACGTGAATATCTATCTACTCCGCTTCAAACCTTTTTGACATCTCACGGATATTACATCTAAGTCTTCCTCATACCCCCAATGAATGGAGTCGCAGAACGCAAGAATCGCCATCTTCTCGAGACCACCGGACTCTTCTCCTCCACTCTCGTATTCCTCTTCGCTTTTAGGGTGATGACTACTTATCTGCATGTTATCTCATCAATCGTGACGTGTCTTCCTCTACTTTACAGGTCAAATACCTCATCACGTACTTTATCCGGCGCTCCCTTCATCCTTTACCACCAGGGTCTTTGGTTCTACATGTTTTTGCTTACGCTCTGATCCTGGCATTGATAAACTCTCTCCTCGATCGATAAACGTGTTTTCCTTGGGTATCCAAGGTCTCGAAAGGGTATAAGTGTTATTCCCTACTCTCTTCAGATTTCATCTCTGCCACGCCACGCTCTTTGATTGATTCCTTTCTTTGGGTCTTTAGAGTCATCGTCTGAGTTTCATCCTTCTATACCAGATCTTTGATCCTCGGAAGTTTCTCTATCACCCCTTTGACCCCAATTCCTCCTCCGCTGCAGTTTATCTGCCCTTGCTCGCCATTGCCCCAACACCGACTCGCCATGGAATCATCTCTGGAGCCAGGTCCTCCGCTCCCTCCTCCGGTCCAGTCTTCTGAATCTGATATTCCCATTGCTCTTCGAAAAGGTATACGCTCCACTCGTAATCCTTCTCCACATTATGTTTCTTTGAGTTACCATCGTCTTTCTCTCCTTCCTATTATTCTTGCCTTCCTCTTTGTCGTCCGCTTCTCTTCCAAAGACCGCAGAGATGCATTTGCCCATCCGGGATGGAAACAGCATGCTATTAGCGAAACGAGTGCTTTACGAGTCAGTGGGACTCGGGATCTCGCCTCTACCACCGGAAAGTCGGTTGTTGGTTGTCGATGGGTATATATGAAGGTGGTCAGTCGGAGCATTGAATCGGCTGACGGCTTAAGGCTCGCCTTGCTAAAGGTTATACTCAGATCTTGGATTGGATTACGGGGACACGCTTTTCTCCGCCGAAGACGCCCTCTATACGCTTACTACGCCCATTCTTTGCCGCGATTCAACACCGGTCTCTTTATCATTGGATATCAAGAATGCGTTCTTACGGTGACCGCCGCTCGAAGAAGTCTATGAGCAACCTCCGTGTTTTGTTACTCGTGAGTCTTACGGTCGGCCGCCATAAAATCTTTATACGTCTCAAGCGATACCCAGAGCATAGTTTAGATTTAGTATCAGACCAACATGATTCGGCATGACTGAGCTTAGGCCGACCATTACATCTTTATCGCCACTCATCTACTGGGTGCATCTACCTAGTGGTTTATGTTGATGATATTCATCAGGTAGTGATCATCTCGGGATCTCACAAGTGAAACATCTTTTCAAACATTTTGACAAAGGATCTCGAAACTTAAATACTTGGGAATAAGTAAGACACGTAGAAATGGAATCATTATATCCCAAAGGAAGTATGCAATGGATATTATAGAAGAAATAGGAATGTTAAACTCAAAGACAGTTGACAACCCTATGGATTCTAATGTCAAGCTCATGCCAAATCAGGGGAAGCCTCTACCAGATCCTGAACGATACAAGCGATTAGTAGGAAAACTAAGCTACTTTACTGTTACTCGTTCAGATATCTCATTTACAGTAAGTGTAGTAAGTCAGTTTCTCAACTCTCCATGTAAAGAACATTGGGATGTTATGATTCGCATTGTTCGATATATCAGAGGCGCTCCAGGAAAAGGTCTTTCAGATGAAGACAAAGGACGTATTCGAGTTATAGAATATTACGCAGATCGGGCGGATCTCCCGTCGATAGAGATCTACTCGTTTTGTATATATCGAAATAACCTTGCTTTCGAAAAGCAAAAGGCGAGAATGTTGGGCAAGATCCAAACACAGAGGCGAGAATATCGAGCTATGGTCATACCAACAAGAACTTATATGGCTCAAACAGTTGCTTCAGGAGCTAAAATTTGGAGACGTTACACAAATGTCACTTATATGTGATAACCAAGCCGCCATGCATATCGCCTCAAATCCAGTTTTTCATGAGAGGACAAAGCATATAGAAGTTGACTGTCACTTTGTCAGAGAGAAAATCATATCTGGAGAAATATCTACTAGTTTTGTTAACTCACATGATCAGCTAGCAGATATATTTACTAAGTCACTAAGAGATCCCCGAATTGACTACATATGTAACAAGCTGGGTGCATATAATTTATATTCTTCAACTTGAGGGGGAGTGTTAGAATATTGTAGATATGATTAGGGATAATTGTTATCCCTAAATATCATTAGGAATAATTATTACGTAGGATAGAATTTTGATTTATTCCTAGGATAGGGTTTGATTTATTCTTTTGAATAAGCCCTAATCTTGTCTATAAATAGGGCTTCTTTTCATGTAAGTTAAGTATCCTGAATTACAAAATTAACAATAATAAATTAAAGGGAGCTCCGGGAACATAAAGAACATTATGAATGGAAAGAGATGGAGAAGGATGAACAACACCAATACCTTGGGAATGAATTTGAGAACCATTTGCCATGGTAACAAAGGGTAAGTAACCGGAAGTAGATAGTGAAGAAAAAAAAGATTTATTACCAGTGATATGATCGGTAGCCCCAGAGTCAAGTACCCAAGGACTCAAAGAGCAAGATATGCTAGCAAAAGAATTACTAGCTTGTGCAATAGCAGCAGGGGAATTAGAATCTCGTCGATCCTCATACCATTTCAAAAAGACATCATAGGAAGGCAGTGGAGTCGAATCCGGTGTTAACTATGAAGTAGAAGTTGAAGAAGTGACCGAACTCTAAGCGATCCCGAAGCGGCAAAGACTAGGAGGTCGACCGAGACTCGGCGTTTATCAATCGTGTGTCTTCGGTGCGATAGATCACACCAAGGATGTCTTTTGCTACTCTTACGAAGTGGAGGTCCGAAAAAGGGTGATTGAGAGGTAGGCTGCCTTCCAAACGGCTGAGATGCAGGTGGACCTACAAACGGCGTCGGGAGAGCTGCCCCGAAAGGCAGTGGAAGGGTCCGAGGCGCAGCAAACTCGGAAAATGGAAGAGAGGTCGTAGAAGAGGTCAGTTGCGTGCTTCTGAAACACCTCGAGCTCGAGGTCGTGGGAGGCACCACTGGCGGAGGAGGCTGAGTGGGGAGAAAACACCCATATTCGAGCTGCTCGGACCCCTCCTGCTGCTGGCGCAAAGATTCGACACTCGGCGGGCCGGCTCGACTATGGGTCGTCGGGTTGGGCACGGGGAAAGGGTAGGCGATGGGTATATACGGGGAACTGGAGACTAGCCTTCCTGCTCCTCGAGGTGGCTTTCTTTGCTACATTGGAACCGATCGACTTCCCTCTCCCAGCCATTGCGTCAAAGATTCCGAGCTCGATAAGGGAAAATCAAAGAAAGAGGTAGGCTTACCGAGAAGAGCTCAATATGGCTGGGTTGATGCGAGGAGAGAAACGACGGCGCATCGGGAAACAGAGGACAGGGCGGCGAGCGCACGGAGTCATTGACGACGTCCAAGAGATCGATCTCGGTCTTCTTCTGCTCGTTTCGTCGCTCGGCTTCAGGAGGGGAAGTTGACGCGGAGGGAGCCCGCGTTTGTGAGAAGGCGACCGCGAAGAGGAAGGTGGCCGCTCCGTGTTCGTGAGAAGGCGACCGCGAAGGAGGATGTCGTGGAACCAAAGAAGAAGTCCGTGTTGCGGAAGAAGCTGCGACTGTGTTGGAGACGAGGTGGGCCCCGAGGGAAAAAAAAAGAAGTCGCGAAGGGGCTGATGCGGTTTGGAAACCCTAATGCTCTGGTTTGGAAACCCTAATGCTCTGATAACATGTTATTTCATAAAAAAAAAGAACTCACTTATTACATGAAAGAACCACCATTTATATCTAAAGTTAAGGCCTATTCAAAGGAATAAATCAAATTATACCCTAAGAATAAATCAAACTCTATCCTAGGAAATAATTATCCCTAACCATATTTACAATATTCTAACATACACTTCTTCTAATTAAATCAAATAAAATCTGTCCAACTAAAATATGCCCACAATATCTAATTAGATAAATCTAAATCAATCTATCCATATTTACGTTGGGTTGTACATATTATACATGCCCAACTTGTCACATAGCGAAGTTGATCCTTGGGAGCTTTTATAAGTATGTTGTGATTTGATATCGTGAAGGAATATATGAGAATTCCACAGCTCCTTCCGTCACATTTTCTAAAATGAAGTGTGTCAATTTTATATGTTTCGTTTTGTCATGGTGAACAGGATTCTTTGCAATGCTGATGGATGCTAAATTGTCATATTGTAGTTTGATAGTTTTATCAATGATTATTCCGAGTTCTTTTAGGATTCTAGAAATCCATATTCCTTCACAAATTCGAAGTGTAAGAGCTCTAAATTCCGCTTCAGCAGTACAGATTGCTTTTTACTTCTTCATATTACCAAATTATCTCAGACATACGTGCAATAGCTCAAGGTTGATCATTTATATGTAAGATCCCTAGCCCACTCTGCATCTGAGTATACATGTATACCTCGATCTTCATTCTTTCAAAATAGTAACCCTTTGCCTGAGGTACTCTTGAGGTATCTAAAAAAAAAAAAATGGAACCACCACATTTGTTACCCCCTTCGGCTGCCTCTATTGCTGGAGGAGGTAAATTAGGATCTCAGTTAACAAATGCAAAGGAAGGGAGTCGCTCAATGGCCTAAGGTGATAAATTCCCCAAGAATTGACCCATGTCCACTATGGACAAGCCCCTTTGCACTTATCAACTGTGTTAGCCCTAGGGGCTGCTCTTGAGATATCTCAAGATTATATAGACAGTGCTCATGTGTTCTTCTGTAGGACTATTCGTAAATTGACTTACCACACTGATGGAAAATCCGATATCAAATCGTGTGTGGGATAGATAGATGAGGTATCCTACAAGTTGTTAATATCTCCCCCTGTCTACTAGTGCATGGTTTTTTTCAAAGCCAATTTTATTGGAAGCATCCATTGAAGTATCCACAGGCTTGCACCTGAGTATGTCTGTTTCTTTTAGTAGGTCCAACTTGTATTTCCGCTGTGATAGGAATATTCCTTGTTTGGATCGAGCCAGTTCCATGCCATGGAAGAATTTTGGATTCACAAGTTCTTTGATATCAAATTTCTGAGTGAGAAAGACCTTTAGATTTGTGATTTTCACAAATAAAGTAAGACCATATAATGACCTGTGAAGCTTGCATACCTTGTTGTTATGGGTGTCAAGGCCGGAGGAAATTTTCATGTAAACTTCTCCCAAGTCACCATTTAAAAAGGCATTTTTTACGTCCATTTGGTGTAAATGTCAATCCTTGTTTGCATCCAAAGAGAATAAGATTCTAATAGTGTTGAGCTTGGCCACTAGTGCAGAGGTTTCTTGGTAATCGATGTCATAGGATTGTGAGAATCTCTTAGCTACACGACGTGCCTTTAATCATTCAACTGTACCATCATCTTTGTGTTTGACTTTAAAAATCCAATTGCACCCAATTGCTTTTTTTCCTTTTGGTAGATTACAAACAGGTCATGTATCATTCTTTTGTAGGGTTTTTACTTCTTCATCGACAGTTTTTCTCCATTCAATGTGTTTGAGAGCTTCATCAATGGTGATTGAAACTCAAATATTATTAAAGGCGGCGATACATGCCTAATAATTTAAGGACAGTCCTTCGTAGGAAATAAAGTTGGAGATGGGGTGCATGATCTAACTCCCTTCCTTAAAGCAATTGGAATGTCAAGGCTATTATCCATAGGTGAAGCAATTTCATGATCGAGTATCGTTCCTGAGTGAATGTCTATGGGAGTTGGATTCGGCTCTGACTCTTGAACTGGTGCTATATGTGTCTTTCGTCTTATGTATACATGAAATTGCTTTAGTACGGAAAGAGGTGATGGAGATGAAAGAATCGAATGTAACACAAGGGGATTGGATAGAGAATGAATGATGTCAAGGTCTTGTCCTGAACAGTTTGATAGGCGATGATGTTCACTCGGATTCTCCCTTTGAATATCAGAACTGAAGTAGTATGGTTGTTGTTCAAAGAAAGTGACATCCATGGTATTGTAGGTTTTGATGGTGATATGCGAGTAGCATATGTAGCCTTTTTAGAATGATGAGTAGCCGAGGAAAATGCATATGGTGGATCTTGGATCAAGTTTACTATGATTGTGTTCGTGGATATGAACAAATGATGTCTAGTCAAATATTTTTGCAAGAATATTTTGAGATTACCTTAGTGTAGGGGTATGATTTGAGCAAAAGTTGAACCGGACTATGGAAATTAAGAACTCGAGAGGGCATTCGATTGATGAGATAGGCGATTGTAGAGACGATATCACCTAAAAAAATTTTAGTACATTGGAAAAGAATATGAGTGATCAAGCTACCTTGAGAAGATGTCTATGCTTGCGTTTGACAATCCCATTTTGTTGAGAAGTGTCAACACAAGAACTGAGGTGGATGATATCTCTTGAGGATAGAAAAGAACTAAGATTCGAAGCAAAGTATTCTTTGGCATTGTCGGTTTTGAGTGCTTGAATAGATGTCTAAAATTGAGTTTAAATCATAGTATAGAACTATTCAAATATGTGACTCACTGCAAATTTATCTTTCATTAGAAACAACCAAGTCAAGCGAGTATGATCATCAACAAATGAAACGAACCAATGATTACCTATAAGAGTTTAGACACGAGATGACCCTTAAATGTCACTATGTACGAGCGAAAATAGTTTAGATGATTTGTAACTTAAGCTTGGAAAGGATACTTATGTATGTTTAGCAAGTTAACAGAACTCACACTGAAAAGTACTGACATTTTTCATTAAGAAATAAGTTTGAAAACAATTTTGCAAGATAAGTAAAGCTTGGATGACCAAGAGAATAGTGTCATAACATGATTTTGGCATTTTTATTGTTAGAAGAAGTAGAGTGACAGCTAGCTAAATTACTACAATAAGGCGAAGTCCTGTGAATAATGTAGAGTCCGGAGCAAGCATGATTTAGCACTGTCAATCGTCTTCCCTATTTCTGTATCTTGAAATTCACACAATTTAGAAGAAAATTTAGCAAGACACTTTAGATCACGAGTCAACTTCTCTATGGACAATAAATTGTAGTCCAATATAGTAACATGAAGGACTATTTCCAAGTATATATTTAGCATTATTATTATGGAACCAACACCGGTGATTTTTGCGACAAACTCATTTGCAACACGAATAGTAGAATTGTCTTGACATGGAACATAAGAGATATATTGCCCGTCATGTGATCCGATGAGCTTGAGTCAATAGCTCATCATCGTCTAAGAGACATTTATATTTAAGGTATTAGGGAAAATACTTTCATTATGGATTGAGTAACCAATGGACTCTAGGACTGAGGCAACAGTGGGCCTTTTTAAATCTAAGTGGGCTGAAATTTCAAATTACGCCTGATTTTCAATGGATCTATGCTGGGAAAAGAACTCGCCCTGATTTCTAGTCTTCCCAGGTCTCTCATTTCTTGGTAGGTCACGCAACATCTTCATCAACAAATCAATCTGTTCAGCGTTGAAGGGATTGGCTACAGACGATTGATTGTGGGTGACATGAGCTCACGGGTGACGCTCCAACTTGGGATTCTAGTCATGTGGCTTCCCGTGAATCACCTAACATTTATCTTTGGTGTACCTAGCTTTGCGACAATGGTCGTACCAAGGATAACCACACGCGCAATTGGCTATCTCCATCATTCTGTCGAGGCTCGCGACCGTCGTCATTGAGACGAGGTTGAAATTGACAAATTGCAAGTGTAGAAGCTTCAGCAGCAATAGTCGGCCTGAGCATAATCTTCTATCAGCTTTCCTCGCGGCAAACTTCAACAAATGCCTCACGCACGCTCGATAGGAGCTTGAGGCTGAGAATGCATGAGCGTACATTGTCCAGTAAGGAGTTTAACCCAAACAAGAACTTGAAGGTCCTCCTCTACTCATGATTCTCTGATGGAGTTTGGCATCGGCTTTACAAGCCCATTGGTGAGCATCAAAGATGTCGATGTAACGCCCGTAAAATTCTAAACTATGCCAAGTGATTATATAAGTTTTAAGGCCATAAAAGGTTTAGAATAAAATAAAATAAACGATGGTTATAGGTAGGATTTGAACCATGAACCTCCTAATAGGGAGGTAGCCTTGACACCACTAGACCCTAGGATAATTTATGGATAAAATATATAAAGAATATACAAAGAATATAGATGGGAAGATGAGGAGTTGGTTCATCCCCTCCCATGAAAGGATGGAGAGTGTTCATTCCCTAGGTATTAAAAAGGAGAATTAAGAAAAGAGAGAAAGTAAAACCCCACTTTCCTTCTTCATTCTCCTTCTTCCTAATCCTTGGCCGAATTCCCCATTTCCCTTTCCTCCCTTTTCATCTCAAGCTCTAGAAATTTTATAATAATTTTTATATAGAATTTAATTTCATGTCTAGGAGATTATATATGGAATCTTGGGAAAAAAAATGATGATAAAAGAATAAAAAGTGGAGAGGTGAGGTTTGAACCTTAAACCTCTTGGTGAGAGTTAACTCTTACCATGCATGTGATGACCAAGTGCTCAGCAGTAGCTTACTGTTGGAGAAAGAGGAGAAATTGTAGATGAGTGTGAGGAGGGTAAAATGAAGAGGCATGAAAAGAGAAGAGACACTTCTCTTCCTCCCTTTATAAATAGGAGTGAAAATCCCATTTGGCCACTTCTTCCCTCTTCTCTTCTTCTTCCTCACCGAAACCCATCTTCTCCCTTTCCATTTTCCGAAATTCATCCAAGCAAGAAGAAGGCTAGGTTTGGCTTCCATTAGGTCATCTTCCAACTAAAAGCAAAGCGAAGGATGTAAGATTTCCTCACCTGCAGTATATTAGTTTTTGTAGGACATGTTACATGAAAGAAATATGAAGTTTTGTGCCCCACATGTTTCGGCCAACCATGTTTTTGGGCTAGGTTTTCATGAAAATGCTACTAAGGAAACTTGTATAGGTTGTATGCTTCATGTAGGAATTTTTAGGTGACAAAAATCTATGTTTTGTGCCCTACATGTTTCGGCCAACCATGTTTTTGGGCTAGGGTTTCATGAAAATGCTACTAAGGAAACTTGTATAGGTTGTATGCTTCATGTAGGAATTTTTAGGTGACAAAAATCTATGTTTTGTGCCCTACATGTTTCGGCCAACCATGTTTTTGGGCTAGGGTTTCATGAAAATGCTACTAAGGAAACTTGTATAGGTTGTATGCTTCATGTAGAAATTTTTAGGTGACAAAAATCTATGTTTTGTGCCCTGCCAACCATGTTTTTGGGGTAGGGTTTCATGAAAATGCTACTAAGGAAACTTGTATAGGTTGTATGCTTCATGTAGGAATTTTTAGGTGACAAAAATCTATGTTTTCAGGCTCTACATGTTTCGCCAACCATGTTTTGGGCTAGGGTTTCATGAAAATGCTACTAAGGAAACTTGTATAGGTTGTATGCTCATGTAGAAATTTTTAGGTGACAAAAATCTATGTTTTCAGGCCCCCGCCAACCATGTTTTTGGGGTAGGGTTTCATGAAAATGCTACTAAGGAAACTTGTATAGGTTGTATGCTTCATGTAGGAATTTTTAGGTGACAAAAATCCAAGTTTTGTGCCCTACATGTTTCGGTCAACCATGTTTTTGGGCTAGGGTTGCATGAAACACCCCTTAGGAAATTAGGATATGTTGTATGCCTATGTGATGAATATGTTTATGATTTTCACATGTCATGGAATATGCCTATGTGATGAACATGTTTATGGTTTTCATATGTCATGAATTATGCCTATGTGATGAACATGATTATGATTTTAATATGCCATGAATTATGCCTATGTGATGAAAATGTTCATGATTTTAATATACCATGAATTATGCCTATGTGATGAATATGTTTATGATTTTAATATACCATGAATTATGCCTAGGAGATGAACATGTTTATGATTTTTCCTACATGTCTAAGAGACGCTTCCCTTTCAAGTAGGGATTAAGAGCTCTCCTTATGATAAGATAAGATGGAGATGCTTCCCTTTCAAGTAGGGATTAAGAGATCTCCTTATGATAAGATAAGACGGAGATGCTTCCCTTTTATGTGGGGGATTAAGAGCATTCTTTATGATATGACAAGAAAGAAAGGAATTAAGTATTTTACTTTGTAAGAGGTTAAGTACCCGACCCGTCAGGTGGTCATTAATCAAATCCAAAGGAACATAAGAAGACGTAAGAGGTCTTGCCTTGGTAAGATGTAAGAGGTCTTGCTCTAGTAGGTCTGGTGGCTCGCTACCCCAGCCTATTAGGGAACGCGCATTATGTGGTACTTAACCTGGGGCCCCCCATTCAAGTTATGATTATGTTGAAGTACCTATATGTATATGTTTTGAAAAGAAAGGACTTTTATGAAATTATGAATGCTTATGTCAAGTTTAAGAATGCTTATGATTATGTCCTTGATGCTGGTCTATGATTTATGATATTATGAATGCTTATGTTCAAGTTTAAGAATGTTTATGATTATGTCCTTGATGCTGGTCTATGATTTATGATATTATGAATGCTTATGTTCAAGTTTAAGAATACTTATGATTATGTCCTTGATGCTGGTCTATGATTTATGATATTATGAATGCTTATGTTCAAGTTTAAGAATGCTTATGATTATGTCCTTGATGATGGTCTATGATTTATGATATTATGAATGCTTATGTTCAAGTTTAAGAATGCTTATGATTATGTCCTTGATGCTTGTCTATGATTTATGAAATTACGAATGCTTATGGTTAAGTTTAAGAATGCTTATGATTATGACCTTTATGCATGTTAGAATTGAGGGAGTTATGAATGCTTATGGTTAAGTTTAAGAATGTTTATGATTATGTCCTTTATGCATGTTTAGGGTTGATGATGTCATGAATGCTTATATTTAATTTATGTCATGCTTAGATTTAATTATGTTTAGCATACTTATGCAAAACTCATGCCATGCTTATGTTTTATTACGTGGGAATGTTGATGATTAGTGTGTTATGAAATACTTATGCTATTTATGCTAGTATGCTAATGTCTTCTAATTGTGTGATGAAGTTGTGGCTTTTGTGAGTAGGCAAGAATCTTACTAAGCTATATGCTTATAGTTTATGTTGTCCATATACTGCAGATACAGGAAACATGAACTAGAGGAAGTAGCAGGAGGGGCCAAGTGAGTGTGATAGTGGCATGGTGGAAAAAGACCCTATTACTATCTGCTTATATTCCTATGCTCAATGAATAACTTAAGACATTGCTTCCGCTTATAAGACTTGTGATTTATTAGCACCATGTTGGATGTTGCTTAGTTATGTTACTGTTCAATTACTTAAGAAAGTTTGATATGTTAGAACTCATGAATGAATCTTTATGTTATGCATGTTATAAAATGAGATAAGATATGATAACATGCTAATTATGAATATGATATGTGATGCATGTATAAAAGAAGGTTTAAGCCATGATAACATGTTTAAGTATGTAGAAGGTGAAATGATCCATATATGTTATGTTATAAAAAAAAAAAAAAAGTAGCGTCGCCCTGAGAGCAAATAAGGGCGGGCGTTACAGTCGACTTGCTGCAAATGGCAAGAAAGTGTTGAAATATTGTGTAACGGATAACTCACCTTGTCTAAGGACGTGAAGATTCAATTCGACCTCGAACAACTCCCACATATTGTCCGAATGTTAGTATGTTTCCTTCACAGCTTCCCATATATCCTTTGGAGATTGGTGGAGAAGAAAGTTTTCTCCAACTTCGTTGGTCATCAAATTTGTCAGCCAAGACATCACCATGTGATTCTCAATATTCCAAAGTTATTATTTTAGGTCTTTGGGTGAGGGTGCGATAGAGGCGCCGATCAAGAAATCCTCTTTCCCTTTGTTGTAGATATACATCCTCACGGATTGCAACCATTGGAGATAATTCTGGCCGTTGAATTTGTGGCCAAGTGATATATAAGCCTTCGAATCTGACGGGAAGATTAGAAGTTGACATGGCTGAGTGAGAACAAGATTGTGGTCGCCAAGAGTTTGTTGCGCTTGAAGAAAGAGATGGCTGATAGTTTACTGTGTCGAAAGTAGCCTTTGTGACGGAATAGATTCAATGCCAGATTGCAACTCTGATATCATGAAGAAATCTACCAAGATAGATGAGAGAGAGAATAGGTATTGTATTTCTCAATTTGAATGAATATGTACATGAGAATCATTGTTATTTATACATTTCTTCCCTGTTTAATTATGGAATGAAATAAAATCAAATCAAATCTGCCCATAATATCTAACCGAATAAATCTACCCATAATATCTAATCAGATAAATCTAAATCAAGCTATCCATATTTACAATATATTCTATAAAGGTTATTCTTCAGGTGTATGGAAATCTGTCTATGGGGTAGACATTAACTCTTCTAGTATTGAATTCCTATTTAAGAATTATTTTCAGCCTGATGAATGTTTATTTAAGAAGAAAAAGTAATTATTAGTGGCCTGTTTGTTTCATGTGGATAGGAATGACAAACATCAACAAGAATTTATCAACTGCAGAAGAAAAAAAACACAATCGCTATTGAAGAAGTGTCATCTGAATTCTGGGAAGGAAGCATTTTGAACATAACAAAATGTGAATATGAGCCTTGCAGGCATTCCTTCTGCTGTTCCAAAGTTCCTCAAACGCCGGGAATTTGTGTGCATGTATGGTCAGACCATTATCCGTGCATAAATTATGCACCATAGTAGGTTATTAAGGCAATGTGCAAGACACAAAGCCATGTCAATCTTGAAAGAGGCCTGTATTACATTTTTGATATAATAAGCACAAATTAATTTGCAAGTTACATAAATCTATCAACATTCAATGATCATTATCATATAAATAGTAAATACTAGTTATAGGCTATGCACGTAGGGTATAGAAGTCTGCTAATTTTTGGCCTGGCTAGGATCTCAATTGGGGAAGTTAGCTAGAGAAAACCATGTGCAGAAGAGTTCCACGAATTGGACTTGGGGTCAGATTTAACACGACTGAACTGATTTGTGCCAGTTAAAGTGGGTGAGTTCGGTCAAACTGTAGGCAACCCATTTGTCATGGACCAATGTGTGGTTGGCTTGGATGTTAGTGATTAGGATGGAATCACGAAGTAGGGTGTGGTAGAACAGTTTTGGTTTGGTTGTACCAAGGTGTCTAATCTCTGGTAGACTAGTCTGAGGTGGCACTCAAAATCATAGAGTTTTGATATTGTTGCTATCTTTCCTCCTCAAAAAAGGTCCCCTTCCATGCAGCCTAGTCCCAGTGAGTTCCTGGCCAATGTTGGAGCTCCACGTGGCTGGAGTGTCCATTTAGATCTAGGTTGCTCTCTTAGTAAGCTACGATTGTTGACCAAACTGACTAGATACATCACTCTCTCATTAGTGACATTGAGAGAGAGAATCAAACCCTGTGCACACTGTTAATCTCCAGAACACATGTGCATTCATTCAACTTTTCAAGGGAATGGGTAATCTAATCCAGATGATTTCCTCTCTTTTATATCAAGTTTTACAAAGTGTTTTGGTAGAATATGTAACAAAATCTCTCTTTATCTTCCATAATTATTACCAAAAAATAACTCTTATTTCCTCTAATTATTACCAGCCTCGAGCCACCCTCCCACTCAGTCTCTCTCCACTTTTCCACATCTCCCATAAATTGTGTTGCCAATTAAAATTTTCTACTTTTGCTCAATTATTGCTGAAAACGTTCCCTGCTCAAGTTGTCTCGAGTTCAGAACATATATGTGTCTTCAAGTATTTCCCTTATTTGTGCTAACTTTTTACGTTATAGTTACCACCTCTGTCCTGTTCAACACTTAACTAAAGATCCAGTTTTTTACATCCATATACTTCTTCTATATGTATGGTTTTCACACACTTATACTAACTTTGATTCCTCACCCAAACTGAAGTCAACTCAATCAAACTGCTTATTTATCCACTTTAGATGCCAAATTGAATGAATTGAAACTCAACTAAATTACTCTAATTTTACCTTAATGGAAGAACCACAATTTCCATAACCTGCATCCCACATGCAGCCAGAAACTGAAGGGCCCAACTGGGAAGAATACTACTCAGCCATCATAGTAATTGAACCAAAGCTTGAGAAGATAAGACATAAGTATTGTATCCCAAGGTCTTTCCTCCTTCATGCTTGTGTTAATACAGATAAGATATACACTCCTCCATCTAACTTAATTGGGTATTATCATTTTATACATCGAGCTAAGGTTCCATTCCATCCCCTAATAATCCAAAGGGCTGAAGAGAGTTAGTTTTCCACACACTCCTAGTGCCACCTATTGGGTTTCACTCTTCATAGTCGAGAGCTATGCATTAGGGATTGAGGTGAATGATGGAACGTTTCTCTAGAGGGATGGGTCCACTTCTCCAGGTTGCTACAATATATTCCCAAAAAAAAAGAGCAGTCCAGTGCTCGAAACTCCTACCAATACATGATCCTAGAGAAAGATCTATTATACACAACTTTATTCTGCTTTGTAAGAGGTTATTTTCGTAACTCGAATTCATGACCTCTAAATTACAAAGCAACAAATTTACCATTACGTCAATGCTCCCCTTCCATTAGGTGGAAGAAAAACTTCCTCTAGATCTCGCACCCCTTATGGCTGATACCCACTAGTGGGTCCATCAGGATATCATGATCAACATCCTACCCAAATTCACTCGAAAGAATCATGTGATCAAGGTTTAAAATTTCGATCCGTATCGAAGTTTGATCTGATCAAACGATGATAGCCGATGCATCATCGTTTCAATACTATTTCGATATTTTTATCTTTTAAATATTAATATTTAATTATTTAAAATGTTTATTATTCGTTTGATTTCAAGTGTTTATTGTTAAAGTATATTTCGATTTTTTTTTAATGATTTCCTTATAAAATTCTAAAATTATTTCAAATTGTTTTGAAAGTTTAATTAATTTTAAAAAATAATTTAAGATTTAATTTTAAATAAATTATAAATTCGAATTTAGAAATTTAATTAAAATATCTTTTATTTTTATATTTTTAAATAAAAATATAAATTTATATAATTATATAAATTAATTAATAATTTGTTTAATTAAATTTTACAGTTTAATTATATATATATAATTTATTTAATTATAATTATATTATAATTTATATATTAATTCATTTTACAATCGCATTCGCGATCGTGCATTTTCCGCAGTGATCGCGAATGCGATCGCGTATTTCCGCAGCGATCGCATTCCCGCAAGCAATCACGCTCCCAGAGCACGATCGCGAACGTGATCGCTTTCCTGGAGCTCGATCGCGAACGCGCTCCGGAAACGCGATCCGCAGCGTGAACACGATCGCGTTCTCGATCCCTACTGCTTCCATCGCTGCTGCCTTCTGTCTGTTGCTGCTTACTGGCATCTCGCCCGCGTGCCGGTGCCGATTCCACATTGGAACAAAAAAATCAGCCATTTCGGATGGAACGGATCAAAATTTAATACCTTGCATGTGATGTAAAGGATTTATCCCAAACTATCAGTTTTTATTTCTCTTGAGAATTTGTGTGAAGAAAACCTCCAAGCTGTTGCACTTGGGAGTTCTTCAACTTAGAATCTGACACTGAACAATAACTTTACTATTCATTTTCATGACTTCTTCTCCATGTAGATATGGACATTATTTTAGTCAACTTTTGTTGTAGTAAGCTCTCCAAAACCCTCCCGAGACAACTCCAATCAAAGAAACATCACATGAGGTGAGCTCTTCTTGCAATGGGATTTCAACCCCTATTAAAGATTCCAGGGCTAAAACTCCTCCTCTGAGACTACCATTGCCAAAGCTCCAGCTTCCCTAACAAATATCCAGCTGCTGTAGAAATAATGTTTAACGCAGAGAGGTTGATGCCCTTTGAGGATCGCCAAAAGCACAAGGATTTCAACTCTTCAAAAAAGGCTAAGGTCTCTCTCTATCGGAACTTTTAATCTCCTAACATTCTCAGACTTTGAAGATTTTTTGAGTCAAACAGTCCATGTCAACCTAGCAGTAAACTGTCTTGGGTCACCCACAACTCCAATAGTAAGTGACCTTAAAAACTGCCTCCATAACCAAGAGCGCTAAACTTCAAGGCCAATAGAACCCAAAGATACTGACAAAAAGGATAGTCCAGTGCACGAATCTCCCACTAATACAGGGTCCCAGAAAAGAATCTATTGTACATAGTTTTATCCTGCTTTGCAAGAGATTATTTTCATGATTCGAACTCGCGACCTCTAAATCACACGGCAATAACTTTACTATTATGCCAAGACTCCCCTTCACCAAAGATACTAACAAACGGTCAAATAATTCTAAGCAATCCCAAAGACACTTTGACAATGTAATGATGCTCAATCTCCATCAAACTTCACAATATAACCTTAGAGTTGATCTCTCACTCCTCTAAAGACATTATCAACATTTTCATAGAAGACCTTGTATTGTAAATTTTCATATAGGTATTCTATTAAATTTGTTTGCAAAAATTCTTAAGCTAGATTCAAAATCATTGTCGCATTAGTTTTTCATGATAAACACATCCAACATCCATATACTCATGATTAAATCTTTTGGGTTTAAACCATAATGTGAGTGAAATATTTTGGATTTGGGAATATTGAGCATTTCAAGAATCATGGGCGTTAGATTTCAACTGATTTCAGGTTTGGCATGTTTTTCAAAGCATCACATAAGAATACATGATCACAGCACAAATAAGTCGTCAAAGAAATAATTTTGATTGATAGATGTTGGCATAATTTCAAATTTGTTCCATGTAACTGAAAATTTTCATTCCACCCCCAACCTGCATGCAAGAAAGGACAAGACCTAGATGAAGTAGTTCACAAGCAAAGCTATGTTTTTTGATGGTCTATGAGTAATGATGCAAGGTGCAAAGCTAGGTTCTTCCACAGTGAGACTTCTGAGGTACGCTTCTTTCCACTGTCTCGTCTGCCTATTTCTCCTTTTCCTCTGTCGCCTCATCTATCTCTTCCTCCACTTTCTCCCCTCGTCTGCCTCCTCCTCTACCTTGTACTCCTCTTCCTTTGCCTCCTCCTTGGAGCAACTAGTACCCAACCAAAATAAGAAGACACTATTACAAAATATTATTGAACTCTGAATCTAGTTGAGACTTTCAACCTTGGATGATTAAGAAGCATACACCTCATGCTTGATTATAACTTGGGGTACCAAAAGAAAGTTTAACCAAGAAAATACACTAGGTACTTATGTAAGTTATTGACAAAGGAGGAAGAAAAATATTAGAAGAGAAGTAGGAGACAAAATGACAAGATTTTAAAAATTTTCAAACTTTAGATAAGTCTTCTTTCTTATTCTATTTTCCCTCCATAGTATTAAGTTGGTTACATGCCACATTTTGGGATCCCCTTTCCCACTATAGTAGTAAGTTTGAAAGTATGGGCCATAGCTTAACCTCATCTCTATATGTGTTGTGTCAGTTAGGTATCATCTTTCATTGTTCTGTAGGCTGATTAGCCTCCAACCTCCACAAGACCAGATACCTTTCGAAATTTAGAAGGGTGTGTAGACCTATCCACCTTGACCATTCGGATTTATTTGTCCACAAAGATGGCATTAAAAAAACTCAACATTTCATATTCCCTGGTATTGGCCACCATCTGATTGATCTAAGGTAGCAGAAAGCAGAAAAATGGTCTCTTCTCAGCAGACTTATTCAAGCTTGTGAAATATAACATCAACTTCACTTCCAATTAGGTTTCTCCGCCATTGATACAGGGGTTAACCAAGTGAAAAACTCTATCTAAATGAACAACCTTTAATAATTTCAAGTTCTCATATGTAGCCTCAGCCTTTCCCAAAGAAAATTTCAGAAGCTGCACATTACCTCAGAGATGCAACTGATATTCAGCTATCTCCCTCAGAATTCTAGGCATATCTTCCATAAACCAAGGAAAACATCTAATTCTTTGCATAATTACAAGAGGCCTTGGCTTAAGCTTTATTAAACTCAGCTACCAAATTTTACTTTCTATAAGTATCTTTCCTAAACAAGTACTCCCTTGATGAATTAATTGGATTGGCGCTTTATCCAAGTTCTCATCCTCAATTTTTCCTCTATCTCTTTCAGTGCATTCCCCTTTTGGTCCCACAAACTTCCTTAGTTGACCATTCCTGATAATTTTTTTAATCTAAAACCTTAAAGGAATGCATCCATTAGTATCGTGACCATGGTCAGGATGGTATGGCAATGTTTTGTTTTGTCCTTATGAAACGGAAACTAAATTAGTTGCAGGCAACGACAAATTTTGATCCTCTATTTCCATGAACACTTCTCATTCATGTGCATTCCCTTTAACACCAAATCAAACCCTCAAATCACATAAAGAAATTCTCATACAGAGAAAAGTAATATTACAATTGATTGAAAGATAGGACTCTAAATCCCTTTTTAAGACCCAACTCTAAAACAAACGAGGAAATAAATAATCTAAATATGGAAAATATGCTAGACTTTGGGATAATAATAACTAATTTCGTGATTATTACCAAAATAGAAAATGTGGCAATTCCTAAATTACTGAACACTCATATTAAAATAAAAATTTATCTACAAATTTGCCAATCTTGAATTCTTCTACAATTATTCACCAAATCATTTTCTTATCTGCATTATTTGTTTCTATGTTTTGCATTAGGACGCCTATCAAATTCCCTCATATACTTCTAACAAAACCTTCTCGGTTCCTTGACCATTTGATGTCACTTAAGCCTGTATCACATTGCTAGTAATGGCATATTTGCTTGCCTGCTCTAACTTTTCAGCATAATCTTTAAGAGGATTTTCATATAAAGAATTGGAAAACCAAGAATGCCTCAAGGCATATTTGAAAATAACCATCAACGGAAAAGTTGGATGGGAATCATCTACCTACTTAAGGATTTTGAAAATGGCTTATCAATCCTGTCTTTAAATTCATCATGTTAGTAACACTTCCTTATCTTTCTACTTCTTATAAAATATGCTTGGAAACTTTGACTAAGCACATTGAAATTTACAATCTCGCCAAGCAATAATTAAGCAAACCATCACTATCCTACCCACTTCAAGGCAAGGTTTAAAATTTCGTTTCGTTTCGCTCGAAACGGACGAAATATTTCGTTCCGACGGGCGATCGAAACGAAACGGCGACGAAATTTCACGTGACAGAGCAACGGCGGCGACTGGCGCGCGATCGCGGGATCGCAATCGCGTTCCCCATGCGACTGCGGGATCGCGATGGCGTTCCCCATGCGATCGCGATCGCGTTCCCCGCGAAATCGCGGGATCGCGGGATCGCGATCCCCGCGCGATTGCGGGATCGCGATCGCGTTCCCCACGCGATCGCGATCCAAATCTACTATCCCAATTTAATTAAAAATTAAATTTATATAATTAACTAAATTATAATTTCTATATTATAATATTATTAATTAAAATTTTATATATAATATAAATTAATTAAACCATAAATTTAATTAACTAAATTATTAATTAATTAATATTATCGAAACAATATCAGCACGCACAATACGATACCGAAACCGTATCGTTCCGGTCACTAACCGAAACCTCTGTACGGCTCGACATTTAAAACCTTGCTTCAAGGTTGTTAGAGAACCCAATATAATCGAGAATCTAGGGCCCCATGCAAAGACATTAAGGAATTAAAAGTGTGGACATGCTCAAGGGTTTATACGCCTATCATAGGTGTCTATGTTCAGAACCTGAAAGTTCTTTGGGAGTAATAAATGAAAAGCAACCCGACGCACGAAGCTCTCACCATGTGGGGTTCCGGAGAAGGATTCATTGTACACAGCCTTACTTTGCTTTTTGCAAGAGGTTGTTTCTAAGATTTGAACCCGTGACCTTTTAGTCACAATACAACAATCTTACCATTGCGCCAAAGCTCCCCTCTTCTTTGGGAGTAATAAATAAGATTCAAAAATGTGATTTCAAGTGATAGGCAATTGACCCACTACACAGTTGACCCACTAAGCAGTAGGCAGTTAGCTTTAAAATAATATTAGGATAAAATGGAATGAAGTAACATTATAGATGAGTAATATATATAACTAACAATGTTTATTATCAATCAATTAAAATAAGCTCATAATCACAAGTAAACAAATGATAATTATAAATAGACACATAAATACAAAAAAACACATTAAATTCCTCCTTGCAATGAAAAAAATGCATAACACAATAAAATGTATGTAACAAAATATATCTAATCAAAGAAATTATACATAAATTTAAAATTGATAAATTTATATTGACACAATGCAAAAAAGGAAGTACAACAATATAGAATAACAATCAAATAACTACAGCATTAGTTTCATGATACAACAGATACCTAATTTCATAATAGCCTAGCCCTCCTAGGAGGAGAAAAAATATAAAATGGGTCCTCATTAGATTCGTTATTATCATCCTCCGTCTTTTATTCAAGTGAACCAATTACTAAATATAAATTGGCTTTTTAATGAACATGCCTAGATCACTGACAACTGGAACCACCTACGCAAACCACTTAGGCCACCTAGGGGATCCTCCTGAATCGCCATGGAAGAACCAACATATGGGGGGGCATTTAATTACTCAGTGAAGTAATAACCTTCTGCCCCTTTTTAGAATAGTGGGTTCTACTCCCTCTTGGATTTTCAATGTGCAAGGGTTTAATTTTTTGTTGCCTCACTTCTTTCAATCCATGAGACAGTCTTCTCCCTCAATCTTAGTCAATCTTAGTTGCTCAAAATCATCTTTCTTATCAAATATCAAACTTTGCCTTCATATTACCCATCACTCCTGCACTTGCCTTTGTCGCATCTTTCTTTCCTTTCACTAAATAGAGGAGCATTCGTCCCACCACACTGACAATCAGCTTCAATTAATAATTCATTGCTTCCTATGTCTCCTTATTTATCATCATTGAATTAGATGAGACCTCCAAGCTTATGGCATTAGAATTGAGTACTTTCTATATTTTGCAATGAGAAGCTTCAAGTTCAACTCTTTGCCTGGTTGTGGCATTAGTCATCCTCTTCACTAGTGAGCCAAAGGAGTTTTGAACATACTTCTCTTCATTACTTGTCTCCATGCTTAAAAATTGCTTATAGATGGCGTGATCTATTATAGGCAACACGTGATAGATATAGAAGTCTCTTAGTTCTTGGGTTAGACTCGGATCTCATGTTAGAAAAGTTGTCTATTGAAGATAAAAGTCAAGAAGAACTAGGCTTACATAGACAACTGATTTGAGCTTGATTGAAGTGGGTTGAGTTCAGTCGAATAATAGGTAGCTCATTAGAAATAGATCAGTGTGATAGCTTGAGTATTAATGATTAGGGTGGAATTAAGTTGTAGGGTTCAATAGACCAGTTGGATTTCTTGTAGCGAAGTGGCGAACCTCTACATACTAGTCCAAGGTAGTGATTAGTTATCACCCAAAAATCACTTAGAGCATGATGAGGTTCTGCTGCTGATATTTCCTCCTAATCTATGTGGCACTTGGCAACCTTTTATAATCTCAAAGCAAGTGTGTTAACAGTGAAAGTCCACGTGGCTAACTTGTCCCTGTGGATCTAAGCAAACCTCTTAGTAAGCTTTGGTTGTCGACCAAACTAAATGGGCATGGTTGCTCTCTCAGTAAAGGCACTAAGAGCACCCAGAGCCAACCTCTGTTCACAATGTTGATCTTTGAAGATTTTTGAGAAACAACAACAACAAACAAGTCATATCCCACTGTTGATTTTTGAAGATTTTTGAGGAAGAATGATTTTATTTCTTATTGTTTCAATTGAAGAATAATACCTCCTAATATATATATATATATATATATATAATTAACGTGGCTGAACATAGTAACAAATTTCAAAAACAAGGAAAGCAATTACTATTGATTATCATTCTATACTTATAGTATCCCATATAGAAAAAATTTGATTATCCAATATAGGAAAAACCAAATTATTCCATATAGAAAAAATTTAGATAGAGGAAAAATATAAATTTAAGGCTAACTTTAAGAAAATTCAACACTCCTCAAATTGAGTTGTACATATTGTACATGCGCAACTTGCTACATAGTTTCTCAAAGTTAGTACCTAGCCGTGCTTTCGTTAAGAAGTGTGTGAATTGCTCTCGTGTAGGAGTATAGATCAATTGCACTCCAAATTCACAATCCTCACAACTATGAAATGTCAATCAATCTCCACATATTTTGTTCTATCGTAATGAATTGGACTCCTTGCTTGCAATGTTAATAGTACCCTGATTATCATACTTTAGTTTCATCAGCTTCTCAAACTCTATCCACAACTTGGTCATAATTCACCTAATCCATATTCCTTCACAAATTGCTACAACTAAGGCTCTTAGTTCGGCCTCGGCATTGCTTCCAGAAACCATGGACTATTTCTTACTTCTCCATGTTATAAGGTTACCCCAGATGAATGAACAATACTCTGCAGTTGACCTCTGTCTATCTGGCTTCCTACCCAGTCTACGTCGGAATAGAACTATATCTCTACACTCATGTTTCTTGAATAACATCCCTTTTCTGAGAATCATTTTTAGATATATGAGAATTCAGTACACAACTTCCATGTGTTTTTCCGTTGGACAATTCATAAACTAACTTACAACACTCACTGCAAAATCAATGTCTGCTCAAGTATGGAAGAGATAAATGAGCTTTCCCACTGGGCGTTAATATCTTCCTTTGTCTACTAGAACTCCTTCCTCTTCACGCCTTAATTTCTTTTTAAGTTTCATAGGGATACTTGCAGGTTTACATCCAAGCATATCAATCTCTTTGAGTAAATCTAGGGTATATTTTCAGTAAGATATAAATATTCTCCTTTTTGATCGAGCTACTTCCATACCCAGAAAGTAGCATCGAGGACCAAAGTCCTTTGCTTCAAATTCTTCTGCCAAGGATCGTTTAATCTTCCATAACTCTTCCTCAAAATCTCCATTTAGAATGATGTCATCTACGTATATGATGAGAATAACTAGTTTATTCCTAGGAGAGCATTTCACAAAGAGAGTATGATCAACTTGACACTGAACAAATTCATTTTCTTTTATTAACAGTGAGAACCAACCAAACTACACATGTGGGGATTGTTTAAATCCATACAAAATCTTTAATAACTTACGCACCTTATTGTTGCAGTTGCTTATTTGTAGACCCGAAAAAATCTCCATGTAAACTTTCTCTTCAAAATCTTCATTAAGAAAAAAATTCTTTATATCAAACTAATGAAGTGGCCAGTTCGAGTTTGCTGCTAATGAGAGGAGTATTTGAATGTTGAGCTTCACGACAAGAGCAAAGATCTCTTGGTAACCAACACCATAGGATTGAGTGAAATCCCTTGGTACTAATTGAGCTTTGAACCTGTCAATGCTCCCATCTGTCTTATATTTCACAGTAAAGGGTCATTTACAACTCATAGTTTTCTTTCCTGGTGGGCGTACAATAATAATTCATGTTTCATTTTCCTCCAAAGTCACATCTCCTCTTGAAAAAATTGTTTCCAACTCAGGTGACTTAGAGCCTCTTGAATATTTGTTGAATTAGAACATCATCCAACCTTGAAATAAATGCACGATAGAACTAAAATGGCTTACATATGATATAAAGTTCTTGATCAGATGTTGAGTACAGGTTCGAGAACCTTTCCTCAAGGTAATAGATAGTTCCAAATCATCGACTTGAATCTCCTCTGATCCATTTTATTTTGGTTCATTCTCACCTCCTATGCTAGTTTCCATAATAATTGATCCGATTCAGGCTATTGGACAGATGCGAGATGTGCTAAATTCTCAATCGCCTCCCGAATTTGTTTTTTTTTCCCTGGCAAATACTTGAAGTTCCCTAGAAACATTGGATTTGATGGAGCAATATTGGTTGCGAACTGGTGAGGTTTAGATGAAGTGAGATTAGGTCAACGGACCGAACTTAGTGACAAATTTTCTAACTATTTATTTGGGTTGATTTATGGTTGTTCTAGAAGTAAAGAATCTCAACTCTAAAGCTGAATTTCTCTCTAATTCTCTCCTTAAATTTCAGGTTCAGAGAAATAAGGATTTTGTTCAAAGAATGTCACATCCATTGTTTTAAATATTTTCTGTGTGTCAAGACAAAAATACTTGCACCCTTTTTTTATTTGTAGAGTAACCTATAAAGACACATTTTGTGAATCTTACATCAAGTTTACTCCTATTTTGATGGTATACATGAACAAATGCAGAACATCCAAAAATTTTAAAAGGAATATCAGAGGAAAGAACATGAGCATGAAGAAAAACTATAATGAGGGCTTGACGTGGTGCTTCAAATTTTAGAACACGAGATGACATCCAATTTATGAGATCCATAGAAGTAAGAATAGCTTCCCCTAATGATATTGTGAAATGCCAACAAAAAATATAAGAGATCGAGCTACTTTTAACAAATGATGGTTTTTACTCTCGGTCATTCGATTTTATTGGGTGTATCAATGCATGAAATCACTTGAACAATTCTTTGTCAAGACAAGTATTCACCTAGAATTAAATCTAAATACTCCCCAGCATTCTCAGACTTTAGAATTTGGATTTTGGTATTGAATTGTGTTTAGACCATAGAATTGAATGTCTTGATTATTCTATCAACCTTTGATCTTTCTTTCATAAGGAAAATCCAAGTGAGTCTTGTATGATCATCTACGAATGTCACAAACCAACTCCGCCCATGACGAGTTAAACCTGTCATAGCCAGTCCCAAGCCCGAATAAAGGAGGGTTGCATTAAGTTGTCAGCCAGTATTAAACACAAATGTTCGATGTATGAATCCATTAAACTATTATGTTAATGCTATGTTATTTTCTGGAAGGAACGCGTTGCAGAGTCCGACTGTAACATCTCAACAAAGACCGCTATATCTCTAGAACTCGGGTGTAGTGATAAATATGTAAAAGTTCGTTTTTGCA
Source organism: Wurfbainia villosa (assembly GCA_025175895.1). Classification (NCBI taxonomy): domain Eukaryota; kingdom Viridiplantae; phylum Streptophyta; class Magnoliopsida; order Zingiberales; family Zingiberaceae; genus Wurfbainia; species Wurfbainia villosa. The sequence goes on along the minus strand of JAKLTH010000072.1, from coordinate 3,645,780 downwards.
GAGTTCGACTATAACGTATCAACAAGAACCGCTAATCTCTATGAGAGCTTGGATGTAGTGTTAAATAGATAAAAGTTCTCACACCATATGTTAAGTAAGAACAAATATGATAAAAAAAGCTAATAGTCTAAGATTTAGAACATAGAACATAAGAACCCTCACTAGCAAAGCAATGGAGGTAGTAGATACGATGATTAGGAGAAGAATTAGTATTTTATGTGTATAAGAGACAAAATGAATAGGTGAGAAGGCAAAGATAATAGAGAACTCATGTTTTAAATGATGGTGCACAGGAAAGAGTAAAACAAAAAATAAAGTTGATATTGTTGTAGATAGTTCGTTAAATGATGAAATTATAGGAGTAGTTAGAAAGGAGATAGAATTATAGCTCTCAAGATAGTAATAGAGAAAGAAAGTATGAATGTAATTAATATATATACTCCTCAAGCAGGAGGATTATATGAAGATATCACATCAAGATTTTGAGACGACTTATATGAAGTATTACAAAACATTCCGTCAAAAGGCAATCTAAATGGACTAAAAAATAAGGAATATGAGAGAGTGCGTGGGGGCCATGAGTTTGGGATAAAAAAAATGAAGAAGGTAAAACTATATTAGATTTTACAATAACATATGACTTTATACTAGTTAATACATTTTTAAAAAAAAAGAGAAGAATACTTGGTCACGTTCAAAAGAGAAAATAATAAATATCAAATTGACTTTCTTATGGTTATAAAGAGGGATACAAAATATTTATAAAAATTGCAAGGTATTCCCGGAGAAAACTCCACTATCCAACATAGGTCAGTAGTGTTAGATATACGCCTCAAGCATAGTATCAATAGAAGAAAAATATACACAACTTCTAGAATTAAGTGATCGAAGTTAAAAGATGAAAAACAGAACACATTTAAGGAGAATGTAGGAGTATAAATATTAAGTGAAATATACGATACGATGATAACAAAGTTAAAAATAGAGCTAAGAGTGTACTCGGTGAGTCAAAGGAGTATGCACCACCAAGTAAAGAATCTTGGTAAAGAAATGAAAAGGTACAGGAGAAAGTGAAGGGAAAATGAACCGTCTATAAAGAATTATATATTTATAAGAATAAGAAAAACTTAAAAAATATGCAATAATTAAAAAAGAGACTAAGAAAGCAATGAATAAAACTAAGAATACAACTTTTAAATGGTTATATAAAAAATTAGATACAAAAGACGGGAAAAGATACATTTATAGAATAGTCAAAGTGAGAGAGAGGAAAACAAAATATCTTATTCAAATAAGATGTATTAAAGATGAATGCAATAAGATATTAGTAAATGATGGAAAAATAAAAGAGTGGTGAAAGAGATATTTTCATAACTTTTTAATGAAAATTTAGGTGACTAACTTAACTTAGATAATTTAAGTAGGTCAAATAAGTATAGAATTTAAATTTTTATCGAAGAATTCAAATTTCAGAAGTAGAACAAGCTTTAAATGAGATACAAAATGCAAAAGTCATTGGATCAAATGATATTCCAATAAAAGTATGGAAATGCCTAGGAAAATAAAGTATTGAATGCCTTACATGAAGGGAAAGTCGTGTTTCGCTTCTTCGCTTCGGTCGCTTATACAAGTCGAACCTGTCTCACGTCCCCGGATTAAAATTTTATTGATTAAAACTAATTCGGACGGAGATGAATTACCCAAGCAACCGATTCATCATCGTGCTATTCGATTTGAGTGGTCGCTTGAACAAACTTGTTGTTCAAGCAACCTAACCCTTTTCCTCGATTAGCCGCGGAATAGATGATGAACAGATCGCCGATTTTTGTATTTATCATCAGGGTCCATGTCAATCAATAAAATACAAAATACAAAATACAAAAGAACAAGAATCAAAATTAAACAAGATTATACCTCTTGTTTTACCTCTTGATCTTCAATTGTATTCCTATCCTCTTCTTGGACATCGTGTGGGCGACGATCTTCCAAGAATCAAAGCCTCCTAGACCACGTATCTTTCCTTCCTTGCTCGCTCCGACAAGGGAAGAAAACCCTCCCTTCTTCTCTAATCTCGTGCCGAACACAAAACCTCCTCTTCTCCTTGCTTGTGCCGACCACCAAGACTCCAAGAGGTGGTGTCCGCTGGCCCTAGGATAAGAGAGGAGATTGAGGAAGAGAGCCTTCCTCCTTTTGTTGTCGCCGACCCTAGGAGAGGGAGAAGGTGGCGCCGACCCTTGGAAAGGGAGAAGAGGCGTCGTCGGCTATAGGAAAGGGAAAGGAGGCGCCGACCAAGGAGGAGAAACCCTAGCACACCCTTTCTCCCTTGCCGCCCAAGCCTCTCCAACGCTAACCAACCATAATTCCTTAGGTCTAGGCTTCATGAGGTATTTATAATAGGCTACAATAGGGACTATGAGGAGGAGTTGGATCTTGGCCACCCAATGGATCCGAACCACATATAACCCGATTCATTAATGATGATCCATTCCACTAGAGGATTATCATTGATCTACCTCACCAACCCCCATAATTAAATATGGGCTCCACATATTATTTGTACAAAATATCTCCCCGTGTTTAAAATATCGAATGTCCATTAATTAATTAAATTACTAACAATTTAATTAATTAATATCTAACTCCATGAATAGTACTACTCATCCTTATCATCATGTTGGACCAAGTCCACCTGCAGGATTTACATGATGAACTTTATGAGCTCCTTAAGGGGACATTATCATCCTAGTATATAGGACACGGTTTCCTCCTATAATCAACAGCACATCATATAAATAATATTATTTTCCAACTTACTAGGCCTATCGATTTAACACATAAATCTCGCATTGGTAAATCAAAAAAATAAATACTAAGTACATGTGTCCGTTACTATATCGGGATTAAGAGCATGTACACCATAATATCTGATATTTGATTCAATTATATAGTCAGTATAAATTGAATCACCTCTAAATCAGTCTTGCTCAATACACACAAAGTGTACTAGTGTAATTCTAAACCAATACCAAATTACACTATAACTATGTCAATGGTTTGTCCAAAACCATCTTGATTGTGAGCCTCTACTTATATTCTACAAGGAACTGATAACATGATCTTCTGTGCGACACCACACACCATGTTATCTACAATGTAAAGTATCAGACAATATGCATAAATATAAAATGCAAACAATGATCATGTGATTCTTATTTCAAAATGAAGATGTTCATACAAAGGCTAGGCTTTTAGTATACATCCCAACAATACAAAATTATTTAATATGATATTAAAAATAAAAAAATGTTTGATCAATAGAGGGTAAGTACTCTAATTCACCTATATAAGAATATGAGAGACGTATAAAAGTTTACAAACTATAGGAGCATTAAACTAATGAATCATACCATTAAACTTTGAAAAAAAAAGTAATAGAAAACAGATTAAAGGAGACCACGATTACCGAAAATCAATTTGGGTTCATGTCTGAAAGGTCGACAATAAAAATTATATATCTTCTTAGGTATCTAATTGAAAAGTATCATAAGCAAAAGAAGACGTATACATGGTATTCATTGACTTAAAAAAAGCCTATGATAAAGTCCAAGAGAAATTATATGGAAAATTCTAAAAAAGAAAAGTATTAACGTAGCATATATTAAACTAATTAAGGATATGGACAGGAAAGTAACAACCAGAGTGAAAACTTCAGGCAGATTAACTGAAGCATTTTCAATAAAGATAGGGTTACATCAATAATCAGCTTTAAGTCTCTATCTTTTTACACTAATCATAGACGAACTCACTTAACACATTCAAAACACAATATCGCGGTGTATATTGTTTACAGATGCTATTGTTTTTGTAGATGAGATACGTGAAAGAGTAAATGTTAAACTCGAATTTTAACAGAAAATATTAGAAGTGAAAGATTTTAAGCTTAGTAAAGCAAAGACAGAATTTATAGAATTTAAGTTTAGCAATATTAAATGTAATGAGACAAGTGTTAAAATAAGAGATGATAAGTTGTCTGGAACTGAGAGCTTTAAGTATTTAGGATCATTTTTATAAGACGATGAAGAGATTGAGAGAGATGTTTTACATAGAATATAAGCAGAATGATTAAAATGAAAGAAAATATCGAGTGTTTTATGTAATCGTAAAGTACCTCTAAAACTTAAAGGAAAGTTTACAAAAAGACGATTAGACCTACTATATTATATGATACTGAATGTTGAACTACGACTCGAATACATGAGCAAAACATGAGAGTTGTAGAAATGAGGATGTTAAGATGGATGTATGAACACACGAGGATGGACAGAATAAGAAATGAGAGCATTAGAAAGAAAATCGGAATTGCATCTATTGAGAAAAAATTCCGAGAGATAGGTTTAAGATGATATAGACATATACTTAGACGGCTAATAAATACTCCAGTTAGACGATGTGAAACTATGACAAATAGACACATCAAATGAGGAAAAGAAAGACAAAAAAAAGACTTGGCTAACAATAATAAAAAAGGATATAATTTATTTAAGTATAGATGATGATATAGGGATAGAGTCTAATGGCGTAGAAAGATCTATATAGCCAACCCCACCTAGTGAGATAAGGCTTGATTGTTGTTATTGTTGTTGTTGTAGGGTCCCCAAACATTACTATGAATCAATATTTTGATGAACAGTAGGGCACACATGGATAGATAGAACGTGTGTATTTAGCCGGTTGATAGATCTCACATTTAGACAATTTTAGGCATTTATTAATGAATAAGTGAGGGAACAACCATTCAAAATACATATAGTTTGAATGACCTAATTGATAGTGACATAACATAACTTTACTATCTTTATTGGTACTTAAATTAAAGATAAGCTTAAGATTGGAATAACAAACTAACTCATTCTTAGAAAAATCACTGCTCGCCGCTAAGGTTGCCCTAGGTTGAGGAGTCTTAAAGAGATAAAGTCTAAAACACATTTCAGCACTGCCAATTCTTTTCCTCGAACTCAATTCCTAAAAAACACACATATTTGGAAGAAATTTAGTAGAACAATTATGATCAAGAGTCAACTTACAAATGGGCATTAAGTTGCACTTAAGTTTAGGGATATGAAACATGGATTTGAGAGTAATTTCAAGCAAGAGTTGAATGGATGTGATTCCATCCACCTTGGATAGAGAACCATCGACAATGCACGCGAGTGATAATCAAAAAATTTATCCCCCGTCATATAGTTAGATGCCCTTGAGTCAATAATCTAATGTTTTGAATCATCCAATATTGAGATTGCAAAATATCAATTACCTACTTATGTATGCATGTTGTTGGATGGATTAACTAAGAAAGTGTGCTATTTAGAAGCTTCTAGGGCACTTTAAGTTGTTCCTTGGTTAATGAATTTGATCCAATGGTGGTTGATGATCCCTCCACTACATTGGCTGAGTTGGCACAATTATCTCTATCAAAATTTGACTTTGATTATTTCCAATCAACCAATTTACCATGTATCCTCCAGCATGTGTCCTTGGTGTGACCATGTTTAGCGCAATGATCACACCAGGGTCTTCCCTTCCTTTATTGATAAGTATCTTGCTGATTTGGAGGACAAGAACCACAAACAACATATGTGTACACGACTTTTTTTTTTATTTCCTCACAATGAACTTCAGAAAAAGAATCTCGAAGACTTGAAGGGGTTAAATTCCCACCACTCGACCTCTAACTTCATCTAAGTTCTTGTTTAATCTAGTAGGAACTTAAATGTCCTCTTCTACTCTACTATTTGCGATACAAAGCATTATCTTAGAGGCACTTCCATGCAATCAACCATGTCTAGTTGTTGCCAATAACAAATGAGTGTGTTGAAATATTGCATCATGTGAGGCCTCCCTGTCGCAAATCATGAAAGATTGACTCAACTACAAACAGCTTCGATGCATTCTCAGAGTTAGAATAAGTCTCTCGCATGGCTTCCCAAATTTCTTGTGCACTCTCATAGTGTAAGATATCAGAAAAAAAATAATAATAATAATAAAATACTCCTAGTTAATTAGTAAATTGTCTTGTGGAATTTTCCAAAAATTTTTAGAAATTTTTATGGATTTAAATAGATGTTTTATGATATTCCATGGAGACAAAATAAATAGGCTTTGATAGGGTCTGTTAAGGTTATCTATAGTTGGGGGGATTAATGGGTTTGATTAACCCTATGCTTAAATACCTAAACTTAGGTTTCCTATTCCTATTTTTCTCCCAATCCAACCTTTCCCTTTTCTTCGCACGCCGCAACTTCCTTTCTTCTTCATTCCCGACCGCGCGCGACCCCTCCTATTTCTCCCGATCGAGCGCCTCACTGCAACGTCGCCGCAACGTCAACGATCGACGCGGTTCCCTCTGTCGCCAGTCGTCTCTCCCTCTTGATTTCTCACCGCCGCCCTTGCGCGTTGTGTGCTCGCCGTCCACAGCCGCACCTCCGGCCACCTCAGTCGCCTAGCCGGGACACCAGCCGACCATGGCCAGCCATGCGAGCACCACCGTGGACTCTTCTTCCCTATTTCCTTGCTGCCGATTTCTTCGGTCTCGATTTCTAGGGTTGGAACTCCGCTGCCCGATAGACAGTGCCGACACCTGATTCAGTCCCTCCGTCCTGTGATCTTGAGCCACCGCCAACTCAGATCGTCGTCGGTCCCTTTCTTCTTCTGTTTCGACTGCAACAAGCAGCAGGTGCTGCCTGGCAAATGGATGATCTCTGGGGCAACGGGTTGAGGCTTAGATCTGTGGATCGACTAGCGGATTTGATTCAATCTATATGTCCCTAATTTTTTTGTAAGATTACTGTTATCGATCTGTTGATTGGAGTAAGGAAATAGAAATTTATAGGATTAAAAGGTAAACTCACAGACTTTGTAATTACAGGTGATTGGGAATCAATATACCTGTAAATTGTGAAGATCCGACAGGGGATGGGTGTCCTCGGATAAGCTGTGGCCGATTGAAAAGGGAGAGGTAAGTTTTTGATGTGAATGTGTGTTAGCTCTAAAATAGATTGTTGCAATAGTATTATTTGTGAAGTATATCGTAAATTGAATATGGTTAATGATGAGAGATTAATGGTTAGTAAATGAAGTGTAGAGGATTACACAACTACAGGATTGAATTGATTAATCAAGCGTTGTGCTAGCATTTAGTTATTCTTTGTGTTATGTAATTGCAGGACCTTGATTCGGGATAGTCTTTCGTGCGTGGAGATTTGTTTATATATTCTACAGTTCAGGTGGGTAATTTCCTATCCTGATCAGGTAGTTGATGTATCTTGTGCATGATATTTATGTTGACGATACCTTTACCTTGACTTCACTTTTATTTAATCATGTGTTTGTTACTTAGTCTTTGCACTTTAAGATATACTGTTGTTGTCACATTTCGTTCATCGTTGCTATAAATTACCGATGCTATGGTATATAGGTCTTTATATGCTTAACCATGGGGGTGTAGCTGAGTATAGATGTCGATTTGACTCGTGTCATCAGGAACAATCATCCGAGGATGGATGATGTCCTTAATGTAGAGTTTGTGGTTTTATCACCTTACTTTTCGTTGTATAACTATTACGGATCATATGTTTGTACATGGTAGTGTGGGTTGTCGACGGTGTGTCGCTACGAACTGGAAGTCCTAGCATGGTCGATGGTTAGTTGTATACGACTCTCTGAGGGATAGAGAGTGTGGATGTACGATGTGGGTCATAGATTCATTCCATTGCATGCATGCCGGGCGACTGGTCTCCTCAGGTTGAGAGGATCGCCGCTATCCCGCCTCCACTGCTACTCGTGGTAGTAGTAATCGCGCAGGACCATTTATCACGCCGCACTCTACTATCGATAGTGGTAGTTGAGTCAGCGGTTGTCCCTGGCGTACACTCGACCACTCATAGGTAGTGTCAGTCGGAGTAGCCAGCAGTAGGGACACCCATTGTGTAGCTTATAATTCTTTAGCTTACCACTATTTATTCATACTGCCCACTCGGCCACTCAAGAATAGTGGTTGTTGTTGAGCTGGGATAGTTGTCATATCGTGCCACCTAGGCCACACTGGGATCATGATAGCGAGTGGGGTGTGCAGGCATATTTATGTATATATATATGTGTGAGTGTGAGTAGTATATATAGATACAGTATATATATATATGTTTGTTGTGATGTTGCATTTGTTTGAGCTATGCTTGTTGCATATGTTTGTTCATCATTTTGCATATTATTTGCATATTCTATCTTGCTGTGTGGAGTAGCAACGAGCCGATCGATCGTCAGACGCTGATCAACATCATGTTATGGTATAGGATGGACCAGGTTCGTTTATATACTTGTTTATATGTTGTTCATATAGTAGTGTGTTGATTACAGATATAGTATTGTTCCTTTATGTTGTATGTGTTATAGTATAGTATATGTGTTCAGGGTGTATGAGTTGTATCGTTGCAGATCCTCAGGTATTTTAGTACCTTACATTACATTATGTACGGTTGATTGGTTGGTTTAATATATGCACTGATTAGTATTATACTGATAGTTTTGTTGTTTCCTTTAAGACTGTATGTACATTGATATCCCTAGGTATACCTTTTGATCTTCATTTGTATACCTATTGCTTTACATATGTTATTTGTTCATGCACTATCTTTTATATTACCGCTAAGTTTTATACTCACCACTACAGGCCCTGAGTTTTCTTATCGCCCAGGTAACAGGTAGAAGATTCCTTGGATGCGCTTCTAACACCGCCACCGATCCCATCTCACCTCGAGTATTCGATCAAATCCATATCGCGTGTTGTAAATTTCGATCAATGTTTTGGATTTTTATCCCATATAGTTTCCATTGTTCGCAATCGATTACGCTGTTATGTATTCGCTTTCGATCATGTTTTTGTTGTCTCAAAGTCGCACTTGCATTTAATGTATTCGAGCCTCAGATTTTTATTATCATTGTGTATTCCACGCGACTTTCGTTATATACTTCTATATATCAGGTTGTCGCCGCGGCGAAGGTTTTGTATCAACAGGAATCAGATCACGATAGAGACGCGTCCGATTTTCGGGTTCTAAGATACCTCGAGGCGTGACAATTTTATCGTATCGAGTCCTAGGTCACAAGTCCACTTTCGGATTTTATTTCGCTCTGACATCGAGTTTTGCTTTACTCGGTTTTAGTTTCGAAGCGATCCGCTATAATGGACATCTCCGAGCTACAAGGTATAAGGTACGATAATTGTTATCACATATTCTTTGTGTTATGCATTTAGTTGATTATAACAGGAACGATATGTAGTGTGTTAGTCATTATTTGTAATCGCAGCGGGTCGCCACTGAACGATATGTTGAGTCTATTAGATATGCACCTACTTTCTAAAAGGTGAATTACCTCGAGAGCCGATCGATACCGAGCCTGGAAAGGTGGTCGTAGTAACATTACTTACGGAGATCAAAGATTACCTTAAGAATTTTTATTAACTACGTTAGTCGATCATTACCGCTGGGTAATGAATAAGGTACGATCGCTATTGTTGACGCAGATACGGAGGATTAGTATACGGTGTTTCATAGGATTTCGATCCTCGAGTCGGGTCGTGACCGATCAGATAATTTCAAGGTGCTTTTGAGTACTCAACTCGTGTTATATAGAAAGTAGAGTTAACAGATACCATTATCTCGGATCAGCCTGATTGGTGGAAGACGAGGAAATAATTTTGGGAATAAAGACATCACTGTCACGGTGTAGTGATGTTGTGAGAGAGTATTTCCCCACGTCAGTTTCTTTGACTCATTGTCAAGGAATTCTTGAGCATCAAGTAGGATGATTGTTTGCTAATGGAAGTACCATGCAGAGTTGTTAAACTTGCAGAGATTACGACCACCTAATAGCTCGAGAATGTGGTTGGGATGTTTTAAGCCACCCATGGTTTATTGGCTTATATTCGATTAGATGTTCGATCTTCTATCGATCCCGCCTAAGTCATGGATCGAGTCATAAGTTTGTAAATGACTCGCATAAGTGTTTAAGAGTCGAGATCGATAAACGTGTATATCGCAGTCAAATTATTAGAATCAAGTCTCCAAATGTGATAAAAAGAGCAAGATCGAGTCATAGGCTACGAGCTACTATCGAGAGTTTTTCCGATCATAAGACCAACCGCAGATCGTCAGATTATCTCATGTTATCACGAAAATCGGAAGAAAGACTCAAGAGAGTACGCAAGGCAACGCGGTCACGATGACACACAATCGATTATCCGTTGATCGTTCATCTGCTATTGTAAGCAACTAATACATACGAGGAGAGTATACTTAAGACTCACAATACCATCGACGCTGCTTGTGGGGGATGACGACAATCTCGATACAGAGATCATCGCAGAAAATCGTTATCACACCAAAGAATGATCTACTACCCTGCATAGTCAGTTCTGATACTTTCCGGGAAGCGATTTTACTCAACAGCATCAGCAGAAGATATCTCAGAAGACTTAAACGTCCAAACAACAACTATTATCTCCTTAGGTGCAACTATACCATTTGCAGAGTATAGAGCGTGCTATGATATTGATAGGTATTCAGTATTTTACAGCCGGTGGTGTACTCTTTCCTAGTTCAACGGTGGTTACCACCTCCATTGCAGCCGTTACGATTTGCATCTTCGTTTTGACAGTTGACTTTAGTTCCTCTAGGGTAGTCTTTTGCACCTACATAAGCTCAGTCGCCATGACCAGAAGTTGGACGAGTTTATATGATTACTAGAGTGAAGACACAGAGGGTCGAAGGATTGGTCGTTTAGGGTATTACTTTAGTTTACCCTCTCGGTTGATATATATTGAGAGATACTGGTAGTTTACAGGTATCTTTGTCTAGAACATTCTGAGATAGGATGAGAAGGATTTCTACATTCAAATTATGTGGATTGGTGGTATCTTTACCATCAGGCGAGATGTTGACCAACAATTTAGAAGTCAAGGGATGCCCTTCGACTTTGATAAACATATTTTTACTGTGAACATATCCTTACGGATAATTAAATTTTGAAATGATGGCATGCTATGTCTCTCGGATGTGCGTATAATCCGAGAGTATTCGGTTGTAGTTTCGGATGAACTTCCAGGCTTGTCACTGCATAGGCAAGAGGAGTATACGATCGGGGTGATTTCGGAAGTAGTTTCGATACTGAAAACCTCATATCGGAAGAAAATTTCGGACGGTTACTTTAACGATTGAGGTAATGATATTTTAGAGTCAAATGTCTTTACTTATGGTGCATTGGCTGAGGGCCGGTGTAAAGCACACAAAGAAGTTGAAGCTCGTGATGTACTCAATGCAATGTCATTCGTTTGGTCATGAGCCTAATCAGGTGGTTGATACCCTCATTGATCAGTTTTGTAAAGTTGGCAAGGTTGATGATGCACAGGAGGTATTTGTTAGAATGACGATTTTACCAGGAGATTATTTTATTGGTATCAATGTTGCTATGTACTATGGAAATTGGAAGAACGTAAGTTGCGATTATAGGAGTTGTTGGATGAGATATTTATCTGTCCTAGTATTTCTTCTAGAGAAGATCCGGAACTCTTTGTTAAAAGAGAGCCGAACCTTTGAGATTATGCATCGATTATCGATGATGAAATGTAGTAGCTGTTGAGAATGAATATCTTTTTTTTGTGGAAAGATGATCTGTTTAGATCAGCAAAAGGACACCTGTGTATACTCTAAGGTTGATCTATGATTAGAGTGTTGATATTGTAGTGACTTGGTGTCATACAATTATCATTATCGTTGTGATGATGGATATATCATCAGCTTAGAGTAAAAAGAATGCAGGTGTGTAGAGATGACATTTCATACTTAGTATGTAATTTTATGAGTTGTTGATAATGTTGTTAAACATATTTAACGATTTAGTCGTTCATGGATTTGAGAAATCATGTATTCTGGATACGATTGGATCAGTTTGTAGTTGTTGGAGTTGCGTAACTTGCCCACTGTTGATGGTGGTAGTTGAAGTTGCGCACTCGGCCACCGTAGTTGGTGGTTTCCTTGTATGATTTGGTTATTACCGCAAATGTGAATAGGATGTTACTAGCGTGACGATACCGCTGACTTGTTTGACTAGGAAGGTGATGAAATTCGCTTGGTCGGAAGCTGGTGAAACCAATTTCAGGGCTCGGATAATGGCTGACTTTTGCGTCAGTGTTAGTTAAATCTTCCGGTGTGGATGGAAGGGTACTGTACACAGATGCATCATTTCAGGGATTGGAGCGGTTTCGATATAGTTGAATGAGACGTATCTTAAGTTTACGACAGTTGAGGAACTGCGAAATAAACGATCATATATATGACGTGGGCTTAACAGGTAGTATCTGGTTTTGTAAAAGTATGGAGCAAAAATGCTCATGGAGTTTTGGCTAGCTACTGAGTAGCTACTATAGAGTGACTCGAACATGGACGGATGCAACAAGGGAGATTGGTCACTATAGTCTCCCAGTCACTTCCAGTTCTGTGCGATAGAGTGGATTTTGGACAGTAGATTCCTCTTGTGAGAAAATAATTCTTCATCTCCAAGGAGAATAGTGGGTTACAGAGTTGCATTCGAGATTGATGGTTTATTCGGAGTGGATCCGAAAATAGTGAGTGTCGAAACGTTCTTCGTGGTGGAACGACATGTAGGAAATAGTGATGCTAGGTGTGCCAACAAATAAAGGTGGAATGTTAGTGACCAACGGGTTACATACCAAAATAGAAGTGGGAGCCAGTACGATGGACTATGTTGGGAGATTATCTAAAATTCGAAAAGGATTTGATGCGACTTGGGGTAATCGGTGATCGATTAGCTAAGTCTGCTCATTTTCTACCGAGCCGTAAGATAGATTTTGTTGGATCGCTTAATGAAATTATATTTCGAGGAGATTTCCAGTTTTTATGGAATATCCTTGAATATCGTTTCTGAAAGTGATTTCGGGATTCACCTTACGATTCTGCAAAATCTCTAACAAGTCACGGATATAGAACTCTACTCTGGTACAGATTATTTACCTTTTGATAGATGATCAATATGGAGGTATTATTTATACTTTAGAAGGCCTGTTGAGAGTGTACGTGATAGATATCAGAGCCTATATGAGAGCTGAAAAAAATGATATTCGAGTTCAATACCTCCACTTAGTTACTTGAGTTGTGTGATTTTTCTTCAAGTATTTGAGTTGAGCTATGTAACATTGCTTACTCATTGTACTTGAATAGAAATTTGGGGACCAAATTTTTATTAGTGGGGGAAAATGTAAGATGTCAACAAAAAATAATAATAATAATAATAAAATACTCCTAGTTAATTAGTGAATTGTCTAGTGGAATTTTTCAAGAATTTTTATAAATTTTTATGGATTTAAATGGATGTTTTATGATATTCCATGGGGACAAAATAAATAGGCTTTGATAGGGTCTGTTAAGGTTATGTATAGTTGGGGGAATTAATGGGTTTGATTAACCCTATGCTTAAATACCTAAACTTAGGTTTTCTATTCCTATTTTTCTCCCGATCCAACCTTTCCCTTCTCTTCGCACGCCGCAACTTTCTTTCTTCTTCATTCCTGACCTTTCGCGACCCCTCCTATTTCTCTCGATCAAGCGCCTCACTGCATCGCCATCGCAACGTCAACGATCGACGCGGTTCCCTCCGTCGCCAGTCGTCTCTCCCTCCCGATTTCTCGCCGCCGCCCCTGCGCGTTGTGCGCTCGCCGTCCATAGCCGCACCTCCGACCGCCACAGTCGCCTAGCCGGAACACCAGCCGACGATGGCCAACCACGCGAGCACCACCATGGACTCTTCTTCCCGATTTCCTTGCTGTCAATTTCTTCGGTCTCGATTTCTAGGGTTGGAACTCCGCCGCCCGATAGACAACGCCAAGGCCCGATTCAGTACCTCCGTCCTGTGAGCTCGAGCCACCGCCGACTCAAATCGTCGTCGGTCCCTTTCTTCTTCTGTTTCGACAGAAGCAAGCAACAGGTGATGCCTGGCAAATGGATGATCTCTGGGGCAACGGGTTGAGGCTTAGATCTATGGATCGACTCGAGGATTTGATACAATCTACATGTCCCAAATTTTTTTGTAAGATTACTATTATCGATCTGTTGATTGGAGTAAGGAAATAGAAATTTATAGGATTAGGAGGTAAACTCACGGACTTTGTAATTACAGGTGATTGGGAATCAATATACCTGTAAATTGTGAAGATCCGACAGGGGATGGGTGTCCTCGGATAAGCTGTGGCCGATTGAAAATGGAGAGGTAAGTTTTTGATGTGAATGTGTGTTAGCTCTAAAATAGGTTGTTGCAGTAGTATTATTTGTGAAGTATATCGTAAATTGAATATGGTTAATGATGAGAGATTAATGGTTAGTAAATGAAGTGTAGAGGATTACACAACTACAGGATTGAATTGATTAATCAAGCGTTGTGCTAGCATTTAGTTATTCTTTGTGTTATGTAATTGCAGGACCTTGATTCGGAACAGTCTTTCGTGCGTGGAGATTTATTTGTATATTCTACAGTTCAGGTGGGTAATTTCCTATCCTGATCAGGTAGTTGATGTATCTTGTGCATGATATTTATGTTGACGATACCTTTACCTTGACTTCACTTTTATTTAATCATGTGCTTGTTACTTAATCTTTGCACTTTAAGATATACTGTTGTTGTCACATTTCATTCATCGTTGCTATAAATTACCGATGCTATGGTATATAGGTCTTTATATGCTTAACCATGGGGGTGTAGCTAAGTATAGATGTCGATTTGACTCGTGTCATCAGGAACAATCATCCGGGGGTGGATGTTGTCCTTAATGTAGAGTTTGTGGTTGTATCACCTTACCTTTCGTTGTATAACTATTACGGATCATATGTCTGTACATGGTAGTGTGGGTTGTCGACGGTGTGTCGCTACGGACTGGAAGTCCTAGCATGGTCGATGGTTAGTTGTATACGACTCTCTGAGGGATAGAGAGTGTGTTGTGGATGTACGTATGTGTGGTTGTGCATTCATTCCATTTGCATGCATGCTGACGACTTGATCTCCCTTGTGGTTGAGAGGGTCGTCAGTCATTCTGCCTCCACGGTTACTCGTGGTAGTAATAACTGGTGTGAGGGCAGTTCATTTATTGTGTCGCACTCGACCACTTTTGATGGTGGTAGTTGGAGTTGCGTGCAGTTGTCCTGGGTGTGTGGCACTCGACCACTCATGGATAATGTCAGTCGGAGTGGCCAGCAGTAGGGACCGCCGTTATGTAGCTTATAGCTCTTTAACTTACCACTACTTATTCATACTGTCCACTCGGTTACTCGAGAACAGTGGTTATTGTTAAGCTGGGACAGTTATCATGTCGTGCCACCTAGGCTACACTGGGATCGTGGTAGCGAGTGGGGTGGGCAGGCATGACCATGCATTTGCATTGCCATGTGTGAAGGCATTTGCATATATATACATATACATATATTTATGTATATATATGTGTGTGAGTGTGAGCAGTATATATAGATACAGTCTATATATATACTTGTTGTGATGTTGCATTTGTTTGAGCTATATTTACTGCATATGTTTATTCATCATTTTGCATATTCTATACTGTTGTGTGTGGAGTACAGTGTACGAGTTGGATCAGACTGTTGTACGCGTTTGATCAGCGTCATGTTGTGGTATAGGATGGACCAGGTTCTTTTATGTACTTGTTTATATGTTGTTCATATAGTAGTGTGTTGATTACAGATATAGTATTGTTCCTTTATGTTGTATGTGTTATAGTGTGATATATGTGTTCAGGGTGTATGAGTTGTATCGTTGCAGATCCTCAGGTATTTCAGTACCTTACATTACGTTATGTACGGTTGATTGGTTGGTTTGGTATATGCACTGATTAGTATTATACTGATAGTTTCGTTGTTTCCTTTAAGACTGGATATACGTTGATCTCCCTAGGTATACTTGTTGATCTTCATTTATATATCTGTTGCTCTACATATATTATTTGTCCATGCACTATCTTTTATATTACCGCTGAATTTTATACTCACCACCACAGATCCTGGATTTTCTTGTCGCCCAAGTAACAGGTAGAAGATTCCTTGGATGCTCGGAGCACCGCCAGCTAATCCCATCTCACCTTGAGTTTTTGGATTGAAATCCATATTGGTGTTGTATATTTTGGATTGTATATTTTGGTTTTTTATCATATATTATTTTCGTTGTTTGGTAATCGATTATATTGTTATGTATTTGGTTTCGATCATGTTTTCTTGTTGTATCAAAGTCGTATCGGTACGCATATATTTGAATCTTTGTATTTTTATTACTGTTGGTGTATTCCGCTGTGACTTTGGTTATATACTTCTATAGGTTGTGTGGTTGTGGTCGGAAGACTTTGTATCAACAGGGAATTGTATTACGTACAGGAGAGATGTTGTCCGATTTTCGGACTCGGCATACTCTTGGGGCGTGACACAGAGAGAAGAAAATTTCTATCAATATCTACATTTATTGAATTTTTGAGCCATGACATGATAAGATAATTTTTGGCTATCCACTTCTTGTAATCTAGATCATCCTTCTTCAGAATTGGAATTCCCCCTGTTAAATAATCTTCTTTACCTCTACCGCAGATGAACATCTTGACAGATTGACACCACTAAAGAAAGTTTTGCCCATTAAGTTTATGGTTGGTGATGAGAAGAGATATTTTCAAAGTTTCCAGAATTTAGGAGAGTAAATATTTGATGGGAATGAGAAGATAATTCACAGCAGAGCTACATTTTCCGATTGTCATGTCATACTTGACCATGGAGAATGGCTACTAAAGGAGGCTAGGGTTTTTTCAGAGAACCTATCACTGATACCATCATAATTTTTTAAGAAGAATGATTTTATTTCTTATTGGTTCAATTGGAGAATAATAGCTCCCAATATATAATGATTTACATGACTAAACATAGAAACAAATTTCAAAAACAAGAATTATTAATTATGATTTAACTTATGGTATCCCATATAGGAAAAATCCAGATTATAGAATAAAATCCATATTATCCAATATAGGAAAAATCAAATTATTCCATATATATAAAGTTCAGATTTAGGAAAATTCTAAATTTAAGGCTAACTTTGAGGGAAATTCAACTATCTTCATAATTCACATGCCACTCATTCAGTAGCTTTTGGAGTTAATGGATACTTTTTCTCACATCAACACTAAGTAGCCTTTCTAGATAAGAGTAGAAATGAATTTAAGCTAAATAGATAACAAACATAGAGATAAAGATATTATTGCCAAAAATATTCTTTTGTAGAAGAAATAATAAAACTTGAAAAGGAATTGAGGAAGAAATCAGCGCCATTGGAGGCCTTTTTTAAGACAGTACATGAGCATTATAGCATAACTAAAATTTAGAGAATATGCTTACTCGTCGGGAAAGATAATGATCGTACATGGTCAAAAGACCAAGTCTATATACAGGCTCTGTTGCATAAACTGGAGCAGTGAGCCCGAGATGTTTCATGGCGTACGGCAAAGCACCTAGATGAAGAATATCTGGATGTGAGAGTAAAACAGCATCTACTTTTGATGATACCCTGCATACTTAAAGAGAGTTTACTGATGAGAAAAATGGTTATAGGAATGCACAAAAATAATAATATTGAAACTTCACAGCTTAAAAAATAGCATAACAATGCATGCTTCTTTGCAAGTAAAACATAATCATGTCTCTATAAGAAAAGTGACCCTGAAGTTGTTTGGCAAGTTAGTCTAAATTTACACTTTTAAGACATGGTTAGCATTTAATGTATATCCCTGGTAAAATTTTGACAGTTGTGAAACTTCTTTGGTTATTGAAATGGTGATGAAATATCATGAATTATAGATGTGACAGAGAGACCCAATTGGCAAAGAATGGATGTGAATAATAAAGATGGCAGAGATATTCATTTTAACTGAAAATATCTACTGCCAAAGAAAGAGAAATAACACACGAAAATACTTAAAAATAACTCTAGAGATAAAAGCTACATATATTAGAAATTTCACACTAGCACAGTAGCTGTATTCATTATGGATTCATATTGTACTTCAATTAAATTAGCCGCGGTCAGTCCCAAATCCGGATGAGAAAGAATGAGAGTTGTGTTAGATTGTCAATCAATGCTGAATTTGGATAAATTTCAATGAATGAATTCATCAAGTTATTATGCTAATGTTAAATTTTTCCCCAAAAGGAATGCATTGAAGAGTCCGACCGTAACGTCTCAGCGAGGACCGTTACATCTCTATGAGAATTTGAGTATAGTTTTAAATATGCAAGAGTTCTCGCACCATAGATCAGGTAAAAATAAATATTATAAAAAAACTGATTATTTAAAATTTGAAACATAAAAATACTCACTGGTAAAATAATGGAAGTAGTATATATTATAATTAGAAGAAGAATAAATATTTTGTATTTACAAAAGACAAAATAAGTAGAAGGCAACAAAAGACAAAATAGATAGGAAAGAAAACAAAAATGATAGAAAACTCAGATTTAAAGTTATGTGCAAAAAAAAGAGTAGAAAAATGTAATAACTATTGTTGTAGAAAGTTCATTAAAAATTGAAGTAGTTGGAATAATTAAAAAAAGGAGATAAAATAATAGCTCTTGAGATAATAATAGCAAAAGAAACTATTAATATAGTTAGTATATATATATGCACTTCAAGTAGGATTAGACGAAAATACTAAAATTATATTTTGAGAAACTTAAATGAGGTATTACAAAGAATTTCGTTATACGAAATAATTTTAATCGGAGAAGAATTAAATGGGTACATGGGAGTAAAAAATGAGGAAGATAATCGGGTGCATGAGAATTATGGGTTCGGAAGAAGTAATGAAGAAGAAAAAATTATATTGAATTTTGCGATAGCATATGAGTTTATATATATATATATATATATATATATATAAAAATTGTAAGGTCATTTTTGAAGAAATTTAACTATCCAATATAGTTTGATAGTGTTGGATATGCGTCTTAAGTATAGTATTAATAAAAAAAAAATAGGTATAACTCCTATAATTAAATTGTAAAAGTTAAAAGATGAGAAACAAAATATATTTAAAGAGAGGATAAGAGTACAAGTATTAAAAAAGATACATGATCGAATACGATGTGAGATAAAATATTATTAAAGTTAAAAATAATAAACAAAGGTATACTCGGTGAGTCAAAGAAATGTGCACCACCAAATAAAGAATCTTAGTAATGAAATAAAAAAAAAGGGACAAAGTGAAGGAAAACGAATAGCTAATAAGGTATTATATGCTTGTAAGTACAAGCAAAACTTAAAATAGTGTGTAATAGTCAAGAAAGAGACCAAGAAAATAGTAAATAAAACTAAAAATAAAACTTTTGAATGCCTTCGACAATTGAATAAAAAAGGGAAAGAGATATTTATAAAATAGCTAAAGCTAGAGAGAAAAAGACTAAAGATTTTACCTAAATAAAATTAAAGAATAATGCAATAGGGTACTATTGAAAAATGAGGAAATAGAAAAGCAATGAAAGAGATATTTTTATCAACTTTTTAATGAAGATTTAGATGATCAATTTAATTTAGATAATTTAGATAGATCAAAGGAGTATAGAAATTTAAATTTTTATCATAGAATTCAACCTTCAGAAGTAGAATAGACTTTAAATGGGATGCAAAATAGAAAAATAGATAGATCAAATGATATTCCAATAGAGGTATGAAAGTGTTATTAAATGACTTATAAAATTATTCAAATTGATATTGAAAAGAACAAAATACATGATCAGTAAAGGATAAACATTCTAGTTCTTTAATATAAAAATAAAAAAGATATATAAAATTGTGTAAATTATAGGAATATCAAACTAATGAGTCATACTATGAAAAAAAATAATAGAAAAAAACTAAAGAGACCACGGTGACCGAAAATCAATTGGATATACATTGAAAAAGTCGACAATAGAAATTATACATTTTCTCAAACAACTAACTAAAAAGTATCGAGAACAAAAATAAAACTTATACATGGTATTTATTGACCTTAAAAAAGCTTATGGTAGAATTTCAAGAGAAAATTGCAGAGAATTATAAAAAAGAAAGGTGTTAATGTAGCGTATATTGAAATAATTAAAGATAACGAGGATGTAATGACAAGAGCGAAAACACCCGAAGGATTAACCGAAGTATTTACCATAAAGATAAGATTACATTAAAGATCAATTTTAAGTTTTTATCTTTTTACACTAATCATAAATAATCTTACTAGACACATCCAAAAAAGATACCATGATGTACGTTATTTGCATATGATATTATTTTGGTAGATGAAACACGTGAATGAATAAATGTTAAATTTGAATCTTAGAGAAAAACATTAGAAGTGAAAGGTCTTAAACTTAATAAAATAAGACAGAATATATGAAATTTAAATTTAGCAATGTTAAATGTAATGAGATAATTGTTAAGTTAGAATATAATGAATTTTCTGTAACTGAAAATTTTAAATATTTAGTATCATTTTTTTTTAAATAAAGGGATCGAGAGAGATGTCTATGGTTGAAATAAAAGAGAACATCTAGTGTTCTTTGTAATTATAAAGTACTTACAAAATGACCGTTAGACCTACTATGTTATATAAAGTTGAATATTATGTTATGACTCGAGCACATGAGCATAAGATGAAAGTTGCAGGGATGAAAATGTTAATTAGGCAATGTAAAACTATTATAGATATGCAAATCAAATAAAAAAGAAAATTCTAAGAAGACTTGATTAACACCAATAAAACAAAATAAAATTTACTTAAATATAGATGATGAGCTTTGGTAGATGAGACACGTGAAGGAGTAAATGCTAAACTAGAATCTTGATGTGAAACACTAAAAGTTAAAGGTTTTAGGCTTAGTAGAATAAAGACAGAATATATGAAATTTAAGTTTAGCAATATTAGACATAATGAAACAAGTGTTAAGATAAGAGATGACGAGTTGTCTGGAACTGAGAGCTTTAAATATTTAAGATTTTTTTTTGCAAGACGATGGAGGGATTGAGAGAGATGTCTTACATAAAATACAAGCAAAATGATTGAAATAAAAGAAAGTGTCAGGTGTTTTATGTGATCGTAAAATACTTCTAAAATTGAAAGGAAAGTTCTACAAAATAATGGTTAGACCTGTTATATTATATACACTGAATGTTGGCCTACGACTCAAGTACATGAGCAAAAAATGAGAGTTGCAGAGATGAGGATGTTAAGCTGAATGTGCGGACATACGAGAATGGACAGAATAAGAAATGAGAGTATTAGAGAGAAAGTAGAGTTGCATCTATTGAAGGAAAGCTCCGAGAGACACGTTCAAGGTGGTACGAATATGTACTTAGACGATCAATAAATGCTTCAGTTAGGCAATGTGAAACAATGACATATATACATACCAAACGAGCAAGAGGAAGACAAAAAAAAACTTGGTTAGCAACAATCAAACAAAATAAAATTTATTTAAGTATAGATGATGATATAGTAGGGGATAGAGCTCAATGGTGTAGAAGGATCCATATAGCCGACCCCACCTAGTAGGATAAGATTTGGTTGTTGTTGTTATAGATAATGATATCGTAGGAGATAGAGCTCATTGATGTATAAGGATCTATATAGCCGATCTCACCCAGTGGGATAAGACTAAATTGTTATTGTTGTATATTGTGCTTCCGTTATGATGTTCTTTTTTACTTAAAAGAAGTACTCCCATAAAGATTCTGAAATAGGTGAGTGAGAATGCAGAAGTAAAAAAATGTAACTTCTTCACTAAACATGATATGCATGCACAAAAGCATCTCACAAAGCTGGAAATAAATTTACCAATCTTCAAAGCATAGTAAAGTTAACTACTATCAGATGCTCGTTTAGGAAATACAATATCATGCAACTGTCACATTTTAAACCTTCAAGTATGTAACTATTGCAATTCTTAAGTTTGACAATACTCAAGCTCTAATGATTTGGCAATTAAGAGCAATCAAACCTTTTTTTCTACATTATATTATATTATGGAACAAGTAAAAAAGATTTAGCTTGCCAAGTAGTCTTAGTCAAGCAACTTTAGTTTCTATCTGTGATGTTGTATGTTTAAGCCAAGAAACCTTGTATCGCAATAAAGCTTGTTCAAATAAAGATTGATGAGGAACCTGTTAAACTTTTACTCTCCTTTTATTGGAAAGTGGAGGCATTATTAACCGTTATAAACTTCTAAAACAAAATTTTCACTCAAAATGCATTGGGAGCCACAATTGATCGATAACTCCTTACGTATGTGTAGGGGATACATATATTAGGGGCTTCTCTTTCTCCCTCTTGAGGTAGTTATATATAACATATATGCAAGGTTTAAAATATCGACCTGTGCTGAAGTTTCGGTCTACAATCGGAACAATACGATTTCAATATTGTATTGTGTCGTTCTAATACAAAATCGATAATTTTCAAATATAAAATATATCAATTAAAAATAAAATTTTTAACTTAAATATTAAAAAATTTGGGAAGCAAACTTTTGTTAGTGAGGAGAATCTTATATACCGAAAAAAAAAATCATATGATTAATTTAATTTAATTTTGATTTAATAGGCAAAATATAATATAATATAATCATATTATTAATAATAATTATATAAAAATAAATAAATGAATTTTATTAAAAAAATTTGAAATATTTGTAGATTAATGGGTTGATTTTATTAGGATTTTAATTGAACATCCTAAACTATAGGTAGGATTTGATTAAAATTATTAATGTAAGTTTTTATTAAAACCTTAAGTTTGAAACCTACCTCCACTCTCTTCGCCACGTCAACCCTAGCCCCCCCCCCCCACCCGCGGCACCGCCTGCAACTGCACGATATTGCTGCAACCGACCATGCATGCAACTGCGGCGACACGCAACGTCCCTACCACTAGTCGCATGCACGACTGCTGCATGTTGCAACATCACTATCGCGTGTCACGACTTCGCTGTCGCCGATCACACACACAATTGCCATGTATTGCGGCATCACTACCGTTGGTCGTGCATGCGCTTGCTACGTGCTGCTGCACCCCGCTACCTCCACAACACTACAGAGGTCGTCATATGTTCGCGGTAGCCTTCATGACCACATGGATCCACAACTACGGTGCCCATATTGGTATCGGTGTCGGGCGACGAACTAAACGGTAAATTTCGCCAGTACCGCCCAATACGAATTGAGATTTTAAACCTTTACATGTATATATGTGCATTTAAAGAGAAAGAGTATGGAGGTTACAAGGATCCACTTAGTTTAAGATCATTCAGCATATTGTTCAGTTGGACAACTAATTGAAAGCTCATTCAGTATTCTTTCTATTTACTTTCCTCAACAGACCATCAGAGAATATTTTTGTTTGAGTTTTTTTTTCATCCTTCATGGTTTCTTGATGACATTGATCTCATGTCCTAGTCATAGATGCCTACAGGGTAAGGACAAGTAGCAACACAAACCTTCAGTGTTCCTTTTTTTTTTTCAAAAAAGAATTGTCAAGGAAAGTTGCTTTGTTTGCAATAAGCTTATTATGTATCTTCAAGACATGAGATTGAAAGAACCACTAAATTCACAGGAGGGCAAACCTACATTGTCAAAACACCAACTTGAAAGCAGAAGGTTAGTTAAGAAACAGGTACACTGACAACAGCAATAACAAAGAATCTCCATATCTATTGTTCGTCAACCCAGTTTTATCGCACATATTCTTTTTCTCTTTTTAAGTTTTCCTGTGTATGGTCAAATGAGAAAAAAAAAATCGGGAAACTATAAAAATCTTTCTTTGTCTACTAAACCAACAAAAGGGAAGAGGATATAGCTATAACGTAAGCTCTCGACCAAAAATTTACCACGTTTAAAAAAAACAAGCATATACGGAAGCTTGCTAGCATAAATCCAGTAGAAAATGTAGGGAAAAGGACCGGCAAAGAAGAACCTGGAGAGTGGCTGAAGGAGGTTAGGGTCGAAGAGGTCGTTCCACCCGCAGTCCATCAAGAAGTTGAAACCATCGATCGAGAGCAAGTAGCAGAGAGGGTTCTCACTGTAGACACCGCAAAGCGGCGTCATCTGCACGGAAGTCCCCATGGGTGTCTATGGGTGGGAGAAAACCCAGTCTCAGAGACTGGAAAACCAGGGTTTTGCGAGGATTTCTCGCCTTCTGAGTGGAGCCAAACCAAGGAGATGTGGTTCAGCTCAGCAGGGGGCAACTTGCGTGTGCCAAGCGGGGGCGACGCGGAAGCTTTCCTGAATTCCTCCGCAGACCTTGTTTAGGGCTCGCTGGCATCGATTCTGGCCGCTGAATCGGCCGGGTCCGGCCCGATTCGATCAGTCGAGGTTGATCGGTCCGGTCGGTTGATTCCGGGTCCGTCCGGTCGGTCGATCCGATCGATCCGTCGGTCCGGTCCGATCCGGTTAATCGTCGTCTTAGTTAAATAAATAAAAAAAATAAAAAATGATGTAAATAATTAAAATAAAAAAAATTCACAATTAAACTTATAAAAACTCTATCAAATATTTCATTATCTCAATACAAAATATATTACATCTTAGACTTAAATAAAAAAATCTATTACAATAAAAATCAAATCTGATTCGATGATTCGGTATTTCCTCCGTCGTAGTAGTTGGATGTTCCTTCATACATTTAGTCTTGGTCTTCGTCACTTTTAATATGTTGGGTTCGACTTGCGACTTTTGACCAATCATCGAGTAAACATTGCACTTCCAAATTTTCCTATTTAAACTGTAACGCCTCTCGTCCCAATGTATTTCCTCCGATACTAAAAGCTTGTTCCACTGCAACCATTGAAACTGGACAAGCTAGAATTTCTTTTGCCATTATAGATAAGATTGAAAATAATTGAGTTCTTTGCGACCACCATTTTAGAATGTCGAAGTTTTCTTCATCTGCATCACTAAAATCAAAAGAAGTGGTCAAATAATTCTCAAGTTCCTGACTGGAACTTGAGGATCCTCATGGACGTTTAGTCAGCTTAATAACAAATTGTGCTTTAGTGAGTTTAGAAGTAATAATACTAGTTGTAGTGGATTGATGTGTTTCATGTCCAATAATTTGTTCACCATATTTAATGTTATATTCATTATAAATATCATGTAAATGTGTTTTAATATTAAACAAAATCAAAGGAATATTAGGAGCAGTTTCGGTAATAGGACTTAAAGATTCATAATATAATGCTAACATATCTTGCAAACCATCTAATTTAAGTCTAGGATCTAAAACAAAAGCACATAAAAATATTTGAGAATGTTTAGAAATATTTTTCCCATTTTTCTTTCATTACATAAATACATTGAGATAAATAAGTATCATTTGATTGAATATGTTCATTAAAAATACATGCAATATTACAATGATGTATTAAAACTAAATGTGAAGTTGGATAATAAACAGATAATTAGTCACTAGCATCACTAAAAACTTTTAGAATTTCACAAATACTAGTGCATATTCCATTGATTTGAAAACAAATAAATATCACGTGATTGAACATGTTGATGAAAAACATACATAATAAATCTTTATATTCAAAAGTAGATAACAACAATTTATAAGTAGAATTCCAACGAGTTGAACGCCACGCGTAAAACCGCTTTAGGCTTCATGCCATTTATTTTACAAAATTTTCTCATTCTTTCATTACTTGAGGATGTGTCCATAAATAATGAATTAGCTCTAATTAATTGAATATGTGATCCTAAATTTTTAAGTCCATCTTGAACACACAAATTTAAAATGTGACATGTATACCTAATATGAAAAAATCTTCCACCTATTGATGGTTTACATATATCAATAAGTTCACTAATACTAGAGGTATTTGCACTAGCATTATCAAAAGAAATTGAAAAAACTTTAGAAGTTAGACCATATTCTTCTAAAATAATAAAAATAAATTGTGAAATATTTTGTGTCGTGTGTGTTTCGTTAAAACATCTATATGCTAGCAATCTTTTTTGAATGTCCCAATTATTATCAATCCAATGACAAGTAATACCCATATATGAACAACTTTGCCAATGATCACTCCAAATATCGGAACACAAAGAAACTTTACTGTTTAAACTAGAAAATTCTTTAATCAATTCTTGTTTTTGTTCTAGGACTAATTTTAAAAGTGTACGTTTTAGAGTATTTCTTGGGATACGTTTAATAGAAGGATTTGCACTTGTAGAAAGCCAATTTTCAAAAAAAACTAAAAGAAAGTTGTTCAATTGCACAAAATTTAGCAGTTTCTTCTCTAAATTTAGTTTCGTCAAATTTAAAGAGTTTAGATTCGTTACCCCAACCCAATTGAGAAGAGAATGTCGGAATTTGAGTTTGAGAACGATCAATACCAATTTCCACCAGATGATTTCTCTCCACGTGTCGAGTAAGGGTTCCGTAACCTCCTCCTTGTTGAAATTTGTAACATTTCGAACAATATTTGCATTTTGCTTGCACATCACCGGAAGGGAGCGTTACTTTTTCGAAATGTTTGGTGAAGATATCGGATGCGGGGCGAGACACTCGAGTTGGTCTTGTAGCCGTAGAACCCACCATCGTACTGGATGTATTGCTCCCACTTTCTTGACTTTGATGATGATGACGTATTTGAAATTCATCATCGGAAATATCAAGATCGTAGATGCTCCGAGATGGAGGTGAATCGCTTTGCTCGAACTCGAACTCCGGTGGTAGCATTATGCTCTTTCCTTCTCGCACCGACGCGCACTTACGACTTGATCCTAGGCTCGGACATTTGTAAAAATATGACTTGAGAGTTGAGACTTGAAAGCGGAATGAGAATTAGAAGAGAAGTTGTGATTTGTGAAAAATGAAAGGAATTGAGGTGTATTTATAGGAAAAAAACTGATCATCAACGCCACGAAATCCTTTTCTTAAAAAAAAGCGACCACGGGTCGACACGCTCGGCTCAACACGACGCAAGGCGACACTCGCGGTCGTGATGGACAGAGAGCAACATGCCCGCGCTGACAGAGAGCAACACGCCCGCGCAGCGCAGGCGTGTCGTGTAACGGGAAAATAGCGACACGCTACGCGCCGCGGCGACACGCCTGTCGCCGCTTTCGTTCTCTTTAAAATCGACCGGACCGCACAGTGCAGTCGACGGTCCGGTCAAACCTGCTGACCAGAATTAATGACCGTTGACCACGGGTCCGGCTCGGCTCGGGTTTGACCGCCCTGCCAGTCTAATCTTCTGCGTTTCATTGTGGCTGTGGGATCAGATGTTGGGTTTAGTACAAATCTTAAGTTTCACCATCCCGTCAGATGTATATTTCAATAATTTGGACGGTTGAGATATAATCTTGAAATTGACTACCCGGTAGATCGACTGTTTGTTGCCGATCACGTTTTTATTAGCATAAATATATATTTCCGGAATTGTTTTCCCTTTTCAGATCTGCAGAAGTTTGTTCGAGATCTCAGTGAAGCCATTTCGCCGTGGAGCTCAAATCCTGATATTGATCGGTGTCATCTTTATAGGATTTTGAGGAATGGTACCTAGTTTTCGCTCTTTACTCTGTATGATTTTAATCCGGATTTTTTGTTGAAGATTGTCCATCATCTTCTTGTTTTTTTGGGAATTCGAAGTTTCGAACGAATGCACTCTTATTTTTGATTGAATTGTATTTTCTAATATGTGGTGTTTTGATTTTTACGAGCAGAGCAGAGAAGCGATCCTTTCGAGGATTCCTAATCGGGAGAACCCTAGTTAACAAGGGAAAGATGTCTGGACAAAGTCAGCGCTTGAATGTGGTGTCTACTGTGACGATGTTGGGGGTGATGAAGGCCCGGCTCGTCGGCGCCACCCGTGGCCACGCCCTGCTCAAAAAGAAGAGCGACGCACTCACCGTTCAGTTCCGGCAGATCCTTAAGAAGATCGTTTCCACCAAGGAGTGGTGATGTTATGCGCAACTCTTCTTTTGCTCTCACCGAGGCTAAGTACGTTGCTGGAGACAACATTAAGCATGTGGTGCTTGAGTTTGTCAAATCCGCCTCCCTCCGGGTCCGATCGAAGCAGGAGAATGTTGCAGGAGTCAAGCTACCTCGATTTGAGCACTTCACTGACCATTCTGCTGGGGATACCAAGTCCGACCTAACTGGGCTTGCGCGTGGTGGTCAACAGGTACAGGCTTGTCGGACTGCGTATGTCAAGGCAATTGAGCTCCTTGTGGAGCTTGCTTCTCTCCAGACCTCATTTCTTACCCTTGACGAGGCCATTAAGACTACCAATAGGAGGGTGAATGCCCTTGAGAATGTCGTGAAGCCAAGACTGGAGAATACCATTACCTATATCAAGGGGGAGTTGGATGAACTTGAGCGAGAGGATTTCTTCCGTTTGAAGAAGATCCAGGGATACAAGAAACGTGAGATCGAATGGCAAGAGCAAGCTGCAAAAAAATATGCAGATAACATCCCACTGAAGACTGGAATCTCAATTAATTCAGCTCACAATTTGATCCTTGTTGGTGCTGAGAAGGATGACGATATAATATTTTAATCTTGTCAAAATCCTGACCATGATTGAGTACGTTTCATGATTGGTATTTATTACTGTTTTCCTATGCACAAGAAGTTTCTATTGATTGTTATTTATTTGAGGATTGATTTCTTTACAACTATTTGCAAAATTTGCACTTAACTTTAGTACTGCACTTAGCAATTTGTAATTGTTCCTCTCTAGCTTTGCAGTTACAATTTATATCTGCGTCATTTGAGTTTATTTTGATATTTAACCAAAACCATTAAATAAAAATGTATCTAGTAAGAAATTTAGATATTTTGATACTTGAACTTCTACAATATAGAGACTCGAAGATTAGATAAGGTGCCAAGTACTTAGAAGACCCTAAGTTCAGAGTCCAACTATTCAAGTGGTCAATTGAGGCTCAAACAAGTTCATAATTTCTCAGTTAGCCATAGGCAATTGATCATATATCTTATTCTCTGATAATTTGCTTATATCCTAAATAGTTTTCTAACTATATTGATAATTCATGCATGCCTCTACAAGACACTTAAGGTCTTTAGAGTTACTAGAGGTATAACTTACATTGGTGAATAAGTTGAGTTATTACTGTTTCAGTACAATCTTGTTTTGAACTTTCTATTCTTGACTTGACGCAAACTTAGTTATGATTTGGAAGAAGCTCTCTCTGAAGATGGCAACTATGGTCCTTGACCCAACAAAGAATAGAAGGTGCTTTACCGTGTGTTATGGAAGTAGTTGTTGCAGTTGCAGTTGCAACGATAATATTGTTTGGGAAATTGAAACCGGATAGAAAGAATGATGAGGGTTGTTGAAGGTGTTCTAGGCTTCTGTCAGCAACTATTGGTATTCAAAATTATTTTTATCTATTCAATAAGTCAGACTTGAAAAACAGTTCAATTTATTGATACCCTAAGATATATGATGCCTAGGTTGCATTACCGCTAAGGTGGGTGATAAAATATCACATAAGGGATTCTCAAAATGAAAATGAAGTTGATTTGAAATTATTAACTTTAACATCACAGTGTGTTGCTTTGCCCCAAAGCCTTAAGCTTAAATTTCATTCTTGTGGTTATATGTTAAAATCTTGAGTCATGTCAATTGGCACATGTGACATTTTTCATTCCACTCCCCCACTGAGACGTGGAGTCGATATCAGTATGAACAGAGGAGTTATTCCACTCTTCTTTCTCCTCGTGACTTTGTTGAGAAGGTATGAAAGTAGCAACGAACCGTGAGGCTAGGGATGCAAGGGAGGCAAACAAAGTAAGATCTGAGTGGGAGAGAGAGTGGTTAACTTATTCAAGAAAAAAAGGAACAAATGGCACCTGTCAATGACTCGATCTAGTTCTCCAACATCACAATTGGATCAGCAGCATGTCAATCAAGAGAGAGAGAATCGTGAGAGAGGAACTACAAGAGGAGAACATAGTGAGAGGAGAAAGAAAAGAAATAAATAAGTCTCGCATCCTAATATTCCTGATGCAGCAAATGACCCATCCTATAAACTCTACACAGAACTCAAGCACACCCTAATTACACTCAGATTGGATTCCTAGAGATCTAATAATCAATTGGTTTAGTTTAAATAACCAATAAAATTCTAAATTAAATAGCGGTAGAAACTTTAATTGAAAGCAAAACAATATATAACCTTGGACTTTTGTTTTCATTCGAGTTATAGTTCTTGCATTGAAGGAAAAGTTTAATGCAAAGATTTATACTTTAGAAGAAACAATAAAATTACCTAAATGCAAATAGGGTTGAATATTCTTTCTTTGGTAGACACATTTTCAATGGTTTTATCTAATTAACAGTTGAATTAAACTTTTTCCCTATATTATTATTGGTGTCCTCGAATATAGGGTATGCTAAATGAAATGAAATGGGGTGCCATGTCTCCAATACAGAGATTGGGTTGACACTTTTATGTTTTACATTGAAATTGGTCGTCCCAAATCTCAGATGCTTCCTCTTTTTCTTCCCTGTGCTAGTGTCCCAAGCAATAATAAACACGACAAGTTAGTGAAGGATTTTTCTTTTCTTACAAATAAATATTTTTTTACAAAGAGAAGAAATCAAAATGAGTTGTAATAATTCTATTTTTCTTTTTTTGCCCTAATTAAATTAAATAACACAACTATTAATCTTTGTTAAGAAAATGAGTTGCCATAAACAAGGATTAAGAAAATGATATAGAAAAGCTAAATAGGTATTAATCTTTGTATTTTATCAAATGGCAACAATGACTAAATGAGTAGGCAACAATGCTTTTGGTAGAGCAATTGACAATATATTTTAGACATAAATTTTGAAATAGAAAAAAATTATTTTTTCTCTTTTAATTGTAAAAGATTACACAAGATTTTGAACTCATTATAACGATTCTCAACATGCAAACAGAAATGTTGCTATTAATGAAAGTATTAATTTAGATAAATGCAAATTTGTCACAAGTCAATGTAGAATACACATTCATACACAACGAATCTCTTTTTTATTTAGTTAGTGACTTCCTATAAAGAAAACTAGTAGAAAGAATTAGTGGGTCGTTAACCAAAATAAAGGAAACGAGCAAAAAAATTGAAAATTTTGTAGTTTGATTATTAAAATCAGAAGATGATATGATATATACAAACATATGATGGTGATAACAATATAAAGCAAAGTGGTTAAGAATCAAGATTCATAATTGGTGTCCCCACGGGATGGCGCGATGGTAAGACAGGGGATTGCTTGCAGAATGGGCGGGGTTCGATTCCGGATGAGAGGTCTAAAATCCCTCCTGGCTTCAGATAGACCCCTCTCTGCCTTGTCACCGTGTCAAGGGACTTTGTCCCCCCGTGATTTACCTCCCTCTCGCCAGTACCCTGGGACAGGTGGCAGGGAGCTGCTAGTTGGACAGATTCCCAACTTTTGCAAAAGATTCATAATTGGTAACTTATTGCTCTCAAGTACTAATAAAAACAATCTTTTTTTAATTTATATACATTTATATTTAAAAGTTTACTTTCTCATTTGCCAAACTAATCCATAAATCCTAATTATTCTCATATAACTAAATAGTTAATTTTAAAGATTTTAAAAATTTTAAATCTCTAGTAAATTATTTCCAAAACTATTTTCCCTCTAAATTAATTTCTATATAAAAAAGAGCAGATCAGTGCATGAAGCTCTCACCATGCAGAGCCTCGAGGAAAGATCTATTATATGCAATCTTATCCTACTTTGTAAGAAGCTATTTCCAGAACTCGAACCCATGATCTCTAGGTCACAAGGCATCAATTTTACCATTGCGCCAAAGCTTCCCCTCTAAATTAATTTCTACAATTTTTGTAAATTTAATTCGAAATGAAATAAATTTAAAACAAAGTTGTGTTGTCTCTTAATTAATTTTCAATTTGACCTCATGAATTTTATTGTGCAAATTAACTCTTGATTTCAAAACTCAATTAGATAAACTCTCTCTTAAATTATTCCCATAAAGGTTTTCATCAATAAGCATAATTAAATACTAATTATCTGATTAATAGACCAAAACAATCACCACTTAGATACTGATCAATACTCCTTCAAGCTGCCCCCGTGGGAAGGGGTTAGTGGCTAGCGCATGCAGAAAGTTGTATAAATGGACAACGGATCAATTCCTCGCAAAAGCGAGTTCCGTCCCTCCATGCGCTGGTTACTAGTCTCAAGGGCCAAAGGTCCACCGTGATTTACCTCCCTTACGATGACCCAGGGGCGGGCTGGTAGGGGCCGCTAAGTTGATGGTTCCAACCTTTTGCACAAAAATACTCCTTCAAGCTACTTGCATTACACGGGGAGGGAGTATGCTTTGTGCATCTAACTTTATGGGCTTTGAAACATAGTGAGATTGTATCTAAATAATCAAACACTTTCTTCATTGGTTCAGATACATACATAAGTCTTTAGCAATTAGTATTAGCAATACATCAAGACTACCAAAAATAGAATTTTTACAAAAGCTACCCCTTATCACATCATATCATGATGTGTCCCTAAGACAATTAGGGGTTGTTTGGCAGCCTTCTCATTTTTTGTTTTCTGGAAAACAGAAAACAGTTTTTTTCTGTTTTCCAGTTTTTCAAAAAATTCCCTCTCAGAAAACGGAGATGGAAAACGCTAACCAAACACATTTTCTCGTTTTCTTAGAAAATAAAAATAGAAAATTTTCTCTCTACCAAACGCCCCTTAGTATACGTCTAAGTGTTCATTTGATATAGTAATGACCCACTAAAGGAATACCAACTTGAGAACTCTTCTCAATTGGTTTCTACTATACATACTCTTCATTTTGGTAGGAGCGATTACTCATCTCTATACACACCCAATAACAAATGCATACAACTTTTTTAAAGAACCAACTCGTAAATACCAAAATATGTTATTTGCTGTTATCACATACTGTGAAGTCAATATTCTCTTCCCAAGTTTATTTTGACTAAAATAACTTTTTAACAAACATCTCTACATGCTTTAGAATCATACATGTCTTTCTTCATCTATCACTAATGCAACAAAAGTTCTAGAATCTTTTATTATAATCATCAATTAAAAAACTCAACAAATTTATCAATAAAAAACTAGTTTTAATAATACAATATGCAATTACATTTTCCAGTGATTGCCTTTTCCAATCCATAGACTATCACTAATATCACGTGTGGCTAGGCTCGAATGGAATTGGACATATGGTCAATCAACCAACATTCTCAGGTTTATCCACTTTAATAAAAATGACTTTGTTAGATTACAAATAGAAATGCTTTATTTGACAAATCAATAATTATGCCTACAACTAAATAAAACATTTTTTATAGTTTGAATGACGCTGACGATGTCCATGATTGTATCACATTTATTAAATGAAAGTATATCTAGAAAAGTATGTGATTAAGACATATTTTTATTTAAGGTGGTACGGACATGTACTTAAATGACCTAAAGTATTAGGATTGCAAAGAAGGATTAAGACCCATGTGGTATTGTGTTTAGCATACTTTCTCATTTAAGTATGTGATTAAGAAGATCCTACAATAGAAGTGTTGTCGCCTCTTCCTTTAGTGTCTAATGTTGACAGTTCTTTCTCTTGCAAATGATCTTCTACATATAATCAAATTCTTCAAGCAGATTGAATATCTCCAGTGTTATCTATTTGCTGAAATTATTTTCTTATCCAACACTATGCACTATGCTAAAACAAGAGTTTAATGCTATAATAGACACGAAACAGTAACTATATTATGTACCATAGCGGCCAGAATACAGTGAAGTGTGGTTTATGTTACCACTGATCTAAAATATTTATATTTGTATATAGTATACACTTGACACTTTATTCGCACCAAAAGCCAAGTGAAAACATAACTCATTTACTTCATTGTTTAAATCAATCGCTAGGTCTCTCCACCTCTATTATGCTAAGTCGCTAGACATTTGTTATGTTGAATCACAAGATGTCGGTCTTACAGCTACTTAGTATTGTCATACTTCTCAAATTATGAAATGCGCAGTTCATTTGATAAGCATTCTCTATTTAATTTTTTTTATGAACATTGAATAATACATAATCTAGTTGACTCCATCTAGTGGGATAAAATTTAGTTGTTATTGTTGAACAATACATAATCTCATAATATTCAAATTTTATAGCACAGAATCTAAAATATTTAACTTTAGGATTATATATTAAAAATATTATACTTCCAAATTTTGTTTCCATTACTGTAATAAACTTAACATAATCATTATCATTTCTATATTAAAAAGACTAATATTGTTTAGACCGTGTAGTAAGAAATGAGATATAACAAACAACAAAAAACACATTAGTAGAAAAATAAAATAGTTCTAAAAGATTACAAAATTTCACTATTAATTTGAGTTGTATTTGTTCATATTAAGTGAAAAGAGACCTTTATATTCTGAGTATGATTTCAGTATATGTGGTTCCGGGGAAGGATCTCATATTTTTTTTTAAAAAAAAACATAATTTAAAAAGGTGTACTAGAAATTTGCAAAAAAAGTGGATGATGTGGATGGGAGTTGGGCATGATCAGTGATGATAGTATGAAATACTGTGAATTAATAATAGAATAAAATTAAAAAAAAAATAAAAGAATTAGAAATTAGAAAGAGATTGTAAGAGAGTGGAAATGTAAATATGAGAATTGAGCATTGATTGAGAGCTTGATTTTAGAATAGATGTGTGTTTGATAAGGGATTGGATGGGAGGCTATTTATAGAGAAATTTGAGGAATGGTTTATAATTTATTTTATATTTTTAAGGAGATTTTAATAATTATACCTCTAGATTACCATAATGTCCTTAAGATTTTAGCTTTTTAATCCTTATAGGAGTATTTTGGTTATGTAAGGCCATTTGATTATGGTTTTATAGGGCAAATGAATTTTGGATCAGCATTGGGTTCTGAACATTTTGGTTGTGCGTCTACCTGATAAATGTATCATGAGCCTTGTCATGCTGAATTTTTCTTGCATGTTGTGCCCAGCGCAGGCATGGGTCAAGCTCAATATAGCCCAGAGTTTGTTGTGTCAAGAATGCCCTTGCTTCACAAAAGCTCCATGTCTATTTGAGTCATCAGCGGCCAGACCAGTTTGACATGCATGGCTTGTCCCAAGCTCAGGTTTATGCCTCCTTAAAAGGTTAAAAAAAACATGTACAAGACTTACTATACTTAATAGAAAGGATAATTTATACAATATTAATATCCAAGAGCTAGTAAGTATAAAAAAATAAGGAAAAATTGATTAAGATGATATTAACGTATTTAAAGGTGACCAATTGATCCTTTATTTGGAAGAGCACTTAATCAATTAGACTGGAAAGTGTAAAGGAAAAACGACATCAAACAAACATAAGTTAAAGACAATTTAATTGATGAAAACATTACTAGTTATAATATCATAAAATAAAGCTTAAGAGGTTTCAATATTTATTCAATATTAAATGTCAGGATAAACATGGCATAGTGACATTGATGGTGGTGGTGATTGTTTGTTCCGAAATGCGCAGATGAAAATTTGGATTTAGAGTTTCTTTAAATTGATTTGTTGAGTAGTCTACTAGGAATAATTATGAGAATCCGAGTCTTTTGTTAGCATATTATTGAGAGAATAAAAGACGCTTACGTTCTAAGTGTGTCAACAATAGCTATTATTTAATTATTCAGACAATTTGAAGAAAAATACACACAAATAGTAAGAGTTGCAAATTTTTTATTGACATAGAATAAGTTTTTGCTCCCTACCCAATAATTGTAATGGATACAACAACAATAATAACCAAGTCTTATTCCACTAGATGATGTCGATTATATAGATCCTTCTACGTCATTGGATTCTATCTCCTACTATATCATCATCTATATTTAAATAAATTTTATCTTGTTTTATTGTTACTAATCAAGTCTTTTTTTGGTTTTTCTCTTCTTCATTTGATATGCGTATTTGTCATGATTTTACATCGCCTAACTGGAGCATTTATTAGTCGTCTAAGTATATGTTTATACCATCTTAAATGTATCTCTCGGAGTTTTTTTTCAATAGATATAACTTCAACTCTCTCTTTAATACTCTCATTTCTTATACTATCCATCATCGCATTGATGTGTTTGAGGCCTGTGTTACTCAGACTCTCATGCAAATATTTAAAGGGGGAGATGGCAAATAGAGAAGAGATGATGGAGAAGATTATATACCGTCTGAGTTTTCAGCATGCATTTGAGCTGTTATTTTTGGAGAACTGTTGTAAAGATTCCAATGATGAGAAATAAAGGGGAGGATAGGGAAGAAAATAGGCCATACCTTGTAGAGGGGAAGAATTTTGTAGTAAAAGAGTGGAGGAAGAGTGTTGTCAGTGGTGAAAAAGAGAATAATTGGGCCATTCGTGAGGTTGTCATCCCCCATAACGTGAGGAGAAAAAAGGAAAATGAGTGAGGAGAGATCGTCTATCTAAGAGAGATATTAGGGTTTTTGTTCAGTAGATGTTTATATAGGCCAGCCAATCCATTGCAGAATCTGCATGTATTTTAGCTGAGGCACAACCAACGTATGAACATGTAGAAGCAATAAGGATGAGAACATAATTATCAAAAGTAATCCCAAAATTAAATATATTTGATTCTAGTTTCTTTTCTTTTCCTCTCGGTGTTACTTAGATGCTAATTCTGGGCAATTAAGTTATTGAAACCAAGTGTAGAATAGCCTGACTTTTGTAGCTTCATATTATCCTGACACTGAGCTTATTGTTGAATTCTATGGTCTGATGTTGTTTCTCTTCTATATTCATGTTTCCAGAGATTGGAGGCGATCTCGTGAGTGATTCTTCACCGGCATAGATATCCATGGAAATATTTCTGTTTCATGGCGGTCCGTAGCCCCGGTAATAAAAGAACCTTTTGCGTTCAAGAGTTTTTGAATCAATAAGTTTGACATTTGGGTTTGCTTTTTATATTTGAAGGGTACCTTGTGGCCTTTGAACTGAGACCACCATCAATAATGTGCACTTTAGTTTGTTTATATTGATTAATTCGAGTTGGGAAGACATGCGTGAATAATATGTACTTGTGTTTCACACCATTAAAAATTGAAGACATAACAAGGCAAAATACATGATTTCATTTTTATTAATATTTAGAGTTCCAAACTGGACTTTTCTGGAAATTAGGCACATTTTTATTATCTGGATGAGAAAATAATTCGTGAAAGATACAGAAAAAATATTTTAGAAGTTTTCTTATATTGATTAGCTAACAAGGAAATATCTCGTACATAAATTCCAGTTTCTGTGACAAGCTTTTGTAAATTTCATGGAGTTGCAATCTGAATGTCAAAAGTGTTTGGACGTTGTTGTATCTTAGTATTTTATTTAATAAAATAGTAAAATTTATAAAGTCCTCAAAGACTTTTGACAGTTCAAAAGTGTTCGACCACTATTAATGGACTAGAAACGGATTGTATGGAAAGGCATTTTAAAACCAAGGGTTGTTTAATAAATTTTAAAATACACGGCAATCTTTAAATATTATGTAAAGTTAAATACATTTGTTGATTTTTTTTCTTCTCCTCCAACTTTTGAGTGAAGCAATATAAAAATAAAATTATCTTCTAAACATAATTTCTTAGTATCAATTTACCAAGCACTATTTCAGAATTATAATTTGGATCTTTTACTACAAGAATATAACTATAACAGTCACTCCTTTTTATATTATTCTTCACCCTTCTTCTATCATAAAGAAACCTTTGGATATTCGTACTACTAATTAGATTGTGGCCTCCTAATTTTGCTTAAGTCCTTTCATAGGCTAATTTTTATAATGAACATAGAATTCTTATTTTCTAGATTAATTTGCTAAAAGTAGTCTAGCTTTAAGATTTGTTATAAATATCTTAAACTACATATACTATTATTTCCATTCATGGGAACTTATGTTAAAAATATAAATCATTGATTAATTAGTTGTTTGATGTGTGATATTTAATATGATCGTGAGTTATGTGTGAAATTAATAGTCCATTTGTTACGTACACTTGATTGTGTTATTTAATAATTGACACATTTTTTTATTCTCATTATGTTATTCAATAAATATATTTTTATTTTAAAATTTATCAAAATATATATTTGATACTGCTGCTATCTTTTCCTGCAAGTGAAATGAATGAATCCGTGTGGAAGACATTGCCTGAACCGGTTCGACAAAGTATGTCTGGGAAAACCGGCTCAGCGAAGTAGGTTTGGGAGAAATGGCTCGACAAAGTAGGTCTGAGAGAAGCGGTTCGGCAGAATGGGTCCGAAGATTAGCTCTGTACAGGGAGTATAGGAGTTGGCTCGGGCTATTATAGGAAGTCTGAGGTAGGAAGTCTAAGAGCTATACTAAGCCTAGGCGGTAGATTTAGGCTAGCTTCACGAAGGGCAAGAGGGTGAAAAGGAAAGGTTAGAATCTTTCTCGAAATGCTTATGAGAGTTTGTTACATAACAGATTAGGATCCTACATAATATTTGGAGGAGCCTCCACTCTCTATTTTTGTAACAGAATGATTCTCCAGGTAAGCAAGGTGGCCACGTGTATGGTGATGGAAGATGTTGGTTATGTGATAGCTGCCCAAAAAAGAGGAGGAGGATAAAAGACAGAGGAGGGGCGAGAAGAAGGGGATCTGCAACTTCCAAAAGCAGGAGACGAAGGCACACTTGAAGGGGAGAGAGCAACCACATCACCGGAGAAGGGGAAGGAGAAGATAGGAAGAAAGAGACGGAGAGAGGAGGGAACTCCATTCTTTCGATATTTGTATATTGAGCTAATTGTAAGAGGTCTTTCCCTCCATCTCTGGAAACTTTTTCCACGAAGGAGGGAGTTCATAGTGAAAGTTCTTTGGCACCGTAGCTCGTGGGAGAGCTCACCCCCGTAGAGTAGGAATCCTCATTCCGAACCACGTAAAATTCTGTATATCTGTTCTCTGCTTTGGTTGTTTGCACTTTCTGTTCGTATTTTATTACTGTTGTGGCCAGAGAGAACTCCAAGCTTCCTACACGTACCTTGGCGTTGAAAGGAGGCTAGAAAATCTATCTACGATCGTATCAGTTGGCACTGTCTGTGGGAAACTACTGAGCAAGACGTTGAGATGTAGCCAAAGGAGATACACTATCCAGTAGCCTCCTATGCGGAGGAGAACCCCATTACATTGCTATCATCGCAGCTGAGGGTCATGGTGGACACAGCCGTGGCTGAAGCCCTAGCCAAAGAGAGGAGAAGGACTGGATACCTCCATCCTCATTCTGATGAACCTTCTCCTCGAGGATAGCAACAGGAGATTCCCCCTCCGCTTCGTACAACTACAATGTTGAGGTGTTACCCGGGGATGGGCTAGGGGGGAGAATGCATCAAACTACTATACCAGTGACACAGATCTGGCGAGAAGAACGGGGCGAGAGCCAGTCAACCAGGGCTCCGGAGACTTACGAGCACAGTTCTTTCACCATTGACATTCTTTCTGAACTGCCACCTTCATATTTCAGAAATTCCCAAGTGGATAAATATGATGGCATGACCAATCCTAAAGAACATTTGTCGCAATTTGCAGGAGCCATCTCGCTTCACTGTTATTCTGACGCTCTCAAATGTCGGGTCTTCCGTACCACCTTAACCAGCTCGGCGCAGAAATGGCTTAACACCCTTCCCCCAGGGTCTATTACTTATTTCACTGATTTTCAGGGGGTGTTCCGGCAGGAGTTTGCCAGCTGCAAGATATACAAGCACGATGCTTCAATCTTGCTACACATTAGGAAGGAGCCCTCAGAATCATTTAGAGGGTATCTTCATCGATTCACTTCTACTGTCAGGAATATCCTCTCGGCAAAGTCAGACGCGCTGAGGGTGGTCATCCCACATGGGCTAAGAGAGGGGCCTTTTCTAAGCTCCCTATTGAGAAAACTGACGGCTAGCTATGAGGAATTGCTAAGCCGCGTGGAGAAATACATTAATGAGGAGGAAGGACTAAAGGTCCGGCGGGCCAAACGGACATCTGCAATGGCCCCTGCGGAAAGAAGTCGTCCTGTAGTTCCCCGAGCTCCTCCTTGAAGAGAATATGCACGACTTTTCATACCAGAAGCTCCCAGGTCCTAGTTATTGATACAGGGAGCTCGCCCCACCCCTCATTTGCAGATCATGGTTGTCGACGCAATCCCTTCCCCAAGAATCTGGAAAGAGCGAGAGATGGAGTTTTACGATCAACAAGGTCTTCTGCAACGACCGATGGGGTATAGGGGAGTGCCTCGTAACCCT
Organism: Wurfbainia villosa; assembly: GCA_025175895.1. Taxonomy (NCBI): domain Eukaryota; kingdom Viridiplantae; phylum Streptophyta; class Magnoliopsida; order Zingiberales; family Zingiberaceae; genus Wurfbainia; species Wurfbainia villosa. The sequence goes on along the minus strand of JAKLTH010000072.1, from coordinate 3,605,267 downwards.
CCAACTCCTTTCTTCTATCAATACCACATAGAATATGACCATGCCAGTGGCCGATGTTTCAAGATGCAAGAAGATCTAGAGTGAATCTGAGCCGTCTACCCGCATCTGTGGCCTCAAACGGGACCGGCAAGACGAGGTCAGCGACCTAATGTGGCTTGCCCAGGGCCCTACAACTAGAGACCTCAGGTTACCTTCCCTTCAGACCAACAAATTCCCATCTAGGAGGGTATTTCACAAGGAGGGTTGTCAAGTGAAGGTCCATCATTTGATCTGAATGACGTCCCCACACGGAGAGTTATCCACATTATTGCAGGAGGACCTACTGATGGGGACTCCAATAGGGCTCGGAAGTCCTATGCCCGTCTCATGGAGAGCTTATCTATTGTAACAGAGTAGGCTATCCAGACTGCGCCATCAATTTCCTTCGGGCCAGAAGATCTTTGAGGTGTTCTGCTACCTCATACGGATGCTCTGGTAATCCATATTTCTCTTGCTAACTATGAGGTAGCCAGAGTCCTAGTTGACTTGGGAAGCTCTGTTAACATCCTATTTCAAGAGGCTTTTGGACAGATGCAGTTGGGGAATGCACAGTTAGAGGACATGGCTACCCCTCTATTCGGATTTGCAGGACATATGGTGCATCCCGTAGGGCAGATCTCATTGCCTCTCACTTTGGGCACAAAGCCCAGCCAAGAAACCAGTATAGTTCCTTTCCTTATAGTGGATGCTCCGTCCACTTATAATGCAATTTTGGGTTGTCCTTTCTTATCTATTTTCTAGGCGGTGGCTTCTCCCTATCATCAGAAGGTGAAGTTTTCAGTCGGACAGCTGATCGGGGAAGCCAGAGGTGAACAGGTTGCTTGAAGTTTCTATGTACAGATGGTTAGGGATGACCAGAAGAAAGCCAAAGTAGAAGACCCCAAGGGAAAAGCCGTCATGATCTCTGATGTATACGTGCTTGAGGAGTCTCCTCCCAAAGCGGGAAAAATAGAAGAGGGGGAATATGTAGAGATAGCTCATGGGAAAGTCACTCAAGTAGCTCAACAGCTCGAGATTAATGAGGAGCTGGTGGCCTGCTAAAAAAAGAACGAAGATATCTTTGCTAAGGATGTGCACGACCTAATGGGAATAGATCCTCTCATTGTTGAACATCATCTCAACATCACTAGAGGAGTCCGACCCATTCAACAGAAGCGACAACACTTTGGGCCTGAGAAAGATAAAGTTATAGCTGAAGAAGTAGATAAACGGGTCATGTTAAAGAAATTCAATTCCCCGAGTGGGTGTCTAATGTAGTTCTAGTCTCCAAGCCTTCTGGACAGTGGAGGATGTGTATTGACTTTCGTGATTTAAATAAAGCATGTCCTAAAGACTACTACCCCTTGTCTTGCATTGATCAGTTGGTAGATTCTACTGTAGGATATGAAGTAATATCCCTTATGGATGCCTACCAAGGATATCATCAGATACCGTTAGTGAAAGAGGATCAGAAGCGCATCAGTTTTGTGACGGAAGGAGGACTGTATGCCTACGTGGTGATGCCCTTCGGCTTAAAAAACACTGGGGCCACTTATCAGCGACTCATGAACAAAATCTTTGCGGAGCAAAAGGGCAAGAATGTGGAGGTTTACGTCGACGACATCCTTGTCAAGTCAAAAACTACTCGGGATCTAGTTACAGATCTGGACGAGACTTTTGCCATTTTGAGGCGGTACAACATGAAGTTAAACCCCAAAAAGTGTTTGTTCGACGTAAAGAGTGGGAAGTTTCTGGGGTATGTTGTAACGGAGAAAGGACTGCAAGCCAATCCAGAGAAAGTGCAAGCATTGTGCAACATGAAGTCACCTACTAATCTGCGAGAGACTAGTAGGAAGGATAGTTTCCTTGTCTCGATTTATAGCTAGATCTGCGGACAAGGGATTACCTTTCTTTCGGATTCTACGCAAAGCTGCTAAGTTTCAGTGGGATGACCAATGTGAGCAGGTCTTCCAAGAGTTAAAGAAGTATTTAACTGAACTACCTCTGCTAGCTAAACCAGCCACAAGAGAGCCCTTATGGATATATTTAGCTATTTCAGAAGAAGCCATCAGTTCAGTATTGTTGAAGCAAGAAGGTTCCCAATAATAGTTCATTTACTACACTGGTCATATCTTGAAAGGAGCTGAATCACGATACACTGAGCTAGAGAAGTTGACATATATTTTAGTTCTGACAGCCTGCAAGTTGAGACCATATTTCCTGGCCCACCCAATTAATGTTTTGACTCATAGTGAGCTAGGTAAGGTGGTGACTAAGCCTAATTCCTCAGGCAGGCTCACTAAATGGGTTGTGGAGCTAAGCGAGTATGACATTCATTATCATCCTCGAACCGTCATCAAGGCTCAGGTTCTAGCTGATTTCCTGGTAGAGGTACCTGTGGGTTCAGAAAATAGATCGGTTGAGAAAGAAGAAGGGTTGGAGGTATGGAATGTCTTTGTGGATGGATCTTCTAGATCTACGGATAGTGGAGTGGGGGTATTGTTAGTATCCCCCGAAAAAGAAGAAACTCGCATAACCATGCACCTGAGATATCGAGCATCCAACAATGAAGTAAAATACAAAGCCATCCTAGCTGGGTTACAAGCCGCCAGAGCTGTGGGAGCAACTTCTGTCACGATCCATTCAGATTCTCAGTTAGTGGTGTCACAACTCCAGGGTGCCTTTACGATTCGGGAAGAAAGATTGCATAAATATTTGATGGCCTTTGAAGAAGAGAAGACTCATTTTTAGCAAGTCCTTCTGCAGCAGATTCCAAGAGAAAATAATCGGAGGGCGGATGAATTGGCTCGGATAGCTAGCGCCATGGAAGGGGTAAAACAACTTGACGCAGTCTGCGTGGAAGTCCCCAATTCCTTGGTAGTATATAATGTAGAGGAAACCCTACCAGGAGTGGATCAGGTCCCTGACTGAAGAACTGACATCATAGCGTATTTACAGCAAGGGAAGGTTCCAGAAGCAAAAGGAGCAGTATCTGTGCTGATGACCAGAGCGAAGCCGTTCACGATCATGGATAGGGTCCTATATAAGACGTCTTTTGGGCGTCCCCTGTTAAAATGCTTGGGAAAGGAAGATGTTGAATGGGTACTCCGGAAAATACATGAGGGTTGTTGCAGTAACCATTTAGGAGGAAGAGCTTTGGCAAGGAAAGTGTTGTTAGCTGAGTACTTTTGGCCCACTCTCCAGCAAGATGCAGCTCATATAGTGAAGATTTATTCATCCTGTCAAAAGCACAGCAATCGGTCCGAACGACCGATCGAGCTGATGAAAGCTATTGTCGCTTCCTGTCCCTTTGATCAGTAGGGAATGGATATAGTGGGCCCCATGCCTATAACACCTTTATAGAAGAAATTTTTATTAGTGGCGGTGGATTACTTCTCCAAGTGGGTAGAAGCAGAACCCCTCGCTAAAATCATCAAAAATGCAGTAATCCAGTTTCTATGGAGGAACATCATCTGTCAGTATGGAGTCCCAAGAAAATTGGTCAGTGATAATGGGCGGCAATTTCAGGGGAAAAAAATCAGGGAATAGTGTCAAAGTCTCAATATCCAGCAGACTTTCACTTCTATAGCCCACCCTCAGGCCAATGGGCAGGCCGAAGTGACTAATAGAATTCTCATTCAGGGGTTAAAGACTAAATTAGGTGCTCAGAGGGGAAACTGGGTGGATGAATTGTCGGGGATCCTGTGGGCCTACTGAACTACTCCTAAAACTGCGACAGGAGAAACTCCCTTCTGCTTGGTATATGGAACGGAGGCTGTTATTCCAGTAGAGACACTTCTGAGCAGTGCTAGCATGGAAGCTTATGAGCTGGAACATAACCAAATTATTTGAGGAACTAAGCTAGATTTGCTAGAAGAGAAACGGGAACAGGCGTGAAGGCGAGCCGAGTTTTACAAGAGAAGGGTACAACAAACCTTTAATAAAAGGGTAGTGCCTCGAAGATTTTGAGAAGGAGATTTAGTTCTGCACAAAGTCAACCTTGCAGGAGACCCAGAGAAGTTGGCCCCAAATTGGGAAGGACCCTATGTGGTCACGTGCCGTGTGACGGGATCGACTTATTATTTAAAAGATGATCAGGGCAGGGAACTCTCTTGGCCTTGGAACATCGTACATTTAAAGTACTTTCATACCGTGTAAGAAGAAATGGTCAAAGGAAAGAGTTTGGTAGGTTTCTCATGGAGCATGTGTGATGTTCAACATGTTATTTAACATATGACAAACACGAACATAAGTGGCGAATCATTTGCATCAAAAATAATCTCCCTCTTATAGAATAGAGAAAATTAAAAATGAAGAGCGAATTATATGTAACGACCGACATCCCTTAACAATAGCCATCCCAGAGTAATGCCATAAATTACAATTTGAAATGGTCCGGAGGATAACGCCTGAAGTTGACCTCCCAATGCAGAAAGAGCGCGGGCTGGCTAGTTGGAGGCAACCCTTGATCGACGTATTGTCGAACCGCTTTATTAAATCCGTCCTGGAAAGTGACCCGCATCAAAACTATCATACACTCTCGTTGGCTTGGGTCATCGGAGCGACGATCTTGATGGGGCCTGCGGTAGTTTTCTTAATGTTCTCTAAGGAATTGTCGCATTTCACAATAGCGGTGAGATATTTGGATAATGACATCAGCCAAAATGGATATGTCGTCGCCCCGGGAAGTTTGATCCTACTGCAGGACCCTAGTCATCTCCATCATGTCTTGGCTCATGGAGGCGAAGATCCCTTCATCTGTTTTCGTATGAGATCTGGTGCGGATAATTTCATTGCCTAGTTAATGGAGGGAGGCTTCCTACCTGCGTATTCGAGCGTGAGCATGTGCCCTAGATGTTATTAAAGAGGAGTTTTCTTGTACCTCCTTGAATAAGCGCGTGCGAAGGTCAGTTATTTTATCCTCATCTCTCTGGTGTTGGGCTCGAAGGTTTGCTATGATTTCAGCATCCTTCTGCCTTTCGCGGATGATTTCAGCTTGCTGCTTCTAATAATAAGCCAATTTTGGGGACATGGGAGTTTTTCTATCGTCATCTTCCTGCTGGGCACTTTGCAGAGCAGATAAGAGTTCCGTCTGTATTTGTTGTTACGCTTGTAATGCCGCAATGGTCGCAGAATCTTCCTGTTGTTGGCGATGGGCCTCAGCTAATTAGTTCTGGAAGCGCGTCAGCTCTTGCAGTAGAAGGCGCTCTCGACCCTCGGTCGCGGTTTTATCCTCCAATCGCTTTTGAGCCTATTGTAGAAACTGAGCTCGATATTGCGTGAAAGAATGCTCCAACTCTTGGTAGTTCACTAATGCCTGTGGGTCATCAGTAAAGAAGAAACTATTATATTGAAGAAACCAGTAAAGTCAGTTTAGGTAGCTCACCAATTCTAAAGCATGACGCAGACTTTCCATCCTTGGAATTAGCTCTTCCAAGTTTAGGATTTGAGTAGCACGGTTAGAGGAAGAAGAGGGGATAGATGACACTAAGGGAGAGGGTTCAGTCATGATGGGTTGGAAAAGGGTGAGGGCAATAGATTGTGTCGTTGGCCTAGAAAGAGGAAGGGTGGTGTTCAAAGGAATTGAAGGGGGTATGAAGACAGGAGGATGTGTTGAGGAAGCTACGAATAGAGCTCTAGCCAGATGACTCGAGGAAGCTGGAAGAGAAAGCGAGGAAAAGGACATTGGTTGCAAAGTGTCAGAAGTCGCCTGCCGTCTATCAGGGGAAGAAGAATCTACAAGGGATACCCGGGCCGGTGAGGTGGCTGGTAATGAAGGGGTAGAGAGAGGTGATGAAAGGGGTGGAAAGTCGGTGGCCGAGGGGAGTACGGGGATGAAGGATTCTCCGCTAGTAGGAAGAAGAATACCAGAGTTATGGTCTGTACTCAGTTGAGGGGCAATGCTTCCCGAACTTTGGATAGAGGGGGAAGGTAACGGGGAGGTGAGCAGAGGGTGTGGAGGCGAAGATGAAGGAGTTGCAGTTGAAGTAGGTGTTAATGCTAATGGAGGTTTCAAAGAAGAAGAAAGATCAGAAATGAGGATATCCTCCGCTTGCAGACATAGGTGTGTAGTGCCCCTCAATTTAACTTGATGTTGTAAAAAAGGAGGCGGCGACTTACGGACTCCCAGGACAGAAGGCGAAGAGACCGGTGAGCTAGGGTTTGCAGGTGACATCGAAGAAGAAGAAGGGGAAAGGGGTAATGATGGAAGGGTTATAATAAGCGCATTTGGCGCCATTGAAGTGGAGGCTTCAGAGAAATGAGGAGGGGAAGGGGGCGCTGGAGTAGGGATGACGGGGGAGGATGAAGATGAGATAGGGGATGAAAATGTGGGTGTTGTAGGCTATTGGCCTTCGCCTCATCCAAACCCCTGGCAGTGCTTTGCTAACAGTTGTTGAAAGAGAGAATGCATCTTGCTTTTTAAGGGAGAAGAGAAACACAAAAGTTGTTTAATGGAGCACTGGGAAGTTGTCGCTGGCGAAGAGGAAGAAGGTTGAAAGCCAGAAGAATACGGAAATGAAAAGGATGGAAGGCGAAAAGTCTTATATTGGACGCAGGATGTGCTTATGGTGTTAATTGGGCTTTAAAGCAAAAGATGTGGGCCCTTAGGAGGTGTGGAGTTATAATTTATCCTTTTTTATGGCCCATTATCTGCTAGAACCGTTATCTCTGCATGGTAGAAGAACGAAAGCATCTAGCTTCAGAACAAAGATATGGCCCCCGAAGGTACACTTCTTGTTTTTCTTTAAAGATTGGCCTCAGCCAAAACTGTTATCCCCGTTTACTGTATGAACGAAGAAATAATAGCAGTGTGAAAAAATTCTTCTGACCTAAGGAGGCAAAGCCCTAGGTCAGATTGTTATACTTTTTTGTGGCTCGGTGTTATCCGAAGTCGTTATCCCCGTGTGGTGGTGGAACGGAGGAGTAGGGTTTAAGGTAAGAATACTTGTGAAGAATGGTAGAGTGAAGAAATTTTTCTGACCTGAGGGGGCAAAGCCCTAGATCAGGTCGTCATACTTTTTTATGGCTCGGCACTAGCTGAAGCCGTTATCCCCGTGCGGTGGTGGAACGGAGGAGTAGGATTTAAGATAAGAACACCTGTGAAGAATGACAAAGTGAAAAATTCTCCCGATTTGATGGGGCAAAGTCCTAGATCAGGTCGTCACACTTTTTTTTGGCTTGGCGTTAGCCGAAGCCATTATCCCTGTGTGGTGGTGGAATGGAGGAGTTGGGTCTAATTACACTTTCGAAGAAATACAGCGACGGAGTAAAAAATTCTTCCGACCTGACTAGGTGAAGCTCTAGTTCAGGTTGTCACTATTCTTATTGTTTGCCTGCAAGACAAGCAGATATTCCTGTGCGATGGTGGATTGGAGGAGTTAGGTTTAAGGTAGATGCACTTTCAAAGAAATACAGCGGCGAAGTAAAAAATTCTTCCGACCTGACTAGGTGAAGCCCTAGTTCAGGTCGTCACTATTCTTATTGTTTGCCTACAAGACAAGCAGATATTCCCGTATGGTGGTGGATCAGAGGAGTTGGGTTCAAGGTAGAGGCAAGAAAGAAGATATAGCGGTAGATGCGAAGAGCTGAATCTGTGCGCAGTTGTATACATTATTTTATCCCCGTGTGGTGGTGGATCGGAAGAGCTGAGTTTTACCTTAGTTATATACATTATTTTATCCCCGTGTGGTGGTAGATCGGAAGAGATGAGCTTTACCTCAGCTATATATATTATTTTATCCCCGTGTAGTGGTGAATCGGAAGAGCTGAGTTTTACCTCAGCTATATATATCATTTTATCCCCGTATGGTGGTGGATCGGAAGAGCTGAGTTTTACCTCAGCTATATACATTATTTTATCCCCGTGTAGTGGTGGATCGGAAGAGCTGAGTTTACCTCAGCTATATATATTATTTTATTCTTGTGTGGTGGTGGATCAGAAGAGCTGAGCTTTACCTTAGCTATATACATTATTTTATCCTCGTGTGGTGGTATATCGAAAGAGCTGAGTTTTACCTCAGCTATATACATTATTTTATCACCGTGTGATGATGGATTGGAAGAGATGAGTTTTACCTCAGCTATATACATTATTTTATCCTTGTGCGGTGGTGGATCGAAAGAGATGAGTTTTACCTCATCTATATACATTATTTTATCTCCGTGTGGTGGTAGATCGGAAGAGCTGAGTTTTGCCTCAGCTATATACATTATTTTTATCTCCGTGCGGTTGTGGATTGGAAGAGCTGAGTTTTACTTCAGCTATATATATTATTTTTATCCCCGTGCGGTGGTGAATCGGAAGAGCTAAGTTTTACCTCAACTGTATACATTATTTTTATCTCCGTGCAGTGGTGAATTGGAAGAGCTGAGTTTTACCTCAGCTGTATATATTATTTTTATCCCCGTGGGTGGTAGATCGGAAGAGCTGAGTTTTACCTCAACTATATACATTATTTTTATCCCTGTGCGGTGGTGGATCGGAAGAGTTGAGTTTTACCTCAACTGTATATATTATTTTATCCCCGTGTGGTAGTGGATCGAAAGAGCTGAGTTTTACCTCAGCTATATATATTATTTTACCCTTATACGGTGGGGGATCAGAAGAACTGAGTTTTACCTCAGCTATGCATATTATTTTTGTCCCCGCATGAGGGTGGAGTAGGAGAGCTGGGTCCTCACCCGGTTATATATATATTGTCTTTGTATAATGAGGAATTAGAAGAGTTGTATTTCTACTTGATGCTTATGTAGTAACGGGGAGTTGAGCGCAGAAGGAAGAAGGCTAGAAGGATGGAGGGGTTGTGAAGAATATTGACGAAAACTCAGTAAGTTCCCTAGGCCGGTAAAGTTGTCGCATTTTAACTTGTTATTCCTATAATGTGCATGTGGCAAGAAAGGGCACATACAACTTGTAGCAGTGAAAAGTTAATTGATAAGGAAGGGTTACATAACACAACCTTCCTAAAAAAGAAAATAACAGATGAGACCCCTGTTCAAGGGGGACTAAGGCTCTCCCTAAGGAGGTACTGAAGGAGCTTCCTTGCATGGTTGGGGTCGGCGTTGCAGTTGCCGAAGGTAGGACTGTTGTAGGAATATGTGCTTGAACAGATTTCTCTGGGATACCGCCAGTTCCTGATGCAGAGAGTAATTGCGAGTAGAAGTCACCTACAAGCGTCGCCTTAGGTCTTGAATTTGTTCTTCCAATTCTTCAATACGACGTTGCTCTTTAGTTTGTCCCTCCAAAGGAGGGGAGCTGCTATCTTACTCGGATAAGTGTTCCATGGTGCAAAGGGGAGGAAGGAGAAATGAGCACTAACAAGATGACGATTGAAGTTTTTATAGATAAGGAGGAGGGATATTAATTGACCTTTCTGGGAAGTAGAGGCAATAAATGCAAATAAAGGAGGGGAGGTGTAAGGGCAGTAGCTGGGGTTGTTGAATGCAATAATTCTAGAAAGACTGTTCGAGTTTCACGAAAGCGGTAAAAGTGATGATTGCTCAGATAAGGTTGCTGTCATTGAAGGTTTTTTTAATGAAAATAGCTTGGAGTCTGCAACAAAGTGACAAAAATAAGTACAAGTATTCATTCCTTTTTACTAGTATTCTCAGCGGCAGTTACAATAATTAAACTATGGATCATACAGGCTTTATTATTATTATTACTAGGGGAGCTGGCGGAGAACTCCTCTGAAGGGGGAGGCGCTAGAACGACCCTGTAGAGGTCGCCTTAAGTTTGAGGTGCAGTGGGTAGAGCTCCGGTGAGGGGGAGCGGAGGAATCTCAACCGGAGGGACTAGAACGAAAGCTAGGCCGGAGGAAGAGGAGGAAGGTCAACGGAGGCTTGAGGATCCCCCACTGTATATTCCCAGGTCATGGGGGGGGGGGGTTCCCAACCCAGTTGCGGAAGGAAGGGAAGGGGGCCCTAAAGGACCTCCTCACATTGGGGGTCAAGGCGTCGGCTGGCGCAGGAGGAGGAAGAGGCTAGTATGCTGAGGTTGCAGTAGATTGGGTGGCAGATTCTTCGGCGGGTCCTACATCAAGATCGTATAGCTCAAAGGATTCAGAATCTGAAGATATATTAATGGGGTGTTCAGCGGAAGCCATGGAGGTGGGATGGAAAATAGAGAACATTCGCAGTGACAATTTATAATCGAAAGAGGGAGGTTCGCATGCGTCCTTGGGAAAGGAGAAAAGATGAAAGGGCGAGGGAAGTGATGGCATTAGCATGGAAAATAATTGAGATATCAGTGCCAAAGCAGGTGATTACCTTCTTATTTGAGAAGGCAAAGTGGCGGGACTATTTAATTCTTACCGAGCAAAAATTGGTTCTGGAAAGAAGAGGATAAAGCCCAGGACAGCTCGAATGGATTCCCGAGCGGAAGATCTTAGCAGTCGACTGGCACTTTGAAGGACGAAGAATCCACAATAACCAATAAAGGAACAACACAGAAATATCCTTAAAAAATTCTTGATCAACAACAACTCATACATATAAGGCAACACAAGACATTACGATTTTCAAAAAATCTTTATTAATGAGAAGTCGATCAGTACTATGAGGAAGACACGATAATTATAATTCAAAGAGCTCAGGAGGAGATTTGGCTAGAGCTACTTTAGGGTCCAGATAGCTTGTGTTCACATATGGTGGAGGGTAGCCCTCGGTAGCGTTCAAAGAGGAAGATCCTTCGAAGCCTAGCATGAACAGCTACACTCCCTTGTGAGCATATCTCATTTTTAGGTCCGCCTCCTGCTCTTTCAGCCGGGACTGACACTCAGCTAACTAGATGGCTAGGGCATCTATGTCTTTTGTGGCCGTTATAGCTTGTTTGCCCATCAAAACCAGAGCCTCAGTATGCTCCTTTTGAAGATCTTGTTGCTGAGTGGTTATTGAAGATAACAACCCCGGAAGCACAGACACCTTCAAAGATAGGTCTTCTTGGTGGTGCCGACACGACTCCAAAGTGGCCTTCCAAATTTGGCATTCCTATCGAAGCTGGAGTCTAGTTGTAGAAGACTTAGAAGCTCGGAGCTCGACCTCTGTAAGCTGTACTTTTTGTTCCTCTAGTTCTTGCGTGAGGAGGGGATCTGCTGAAGCTGGCTAGATTGTAGGAACAACTGCTGTTGGAGGTCCTCGATCTTTTTCTAGAGTTCCTCTTGCTCACTCCGTACCACTGCTAGTTGGGTCATTAAATCGTCGCATTGGGCAACCAGGGTATACTCTTTTTGCTTGCCCTCTTTTAATTGTTAAGCTAGTTTCTTCTGTTGAGTAAGGGAGGTCGTATGACGAGCGACATGGTGGATTGATAATTCACTATGCCTGGCGTTGTTTCTTTTTTTTTTTTGATGAAAGGTAAATATATATCATCAAAGCAAAACACACAATAATACAATAGCCGAGGATACATTCTCCTGTCATGTCTGACGAAATGTCAAATCAGAAATGAATCCCAGGTTTGACGTACATGTGCTCTCATGGGAACCATCTCTCTCACTAGATACCCCTGCAATATCACCTCCACCATCCTCCTTTTGCCAGTCTCACATGTATACCTTCATGCCTCTGTGCACGCCTGGGTACCATCCCACTCCCTCCCTATGCATCATTAGGCTGCTACCTTCAGCTCTCCATGGGTACTATCATGCATCGTCCTATCACCCGAGTCTATCTATCTATCTGCGTGATTCTCCCGGAGTTGTCACTTTTAGCAAGTGATCAGCTGATAACGAATTTGATGTGTCTTTACCGTAGCCGTTTGCTACGGACTAGATAGGCCTTTCAGGTGGACCTATTCACCTCTAGGTTTTTTTGGCAAAACCTCAGCCTTAAACGGATTTGTGACGTCTTTATCGTAGCCATTTGCTACGGACTAGATAGGTCATTCTAGGTGCCCTATTCACCGTTCAACACAAGGTATACTTGCCAAAAGGCTGGTCATAAAATAGTGCATGGGGGAACTGTTTTCCCCTTGCCCAAAATTTTTTATTTTTTATTTTTGAAAATAAGGGGGAATAGTCCCCTTTCCTAAATAGTGCACGGGGATACTGTTTTTCCCCCGGCATTTTTTTTTGAAATGAAAGTAAGGGGGAATAGTCCCCTTCCCTAAATAGTGCACGGGGATACTATTTTCCCCTCAATATTTTTTTTTTTTTTGGAAAGAAAGGGAGGGGGAATAGTCCCCGTCCCCCTTCCCTAAATAGTGCACAGGAATACTGTTTTCCCCTCAACCAAAAATTTGAAATGAAAGGGAGGGGGAATAGTCCCCTTCCCTAAATAGTGCCCTGCAAAAGGGGACACTGGCCAGGCAAAGGGAACCGGTCGGGGAGATTGAAAACTGGCTGAGCAAAGGAACTGCCCTAGACAGGGGTGAATCGGTCGGGAAAAGGGGCAAAAAGAAAAGATCGAGAAAAGGGGAGAACTGGCCAGGAAAAAGAACCGCCCTAGAAAAGGGGGGGGGACTGACCGGGAAAAAGAACCGCCATGACAATTGGATAGGAGAAAAGGGAGTACTGCCCTGGAAATGTGAGCACTGGTCGTGGAAAGGTGGAACTACCCGGCAATTGTGAACACCGTGTTATACTTGCTGGAACTTTTGATTATCCATTGTCCTGTATACGTGAATCTGGATTTTCCTGAAGACCAAATATGCTTCAAATCTTGCCCCTTCAAACCTGCTACAGTTTTGCGCCCTCCAAAAAAAATGAACAAGAGCTGACATGGAAAGGTGGTGGGCTTGATTTAGGCTAGAGATTCTCCTATACTGTGATTTGAATGTCCACAGCATGCGACAGTAAGTGATCATCTCTATCCTCATCCCCAGCCATCCTCGTACTCTCCCCCAAAGCTGCCTAATTGGCTCACACCTGAAGAATACATGATCCATTATTTCTTCTTCTCGTCTACAGAAAACACATCGCCTATCCTCCAGGAAGTCCTGTCTAGCTTGCACTGGAAGTCTACCCTATGCTAACATCCTAAGTGTAAATGCGTGACTTGGCTGTATGTCTTTTTGCCACACTATCCCACCCACGACCTTCTGGCCCCAACATCTCTGAAATGATCATAAGCCCGCTTGACTCCACCCTTGCTCTGCCTGAACCATGTGGCTAGGAGTTGCTCTGCTCTCTCTAAGGTGCAAGCGAATGATAGGATGTCGCCTTTAATGAGGATCAACTTCTTTATAAGTGGGGAATCTGTGTGTTTGGCTTGCCACTCCCAGATACCAACCTGCTGTATATATGCGTGATGTACCCATCGAATCCATAATGTATCTTGCTTATCCTGTATACGCCAAAGGACCTTTGCAGTAGTGCCAGGTTCCATGCCTTCAATTCTCTCAACCCTAACCCGCCTTCCTCTTTAGGCCTACATAGCTCAGTCCAGGCTATCAGTGGGTTCTTGGTGGTCCACATAAAGGAGCAGCAGATGTTGTATATTCTCTCGATTACTCCAAGTGGGAGAGGCAAGATAGACATCTAATAGCACTCTACTCCATGAAGGACTGAGGATATAAGTTTGGCTTTCCCTACATATGACAAGGTGTTCTTGGGCCAAGAACTGATCTGCCTAGAGAGAGCATCCATTAGTGTACTGTAATCTGTTGGATCGAAGCGGATCGCTAGAGGGGGGGGGGGTGAATAGTGATAAACCTTTTTTTTTAATTCGTTCGTTAAAACTCGAGTAGACAGTTAATTACAGTGGAAAGATAAACTATAAATAAATGAGACAAATGTTTTTTTACTTGGTTCGTAGCCTTCGGCTACTACTCCAAGACCCTAGTGATCCTTGATCACGCACGGAGGACAATTCACTAAAAACACTCCTCCCCGTTGGAGGTAGGAGTTTGACGATTACAAAAAAAAACTTCGAAAGAAAAGATAGAGAGACAAACCCTCTCTTCTATTAATGTAAAGTGCAACAATAGAAAACCTCGATTAATAAAAGGAATTGCAATATTTAAAGAGACGACAAAATAAGTATATCAACAACTAAAAGAGTAGAAAGTAAACTAGGATTGTTGACAGCACTTCGTCGTAGAGTCGTCGGAAAATCGCAGAGTTGTGGAGGTTTGTGAGCACTTAGAGATGATAAAAAACCCTAGGAGAAACCCTCCTTTTATAGCCTTTAAGCCCCTCATCGAATGGGTCTTCAACCAATAGGAATTGGGCACAAAACTCCTTGAAAAATGGTGATAAAGTTTGACTCATCGAGGCTGATTTTTGACCACCGGTTGAACTGGCCCAGTTGAACTGATGGCCAGGATTTTTGACTACAATAAAGAGTTAGCTTAAAATATAAGTGAATTCGACGGCCACTTGCCGTCCGATCTCAACATAGACATTCTATGGGAAGTCTTGGGTCGGATCGTCGCCTAAGGACGTCCCCGTACAAAGGACACAACCTCACTTCACTTTACTCACTCAAGCTTACCTCGATACTTACTATGTCGCTTTTGCTTCCGACCTTCCACTTGATTCCTTCGGCTCCCTTCGAAGTCACTCGAGTGTCGCCCGACCACCGCGGCTTCCTCCAGGTGTCGCTAGCCTTCAGCTCCAACTATAGCAATTTTCTATACACTCGATTCAGCTCGTGAGATAACGACATGAGCTTAACTTTGTATCGTTTGCTATAATCAAAACTCAGGTTCGACTTAGGTGCCTACTGCACCAACAATCTCTCCCTTTTTGATTTATGGAAAACCCACATACAAAGTTAAGAAAGATAAATTAAGTGCATTAAGCAAAATGAGCAAGAGATATGCATGAATGAGCAGGAGTATAAAAAAGCATGAATGAGCAGGAGTATATAAAAACTTTTTTTTAAGTGCTCCCCCTTGAGGAATCCTCCCCCTTGACCGAGGGTGAGTACTTGAGAAAGAGTTTTAACTCTCCCCCTTGATGTTTGCTACTAAACAAAAGAATTAAGTAACCGTAATTACTTAATATTGGCCATAGTGTTTAAAATAAGTTTTAAGTTAAGAAATCAAAAAACTGATTTCTTAACCTTGGCCTTTACTTCCGTTTTGTTAACAAGTGAACTTAAAGTTAAGTAAACCTTTTCGTTTTGTTAACACGAACAAGTTAACTAAGCCTTGACCATAAAAAAAATTATCCCTTAACTTTGACCTTTTTCTCCCCCTTTTTCCATATATCGAAAAGAGTGAGGGTGTGTGTGGAATAAAAAATAAGTATTAATTTGAAAATGTTCCACATTATTTTAAAAATAATATACTGAAAATAAGTTCATCTATAAAATATTCGACTCATATTTTGCTTGATTGATATGAATGATCAACCAGTCCTGGTCAGAGTCGGTTAGTATGTATGATTATACTCCGTGGTTCATAGCGATGCACTAGCTCTACATCTGGAACTAGGAGTAAAGTCCTAACATCTCACGCCCATCTACGTGGCTAAGTACACAAACACATTAGTCCTATGTGTTGTGAGATGTACTGGCTCCTTAAATCTATAGGTGCATGATATCTAAGGTATGTCCTATGCTATTTCCATAAAAATGAAAATTAAGAAATAGTAGTAAGAAAATATAATTTGCAAGTTCCTATTCTACTACGCACATGCCCAATTTTCGTCTTAATAGACTAAATTCAGCTTCGGGTAGGGGTTTAGTAAATAGGTCTGCTAAGTTAGACTTCGATTCGACGTATTCGAGTTGTATGGCTCCGTTGGCCATATGTTCTCGAATGAAATGGTGTTTGACCTCTATATGTTTGGTCCTAGAGTGACATATCGAATTCTTAGTAAGATTAATTGAACTAATGTTATCTACGTGGAGTTTCGTGTTCGTAAAGTCTAACTTAAAGTCGCGGAGAGTGTACTTCATCCAAAGAAGCTGAGTGACACACTCACCCATCGCGATGTATTCGGCTTCGGTGGTAGATAAGGCAACACAGTGTTGCTTCCTACTGCACCAACTCACTAGACTCGAGCCGAGAAGTTGACAACAACCACTCTTACTCTTTCTATCGAGCTTACTACTGGCATAGTCTGAATCGGAGTAGCCAGTTAGTTCAAACTCGGTAGATCTAGGGTACCAAATACCGACATTAAGTGTATCCTTTAGATATCTAAGGATACACTTGACTAGAGTTAGGTGAGACTCCTTGGCATAGGTTTGAAACCTTGCGCACATACTTACTGCAAATAAGATATCAGGTCGGCTTGCAGTTAAGTAAAGGAGACTCCCTATTACGCTCCTATAGTATTTTAAATCAATTTGGTTTCCGATTAAATCTTCTTCTATATTCACATTAGTTGTCATTGGAGTATTAATAATTTTAGCGTCTTGCATTCCAAAGCGTTTAATTAATTCCCTAGTATATTTGCGTTGATGTAGGTATATTCCATCCTTAGTTTGTTTAATTTGTAGACCTAAGAAGTTTAACTCGCCTACTAAATTCATTTCAAATTCAGTTTCCATAAGTGAAATGAACTCATTTAGTAGGATTGAGTTGGTGGTTCCGAAAATAATATCATCTACGTAGATTTGGGCTATGAATATGTCTTTACCTAAGGTTTTTACGAAAATGGTTGGGTCAACTACACCTTGGTTAAAATCTTTGGACTTAAGATAAATCGAAAGTCTCTCTTACCAAGCTCGAGGAGCTTGTTTAAGTCCATAGAGAGCTTTCTTTAACCTAAGGACATGATCGGGTTTGTCTAAACTTTCGAAACCGGGGGGTTGACTAACATAAACTTCTTCTTTAATGTATCCATTTAAGAATACAGATTTCACATCCATTTGAAACAACTTAAATCCTCGATGTGCTGCATATGCTAATAGCATTCGAATGGACTCTAATCTAGCTACTGGGGCATAGGTCTCGTCGTAATCTAAACCTTCGACTTGACTAAACCCTTTAGCAACTAGTCTAGCTTTATTTCTAACTACTTCACCTTTATCATTAATTTTATTTCTAAACACCCACCTTGTTCCAATGATTGTTTTATCTTTAGGTGGTGGTACTAATTCTCATACTTCGTTCCTAGTGAATTGAGCCAACTCTTCTTGCATTGCAATAATCCAATCGGGATCAAGAAGAGCTTGGTCAATAGTTTTGGGTTCAATTTTAGAAATCAAAGATTTTGACTAAGGTTTCTGTATGAGGCTCTAGTTCGAACTCCTAGACTTGGATCACCTATCACTTGGTCGATAGGATGATTCGTTTGAGTCCTAGTTGGATTTGGATTTGAGTCTACAACTTGATCCATAGGATGACTCGTTTGAGTTCTAGTTTGGTTGGAGTCATCTATCACTTGATCAATAGAGTGACTTGGTTGACTTAGGTTAGGATTAACACTAGACCTGATCTCCGGATCAGAGTTGGGTCTAGTATGAATCGGCTTGCTAATTGGGGTTGCCAGGGGTTTTGTAGGTTCGTGTCCTTCATCAAATACTACATTGATAGTCTCCTCGACTCTAAGGGTGTCGTGGTTATATAGTCTATAAGCTTTGCTTGTAGTCGAGTATCCTAGAAAAATTCTGGTCGTGGTTTTGGATGTAAATTTCCCTAGGTAATCCTTAGTGTTTAGGATATGTACCTTACACCCAAATACCCTAAAGTACTTGATGTTAGGTATTTTATCGTGATAAATCTCGTATGAGGTCTTAAGGTGGCTCTTTACCATAAGGATCCTATTTTGGACATAGTATGTCGTACTCACGGCTTCCGCCCAAAACCTATCGGGTAGGTTATACTCATTTAACATTGTCCTAGCGGCTTCTTGTAGGGTTCTATTTTTACGTTCTACTAGGCCATTTTGTTGTGGAGTTCTAGGGCAAGAGAACTCATGGTGGTATCCATTTAGGTTACAGAATTCTGTAAACCTATGGTTTTCGAATTCATCACCATGATCAGTCCTAAGTCTTTAGATTTTAATGTTTTGTTGATTTTCTATTAACTTAAATAGGTTGATTAATTGATCTAGGGTATCAATTTTGTGTTTGATGAACCTAACCCAAGTAAATCTAGAGTAATCATCAATAATGACTAAACAAAATTTACTTCCATTAAGTGACTTAGCTCCGTGTGAATCAAATAGATCCATATGTAGGAGCTCAAGCACACTTTTGGTTCGTTCTTGATTAGTTAGTTGATGTTGTGTCCTAGATCGTTTACCTTGTTGACAAGCATTACATATTTTATTATCCAAGTTATTGAGGTTAGGCAAACCTCTGACTAAGTCACTCTAACTCATCTTGTGGATGAGTCTTGGGTGTGAGTGACCGAGTCGTCGGTGCCACAACCATGATTCCTCTTGCCGTATCATAAGACACTTAGTTGAGGAGTTAGTTAAGTTAATAGTGTAAATGTTGTTATTTCTAGTTCCCTTAAGAATTGTTTTAGAAGTTTCATTTGTATTAATTATGCATTCATTTTCTAGAAATATGACCTTATAGTTATTATCACACAATTGGCTTACACTAAGTAAATTATATTAAAAATTTTCTACTAATAAAACGTTTTGAATAACAAAATTTGAGTTAAGCTCAATATCACCTGATCCGATGATTTTGAGCTTGCCGTTATTTCCGAAGGCTACCGATCCTTGTCGTTTGAATCGAAGCTTCAAAAACTTGAGTTGATCCCCGGTCATGTGTCGGGAGCAACCACTGTCCAACATCCATTGATCCTACACGCAAGGTAGTTGGATCGGATATTGGATTTATTAAAGATTGGTTGAAAATTATTAACCTAAATCATCTCACCCATGTCTACATGATCAAACATGTTAACCCTATATGTTCTTGTGAGATGACTTCCGATTTTACTTGATTTAAATTTAATGACTTAAACACTTGTCAACCTTGCGTTAGATTCGCCTTTTCAAGATCATGGCTTCGAGGTCGTGGTGAGGCACAGATGCCTTCTTTGATCGGAACAATGACTACTTTCTTAGACAAAGCCATTTTCAAGAAAATAGAGACTTGACTCACCTAAGACCACTTCCTGGTCTAACTAGTCTAGGATACGACGAGGTAGCTTCAGCTAGTTCCGCTCGGTCAAGTGCACCGAACTAGATACGCCTTATCTAGCCCGAATACACAAGACTCCGCTTTCCTAGCGTACTATCATCTTGTCGCGTCCTGGTACTATGTTATCAAGTATTGACGAGTTATAGTCCTATCTAACCATTCTAAAAAGAAAAATCAAACTAAATAAAAACCTAAGCATGCAATTTCTAAGTTAAAACATAAACAATTTTCGTACTAGCTCCCCCTGGACCATTGAATTGATTCGGTCTATCCACATAGTGGATTTTGTCCTTGGGATCCCATCACTGGTTTGATCCTAAGTTTGAAATCAAGGTGGTCTTAGGGACCCATGCTTGGACACATTTTTTATGTCGACTTACAATCGACATATACGACTTATTGGTCATGTTTGAGCTAAACCCTAGCCCGACCTTGTTGTATACGGCCCTTTGCGATCCAAGTAGGAGGTCAAGTCCTTTGGATCCCAAAGTAAACCTTTCCAACGTATTCCTAAGATCTTCGACTTGACTCTTCAAGAGTGAGTTCTCAACTTCGAGTTTTTCAACCCGAGTTAAGTCCTTCTCTTGAACTTGACTAGTCGAAGAGGTTAGGGAGACCTCGTGTTTGAGGAGTTTAACTTCCTCAACTAGGGTCTCGACCTTGGACTCGGACTTAGCTAACTTTATATTTAAAAACTTAATTGCACTATAAAGTGTAGTAATGAGAGACCGACTTACCTTGAGTGTATCTTTTGAACCGGATGCGTATCCGTGGCTTGTCTTGAATAGTGCTTCACAGTCCGACTCGTCTTCAGTTTCCGATTCAAGTTACGGTTCCGATTCCGTCTCCGATTCCACCGGTTTAGCCATGAGGGCTCGATCATTGTCTTCTTCCTCGAAGCTTCTTCCCATGTAGCGTTGAGTGCCTTTTTGTATTTTGGTGCTTTGCTTTTGAGCTTTGGGCATTCGGACTTGATGTGTCCAAACCTGTTGCATTCATAACACCTAATATTAGAACTTTTAGGCTTACCTTCGTTGGGTCGAGTGACGGTTCGCTTTCGGCCCTTGACTATCCTCCGAATTAGGTTGACTAGTTCGGCCTCCATTTCTGGGTCGACCTCTGAATCGGACTCATCCTCTTCTTCCTTCGGGGGTGGCTTGCTAGCGGTTTTCTTCTTTGAACCTGCAAATAGTGTTATACCTTTCTCGGGTTCCGAGTTAGACTGCTCATTAAGTTCGAAATCAGAAAAAAGTTCATCTAACCTAAGTTTATAAAGATCCTTGGAGACCTTGTAGGCATCGACCATGGATGCCCATAAGGTAGTCCTCGGAAAGGAGTTTAGGACATACCTTATAAGGTCGCGATTTTCGACCTTTTGCCCGATCGCGTGTAGATTGTTGACTATGTCTTGGACGCGGGTGTGGAGTTGCATCGACATTTCATGTTTCTGCATTTTTAGATTATATAATTTATTAAATAAAAGGTCGCACTTACATACCTTGGCTTCATCGGTCCCTTCGTGTAGCTCCACTAGCTTTGTCCAAAGGTCCTTTGCGCTTATGAAGGGGCCGACGCGATTTAACTCCTCTTTGGACAAGCCGCATTGGAGGATTTGTGTTGCCTTGGCATCGGCTTCGACTTGTCGTTTTGTCGCAATGGTCCATTGATAATAATTCAAGGAGTCACCCACTTCATTAGTCGGAAGTGTGAAACCCGTTTGGATTATGATCCACATCTCGATTTGGGTTTTGAGAAAGCATTCCATCCGACATTTTCAGTAACGAAAATCATCTCCATTGTAAAACAGAGGTCGGACGGTGCTAAAACCCTCGAGATGGGCCATTTGGAAGGGAAACCTGTTAGTTATAGCCCTAGAACCAATCATGTGATGGTTGAATAGGGAACATTTTGTATCATATTCTATAAAGGCAAAGGATTGATTATTATATTTATGTCTTGCTTGTGCCAGCTAAATTAAATATAATAATGCTCTAGAAAAGTAGGTTCTTATCTACAGCACATCAATTGATAGAATTGATTATAAGAGGCTGTAGAGAACACTTTCCTAAATGTTCCTAGTCAAGTATTAATATGCAAGGGCAATATTAATACATAAAGACTAGCATGTAGGTCAATTGATGACTTGATCTCATAAGTTATGGATATATGATATCAAGTTGACACATGGGTATATATTAGAGAATATATACTGAACTGACCCGCCATGAAAAAGTTTCATGGATCGTCATATGAGTGTCATAAACTTTCTCATGTGACTATTGGTATGAATAGTCCTCAAACCTGAAGTCACTACGGTTCCCTACATAAGGAGTTATGTACTTTGGTATCGTCAAACGTCACCCGTAACAGGGTGGACCATAAAGGCGATTACTGGGTATATAACAAATTATGCGGAGGGATGTGAGTGATGTAGATGAGATCTATCCCTCCCATATGACGGGAGTGATATCTGTGGGCCCCTTGATTGAGTAGAACTACTAAAACACATGGCCATGCTCGAATGAGTCAATATGAGATATTGAGCTCATTTGTTTGAGTTAGTTTACTCAGGGATCAAGAAACACATAGATTGATCGAGGATGACACGGTCTATGCCTCATTGGTCAATCTGATATCAAGGATAGAAGGACACGGTCATACATTATAGTAGTCACGGAAAGGTTAGTCGGATCTTGACTTATTTCGTAACTTGGGTAGCAATGATGTATTGCTAGATGCCGCTCATTGCTTGTGTATCTAAAAGAGTTTAGATCCATTGCCAACGTTATGAGAGCCTATAGGGTCACACACAAAGAGCATGATGATTAGAAGAATTAGTGCATTCTAGTTTGACTAGAATAATTTGGGAATAAGCTTAAGTACAAAATGGTTTTTGGACTTTAAGCTTAAAGAGAATTTTAGCTTATTGATTTAATGAGATTAATTCAATATGCTAAGCTTATTAATTTAATAAGATTAAATAAATATGTTATCATGATATCCTAAGCTAAATTGATTTAATAAGATTAATTCAATATGTTACCTTATTGATTTAATGAGATTAATTCAATATGATAACATAAGCTTATTGAATTAATAAGATTAATTCAACATGCATGAATGCCACATAAGCATGCCACCTAAGCTTGATGAGGTGGAAGGAGACAAAGGGTTTTGACCTTTGGATTTCCTTCACATGTGGCCGGCCACTCCTTGTTTGATTGTTTTTCAATGCAATTGATTGCATTGAATGTGATAGGAGGTGAAAGGTTTTTCCAATCCTATAAAACACTCCATGGGGTGGTCGGCCAAGTAGTTGGAAGCTTGAGGCTTGGAGAGAGCTTGGTGGTGAGAGGCTTTGGTTGTGTGTCTTTTGTGAGTGTAGGCTAGCAAGAAGAGTGGTCTTCTTCTTCCTTTCTCTTTTTCCCTACCTTCCTCTCCTTTAGGGACTTCTCTAGCAAGAAGTAAAGGAGAGCTCTTCTAGTTTCTTTTGTGAGACAAGAGCTTGCTCGTGTGGATACATATAGAGGCACGGACATTTGAACGTGCTAAAAGATCCAACAAACCCAAGGAGAAGCGGGATTAAAAAGGACACACAACAAAGGTAATATTCTCCTATAAGATAGGTTTTGAGAAATTTATTTTGTACGAGGTTTTCTTTCGCAAGGATCACTTGGAAGGGATCCTATTTTTCCGTTGCGCATATGCTATTTTGCATAAGAGATCCCTACAAAACCTTGCACAAAAAATACCAAAAAAAACATGAAAAAAAAGGTTCCAAGACTTCACCTTGGATTAGTAATGTAGGAAATGAAAAGAAACAAAAGGAATAAACGAGAAATAACCAACTAAAATAAAAGATGAACACTTACAACTTTCGATGTCCCGGAAATGGTACTAAATGATGGTTTTTCGGGATGAATACAGCTTGTTACGAGGGTTTACCATCGTAAGAAGTGTAGATCTTTCCGAGAGCTTCGTTTTGGTAGGTAGACCGTTTCGTGGGTCAACTTGTACGAAAAGTTATGCCCGTTTTACCGTCGACTACTCCAAAAGCGAATACTTGCAAAACAAAACCAAACGAAGAGTACCAAGACTTCGTCTTGGATTAGTAGTGTAGGAGAAAAATTTAAATGAATGAAAAATAAATCTGTAAAAAATGATAGATTGGTGGTTTCACCAAATCTAAGCACCCCCGGCTCTGATACCAATTGTTGGATCGAAGCGGATCGCTAGAGGGGGGTGAATAGCGATAAACCTTTTTTTTAATTCGTTCGTTAAAACTCGAGTAGACAGTTAATTGCAGCGGAAAGATAAACTATAAATAAATGAGACAAATATTTTTTTACTTGGTTCGTAGCCTTTGGCTACTACTCCAAGACCCTAGTAACCCTTGATCACGCACTGAGGGCAATTCACTAAAAACACTCCTCCTCGTTGGAGGTAGGAGTTTGACGATTACAAAAATAAACTTCGAAAGAAAAGATAGAGAGACAAACCCTCTCTTCTATTAATGTAAAGTGCAACGATAGAAACATCGATTAATAAAAGGAATTGCAATATTTAAAGAGATGACAAAATAAGAATATCAATAACTAAAAGAGTAGAAAGTAAACTAGGGTTATTGACAGCACTTCGTCGTAGAGTTGTCGGAAAATTACAGAGTTGTGGAGGTTTGTGAGCACTTAGAGATGATGAAAAACCCTAGGAGAAGCCCTCCTTTTATAGCCTTTAAGCCCCTCATCGAATGGGTCTTCAACCAATAGGAATTGGGCACAAAACTCCTTGAAAAATGGTGATAAAGTTTGACTCCTTGAGGCTGATTTTTGACCACCGGTTGAACTGGCCCGGTTGAACTGGCCGGTTGAACTGATGGCCAGGATTTTTGACTACAATAAAGAGTTAGCTCAAAATATAAGTGAATTCGACGGCCACTTGCCATCCGATCTCAACATAGACCTTCCATGGGAAGTCTTGGGTCGGATCGTCGCCTAAGGACGTCCCCGTACAAAGGACACGACCTCACTTCACTTTACTCACTCGAGCTTACCTCGATACTTACTATGTCTCTTTTGCTTCTGGCCTTCCACTTGATTCCTTCGGCTCCCTCTGAAGTCACTCGAGTGTTGCCCGACCACCGCGGCTTCCTCCGGGTGTCGCTAGCCTTCAACTCTAGCTATAGCAATTTTCTGTACACTCGATTCAGCTCGTGAGATAACGACATGAGCTTAACTTTGTATCGTTTGCTATAATCAAAACTCAGGTTCGACTTAGATGCCTACTGCACCAACATAATCTTCAATCTTTAGCTTTTGTGAGGCTATAGGGACCCCTAGGTATCTGAATGGCATCTCCCCTTCTCGGAATCCTGTGATAGAAAGTAGCCTTTCCTTGGTGGCTATGTCAATTCCTGCCATGTAGATGCTAGATTTAGCCAAGTTAGCAACTAGACCTGCTAACTGTGATAAG
Organism: Wurfbainia villosa; assembly: GCA_025175895.1. Lineage (NCBI taxonomy): Eukaryota > Viridiplantae > Streptophyta > Magnoliopsida > Zingiberales > Zingiberaceae > Wurfbainia > Wurfbainia villosa. Next base: position 3,580,781 of record JAKLTH010000072.1, on the reverse strand, counting down.
CAGTCCACCAACACCTTAACTGATGATACATCACCACGCCCTAGGAGCAGGAGGTCATCTGCATAAACTAGGTGTGCTATTCTCAGTTGCTCACATTTAGGGTGGAAATGGAAATCAGATCGACTGGTGCGTCTCGCTAGTGATCTAGAAAGATATTCCATACATATTTCGAAGAGATATGGGGAGAGAGGGCCCCTCTGTCTTATTCCTTGACCACCTCTGAAAAATCCATGCATATTGCCATTAATCACTACCGAATAGGTTGTGGTGGTGACACTTTCTCTAATCCACGTGATAAACCTGCTAGGAAAGTGCAGTGCTATGAGGACGTCCTGAAGGAAATCCTAATGAACCGAGTCAAAAGCCTTTTGCAAATCCACTTTCAGGATGCACATCGGGGAGATTCTCTTTCTGGTATAGCTACGCATGAGTTCTTGAGATAGGTGAATATTATCAATAATGCTGCGACCTTTAACAAAGGCAGTCTGAGCAGGGTGGAGTAGGTGATCTGTGACTTCCGCTAGTCTGCTAGCCAAAATCTTGACAATGATCTTATAGAACACTGTGCAGCAAGAAATGGGTCTGTAGTCTTGTACTTTGCTAGCATGGGAAGCCTTCGGGACTAGAGCAATGAGTGTGTGATTCCGTAACTTGAGGAGTTTGCCATTCACGAAAATTTCCATAACGCCTATTATAATGTCTTGCTTAACTATTCTCCATGAGTGCTTAAAATTTTTTGAATAGTACCCATCTGGCCCAGGAGCCTTAAGATCTCCAATGCCAAATAAAGCATCTTTGATTTTATCCTCAGTTGGAAGCCTGACCAGTTGGGTCTGCTGCGCCTCAGTGAGCATCCTGCCAAACTACATGCAGTTCCCCTGGAATTGAGACTGGATCCCTTTCCCTCCTAGTTGAGTCTGGAAATATGTCAGAAATTCATGCACAACTTCTCCTGGTGAGTTAGTGAGTTCCCCATTGCTCTTCTCAATGGCTACAACCTCCCTTCTTTTGTTGTTCCGCTTTACAAAGGAATGGAAAAAGGAGGTGTTCTTGTCTACTCCTAAGAAATATTCATGCTTGGCTCGTTGCAAATAGAAAAGGTATTTAGCCCGTTCATCTTTTTCCTTGTTGCTTGGTAATTATCTTCCATATGTCCTTGGGCTAGCCCTCTTTGTTGCATTTCCTCTAATTGCTGTTGAGATTGTTTAACACTTTCCTGGATGTGTTGGTAGTGCAGGAAGTTGAGTTGTCTAAGCTTAGTTTTGAGGAGTGTGAGCTTGTGCCTGAGCTTATATTGCGTCGTTCCATCAACATTTCTGAAATTGCAATTGTTCCACTTATCCTCCACAAGTTGATCGAAATCGGGGTGTGATGTCCACATGTTGAAAAATTTAAATGGTTTCACTTGCTTCCTTGGATTTTCTAGGACGGAGACAATGCATGAGGCATGATATGAGACGGTCCCTGGAGCTCTAAATTTAGCAAAATTACTCTGGTCTTGTTCCATCCATGCTTTGTTTACCATTGCACGGTCAAGTTTACACACTATGTGCCCATTTGTCCATGTATATTGACACCCAATGGAGTGCAAATCCTCAACCCCTGTCATGAGTATAAAGTCCTGAAAATCAGCTGTAGCATATGTTGTGACTGTCATTCCTCCTTGTTTATCAACCGGGGAGAGGGGGGAATTGAAATCGCCTATAAGTAGCCATGGTATATCCATGGTTCTAGCAATTTGTTGTAATGCATCCCACATGGTTTTCCTGCTCCCAATGGAAAGTTGGCCATATACAAAAGTCACTACATAGGTGGACCCTATGACTTTGCACTTGATTATAGTATGTATCAGCTGTTCTTCCCATAAATCGATTTCAAGAGTGATGAGTTGAGGATCCCATATCAGTAGCATTCTGCTTCTAGAGGAATTGCCCAAATGTTGTTCTGTCTCCCAACTCTAGAATCTCTTGCTTTTCAAAGTTTGCTAATATTGTTGGGATAGTTTTGCCTCCATTACACATAACACACTCAACTTTTGTTTAAGAAGGAGGTTTGTCACTACCTTTTGTTTGAGGCCTTTATTTAGGCCTCTTATATTCCATGCTCCGATCTTCATGCTTGTGCATCCGGCTTCCGCCGTCTGGCTATGGTATTCCTTCCCTTCCTTTCATGTGTCTGCACCTTCACTGAATCCAAACCCTTGTCAGCTTGCTCTCCTGCGTTATTGGATGCTCCTTCTTCACCATGATGACCCAGAGAATTTTCCTGACTCAAACCCTCATCTGGTATGTGTGTATCTGACTTTTCCAACATCCCATATTTATCCCATCTAGCAGCTGGGAGGGCTAGGATGATCGATGTAGTGTTGCCTGCATGTACATCTTGGAGGGATAGATCCACATAGCTTACCCACTTACTTGACTTCCTTTTGTGCCCCTGTGCCCTCTTAGGGGATATGTTGTGAACTTGACTTACTCCTGCTGTACCAATTCCAACCCCTGCGACCTCTGTATTGGTTCCCCCAGAAAACCTTTAGTGGGTTGTTGAGGTATGACTACCCTACTGGCACCTATATTTGGTTCCCCAATTTCCTTGAAGTTCTCCCAAATCTGGACATCTTGAGGCTGTCTTTGCAGTGCCTACGCAAAGTGCAGATTGATACCCTTGTTGTCTTTCTTTATCACACTGTAATGCCTGCTTTCCTGATATGTTTCCATCATCTTGTACTGTAGCTGAGGTAGCTGTGTCCGTAATTGGCTCAAGTATTGCAGCTGAACCTGAACGTGGGCTTAGCCCAGGCTGTGTCGTTTGTGCTGATACTTGAGCTGATACCATTGCCCTGTTTGGTGCGGGTGTTTGCTTGACCTGTTGTGATTCTTTTTGGCCATTATTGTTCAGTTCCATCCTTCTGTTGCTCCATCTGAAACTTTCCTGGATTTCATTTTTATGCAGTATATCAGACTGATCGAAAGGAGGTACTTTCTGACCAGTTGGTGTATTTGTAATCTCCCGCACTTGATGCACTTGTTCCTGTTGTCAGTACTCGCTTTTCTCTCCACTTTACTTCCCTTTCAGGTTTTGCATGGATAAGGTTGGTTCAGGTCCCGGTGCCTCCCTTTGCTGATGAATTTCCTGTGCCATTATTGTCTGAATTCTAGTCTCAGAGTTTTTGTCAGTGTTGTGCAGTATTTTAGTGGTGTGCCCCTGCATGTCAGTTTCCTCTGAATCTTTTCTGCCACTGTTTGAGCCTGTTGTAGATGCTGCCATCTGTTGACTTGACTAGTTTGTAGTTATTGCTTCTTGTTGTTGTGTCTGGTCAAACCCTTGGACAGGCCTCCCCCTGGTAGCTGACGTGCAATCCATTTGATAATGTCCCAGTTGCTTGCAACATGTGCAAAGTTTCAAGTTGGATTCAAACTTTATCTCCAAATCGGTGTCTGTGCCATCCGGGAGGGTAATAGCAATAGATGTGGGCAAATGCTTGGAGATGTCCACTTCCACAAGCACTCCTGCAAAGTTCACCCGTTCCCTCACCTTGGTATATCTATCTGTGTACAGTGGCGTGCCAATCTAGGAGGCTACCTTACTCAAGCCCGAAGTGGACCAGCAGTCAAGCGACAAGCCATGGATTTGCATCCATATTGGAATGTGAGTGTGAATTTCTGTCTTGAAGGAGAAGCATGGTGGTAATGCTTTGAGGTAGAGTGGACACCCATACGCAATGTTGGGCCCTCCTGTTAATACTGCATCACATATTTCCTTTGCGGAGAACTTGAAAACCAGCCATAGGGTGTTGTGCGTGAGGAGCTTATGTGGTGCCTTCCATCGTGATGTGATCTCCTTGAGGGCCTTCCAACTCGGAAACCTCCCTAGGAATCTGCCAATCAAGCAATACCCTACTATTTCCTCTAGAGATTCTACATCCTCCATGACTAGTTTTGCACGCCCTTCTTATTTCTGAAACTGCTTCAAGGCAGTGTTCGCAGCATAAATTTTGTTCTTTTTGAAGAGGTCTGACCATGCTCCACGTTTTCGGGGGGGGGGGGGGGGGGATCTTTTTTATTATTCATTCTTCTTCTTCAGCTATCATTTTCCCCTGACCTTCCTACTGGGTGTGCCCCCTTCTTTCTGTCTGGTCAGTTTGCACCGAGGGATTAACAGTTGGGTGTATTAGAGTCCCTGGGATGACTTTGGAAGCATCTACTTTGTCAAGGTGGAGGACCTTCCATCCCCTGCGGGCTGCAACCTTCCCTCCTCTCATTTTGAAAAGCACTTAGTTAAAACGGGCTAGCTGTTTAAGTGGACCGTTGCCAATTGGATGTTAGTTGACTTTGCATCCGCCAGTTTTGAAAATCAAAAGTCACAATGGTCTTCTGTGAGACTAAAAGCAAGGTGGGCCCTCGAGAAAAAAAAGTGGAGTGATTTGATCGGGCCACGTCATTTAGGTATAGGGCATGTGTGCCTCTCTTTCCTCCTTCATCCTCGGGATGAAGAATCACCGGAGTTGCTTTTACCGACGAATCTGGCTCCCACCAGATTTGCAGTTTCTGATGGCCGACGTCTGGCGTCTGCGGATGCCTAGGTATCAGTTAGGATACGTCGTCTAAGATCCGTTTTGCTCTGACGATTCTTTCTTTGTCCCCTTTATTTGCTACTGGCCTTCGTGGTCCTCCACTAGCTGGCGTACCAATCCTCTATTTGTACAGTAGAAAAAAAGGCATTTCTGCAGGACAATACCTGGGCGAATCCCCGTGACTCCTGGTCAAATCCCCGTCGCAATACCAAGAAATGGACTGCTCTTCTCCCGTTGAATCCCGGCGATCGACGCTGTCTCTGTCCCTAGGAACCCCAGATCCACTGTCTCCCTTACCTTGCTAGCCGGCTCACCTACCCTCCTAACCGAACGCTAACCTCCAGCCACCCACTTTCTAGGAAATCTAGAGAGAAGGGAGAGCCTCTCTCTCTAACCTTGCGCGTGACTTCATGACTTATGCCTGACGTTGTTTCATTGCAAGCTTTAACTGTCTGGAACTGAAAATAGGGCATTAGGGGAATACATGCTAACCTATACGCCCTAAGGGTGAAATAGGGGAGAGCTTACTTCCGCTAGCGATCTGCACAAGCGTTCATAGGGGCTCTGCATTTGCGACTGGTTGAAGAGCCATACTTCCTCGATACTGCGAATTTTGAGGGAGGATCCTAAAGAAGTAGAGGGGGGTCTAGGGGGGGAGATCCCCTCCCACCAAAAAAGGCTTCGTTGCGGACATAGAAGGTATGGAAGGGTCCATGGCCCGAATCAGAGTGGGAGAAGAAGGTATGTCCGTAGGGGTATCTACAGGGAAAGAACTGATCGGAGAATCAATCTTTGGGTCAGGTTGAAAGGGGGATGAAACAACGGAAGGAGAAGGGGAAAGTTTTTCTCACAAGAAATATGGGCTACATTCAAGGCGGATCTTGAGCAATACGTAACTGAACGAAGATTAGGCTCTGATGCCTATTTAATTGTAGGGGAGAAGGGGGAGGAGAAGAATGCAAAGAAGAGGATACAAGAATAGAAGAGGAATTGGCAGCGCCCCCCTTACGGGGGAGAGGTTTCTTGCGAGGAGAAGGAATAGTGGGGGATTTACCCTTGCTGCGTTTCTTGGAAGACTTCTTCTTCTTGGCTGCTGTAATTTCCTCCCCTTTGATGATGGAGTCCTGCATTAGGTTCTCTGCAGAGTTAACTGTTAGAAAATATGCTAGCCATAAAAGTTATTTGTGTCAAAGCATGAACAACATCCTACCTATGACATTCGGGTTGATCAGTGGAAAAGGGGACAACTTGTAGCGACTGAAGAGGGGAGGTTTCTTCAGATGGTACGAGCTATAGTAGTACTCTTTTAACACTTGATAAACCTCTGGAAAGGGACACTGAGTCCTAACCTTATGACAGGAGAGTAGCTTAGGGAGATCTAATTTTCAGGTATCAGAATGGGGAAGGGGCGTCGGAAGTTGAGCGAAGAAGTAGAGAGCTTCCCATCCCTTATGAAAAGAGGGCATGTTTATCAGAAATTGACAATCTGGATGACTAGATAAATATAAAAGGCCCTCCTTGGAAGATTTTAGCTGGAAGAAGCAATGGAATAGCTTTGGGGACAAAGGGAGACCTAAATGTCGGAACACTATGATTGCCCCGAATAATATGCGGAAGGAATTAGGAGTAAATTGGTTGACGGGTAACTTGTAAAAGTCCAAAATTTCTAGGTAGGCAGGGGGCACAGGTAAACATAAGTCATTCAGTAGTTGTTCGGAGAAGAAGCAGTGTAAGCCTGGTGGAGGAAGGTGGGGACGATAAGAAGTGGTGTTGAAACGACAAAATATAGAAGGGTCTATGTGTTGGTGCCTAAGGTTGAAGAAATAATGCTGGCTATTTAGCTGAGTGACAGTATGTTCATACCAAGGGCGTGAGGTTGGGTTCTTCTGGGCCATAGGTGCGGAAGAAGGAGAAACACTTACTTGAGGGCTGAAGATGGAACACTTGCGAAAGAGGAAGCTAGGGCACTTGGCCACCGTCGAAGAAAATTGTCAGAAGAGGGAGAAGAAAAGGCTAAATCGCTAAAAGAACTAAGTTGTTAGTAAAAAGGGGAAGAGAGGGATTTTTATAGGGTTTTGTGACTTTTCAACTACCTAATAGAAAAAGAAAAGCGGGGCCCATGGGCCCAATAAGCCGCTTCAAGCATATGAAGTAAGGTAACGGGAAAAGGTAAATTCGAATTGATAAGGGAATGATAGATGAGAGACGTTACACTTAGAAAGTCAAACTCAGTGCTTCGTTTGACTATTTTTAGGGGGTGACTAATGATACTGCTGCTACCTTTTCCTGCAAGTGAAATGAAGGAATCCGTGTGGAAGACATTGCCTGAACCGGTTCGGCAAAGTATGTCTGGGAAAACTGGCTCGGCGAAGTAGGTCTGGGAGAAATGGTTCGGCAAAGTAGGTATGAGAGAAGTGGTTAGACGAAGCAGTTCTGGGAGAACCGGTTCAACGGAATGGGTCCGAAGATTGGCTCTGTACAGGGAGTATAGGAGTTGGCTCGGGCTATTATAGGAAGTCTGAGGTAGGGAGTCTAAGAGCTATACTAAGCCTAGATGATAGGTTTAGGCTAGCTTCACGAAGGGCAAGAGGGTGAAAAGGAAAGGTTAGAATCTTTCCTGAAATGCTTATGAGAGTTTGTTACATAATAGATTAGGACCCCACATAATATTCGGAGGAGCCTCCACTCTCCATTTCTATAACAGAATGATTCTCCAGGTAAGCAAGGTGGTCACGTGTACAGTAATGGAAGATGTTGGTTACGCGACAACTGCCTAGAAAAGAGGAGGATAAAAGGAAGAGGAGGGGCGAGAAGAAGGGGATCCGCAACTTCCAAAAGCAGGAGACGAAGACACACTTGAAGGGGAGAACAACAACATCGCCGAAGAAGGGGACAGAGAAGACAGGAAGAAGGAGATGGAGAGAGGAGGGAACTCCATTCTTTCGACATTTGTATATTGAACTAATTGTAAGAGGTCTTTTCCTCCACCTCTGGAAGCTTTTTCCACGAGGGAGGGAGTTCATAGTGAAAGTGCTTTGGCATCGTAGCTCGTGAGAGAGCTCACCCCCGTGGAGTAGGAATCCTCATTCCGCACCACGTAAAATTCTGTGTCTCTGTTCTCTGCTTTGGTTGTTCGCGCTTTCCGTTTGTATTTTATTACTGTTGTGGCCGGAGAAAACCCCCAAGCTTCCTACACTTACCTTGGCATTGAAAGGAGGCTAAAAAATCTATCTATGACCGCATCAATATTTATTACGATTATTATAACATATGATTCCAACCAACTATTAACCATCAAATAGTTTTTCTAAAAATGTTCAATTATTAGCGGTTGATGTAATTTTAGTCAACTATCAATCATTAAGTATTTATTTTGATAAAAAGTATTTGATAACTATATAAAATTCAAAAAAAAAATATACGGACTCCAAAAAAAATATTAGAAGTATAAATTTGAAGTCTTTAGAACCGTCAAATTAACATAATTTTTAATTAAAAGTGTTTGAGCTCAAAATAAGAAAAAAAAACATAAATAAACTTAGAAAACTACTAAAGGTATAATAATATTCATTTAACACCAATATAATATCTCTAAGATGATCAAACACTTTTAAAAACATGTCAGTTAATTAATTAATATTTCGGAAGCTAAATTATTGATTATTAGTTTAACTAAATGTCCGAATTAATTTTATTCTTAATGCCGTGAGAATAATGTTAAATTATATAAGTTCAACTTAAATAATAATTATTGATATGTTTTTTTTTTTAGTTTTACATTATTACTAAACATTTTAGCCAAAAATATTTAATGGTCATACAAATCTTAATTTCTTGTTAAATAAGTATCATATAGTACTGATGTGCAAAACCGCAAGTGCACGATCATCGTCAAATAATAAAAAAATATCGATCCCATCGGGATTGATAAATCGAGTATTAATTTACTAAGTGAAATATATATTGTCTAGACCAAATCAGTTGATTGAGAAATTATTTTATTCTTGAGAGTGTCAATGAGAAATATGAGAATTGAGAAGAGGGAATGAAAAATTGAGAGATTGAGAGGATGAGGGAAATAAGAAGTCGATGGGATGATTCTAGGATTTTGTTTTCACCTAGCGTATGTAAACATTAAGCCTATATCTAATTTCTTATTCTCAACAATTTCTCCTGTAGGTAGGGTATCCAATTTTATCCGATGTGAACTTTTGGAAATACCCTGGCATATTTACTCCAATTCGACATCTATTTTCAGAGCGACAAAGTTGAGGGATTACTTTCTCAAGGATACCCCTATCACATGGTCCCACAATCCCCGAGTTATCTTCTCCTACTGTGTGGCATCGACTTTGAATAAATCCATTAAGTTCTATGATAATCTATGGGTCTTCGTGGTGAATCAATCTACTTTCATAGTCCATTCCATCACATCTCAGTTCTCTATAGATTGAAGGATTGGATTCACCTTTCGGTCCATCCTCGCACCTCTAGAATTTAAACTAGTATTTTTTTCATCTAAATCGGGTTAACGCAATAGATCCGGAACAACAACAATCGCATCATTAAACAATAAACAAGAATATATGCATAAACAATGAAATTAATGTAAGAAAATAAGAAATTACTACATATCAACGTTTACATATCCTCTAGGCTACTCCCTCATCCTAGAATCTCATAGATCTACTCCATAGAGATGGAGTTACAGTTGAAATACATTGAAAAAGATAAATCACAATCGAAAACACAAGAAAGAGGGGAAAGACAGCATAGTCTCAATTGATGAATATCTTCGACTGCAATCCATGCTTAGATCTAGAGTTTTAGCATTATGTTCTCATCGGATCTTGACCTTGGAGTTGGAGAAAGAGGCTTGGATGACATCCTCCGAGGGTTGGGTGTCCTTGGACGACCCCCCCCTCCCCCCCGGTTTGGGAGCCCTAGGGCGACCCCCTTCGTGATCCCTTTATTCCTCATCGTCTTTCCTTTATATAAACACTCAAAATACCTAATTCCTTGAAATAAGTGGGCATCGCCACACGATCTTGGTGACCCCACTGTGCTTCACTCTAGATGAAAGTGCTCATGCAATAGAACACGACCCCACGAAACACGGTCGTGGCATAGAGGCATGCCCCCCCGGTGGTGAGAAACACGGTCGTGCCTCAAGGCACAACCCAACCGTGTTTCACCTTGGAACCTTCATTTTGATATGTTTCACTTTGAGGAACATGCTCATGTCTTGGGACATGGGAAAAGCATGTTCCCTACAATTTGTGCTCCATATAATGCTTCATTTTGCTTCGAAATCTTTGCCCTAGCAAGAAAAATAACAAAAGTAGATCTCTGAACAAGGAAAATAGCAAAATGATGTAAAATAGAGATAATATGTAAGCCATAAAAATGATAACTAAAACTCTATATAAAATGTGCACATCCAAATCCCCTCGACTTAAATCTTTGCTTGTCCTCAAACAAACTTCAATGTTCTGCTCAATGCATATAAATGAATAGCTTCATTATCTAGTATGTTTATCTAATCCTATTAAGCGGTATTACTATCAAATCAAATAATTAAGTTCACTAAGTCTACAGAGAAAGTTTTTCATGCAAGTCTATAATTTGATCCTAGAGTTTTCAAATCTCAAGTTAACTCAAGTCGTCATCTCATTGTATTCCTAAGGTTTCCAGCTTTAGGCACACACTTGCCTTAAGCGAGGGTCATCTCCCAAACTAGCATAAAGTTTCAAAGGTGTGCTCGGTATTGAGAGAAATTGATGTGTATTTTTTAATAATTTAACTCGGTCTCAAAGGGGCACCAAACCATTTCCATCCCATGACAATTATTTTCAAGCTCTCTTCTTTGTTTATTTTCTTTCTCTCCATTTTTTTTTTCAATTAAAGAGCTTTTATTTCTCTCATGCTCACTAAATTTTTGATTTTTCCAAATAGACTTACACAATTCGAGCATCTCCAGTAACTAAAATACTAATTGAGAATTACTTATGGATTCCAAAGTACTAGTCCAACGAGATAAATCATGACTAATTATGTACTAAATCAACTCTTCGGAATTTAGTCTAAGTGTATGTGAGAAATAAAAACTAACTAGTAAACTTGATGAACACTCATATAGGCTATGTAAAATTGTCCTACAAGATAGGAGAATTTGAATCGCTAAAAACAAAGAAGCATATCAACATGATGCCATCAAAATAAGTATACATTGAAGCCTACCAAAAGGACAAGCAACGCAGGAATTCAACAAGAATGAAAATGCGTGAATATGATAAGAAAACCCATAAACATGATGCATGCTAAAGAAATAATAAAACTAACTCTAAAAATTATAAAAGCAAACAACTAAATTACACAGGTAAGAAAAACTTGTTAGGACCTTAGCATCACTAGAGGGGAGTGAATAGTGATTTGACTCTTGATCATCGATTTTGTTCATGCGTGGTTGTCTACAAAGCATTAGTTCGCAATGAAAAATAAAAACATAAACAATACGAATAACACAAGCACAACAAACTGATTTTTATGTGATTTGGAACCCCTAGTTCCTACTCCACAGCCAAGTTCCTGGCAATAGATCCACTATCACTTTCTCCTTCTCAGAAACCTTCCGGAGACAGAGAAATCTCTTACAACCTGAGCTTATATTAAGAATGCAACCAAATAGCCCCCAGGGCAACGACGTGGTGGTTACAAGCGAAGGGCTCCTCTGAAATGACCTGGAGTCGATTCCACCCTGGCAGCGCACGCTGGGCGGGTGGAGGTGCTCGATGCCCCCTCGGCCCAGCGTGGTTGGCCCATCAGGCGACCACGAGCCCTCACGCGATGGGCCACCTATCACCCTGATTTACCCTCGTCGACCGGTGGGGACTCTCGTTGAAGGCCTTGGGGCGGGGTTGGTCGGCCCTGAGGATTAGTGGGCGTAAGCCCGACACCTCAGGTTAATCAAAAAAAAAAAAATGCAACCAAATATAAAATATACAACACTTCAAAAAATAGTAATTTTGCAACAAATTTTGAAAAGAAAATCATTGCAAAAATATTTTACAATGAAATTTGCAATAAAAAACTTTTTGTTGCAAATAAGTCACCGCAAAATTTTACAACGAAAAATAGAAATTCATCGCAATTTTTATGACGAATAAATATTTCGTCGCAAAATTTATTATAAATTGGTGACTAATTTTTCAACGAATATATATTCGTCGCAGAAATTTACAATGAAAATTAGTTTTTGTTTAAAATATCTTCAACGAAACAATTTTCGTGTTGGATATATATGATGAAAATCAATTTTTTTTCACAAATATTTGCCACGGAAAATATATTTCATTGTGGATTTAGTGATGAAAAATATTTTCATCGCAAAATTCGAAATACACATGGTGCCTATTTTACCATATTTTTCGATGAAAATATTTTTTGTTTGCTAAATCGGCAATAAAAAATAGTTTTGTTGCTAAATCTACAATGAAAAATATGTTTCGTCACCAAATCTACGATGAAAAATAAATTCATCATCAAATTTGAAAATATAGGTGTCAAACCCATGATTGTGGTAGTCTCCATGACCAGGCAGTGGAATACTCTGTAAAATAAAAATTTTGTGATGAATACTTTTTTCGTCGCCAAATCTCCGATGAATCTTGTGTTTGTCGCAAAATCTGGTTCATCAGTCGACTTCCTATGGTCATCAATCGACTGCCAAAGGACTAGTTGACTCAAAAATAATTTGTGACTTGCTACAGTGCCACAAATCGACTGCATCTTCTGTTAGTGTCATCCCTTAGTGCAAATCATGAGATGATTGATTAGGGATCATGTGTATCATATTTCATTAATAAAAGGCAAAGATTGTTTATTATATTTACTTTATGCATGTGCCAGCTAAAATAAATATAATAATTCCCTTAAATAGTAGGTTCTAATTTATAGTATATCAATTGGTAGAATTAATTATGAGAAGTTGTAGAGGACACTATTCTTAATATTCTTAGTCAAGTATTAATAGACAAGAACAATATTAATACATTGAGACTAGCATGTAGGTCAATGGATGACTTGATCTCATAAGTCATAGATATGTGATATCACATTGACACATGAGTATATATATTGGAGAATATATTTACTGAATTGAACCGCCATGAGAAAGTGTCATGGATCATTATATGAGTGTCATATACTTTCTCATGTGACTATTGGTATGAATAGTCCTTAGACTTGAAGTCACTACAGTTCCCTACATAAGGAGTTATATACTTTGGTATCGTCTAATGTCATACCGTAATAGGGTGCACTATAACGGCGATCACTGAGTATGTAACGAATTATGTGGAGGGATATGAGTGATGTAGATGAGATCTATCCCTCCCATATGACGGAAGTGATATCTTTGGCCTCTTGATAGAGTAGGACCACGAAATGCATGACCATGCTCAAATGAGTCAATATGAGATATTAAGCTCATTTGTTTGAGTGAGTCTACTTGGGGATCAAGAAACATAAAGATCGATAAGGGGATGACACGGTCTATGCCTCATTGATCGATCTAAGATATCAGAGATAGAAGGACACTGTCATACATGATAATAGTCACGGAAAGATTGTCAGATCTCGACGATCTTGTAACTTGGGTAGCAATGATGTATTGCTAGATGCCTCTCATTGCTTATGTATCTAAAATGGTTTTAGATACATTGCCAATGTTACAAGAGCCTATAGAGTCACATACAAATGACATTCTATTTTGGAGATGATTTCTTTAAATTGGACTACAAGAACAATTAAGCATATGACCAAGACTTGAGTTAGACTCAAACTGGTTAAACTTGAGTTAGACTCAAGTTGAACCATGGAAGATGATTCATCATCATTATGCATGATTAATGTGATTAATCATGCATGGGAATACCAAGGGCCTTGGTATTCATGATGAAGAAGAATACCAAGGGTCATGGTATTCATTAGGAGATTAAGAGTCTTCTTAATGAGGATTTAAGTGGAATTAATGGAAGGGGTTGCTATGGCTTAAGAGGCTTTGAACGTGAAAAGAAAAGGAGTGCTAGGACATTGGGCGTGTAAGCCAAGGCAAGCCAAGAGAAGTGTTCTCTCATCCCTCTCCTTCCTCTCCTTCTTCTTCCAAAGAGTTCTTGGCGTTTTGCTAGGGGTTGCTAGCACAATGTGACTCCAAAATGGGTGGGTGTCAGTGTGGATACCTTAGAGATATGGTTATCCTTACCGTATTGAGATCCGACAATATTTGGAAAAGCGGGATTGAGAATGACACGCACCGAAGGTATACTTCTCCTTCTAGATAAGATCTAGAAAAGTAGGGTACGAAACGACTTATATAGTTTTGCATGGATCTCTGGCGGGATCTGATTTATAATTATTATTTTTGCTACGGTTGTGCGAAGTATTCACCCGCGATGTTGTGAACATCAGATTCAGAGTTTTCCCAACATCTTCCACCAGTCGACTGTTGTATCGCATCCTCTCCACCGACTAAGTATTAGTCGACTGCTAGTTTAGGCCAATCAATTGATACTCACTCGGTGTAGAGGAATCATGATCCAGCAGTTGACTGGCAGAAGACACCAGTCGATTGGTGGCACGGTAGAATGCCACAATGTAGGGACAACAAAATATACAAAATAAAATGCACAAACTAAAATACACCACAAGCACAACTTCAAGATATACGTGGTTTAGAACCTACGATTCCTACTCCACGACGAGCCCTACTATCCACACCACTATAACTCTTCTCGGCAACATGTCAGAGGTGGAGAAACCTCGTACAAAAAAGCTTACAATAAAATACAACAAGTATGCAATGTAATAAACAAAATACAAATAAAGAAAACATTACACAACAACACTTTGATTGCGTGCTCTTTGGTTGAAAGGCTTTTGAAGACCTGGAATGCAACAACAATTCCTCCCTAAAAACTCCCAATAATAGCTGCCAAAATCCTCCCTTTGTTGCTCCTTTTATAACCTATATCGGACTAGATTTTTGCCTAGCAGTCGACTGTTTGCCTATATGTTGTCTCACAACAGACTAATCCATGTTGGATTCTAGCCAACGAATACTCTAGCATTGACTGCCAAGCCAGTAGTCGACTTCCCAGTCGACTACAAGACATTTTGTGCCTATGTCTACTACCACCAGTCGACTGCCCATCATTGTCAATTGACTACCGTGGACCAGTCGACTGGTGCAAGCCACCAGTCGACTGTTAGAGCACTTAGTCAACAGTCAAGCCTTAGTTGACTACACGATCAGTCGACTGGTCATAATCCTAATCGACTGCTCCGAGTTGACTAGCCTCTCGAGTGTTGAACACTCGACCAGTCGATTAACCTAAAGTTTCAATCAATTGATAAACTTCAACTATGAGATTTAACCCAAGTATGATCCCCCTCATACTTGATCGACTACCCTTGGCCTAGACATAAGCCTTCTAGCTATCTCCATCGGCATCACGACTACATCAGGGTATGTCCGAGTCCTCCACGACTCGTTCACCTTTCGTGCTAGCCTTCAAGTTCTTCCATCAGCTATGTCATGCCTTCGGGTACCTTTGCCAAGAGGTCGTGCCTACGGAACTTCTCCATTGACAAGCCTCAATGCTTGGACTTTTTCGTCAAGACTATATACTTGGACTTACATGACCAAGACTGCATCCTTAGACTTTTCCTTTACCAAGTATCCATAACTTGGACTTTCTCCACCAAGACTACACACTTAGACTTATGTGGCCAAGACTATACCCTTGGACTTTCCATTTGCCAAGTCCCCAAATTTGGACTTCTCCATGCCAAGACCATTCTTGGACTTTCCCTTGCCAAGTCTCCAAACTTATACTTCTCCATTGCCAAGACCATTCTTAGACTTTCCATGCTAAGTATCCAAACTTGGACTTCCTCTCGAGTCTGGTCAACCTTGACCCGAGGTTGATTGCTCTAACAATCTCCCCCTTAAACAAATTCCCCTATATGAACTTGGATGTCCCAAACATCCACTTGTCATATAGTCCACATATAGTCAAAACCATATAGTCAATCATATTGGTAAACATCAAAATACTACTCGAGTCCCACTCGAGTCTGGTCAATCGTGACTTGGGCCGATTGCACCAACAATCTTTCCCTTTTTGTTGTTCGACAATATGTTTAAGGTAGGCTAACCAAAATGCCCAACTTGCCTCTTCCTATTGTTGGTGCAAGAATCCCCCAAGTATTAATGTATTTTGATGTTTGGATAATCATTTATAGTTAGATAATATTTGTGATCTAACATGAATGGTTGAGTTGCAGGAAAGTCGTAGTGTGAATCTTGGCAAGGAAAGTCCAAGTGTGAAGACTTGGCAAGGAAAGTAGGGTAAAGCCTTGGTAAGAGAAGTCCAAGAATGTGGACTTGATGACATAAGTCCAAACTATTGATGCAATCAGCCCAGGTTATGATTGACCATACTCGAGTGAGATTCGAGTAGTATTTTGATATTTGATAATGGGTTTGACCATTGTTTGACAATGGGTTGATCATATGGTTGGCATGTGTTTGACCATATGAGGAGATAGCTTTATGGGGAGATTGTTGAAGCAATCAATCTCAGGTCAAGATTGACTTAGCTCAAGTACAACTCGAGAGAAGTCCAAGTCTGGGGTAGTTGGCACGAAAAGTCCAAGCATGGGTCTTGGCAATGGAAAGTCCAAGTCATAGGAACTTGGGAAGGAAAGTCCAAAGGTATAGTCTTGGTGGCATAAGTCTAAGTGTGTAGTCTTGGCGGCGTAAAGTCCAAGTGAACTTTGGCGGTGAAAGTCCAAGTATGGATGCTTGGAAATGGGAAGTCCAAGGGTGTGATATTGGCAGTGTAAAGTCCAAGCATGTAGTAATGACAGCATAAGTCTAATGTTTGTCAGGGTAAAGTCCAAGCATGGAGTCTTGGCAGCATAAGTCCAAATGCAAGCATGTAGTCTTAGCAGTATAAGTCCAATGTTTAGTAGCATAAAGTCCAAGCATGAAGTCTTTGCAGCATAAGTTCAAATGTACATTGGCAAGGAACTCGGTTAGCATGACATAGATGATGGAGGCATTTGAAGGCTAGCACAAAGATGAAGAGTCATGGACTCGAGGGATCCGAGAGGCATGAGATTGATGGAAGTGGGTTAAAGGCTTAGGTCTAGAGGGTGTTTATTGAGTATGAGAGGATCATACTTGGGGTTAAACCTCATTGTTGAGGTTTATCAGTCAACTAGGGTATTGAATAGTTGACTGGCCGAGTGTTTAACACTCGGGAGCCAAGTTAACTCAGAGCAATCGACTGAGATTATGATCAATCAACTGGTCATGTAGTCGACTGAGGCTCAACTACTCGAGTTGTGCTATGGCGCTAATCGCCAGCCAGGGCGCGATCTAGCGATGACTACCATGAGTGGCAATGATCGGTGTTTGCGGACACGAGCACGTAAGCTCGTAGTCGATCGCTACCAACTACTAAGTAGCGATCGGCGGTAAGGGCAATACCATCGTGTATCCGTTGACTGGAATGCCAATATGGATTAAGTTTTTTGTGAGACAACGACACTGTAGGCAGTTGACTGCTAGGCGAAAATCTAGATCGCATAGAGGCATAAAAGGAGCTTGATGGGGAGGATTTTGGTAGCGGTTCTAGGGGTGATTTGAGGCGAAGTACTAGTGCATTTCATGGCCCTTCAAGCTCTCCCAAAGTAACCAACAAGAAAGCAATCAGAAGTCCTAGTTTGTAAAGTATTTTCACTTCTTGTCTCATTTTCTTATATTTATTTCTTATTATTGTAAGAATCTTGTAAAAGGTTTCTTCACCTTTGGATTGTTCTGAGAATGAGAAGATTTAGCGGTGGTGTGCATCACTAGAGCTCACTTGAGCTTGACCCGTGGAGTATGAACCCTAGATTCTGAACCATGTTATATTCTTGTGTATTGCTTGTTTGTGTTTGTCTTTATTTCATTTGTGCATTTGTATTTGTATATTCCACTGCGCACTAACTTATTGTAGACGAGCATGCAATCGAGCAATAAAATCAAACACAAAATCAAGAACCGCTATTCACCCCTCTCTAGCGGACATATCGGTCCCTACAATTGGTATCAGTGCCCAGTGTGCTCCGAAGAACAAGTTGCTCTGATTATCTACAATTGGTATCAGAGAGAGGCTGCTCTTCAAAGGACTAACCGCCAAGAGAGCAAAGCACTAGAGGAGAATAAATATGGAGGTGCCAAACATTGGATTGGGCCACACCATCAACACACCACCATCCTACGAAGACTACGGATTTGAGGGTTTCAATCAATAGAAAGCAAGTATTGAGAACTTCTTGATGATGATGGATATCAAGCTATGATCCACCTTGATAGAAGGTTGTGAATTTCCAAGGGCCAAGAAGGGAGGAATCCTCAAGATGGAGAAATGGACCAAAGAGCAACTCAAGAAATTTAAGACAAACCTGAAGGTAATTTAAATGCTAAGTAATTTAATTCCTAATGATGTGTTGTCAAAATTAGGTGACTATAAGGATGCTAAGGAGTTTTGGGGCGAATTGGCAAAGTTCCATGAAAATTCCTCACTGACCCAAGAAGTAGAGGAGGAGTCCAAGGAGGAGTGTTCATCATCTCAAGCTCAAGAAGACTTGGAAGTTGAGAGATGCTCAACATCCAAAGAAGAAAGCACATCATCATCATACCAAGAGCTTGAGGATTCGGAGACTGAAAGGGAATCAACATCCGGGGTCAGTAGAAGAGGTAGAAGAATTGGATGAAGTCTCCACCTCTTAGATTGAGGGGGAGGAGGGACCTTCCATGCCAGAGGAAGAGCAAGAAGAAGCTTCTACATCCGGAAGAGATGAAGAGAAAGCTCACGATTCCTCTACCCCTATAGGTAACTCAAGTTCTTTAGTTAAAAATAAAAATCATATAATTGCTTTGAGTGTAGGGAATAAGGGCACCATAAGAGCAAGTGCCAAAAAAGAGTCAAGAAACTCAGCCGACACCAAAAGTAAATGAGAAGCCAAAGGAAGTCGGTGCCCAAAGTCAAAAGGGCAAGGAGCATATTATTTTCTTCAAATGCAATCAAAGGGGTCACTATAGGAGCCAATGCCCTAAGGGAAGACAACCTAAGAAGGGAAAAGGAGGGAGCTCAAGTTTAGGGGGAGCTAAGGCAAACTCTAAGGTAAATTTAAATAATGTTCTTCCTTTATACAATAGTAAAAAGCATGCTAGGAATTTTCTTGCTATTGCTCATGAAAAGTATGCTAGAAGCAATAAGTATTTTTGTTTATGTGCTAAACATGATACTTGGCCTAAGGACAATTCTAGAAAAATTAGCCCCAAGACTACCTTGCCTAAGGATAGAAAGGTAGAGAACAACAATTTAGGAATTAACCCTAAGAAAGGTAGACACATGCCTAGGAGAAGAAATGCCCCAAGAACAAATGAAAAATCAAAATTGGATAAGTTAGTTGAGGAAAACCAAGCCTTAAGGTCAAGGCTTGAGAAATTAGAAAAGATCCTTGCAAAAATGATAATTTCAAGTCAAGGGTCAAGTAGTCAAAGGGTAGGCTCTAGGAGGCAAGGACCACTTAAGGATAGGAAATTAAAGATTTGGGTCACAAGTCTAAGTCCAAGGAGGTTATGCCAACCTACCACAATGTTCCATTTAAATATGGAACAAACTCTAAGTCTAGGAAAACCAAGATCACAAGGGAAGCCATCCCTAGAGTTGACCATGGTAGGTGTCTAGTGGCCAAGATTTCTAAGAAACTTAGGAAGGTCACTAAGAAGGTTATAAGGGAGAAAATCCCAAGGGTTAACCTTGACAAAACACAAATGACCAAGGCTTAAAAGTCTAGGAGGGTGATTAGGAAGGTACTAAGGGAGGTTATACCTAGTGAGTACCTTATGAACTCAATGAGCTCAAATAGATTTTGAGTTTCTAGGAGCGTAATTTCATCATGCTAGATGGGTTTAGGGTGTGTCAGCCCTATGTGGTTGGGTAGTTAACATAACCATGATAGAGTTGACACTTTAGAACATTTTCAAGGTTATGTGATACCTTGGAAATAAATTTGGATTTTAATCCTAAAGGAATTTGGGATGTGCTAATAGAATTTAAGAAGTTTGAGAAATCAATCATAATTGTCACAATTAGGTTTAGAGTCAATGGTGTATCATTTTGGATTTTTGGCACACTTAGAAAATTGGTCATTATAGCAAAATTGGGGTTTAATCCTAATAAATGGAAATTAATATTAAAATTTAGGTATTCTTATATCTTTACATTTTATTTGTCATGCTTTGTTTGCCATGTGCCATGTCATGACATCATATTTCATTTAATTATATAAAATGTCATGATTAATATTTAGGGTAATTATGTCATGCTTGTGTTTAGGTTTATTTTTATGCCATGACATCATGATTATTGACTATGTTTTAAATTATGCACATTCTTATGTCATGATCATCATTCATGCATTTAGGTTAATAAAATTGAATTAAGGACAATGATATGATTTTAAGTCCTATTATAAGGGAATCAAATAAAGTTGCCTAGACAAATACATGAGACCCTAGATTAGAGAAGAACAAAAATGCACATCTCACAAAAATATTAAATTGACATGTGTGTGTATTGATACACCCTAGACACATGTAAAATGATAGGAAAATAAGTTAAGTTCAAGGTGCATAGTTCTTGCATCTAGATGAATTCAAACTCATAACATGACATTAATGAATCATGAGAAAAGCTAATGTACAAGTCATGTACATCAAGCTCATAGACCATGGTTCAAAATAAGGTTTGAAAAATATTTCAAAATCATTTTGAAAAATCTTGGTGAAGTCTATCTTTTGATAGTTATCACCATTAATGAAGTTGATACAAAGTAGGCTTAAAACATTGAAGTTATCAATGGTTTTGAACTTTGTATCATTATCTTAATTTAATGGGTATTTTATTTTAAAACTATTTTTCATCCATTATATTTGACATAGGTAATATACATACGAAATTTTAAGATTTTTCAAATTATGTATATTTATATATGATTTTCCAAAATCTAAATTCTGAAACTAATTTTCTATATTTGCAGAAACCAGTTGAGTGCCTTTTGGAGTAGTCAATTGGTGGAGTATTCAATCGACTGATTACTGATTTTAGTCGACTATTAGGTCTGATATGAGATGAACAAGGCTTGTTCAGCCATGAATCAACCAACCAGGTCTACCCTAACTACTCATAACCCTAAGACATACTTGGATAAGCATTGGAAGGGTCCAATGTTCATTGAAAATGAATAGGAGAAGTTGAGAAGGGTGAGAATCAAATTTTAAGGTGTGTGAAAGTTCAAGTTTAAATTTTTTTCTCTTAATTTTGATGGTTTAGTGTTCTTATTGGCTTAGGAACTCTCTAAGGATATTGTTGGTGCAATAGTCAAGGGGGAGAAAGCCTTTAGGTGGAGGTTATCCATTATGGAATGATGGATGATTTTTTCCTCAAAGGGGGAGAAATGAAGGGTTTGTATTAGGAAACCCTCATTGTGGTCACCAAAGGAGGAGAAGTGAAGGTTTTGGTAAATCTTCATTATGCCTTGCATTTGGTGATATGGGACTTATCACTAGGGTGAATGAAGGCATTCTAGATAATTTTGGACCAAGGGGAAGAATGTAGGATCTCATGGGAGATGAGACATTGAATATCCTTGGAAAACTTTTTAATGTATGTCAAAAAGGGAGAGAATTGACGGTTTAAGTTAGGTAACTTAACTTAAAGATTTTGTCAAACATCAAAAAGGGGGAGATTAATTGTTGGTGTAATCGACCCAAGTCGTGATTGAACAGACTCGAGTGGGACTCGAGTAGTATTTTAATATTTGATAATGGGTTGATCATATAGTTGACATAAGTTTGACTATATGAGGAGATAACTTTATGGGAAGATTATTGAAACAATCGGCCTCAGGTTAGGGTTGACCTAGCTCGAGTATGACTCGAGAGAAGTCCAAGTCTTAGGTACTTGGCATGAAAAGTCCAAGCATGAGTCTTGGAAATGGAAAGTCCAAGTCATGGGTAATTGGCAAGTCCAAAGGTATAGTCTTGGCGGCATAAGTCTAAGTGTGTAGTCTCGGTGACATAAAATCCAAGTGAACTTTGGCGGTGAAAATCCAAGTATGGATGCTTGGAAATTGGGAAGTCCAAGGGTGTGATATTGGCAGTGTAAAGTCCAAGCATGTAGTTTTGGCAGCATAAGTCCAATGTTTGGCAGCATAAAGTCTAAGTATGGAGTCTTGGCAGCATAAGTCTAAATGTACCTTGGCAAGGCACCCGGTTAGCATGACATAGCCGATGGAGGCATTTGAAGGCTAGTGCAAGGATGAAGAGTCATGGACTCGAGGGATTCGGGAGGTGTAAGACTGATGGAAGTGGCTTGAAGGCTTAGGTCTAGGCTAAGGGTGATTATCGAGTATGAGGGGATCATACTTTAGGTTAAACCGCATTGTTAAGGTTTATCAGTCGATTGGGGTATTTGATAGTCGATTGGCCGAGTGTTTGACACTCGGGAGCCAAGTTGACTCAGAGCAGTCGACTGAGATTATGAACAATCGACTGGTCATGTAGTCGACTGAGGCTCAACTGCTCGAGTTGTACTTTGGCAGTCGACTGCCAATTGTGGGCAATCGATTGACCTTGCATTGTCGACTGCCACTCATGACAGTGACTGGTGTTTGCGGACACAAGAACAGAAGCTATGGTAGTTGACTGGTCAGTCGACTACTAAGCAGCAGTCGACTACTGGTAAGGAAAGTTAACTGCTGGTACATCCATTAGTTGGAATACTATCATGGATTAAGTCCGTTGTGAGATATGACACAGTAGGCAATCGACTGATGTAATTGAGAGGTGTCCTAAGGCAATCACCTTATATGTTATTAATACAATTCACTATTTAAGTATACATTATCTACGTATTTGATTGGATCTTAAACTCATGTACTGAAGTCCACAATACGATGTATGACATGAAAGAAATTTTGATTGGATCACAATTAGTGGGTATCTTATCATGTGTAATCATGCAAGTATTGAAACTATCCCTAGTTGATTAATTGATGAGATTAGACATCATCAATTATGTAAGACTAGCACATGTTATTCTTCTTAGTTTATCCAAGCATTCGGTACTCACTGAATAGAAGCATAGGGATGCTGAGAGTGAACATGTGGATGCTAGTTATGGTAACTAGTTCATTGGAGTGACTTGCTATGAGACTTCATATGGTTCTATATATCGTTGAAGATCTCATTGCAGCTCGAGTGCGAGCTTCCTTAGATTTGAGGTATTCAAGTCACCTTGATCATGAAGCCTTATACTTTGACTTCTTCGCAGCCATCTTTATAGGAGGTGTAACTCCGGGATGATTGGGTATAAGCCAAAGTGATCGAAGGTGTTTGAATAGCCTACAGAGGATTCACCACTCTTGATAAAAGAGATGTATACCCTATGCCTCTTGTCAGGATTGTTACTCAAAAATCTTTGGCCAGAGCAAACATGTTAAGAAGATGGTCTTCTTGGAAACATGTAAGAGTAACTTGAATCCACAGGACAAGGAAACTAACTTAGGCTAGGTGTGAGTAGTCATCCTAGTGGGGACGAAGACATAGACCATGTCCTGAACCAAGTGGGTATTGGATGAATGAAAGGAACATGACACGAACAACTGTAGCTGCTGAAGGGTTCAAAAATATTCTAGAGATTTAGACTTTCCGATCAATTGGGGGTCTGATAACTGTCAATTTGTCATATTACTTTGGTCCTTAATATCACTGTTTTAATCATCTCGTGTGTTTAATTGTTGATTATTTGCATGTTTTATGAGTTTGGATTCATTTTGGACCTTATTGTAAATTCTCCTAAATTATGGACTTATATGCAAAATTTATCTTTCTTTGTAGGAGATCGAGATGGGCCACTGGACTAGACTCAAGTTGGGTTAGGGTCATGATGCACTGCTAGGTGTCACTTATGATCTATTCATAATTAAGGGGTTAATTATAAATGACCAACGTAACCGAGAACCTATTGGGTCACAAGCACTATAAATGATCTCAAGATGTAAAATAAGTCTGAGAATAAGATTCTTGATGAGAGAGGATATATTTGGTTGGACCAGACCAAGAGAGTGCGAAATGGAGGATAAGGAACCTCCTATGACCTTGTCGTATTTAGCATGACTATATCGCACCTAAACGAACTAAAATGGACCATACAGAGCCTCACATGGTCGTGCCCAAACTGGCATGGGTCGTGCCTGTCTCTGGCCAAAAATGGACAAATGTTGGGATGTGCTCAGAAGGACACACGGTTGGCGTGTGTCCTGGCACGGCTGTGCCTTTTGGCACGGTCGGTCGTGTGTAAGACACACGGTCGTGTCACAATTCTGCCGTTTTTAGAGATTTCTCTTATGGAAATTTCCTAGGTTGTTCTTACCTTAATTGTGGGATAATTATGGAAAGATAGGTTTCGTTTAAACCTCCTAAGATGACCTAATCAAGAGATATATAAATAGATCCCTTGTTAATCTTTGGAAAAGAGTTTTTTTCTTAGGGTTTCTTCCTTGGTAGTCGTCTTCTGCTCGCTTCTTCTTTTGTCTTCGCCGATTGGCTAGCACCAATGGGAGACAAAGGCTTGCTACTCTAGGAGTTGTCTCAAGTGATCCCCGCATGGATACTAATAGAGGCAAGGCCCGTTGGTCTTGCTTATGGTTTTGACAGATTCGAAAGAATCTCGAAAGTATAACTGCTCCTTCTCTTTTTGTGTGTTTACATGTGATTATGCCAAAGCAAGTTTTCTTGGCCCCAGGAGATGTCTGGGATATAATAAAAATTATTTTATTCACTTTATTCCATTGCACATGATCCTGCAATATCCAACAAGTGGTATCAGAGTCACCTTATTTGTTTGGCATAGATTGCACGTTGTAGGAGAATATTTAAAGCATGTTTGATGTTTTAATATACCTGTGTCATGTTTTTCTATATGATAGATTAGAGTATGCATAATTCTACATATAGGATATGTTTGTAACCTAAAATAAATACCGAGGATGCACCTGGAAACACCAAAGGTGTTTACTGCATTGTTAGAGCCTATGCATAGACTCACATTCACATTGGGAAATTTATTTCCAAATGTGACCTTGGTTTTTCCAAATTTAGAATTATTTCCTTTTATAGATGAGACCCATAATAACCTGAAATACCTCGTGCAAAAATTAGGGTTAACACCTTCTATTAATAGGTTGAACCAGAGTTCTTTTTCATGTTTGAGTTGTTGGACTCTCTCCAAGCATGGCATGACATCGAGCATGTTCAATTCATATGAGATTCGATGTTTATTTTAAATGGTAAGGACCAAAGGCCAATTTCAAGTTCGGGTTGTTGGACTCTCTCCAAGCCTGGCTTGTAAATTGGATGTGTTCAAACCATTTAAATTTGATCTCACGATTAATGGGTTGGCCCTAACTGAAAGCATTGATTTGTTGGACTCTCTCCATGGTCAATGTGGACAGAGGTGCAATTAGGTAATATGCATTGGATGTATATATGTTAATGAGTTAACAACCTAATGTATATGTGAACATTCAATTAGTTGATAGAATAAAGTGATAGTTATAAATTTGATATATTATGGGTACTGTTGATACCTAACATTATGACTATGAATGATTTGTTGGATTCTCTCCAAGGTCGTTCTTAGTCATAATGGTAGGAGATAATCTTCCATCTCTCAAATTCAAAGTAAGGGGTATTGAATTTGATAAAAATAGTGGGAGTTTCTTGTTAATGTAAATTGTTTATATTACTATAAATTCATCTCTCTTATACACTTCTTTTTGTATTTCTAGGTACTAATTAGAACAACATGTCGACCTCCATTAACTTATGTTCTATTTTTGGATAACAACAAATTGACTGGACCAAACTTCTTGGACTAGCTTCGCAACCTGAGAATTGTCCTCAAGGCTAAAAAGCTAGTTTATGTCCTTGAAGGGGTTCTTTCCCAAGCTCCTGAAGATAATAGATCTGGTGACCAAAAGTTGGCATACCAAAAACATGTTGCTGACTCTAAGATGACGAGTTGCAATATGCTAGCGTTGATGTCTCTTGAGTTGCATAAGCAACATGAGCATATGGATGCTAATACCATTGTCTTCCATCTTCAAAGGTTGTTCGATGAGCAGGCATGATCTGAAAGGTTCGAGGTTACCCAACTCCTCTTTCGCTCGAAGATGCAGGAGGGTTCATCTGCAGTGCAGTTTGCATTAAGTATGAAAAGCTATATTGAGTTATTGGGATCATTAGGATTTTTCATGGACCATAAATTAAGTATTGACTTAATTCTTCACAATCTGACTGGTAGCTATTCATAATTTGTGATGAACTATCGGATGAATAAGATTGAGTCCACAATTCATGAATTGATCTATATGCTCAAAACAATGGAGGCATATGTTGCTAAAGAACAGAAGACGATGATGCTGGTTGACTCTTCAAAGAAAGGTTCTAAGAGGAAGTCAAAAACCGAAGCTAAAGGGAAGAAAAAGGCAAAGAAGGAAGAATTAACTCCCAAGGGCACCTGCCATCATTGTGGCAAGGATGGGCATTGGAAGAGAAACTGCAAGCAATATCTGGAGTCACTGAAGCAGAAAAAGGCATCTGATGCCAAATCTACATCAGGTATATTTGTTATTGAATGTCATATTGTTTCTTCTAATACTTGGGTATTAGATACTGGGTGTAGCTCACATATATGTAATGACATACAGGGGCTTAGGAAAAGAAGAAGACTAGTTAAGGGAGAAGCAAATCTAAGGGTTGACAATGGAGCGAAAGTTGCTACTGTAGCCAAGGGTACTTATATGTTGCGACTTTCTACGGGACTAGTTTTAGAGTTGGATGATTATTTTTATATTCTTGTATTAATAAAGAACATTGTTTCTATTTCATGTTTGAATAAGAAAGGTTATCATTTGACGTTTAGTAATAATTGTTATTACATTACGTTAAATGATGTTCTTTATGCTACTGGAATGTTAAATAATGGAATTTACACATTAGATACATCTAACGAGATATCAAATACCGAATAAAATAGAAAACACGCTAAGTTAGATAATCAGTTAACCTCACAATTATGACATTGCCATCTTGGTCTTATAAGCAATTAACGCATGTCCAAACTACATAAGCTTGGCATTTTGAAGCCTTATGAATCATATTCATTAGACACATATGTTTCATGCTTAAAAGGAAAGATGACTAAGTTGCCTTTTAGTGGAAAAGGTGAACGGACAGTTGAGGTATTGGGCCTTATACATACTGATGTATGCAGACCAATATCAACTCATGTCATAGGAGATTATAGCTACTTTGTTACCTTTATTAGATGATTATTCACGATATGGGTATTTGTATATGTTAAGATACAACTATGAAGTCCTTGAAAGGTTCAAAGGTTTCAGAAAAAGAAGTAGAGAAACAACTTGGGAAAAGTATTAAAGTACTTCAATCAGATCGAGGTGGTGAATACTTAAGCCAAGAGTTTCAAGATTATCTAAGGGACAATGACATCTTGTCTCAAAGGACTTCACCTTACACGCCACAACATAATGGTGTGGCTGAAAGGTGAAACTGAACCCTGTTATACATGGTTAGGTCAATGATGCAACATGCAAGTCTTCCAAAAACCTTTTGGAGTTACGCACTCGAGACTGCTATTTTCTTGTTAAATAGAGTCCAAACTAAGGCAATCTCTACTACTCCATATGAGATGTGGAATAGTAGAAAATCTCATTTATCTTATTTGAAGATTTGGGATTGTCCTGCTTATGTGAAGAGGACAGTATCAGATAAGCTAGAGGCTAAGTCTGATAAGTATCTATTTATTGGTTACCCTAATGAAACAAGGGGTTACCAATTCTATCATCCCTTGCAACAAAAGGTGTTTGTTTCAAGGCATGTTGTATTCCTAGAGAAGGAGTTTCTCTTACAGGAAAATAGTGGGAGTGGAATTGAACTAAGCATAGTTCAAGAGACTCTGATAGATATAGAAGAGATGTCTAGTCAAGAACAACAGTTGATTACTCATTCGGATGAGGTAATAGCTGAACTTGATAATACACCACTTCCTCGTACATCTAGTAGGACACTAGGATTCCTGAGAGATATGGATTTCTCAAAAGTGAATATAATGACGTGTTGCTCATAGAGGATGAGGAACCCACTAGTTATGAAGAGGTACTGAATAGTTCAGACAGGGATAGGTGGCTAATAGCCATGAAATCGGAAATGGATTCCATGTATGAAAACTAAGTTTGGAACTTGGTAGACCCACTCGAAGGCATAACGCCTATAAGGTGCAAGTGGGTTTTAAGAAGATTAGTGGAAAAAGGCTATCGTCAAAGACAAGGTGTTGATTATGACGAAACCTTTTCACCAGTAGCTATGCTTAAATCCATTTAGATACTCCTTTCCATAGCGGCTCATTATGATTATGAGATATGACAGATCGATGTGAAAACAACTTTCCTTAATGGAAATTTATCTGAGGATGTATATATGATACAACTTGAGGGTTTCACATCCATTGATAAGAACAAAGTATGCAACTTCAATGATCCATTTATGGATTGAAGCAAGCATCCAGGAGTTGGAATATCTGTTTTGATGAGGCAATCAAATAGTTTGATTTCTCATAAAATCCTGAGGAGCCCTGTGTGTATAAGAAGGTAAGTGGGAGTGTGATTGTGCTCCTAGAATTCTATGTCGATGACATATTGATCATAGGAAATGATATTCCTATTTTGCAAACAGTCAAGGTCTGGTTGTCTTAAATGTTCTCCATGAAAGACATGGGAGAAGCAACCTATATTTTGGGGATTAAGATCTATAGAGATAGATCAAATCAGTTGCTTGATCTTTCACAGTCTACATACATAGACAAAGTGCTAAAATGGTTTAGCATGGAAGAATCTAAAATAGATTTTATTCGCATGAGGCATGGGATTCACCTTTCGAAGTCTTTGTGCCCACACACTAAAGATGAGACGATTCACATGAGTCAGATCCCATATGCGTCAGCTATAGGATCGATCATGTCTGTTATGTTATGTACGAGGCCTGATGTATCGCACGCTTTGAGCATTACGAGTAGATATCAGTCGGATCCTAGTATGGACCATTGGATGGCTGTCAAGACAATCCTAAGTACTTGAGAAGGATTAAAGATTTGTTCTTAGTATATGGAGGAGGTGATATGGTAGTAAGTGAGTATACTGATGTCAGCTTTCAGACAGATAAGGATGATTCCAAATCTTAGTCTGGATACATATTCATCTTGAGTGGAGGTACGGTGAGTTGAAAAAGTTATAAAAAAGACACCGTTGTTGGTTCTACTACGGAGGCAGAGTACATTGCAGCTTCTGAAGTAGTAAAGGAGATGGTTTGGATCAAGAAGTTAATTACTGAACTTGGAGTTGTTTCGAGCATTGTTGAAGCATTACCGGTTTACTGCGACAACAATAGCGCCATTGCACAAGCGAAAGAACCACAGTCTTATCAGTGATCCAAGCATGTACTACGTCGTTACCATCTGATTAGAGAGATCATTGGTAGAAGAAACATACAAATAGAGAAAGTTCCCACTAATAGGAATCTGGCAAATCCCTTGACAAAGCATTTCCCAAAGAAAAGTTCGAGAGGCATATAGAGGCCTATGGTATTAGATACCAAGGCGATTGGTTGTAGGCCAAATGGAAGTTTGATGTAATTGAGAGGTGTCCTAAGGCAATCTCCTTTGAGTATACATTATCTACGTATTTGATTGGATCTTAAACTCATGTACTGAAGGCCACAATACAATGCATGACATGAAAGAAATTGTGATTGGATCACAATTAGTGGGTATCTTATCATGTGTAATCATGCAAGTATTGAAACTATTCATAGTCGATGAATTGATAAGATTGTACATCATCAATTCTGTAAGACTAGCACATGTTATGCTTCTTGATTTATCCAAGCATTTGGTACTCACTGAATGGAAGCATAGGGATGCTGAGAGTGAATATGTGGGTGCTAGTTATGGTAGCTAGTTCATTGGAGTGATCTACTATGAGACTTCATATGGTTCTATATGTCGTCGAAGATATCATTGCAGCTCGAGTACGAGCTTCCTTTGACTTGAGGTATTTAAGTTACCTTGATCATGGTGCCTTATACTTTGACTTCTTCGCAGCCATCTCCATAGGAGATGTAACTCCGGGATGATTGGGTATAAGTCAAAGAGATCGAAGGTGTTTGAATAACCCACAAATAATTCACCACTCCTGATAAAGGAGATGTATACCCTAGGCCTCTTTTTAGGATTGTTACTTAGAAGTCTCTGGCCAGGGCAAACATGTTAAGAAGATGGTCTTCTTGGGAACATGTAGGAGTAACTTGAATCCACAGGACAAGAAAACTAACTTAGGCTAGGTGTGACGTAGTCAGCCTAGTGGGAACGAACACATAGACCATGTCCTGAACCAAGTGGGTATAGGATGAGTTAAAGGAATAAGGCACGAACAACTGTAGATGTGGAAGGGTTTAGAAATATTTTGGAGTTGATTTAGACTTTTTGATCAATTGGGGGTCATGATGCACTGCTAGGTTCCACTCATGATCTATTCACAATTAAGGGGTTAATTATGAATGACCAACATAACTGAGAACCTATTGGGTCGCACGCACTATGGGTGATCTCGAGATGTAAAATAAGCCTGAGAATGAGATTCTCGATGAGAGAGGATATATCTGGTTGGACTAGACCAAGGGGGTGTGAAACAGAGGCTATGGAACCTCCTATGGCCTTGTCAGATTTAGCATGGTCATATCGCACCTAAACGAACTCAAACGACCCATATAAAGCCTCACACGACCGTGCCTGGCTCTAGCTAAAAATGACCAAATACTGGGTTGTGCCTAGAAGGACACACGACTGGTCGTGTGTCCTAGCACTTTTTTTTCCTTAGGGTTTCTTCTTTGGTAGCCGTCTTCCTCTCTCTTCTTTTCTTGTCTCCACCGGTTGGCTAGCATCAATCGGAGACAAAGGCTTGCTGCTCTAGGAGTTGTCTCAAGTGATCCCGGTGTGGATACTGATAGAGGTAAGGCCCATTGGTCTTGCTTATGGTTTTGACGGATTTGAAAGAATCTCGAAGGTATAACTTTTACTTCTCTTTTTGTGTGTTTACATGTGATTATGCCAAAGCAAGTTTTCCTGGCCCTTAGGTGATGTCTAGGATGTAATAAAAATTATTTTATTCACTTTATTTCACTGTGCATGATCCCGGAATTTCCAACATCCATTGCCAGTCAAAAATTTAGGTTATGCGAAGGCATAAAAGAAGCTCGATGGGGAGGATTTCAGCAGCAATTCTAGGGGTGGTTCAAGGCGAAGTGCTAGTGCATTTCAAGGTCATTCAAGCTCTCCTAAAGCAATCAAAAGCCCTAGTTTGTAAAGTGTTTTCACTTCTTGTCTCATTTTCTTATTGTATTTACTTGTATTTATTTTTTATTATTGTAAGAATCTTGTATGAGGTTTCTCCACTTCTGGATTGTTCCAAGAAGGAGAAGATTTAGTGGTGGTGTGCATCACTAGAGCTCATTTGAGCTCAACACATGGAGTAAGAATCCAAGATTCTGAACCACGTTATATTCTTGTGTATGTTTGTCTTTATTTTGTTTGTTCATTTGTATTTATATATTTTGCTGTGCACTAACTTATTGTAGACAAGCACACAATTGAGCGATCAAATCAAGCGCAAAATCATGAACCTCTATTCACCGCCCCCCCCTTAGCAGACATATTGGTCCCTACACAAGTATGTAGTCTTGGCGACATAATTCCAAGTGGATCTTAGTAAGGAAGTCTAAGGGTGAGTCTTGCCAGCATAAGTCAAAGCATGTAGTCTTTGTGGCGTAATGTCCAAGCGGATCTTGGAAAAAGAAGAATCCAAAGCATGACGAAACTGAAGGAAGCTTTTGAAGCAAGCGCAAAGATGAAGGAGTCATAGACTCAGAGGCATTCTTGAGGTGCAAGGCTAATAGAGAAGCTAGAATGTTTAGTCTAGGCTTAGGGTGTGTTCTCAAGTATGAATTAACCATACTTGACGTATGCTAGTTGACTCGTATCTTAGACCAGTTGACTAGTCTCGAGTGTTCAACGCTCGAAGGTCTAAAAGGCTTGAGCAGTCGACTGGGATTATGACCCAATCGATTGGTCAAGTAGTTGATTGTGGGTCGAATGCTAAACAAAGCTCTGGAAGACGACTGTTATTTTGAACCAGTCGACTGGTCCACAATAGTTGACTGCTAGGGATGATAGTCGACTTGTTTAAGTGGACACGGGCACAGAAATTTTCTTAGTCGACTGATCACTTGGAGCAGTCAATTGTTAGCTTGAGCAGTCGACTTCTGGTATGAGCAGTCGACTAATCAGATGGACATTGAGTGGTGACGATTGTGATCAGGCTTCGTCAGAAGCCATTAGATGCTATCAACAGTGGCACCAGTCGACTGCTGGTATGTAGTAGTCGACTGGCAAAACCCTCAATGAGTAGAAACGGGCTGATGCCTGAAAGTTTATATAAGGGGAGGCTTGGGAGCTTGAGGAGGCTAATGCTAACACATGAAATTCTTATCCTCTAAGCTCCCAAGCCTTCTTCCAAGTTCTTAAGCTCTCAAACTCTTCCTTCTAAGCTTATTCTTCTTTATCTTATAAAAGGAAGAGTGTTCATTGTAAGAAAAAGTTTCTCCACCTTGGGTTTATCCAAAGGAGATCTTAGTGAAGGCTTGCAATGACTCCCCCCTTTTGATGTGTGGCAATCCGTTTAAGTTAGGTAAAAATATTTGATATAAATTTCTAAGGTAAGAAAGCATGTAAACATAAATATGATATAGCAACATGCAACTCCCCCTTAATCCATGAAACTCTCTTTACAAATTCTCAAAGTAAATTTTCTCCCCCTATCATAATTTACTTAAACATAATCAATTCTCCCCCTTTGACACCATCAAAAAGATTTACACTAAGTTATAAACTCATGGCATCAAGTATAATAGAAGGAAAATACCAAAAATTAGTCTAAAACCTGAATTCGGCCTTAACTAGTCTGATTTTTAGGCCACCAGTTGACTGGTTCAGACTACCAGTCGACTGACACGTGAATTTCAGAACTTTCTGATTTTCAGACCGAATTTCAAAAATGCATTAAAAATTCCAGAAAATTCAAAAAATCATGAAATTTGGGGAATATATTTCTTGTAAGATTCTTTATCAGTGAAAAATATGTCTTCATGAAAAATAATTATATTTCCAGAGATTTGACAAAAATCCAAAAGTTTTAAAAACCACTAGGTTTTTGATCATTCTAGTATCAAGTTTAACACCTAGTTTTGATTCCAATTGTTTCAAAACATGAATACATAGATTTTAGATTAAGAAATTGTTTTGAAAATATATGAAATATCCAACCATGATCTTTGGGCAATATGTCTATGAATTAAACATAAGCCTTCCCCATGATTGGTCTATTATTGCTATTTTGATACTTTAAATAACCATCTAAATGTCATAGGCATTAGTGGACATTTGTATCATCCTAACATCTCACCCATGCTAAGTTTTCAATCAAAGTAGCCTATGGTGAGTGTGAGATGCATCCTAGGGGGTATTTGTATATACTTAACCATTATATTCATACAATTCTATTAAGGTTAAGTATCATCCTAACACTCAACATGATCATAAAGATATATATGACTTAAATTCACATTATGATCATGAAATACATGTATTCATTGAATTGTTATCATGAATTAGGTATTATATCATGATAATAAGCAAAATATCACCTAAGGCATGATTTAAACCCTATTTCTCATGATGATGTGCCAAATTTCAAAATCATAAATCATGATTTCAAATATTCATAGCAATTTCATTAATTATCATGATTTAAGCATTATTAACTATTTGTAGGCACGTTATCATCACCTAACACTATTTCAAAATGTTGTCCCGCCATCCTAAGTCAACTAAAATATGATATAGGTCAATTGCATATGGTTGACCACCCTAGGGGTTTTCTAACCCTTAAGGATGGATTTTGGAACCCAAAATAAGTTCTTGCCTATGGGGTTCACTAGATACTCCTTAGGAATCCATTTCCTAGCTATTACTTTCTTCTTATCTTGTCCCCTAGCAATTAGGCATTTGTAGGCATTTTCATTTTTCTTTTCTTTATAACCTAGGCCCTTTTTGTTGAAGCTAGCTCTTTGGCTCCCTGTGATCATGTTCAAGGTGTTGGAGCCTATAGTGAATTTTTCTAGGGCTTTTGTCAAGTAATCTACCTTTTCCCTTAGAGCCCTATTTTCATCCATACATGCATCACTAACATTAAATGGCATATATTCATGTGAGCATGCATCATCATGGCAAGAAGAAATATTTTCATTTAAGCATGCTTTTTCTAGTTTATTTTTTAAGTCCTTAATTTGATCTAGC
Organism: Wurfbainia villosa; assembly: GCA_025175895.1. NCBI lineage: Eukaryota > Viridiplantae > Streptophyta > Magnoliopsida > Zingiberales > Zingiberaceae > Wurfbainia > Wurfbainia villosa. The sequence continues at coordinate 3,546,536 of JAKLTH010000072.1, read as the reverse complement.
ATGCTTTTGTTCTTCTTCTTAGCTCTAAATAAATCCCTAGTTAAGCTAGAAACCATGGAAACTATTTTCTTAGGAGTTAGATTCGTTACCATAGTTTCCATGTCCTCTTCTTCTTCTTCGGATGAGGAGGATGTAGAGGCTCCCCCTTCACTTGAGCTCTCTCCACTTGAGCTTGATTCTTCATTTTCGGTGGAGGAGCAATCCAAGTCATCGAAAGCCATCAATGCAAGGTTGGAGTAGACATGCTCTTCTTCATCGGATGAGGAAGAGGAAGCAAGGTCATCCCATGTCTTTTCTTTGAGAGCCATGGCCTTTCCTTTTTCCTTGACCTTCTTTTCTTCTTCCTTCTTTTTACTCCCCTTTTTTCCTTTTCTTTTCTTCTTTCTTCTTCCTCTCTTCTTTGCTCTTGTTTAGGAGAGGACAATTGTCCCTTATGTGCCCCTCTCCTTGGCAATTGTAGCATATGACCTTCCCCCTTGGTCTTCTATTCCTATCATTAGACTTATTAAATCTAAAACCTTTTAATACACGCCTTACCCTCCTTACCATATACGCTTCTTCCGTGCTATCCATGGAGGAGGAGGAAGAGGCTTCATCATCGGAGGAGGAGGGGATCTCTATCTTCTTCTTCCCCTTGTTGGCTATCAATGCTACTCCTCTTGAAGGTTGGATTCTAGGCTCTTCTTGTATTCCTTCAAGCCTTGTTTCGTGGAGCTCCATTGTTGAGAAGAATTCCTCCAAGGTGCTTACTTCTAAGTTCTTGGATCTGAAAGGCATCTATAGCCTTCATAACCATTTCCTGGTTTGATAGCTTCTCACCTACACTTGACAAACCGGTTATAATTTCCTTGAAACGAGAATGTAAGGAAATTACCTTTTCTCCCTTTTCTAGTTTAATGTTGTTGAGTTGGGAGCGGAGGAGGTCTCTCCTTGCAAGCTTCGCCTCGGATGTGCCTTCATGAAGCTCAATTAGCTTCTCCCACATCTCCTTGGCACTTAGGCATTCTCCAATTCGGTTGATCTCTTGTTGGGGGAGCACATTGAAAAGATGATGCTTGGCTTTTGAGTTTGCAAGGTGCTCTTCCCTTTGCTTTTTGGTCCACCTAGATTTCTCTATTGGCTTCCCTTCTTCATCCCTAGGCAAAACGAAACCGGATTCCATTGTAATCATAATATCAAAGTCCGTTTCGAAAAATACCTCCATTCTCTTTTTCCACCAAGAGAATTCGCCGTCGAACTTCGGTGGGTGGATGTTGGAGCCGGCCATTTTGAATGTTGCTTGTTGTGGCGGTTAGTCCTCGACAAGCTTTCCTTGGCTCTGATACCACTTGTTGGGGGATCGAAACGATCGGCTAGAGGGGGGTGAATAGCCCTCGATTGTTGGATGTCGTATTTTGCTCGTCTACAAAATGTTAGCGCAAGCGGAATATGCAAATATAAATAAAGACAAAGCAAAAGATAAACAAACAATACAAACACCGAGATGTAATGTGGTTCACGGCTACGCCACTAATCCACGGTCTGATTCATCCACGGTGAATCACTCCGCCAAAGCCAATCACTATTGGTCTCTCCTTTGCACCAAGCTAGGTGGAGGTAACCTTTACAATCAAGATCACTCTTCTTACAATAAGATTGAAGTAAAAGCAAGTAAGAAGAGTAGTGAATTGTGTATGGCACTTTGGGAGAAGTTTAGAGCTCAAGCATTAGCCTCCCAAAGCCCCATCCTCTTCCTTTTTATAGAGGAAGAGGGTTTCTTCCCGTTGACACAGGAGCAGTCGACTGATGCCCTCGATCAGTTGACTGGTCCTGTTGCCGTTGCCCAATAATGATCGCTTTCCACGTTGGATTCCATCCAACGACACTGATATCAGTCGACTGATATTACCATCATTTGACTGGTGCTCGATCAGTCGAGTCCTCAACGAGGTCGACTCCATTCTGTGCCCGTGCATGCATGCCATCGATCCGCGCCCTTAGCCGATCGATTATCGATCGGCCGATCCGACCATTGCCGGCAATGATCCGATCAACTTGATCCAGCCACATTAGACCAGTCGATCGAACCATCGACTCAGAGCAGTCGACTGCCATTCCATGGCAGTCGACTGGTGTCGGGAAATCCCATCCGACACTTAGCCAAATGACCAAGTTTCACCTACGAGCTACTACCCCTTCCCGGGTTACATTCGCTCACTCTCATCCCTCAGAGTCCCTCGCCTTCGAAGTTCTCTTCGTTTGCCGCCACGTCTCTCGGCAGCATCAGGCGCACGACTCTGCAATGCTCCTTCGCGTCTCTTGCCTCGAAGTCTACTTCCTCCGGCTTCACTCCAAGCTCCTTGTCCGACGGTCCCTCAGATGCTCCAAGCGCGCGACTTCTGCAAAGCAATCCTTCACCGACTCAAGGACCGAGTCATGAGATGTGAAACTCGCCATGGCTCCATGTGCGAATTACTAAGTCCTGTACGACTTCAACGCACATATCAAATCAACATAACAAACTAACTTAAACCCTTTGCCACACACATCAAAACCTTATCATGGCAAGAGATTGCCCTAACATGATCCACCTTAAGGATTGTCATGGAGTAGAAGCGTTATCTCCGAACCATGTTAAACCATTGTGTTAGCTTGCTGATTTCAATTCTAGTTTGTTTTTTTATTTTTGCTTCCGCTAACGACTTTGTGTAGAAATCAACGAAAGAGGCTATTCACCCCTCTCTATACATACAAAGGATTCCCAATAAGTGGTATCAGAGCCTGGATCACATCGAAAGATCTAACCATCAACTAGAGCAATATGACATTTCAAGAGGTTATAGCATGGGACAACAACCATTCTTTGACAACAACGATTTTGCCTATTGGAAAGGTAGGATGGAATGCTACCTTATGAATGATATTGATAATTGGTTTAGTGTTATAGATGGATTGGAGAAGCCGATGGATGAATTTGGAGTGTCGCTACCTACAAAGGATTGGATGAAAGAAATGTCGAAGAAAGCTCGAGCAAGTGCCAAAGCAACAACAACACTTCAATATGAGATGTCAAAGGAGCAATTGAGCAAAGTTGGACCATTCAACTCCACTAAAAAGCTTTGAGAGAAGCTCATCGGGCTCAATGAAAGATCCAAGGAGTCAAGGAGAGCCAAGAGGGACCTATTCATAGGTCAACTCTCAACCTTTGCCATGAAGTCCAATGAGACCATGAGCCAAATGCACAGTAAATTCAAGGAGGTGGTAAATGGACTCCACGTCATAGATGAGAAGTGTTGGATCGTAAAAAGAGTGCTAGAGGGGAGGGGGGGGTGAATAGTGCACGTGAATTCTTTTCGTTCGTTCAATATAAAACATGTATAAGAGTAAAAGCACAGCAGAAATGTAAATGACACAGGTAGTTTTACTTGGTTCACATCCAACCAGCTGCTAATCTAAGGCCCTAGTAGTCTAAGACTGTGTACGGAGGGTAAATCACTAAAGCTTCTCCTCCTCGTTGGAGGTAGGAGACAACGATTACAAAAACTCAGAGAAACCTCGAGGTAGAGAGACAAACCCCCTCTCCTCATTACGATAAAAGCTCCAAAAACAAAGTAAGGTACAATGATTAAAACAACAACTCTAAAAACTAATACCGACGACTGAGAGGATGAAGGATGAGCTTGTGTCATTGGCATTTTGGCAGCGCTTCGTCGTTGTAGAAGAGTAGCGTTGTGGATGCATTTGGAGAGCTTGAATGATGACCTAAAGGGGTGAAACCCCCCTTCTTTTATAGCCTTCAAACCCCCTAGATGTTGAGATCAAGTTCTATCCAAAAAGGCTACCTCACCCTAAGATGAGGGGATGAAGTTTGACTCTCATCGAAGCTGGAATTTGAATTACAGTCGACTGATACCACCAGCAGTGGACTACAAGCAGCCATCAGTCGACTGTTGCTAGGGTTTCTAGTTGCAACAAGAAGTTAGCTCGAAAATGAAAGCAATATAAGTGAATTTGACGGCCACTTACCATCCGATCTTGACCTAGACCTTCCACAGGAAGTCTTGGTCGGATTGTCACCTAAGGGCGTCCCCGTATAGAGGACCCGACCTTGCATTCACTCACACACATGAGCTTACCTTAGGTCCTTGTGACTTGTGGCTTTGCTTCCGGTCTCCACCTAGGTTCTTTGGCTCCTTTCAAAGTTCTCCTAGTGTCGCCAGACCACCGCGATTTCTCCATCCAAGATTTTTCGGGTGTCACCGACCTTCAGCTTGTTGGAATGTCGGTGGCCGGCTAGAGGGGGGTGAATAGACCTAATTCATGTATACGGTGGAAGTCGTTTGTTTGTCGCGTGCTTGGCTATAATATTCGTTAATACGCAGCAGAATAATAATAATGAAAACGAATACACAAGCACACACAATACACCAAGATATACGTGGTTCGGAACCTTAGGGTTCCTACTCCATGGGTGAGCTCAACGAGCTCATGTTATGCGCACGACACTAACAACAACTCCTTCTCGACACAAGTCGGAGGTGGAGAAACCTCCTACAAGCAATTACAATGGTAATATAAAAATACAAGCAAATACAAAGAACACAAATGAAATCTTTACACAAATGGCTTTGATCGCTTTTGCTTGTTGCTTGCTTTGGATTGGCTCTTGAAGGTCTGGAATGCAGCAGCAATTCCCCTCCAAAATCTCCCCAAAAAGTCTTGTTGAAATCCTCCCCAAGCTCCTCCTTTTATGCTTGTCTCGGGCTGATTTCGCACTGATCAGTCGACTGCTCGTGGCCTCCAGTCGACTGCTCTTGTAGCCGTTGTCTCACAACGACCGAATCCACGTTGGAAAAAACCCAACGGATAACCATCAGTTGACTGGTAACCCCATCAGTCGAGTGCTTGGCGCGATCACTCGATTGGAAAACATTTTGTGCCCGAATTTGCACCGATTAGTCGACTGATCTTTATCATCAATCGACTGATGGCATTGGCATTCGACTGCCCTCCCTTGGTAGTCGACTATTCGGCCAGAACTTAGTTAGTCGAACACCGGTTGAGTCCAATAGACCTAGAGCAGTCGACTGGTACCTATATCAGTCGACTGATGTCGGGTAAAACCTCAAACACCAAGTTGTTTGAGCATTTGACGGTCAAGTAAACCCTCAAACACCACATTTGAGCATCCGACACTCAGTCATAGCCACTTGGCTAAGTCCACCTCATCCTCTCATGGAGTTACCCACCGAAGCTCTCTTCCCTCGGCCTAGGTCCCTCGGATGCACCAAGCGCATGACTTTGCAATGCCATCCTTCGCGTCTCATGCCCTCGAAGTATGCTTCCCTTGGACCTCACTCCATTCGCTCCCCGCCCGACGGTCCCTCGGATGCTCCAAGCGCACGACTTCACAATGCCATCCTTCACCGACTCAAGGACCCCGAGCCTAGTGAACTTGCCTCATGCTTGGATTTTCACCGCCAAGGCTACACACTCTGACTTACGTGGCCAACCCATGTTGGACTTTCCCAACACCAAGCCCTATGCTTGGATTTTTCCAACACCAAGCCCCATGCTTGGACTTTTCACCACCAAGGCTATACACTTGGATTTACGTGGCCAACCCATGTTGGACTTCCCATGACAATCCCATGTCATGCATTTTGTCTAACTTCAAAATATAGTTCGAGTCAAACTCGAGTCCTGGGCCGATTGCACCAACAATCTCTACCTTTTTGATGTTGGACAAAACCAAACTCAAGTCTACCAATTATCCTTAATTGGCAATTCTCACATCCCAATGAGAATTCCAACTATCCCAATTGGTAACTTCTCCCCCTTTTTGACATACATCAAAAAGGTCCTCTACAAGGGTATGAATGTCTCATATCCCAATGAGATCTTACAATCTCTCCCTTGGAGGAACAAACATGCCTACAATCTTTTTAGTGATAAGTCTCATATCACTTAAGAGAGGTAATCCCAAATTTTCCTCCCATGAGGAAAAATATACATCCATCTTCCCATAATGGATACCTCCCCCTAAAGGCTTGCTTCCTCTTGACCATTGCACCAACAATGTCCTTGGAGAGTCCCTAAGCCAATATAAACATTTAAACAATCAAACTTAAGGCACAAGTTCAACATTGAACCTCCATGCACCTTAAATTGATACTCACCCTAAACACTTCTCCTAATCCATATCCAATAGATTTCCACCCTTTCTAATGCTCTCCAAAGCATGTCTTAGGGTTAGGAGTGGTTAGGGGACCAAAACATAGTTGAACATGGGCCTAACAACCATGGTTTATCCGAAATCAGCATTATTAGTCGACTCTCTTAGATATCAGTCGACTCCTTCCCACATCAGTCGACTGCCATCCATGATAGTCGACTGATAACTGTAAAGTGCAGTTTTCAATTTTTCAGAAATGAATTTCTGAAATTCGTAAGTAAATATATATAAGGTGAAAAATCATAAAATTTCATATGTATATTACTTATTACAATCATTATGGGTGAAATATATTAGAAAATTATTTTACCCAAAAATAGAGAGATTGATACAAAGTTCAAAAGTTAAGAAAAGCTTCAATATTAAGCCCTCTTTGTATCACCTCATTCAATGGTGATTGTTATCAAAAGATAGACTTCACCAAAATTTTTCAAAATGTTTTTAAATTCTTTAATTCCTTTTTCTAAATATCTCACTTATATCTAAATGTGTAAGTCACATACAAGTCAAGTATTAGTGAGATGTGGGGTCTTTGTTATTTAGGGTTTCATGCATATCTCTAGGCAACACTATTTGATTCCCTTATGCATGAGACTTCAAATCATGCCTTATTCCTTAAATTCATTTTATTTATGCATGAATGATGATTATAACATAATTGATACAAAGATAAGAGCATGTGCCAAAATCATGATGTCATGGCATGTGATTGAAATCTAAGTATACATGACATATAAAGAATAACCCTAAAATGATCATGATATTTTATCTGATAAAAATAAATATGATGTCATGTCATGGCAAGACAAACAAAGCATGACAATTATAAAGTGCTAAGGTATAAAATACCTAAGTGTTAAATTCAAATTGTCATTTCTTAAAATTAAATTCATTTTGCCTTAATATCATTTATCCCCCTAGTGTGCCAAAAGCCCAAATGACACACCATTACTCCTAAAACCTAATTGTGCCAATTTAATCATTTTTTATCTTCTCAAACCACATTGACACATTCTAATGTTGTTGGGTTTATTTCGAGCCGCAAAAACCGCTTTTTGCGTTGCGGAAACCTCGGAAGCCCCCGGCCACGGATCCGTGCGAAGTATAAAAAATTATAATTACATGTATGTGCTTACAGAAATCCTAGATCTACCTTAGATCTAAGAGGTTAGAACGTTACCCTCGTAGCGACGCCCTTCGCTTATCCCTCTCGTCCAAAAGTTCGCCGGAACTCGAGAGTGTCAAGTGCACACTCCTCTATGGTATCCACACAAGCAATAGGTGGAGAGAAATGCCTTAGAGTGTGCTAGCACTCCCTTAGGAATTTCGGCCAAAGAGAGGGATGGGAGAGGGAGAGCTTGAGAGGAAAGGTTCCAAGGTTGAAGATGAAGTAATGAGAGTAACTCATCAAATGAATTCACCACATGAAACCCCTAAAGTGGCCGGCCACTTCAAGGAGAGGGAGTTACATGCATGCATGTAACTCCCATGTCCCTTGGTCTCCCTCACGAGGTGGCACCAATTGACAAAGTCAATGATGATGTGGAGCATCATCATTGGCCGGCCATGCCTAGTCATCATCATGACATGGCATTTGGTCAAGTCAAACTTGACCTTTCATCTTCCCTCTCAAGTCAAGTCAAACTTGACCTCTAATCTCCCATGGTTGATCAAATCTAACCACTTGACTCAAGTCAATTTAATATAATGAATCTCTATTCATTAATTTAAATTGATTTGATGAATCAAATCTCAATTAGACTCATTCAACACTTGAATCAACTTGAGTCTAACTCAATTAGTCTAATTTGGATTACTCTTAATCCAATTTGGTTCATCCCATGAACCTAATCCTCATGGTTCATCATATGAACCTAATCTCCATCTAATTGCTCTTATGTGTGTGACTTATAGGTTCTTGTAACATTGGCAATGTCCCTAAACCGATTTAGGAACATAAGCAATGAGCGGTATCTAGCAACACATCATTGCTACCCAAGTTACAAGAATGTTGAGCTCCAACATCACCTTTGTGACTACTAATTGTGACTCACAATATGTGACAATGTCCCTCTATCCTTGACATCTAGATTGACCAATCGAGGCATAGACCGTGTCATCCTCGGTACAATCTAAATCTTGAACTCCAAGTAGACTCACTCTAATCAAATGAGCTCAATATCCCATATTGACTCATTTGGGCATGGCCATGCACTTCGTGGTCTCACTCTATCAAGAATATCGATGTCACCCCCGTCATATAGGAGGGATAGATCCCATCTACATCACTCACATCCCTCCGCATAATTCGTTACATACCCAGTAATCGCCTTTATAGTCCACCCATTTACGGGTGACGTTTGACGAAGCCAAAGTATGCAACTCCTTATGTAGGGAACCATGGTGACTTCAGGTCTAAGGACTAATAGTCATACTAATAGCCACATGAGAAAGTATATGACACTCATATAACGATCCATGATACTTTCTCATGGCGGGTCATTTAGTATACATTCTCCAATGCATACCCATGTGTCAACTTGATATCTCATATCCATGACTTGTGAGATCAAGTCATCTTGTTGACCTACATGCTAGTCTCTATGCATTAACATTGTCCCTGAATGTTAATACTCGACTAGGAATGATTAAGAGTAGTGTTCTCTATATCATCTCATTATCGATTCAACCAATCGATTGATATAGATAAGAACCTACTACTCAAGGACATTATTATATTTAGTTATTTGGCACCAATACAAGTAAATATAATAACCATGCCTTTATAAATAGGAATATGATACAATAAAGTCCATACAACAATCATCATATGATTGGCTCTAGGGCTTTCACTAACAAATGTGTCAACTCTACCATAGCTAGGTTAACTACCCATCCACTTAGGGTTGACACACTCTAACCCATCTAGCGTGAATCGATCACGCATCTAGGAACCCAAAACCTATTGGAGCTCCTTGGGTTAACTAGGTATTCACTAGGGATAACCTCCCTAGATACCTTTCTAATGACCCTTTTTGGCTTTGAAGCCTTAGTCACTTGGGTCTTTCCTAGGTCAATTCTAGAGGTGACTTCCCCTTTGACCTTCTTAGTGACTACCTTAGATTTCTTTGAATTTTTAGCCACCAAACACACATCATGGCTAGTCTTAGGGATGACTTCCCTACTAACCTTGGTTTTCCTAGGCCTAGAAATAGTTCCATAATTAAATGAGACCTTATGGTAGGACATAGGTTTGTGACCCAAACCTTTCTTGCCCTTGGACATTTCTTGTTTCCTAGGCCTTGAATTTTGAACATTTGACCCTTTAAATGAATTTGTCATAATTTTGAGGGTCTTATCAAGTTTCTCAAGCCTTGACCTCAAGGCTCGATTCTAACTCTAATTTTTCCAATTTTGAATTTTCATTAATCTTTTGGGAATTGTTTCTCTTCTTAGGCATATGCCTAGATTTCTTGGGATTAATGTCCAAATTTTCTTCTATTCTCCTTATGGACTCCCTAGGTAGGATTGGTCTAGAATTGTTGTTCCTAGATTTGTCCTTGGGTAAACTTACATGCTTAGCACCTAAACAAAAATATTTATTCCTACTAGCATGCTTTTCATTAATAATAGCAAGTGAACTAAAATAGTTTTTAGCATGCTTGTTGGTCCTAGAAATTGAAGGTGCATTAACTAAATTTACATTAGGGTTAGCTTTGGAAGCTCCCCCTACATGAGATGCCCCTTCTTGCCATTTCTTCTTCCCCCTAGGGCGTTGGCTTTGGTAGTGTCCTCTTTGGTTGCATTTAAAGCACACAATGTGCTCTTTTCTCTTTCTAGCGAGGACTCTGGCATCCTTTAACTTTTGTTGTTGGTGCCTTTTCCTTAGCCAATTTTGGGCACTTACTCTTGTAATGCCCTTTCTCCATACACTCAAAGCAAATTATGTGATCTTTACTATTAATTACATTGCTTGAGTTACCTAGGGTGGTGGAAGCCTCTTGATCACTTCTTCCGGAGGTAGATGTTTCATCTTGACCTTGCTCCAAAATGGAAGGCCTCTCCTCCCCCTCAATGCTAGAGGTGGAGGTCTCCACCAAGTCATCCACATCGTCGAAGGTTAATGGCAATTCTCCCTCGGCATCCTTCTCTACTTGTGCCGGTTCAGGAATTTTATCGAATTTTAGCACCTTATGCCACAACTCCTTTGCATCCCTGTAATTACCTAATCTAGACCAAATATGGTTAGGAATCAAATCACTTAGCAATTTGATTACCTTGAGATTTGTCTTGAAATCCTTGATTTGGTCCTTGTTCCATTTTGTCTTTTCTATTGGCATGTTGTCTTCACCCCTAGGCATTTCGACATTATTTTCTAGAATTAACATAATATCAAAATTGGTTTCGAGATATACCTCCATCATTTTCTTCTACCAAGAAAAGTCTCTGTTGAATTTCGGTGGATGGATGTTGTAGCCGACCATCTTGTCGTGCTTGTATTGGCGGTAAGTCCTCTACAAGCTTCTCACTCTGATACCACTTGTTGGAACGTTGGTGGCCGGCTAGAGGGGGGTGAATAGTCGTAATCCGTGTATATGGTGGAAGTCGTTCATTTGTCGCGTGCTTGGCTACAATATTCGTTAATACGTAGCGGAATAATAATAATGAAAACGAATACACAAGCACACACAATACACCAAGATATATGTGGTTCGGAACCTTAGGGTTCCTACTCCACGGGTGAGCTCAACGAGCTCGTGTTATGCGCACGACACTAACAACAACTCTTTCTCGACACAAGTCGGAGGTGGAGAAACCTTGTATAAGAAATTACAACGGTAATATAAAAATACAAGCAAATACAAAGAACACAAATGACTTTGATCGCTTTTGCTTGTTGCTCGCTTTGGATTGACTCTTGAGGGTCTGGAATGCAGCAGCAATTCCCCTCCAAAATCTTCCCAAAAAGTCTTGTTAACATCCTCCCCTAGCTCCTCCTTTTATGCTTGTCTTAGGCTGATTTCGCGCTGAACAGTCGACTGCCGTGGCCTTCAGTCGACTGCTCTTGTAGTCGTTGTCTCACAAAGGCCGAATCCACATTGGCAAAAACCCAACGGATAACCATCAGTCGACTGATCATACCCATCAGTCGACTGGTAACCCCATCAGTCGAGTGCTCGGTGTTCTCACTCGGCTGGAAAACATTCTGTGCCCAAATTTGTCTCGATCAGTCGACTGCCCTCCCTCGGTAGTCGACTGTTCTGCCAAAACCTGGTCAGTCGAACACTGGTCGAGTCCAATCGACCTAGAACAGTCGACTGGTACCTATACTAGTCGACTGATGTCGGGTAAAACCTCAAATACCAAGTTTTTTGAGCATCCGACCGTCGGGTAAACCCTTAAACATCACGTTTGAGCATCCAACACTCAGTCTTAGCCACTTGGCTAAGTCGACCTCATCCTCTCATGGAGTTCCCCACCGAAGCTCTCTTCCCTCGGCTTATGTCCCTCAGATGCACCAAGCGCACAACTTCCCAATGCCTTCCTTCACGTCTCTTGCCCTCAAAGTATGCTTCCCTTGGACCTCACTCCATTCGCTCTCCATCCGACGGTCCCTCGGATGCACCAAGTGCACGACTTCGTAATGCCATCCTTTACCGACTCAAGGACCCCAAGCCTAGTGAACTTGCCAAGTCTTCAAGACTTCCCACACCAATTCTCATGCTTGAATTTTCATTGCCAAGGCTACACACTTGGACTTACGTGGCCAACCCATGTTGGACTTTCCCAACACCAAGGCCTATGCTTAGATTTTCCCAACACCAAGCCCCATGCTTGGACTTTTCACCACCAAGACTACACACTTGGATTTACGTGGCCAACCCATGTTGGACTTCCCATGACAATCCCATGTCATGCGTTTTGTCTAACATCAAAATATAGTTCGAGTCAAACTCGAGTCCTGGGCCGATTGCACCAACACAACTTAGCTTAACCATTCCTGCACACTTGGTTCAGCTCGTTAGACAACAATATGACCTTAGCTTTGAGTCTTTGCCATAATCAAAACTTAAGTTTAATTATCTAGTGCCTACTGCACCAACAATCTCCTCCTTTTTGATCTATGACAAATTGACACAAAGTTAAGGGTAACACTTAAAGCATTATGTAAATGAAATGAATATGAAGCATAAATCAAATGAATATTGAATATGCATAACTTAATAAGTTAGTGTGAGTAACTTAGTAAGTTAACTTCAGTAGAAGTAAGAGTAAAATTCTTTTTCAAGTCCTCCCCCTTGAAGTAACCTCCCCCTTGACCTTAGGTGAGTACTTGAGAAAGGATCTTAGCTCTCCCCCTTAATGGTTGCTATGTAACAAGTTAAGTATAGGCCTAAAAAGTTTAAATTAAGTTTTAAATTAAGATATCAAAAGTTAGCTTTTGATCTCTTAACTTTGGCCTTTTTCTCTCCCTTTTACCTTTAAAAAGGTTGACCATAACAAAGTTAAGTTAAGTAAACAAGCTTTACTTAACTTGGACTGATGTTTTTAGTTAGATGCAAGTTAAGTTATCAAAAAAAAAAAAAAAATTGATCCCTTAACTTTGGTTAACTTTGGCCTTTTCTCCCCCTTTTGCCATAAATCAAAAAGAGCGTGGGCAGGGGGTTGGAAAACATATTTTTAGAATTTTGCTGTAAATGAAGTTTAAGTCCAAGCATGTTCCAAATAGATTTTGAAAATAATAGTTTAAACAAAAGCTCATCTAAAAGTATGTTCAACTCCATTTGACTTGATTGATTAGAATGATCAATTAGTCCTGATTAGAGTTGATCAATTTAGATAATTATACTCCATGGTTCATGTCGATGCACTAGATCTACATCTGGAACTAGGAGTGAGGTCCTAACATCTCACGCCCATCTACGTGGCTTAGTACACAAACACATTAGTCCTATGTGTTGTGAGATGTTTTGGCTCCTTAAATCTATAAGTGCATGCTTTCTAGGGTAAGCCCTAGGCTAGTTCCATTTGCATAAAAAATAAAAAATAGAGTATAGAAAAGAATAAGTTTTTAAGTTCTGCTCTATTACGCACATACCTAATTGACGTCTAAGCAGACTAAAGTCTTCTTTGGGTAAAGGTTTGGTAAACAAGTCTGCTAGGTTCGATTTGGACTCCACGTATTCGAGTTGTATGGTCTCGTTAGCTACATGTTCTCGAATAAAGTGGTGTTTGACCTCTATATGTTTGGTTCTAGAATGATAGATTGAGTTCTTGGTTAAATTAATTGAACTAATGTTATCGATGTAAATTTTAGTGTTGTTAAAATTTTAGTTAAAGTCTTGGAGAGTGTGCTTCATCCAAAGAAGTTGAGCCACACACTCACCCATCACGACGTATTCGGCTTCGGTGGTAGATAAGGCAACACAGTGTTGCTTTCTACTGCACCAACTCACTAGACTCGAGTCGAGGAGTTGACAACAACCACTCGTGCTCTTTCTATCGAGTTTACTACCGGCATAATCTGAGTTGGAGTAGCCGATTAGTTTGAACTCGGTAGATCTGGGGTACCAAATTCCTATGTTTAGTGTACCTTTTAGATATCTAAGGATACGTTTAACTAACATTAGGTGTGACTCCTTAGCACAAGTTTGGAACTTTGTGCACATACTACCAATAATATATCAGGTCGACTCGCAATTAAGTATAGGAGACTACCTATTGCGCTCCTATAGTATTTAAGGTTTATTGGTTTGCCTTCTAAGTCTTCTCCTATATTAATATTTGTGGCCATCGGTGTTAGTAATATATGAGAGATGTCCTAAGGCAATCGCCTTATGTATGAACCATTTATATGATAAATGAAGATTCACTATTTGAGTATACATGTTTTATGTATTTGATTGGATCTTAAACTCATTTCTTGAATGTCACGATCGATTCACGGCATGAGAGAATTTGTGATTGGATCACAACTAGTGAGTATCTCTACATGTGTAATTGTGATGTATCGGAATTATCCTAGTCGATGAATTGATGGATTTGGACACCATCGATTACATTGAGACTAGCACGAGGTATACTCCTTGGTGTATCAAGCGGTGATTCTCCTTGGGAGACATAGTGATGTCGGAGTTAATCGTGGATGCTAGTTATGGTAACTAGTTCATTGGAGTGACCCGGTAGTAAGACTTCATATGGTTCTCTGCATATATAGATATGTCAATGAAGTTCTTCTTGTGGCTTAAGTGCGATGTTCCTTTGACTTGCGGTATTCAAGTCATCTTGATCATGGAGACTTATGCTTTGACATCTTAAGCAAACATCTCAGGAGATGTGGACCGAGATGATTGGGTATAAGTCGAGTGATCGAAGGTGTTTGAATAGCCTATAAAGATTCACCACTCCTTGCGAGGAGATGTATACCCATGGCCTCGTCGGATTGTTACTAAAGTCTTTGGCCAAAGCATTACATGTTTAGAGTAAAGTACTCTTGATACATGTGGAGTAACTAGAATCCGTAGGACGAGAAATGATACTTGGGCTAGGTGTGGCGTAGTCGACCTAGTGAGGTGACACAATAGACCATGTCACAGAACCAAGTGGGTATAAGATGAGTGAAGGAATGGGGCACGATTCATTCGAAGCTCTTGAAGGGTTTGAGAAATAGTTACGGATCAGCGTTGATCTTTTGGTTAATTGGG